>CM031234.1:910560922-911228890 GCA_018340775.1 Taxus wallichiana var. yunnanensis | reverse complement strand
AGAGTTGTATTAGTGATTTTTGTAGACCTAACAAATGAATGTGTAGAGGTATACATGGATGATTTCACTTTACATGGAGACACATTTGATGATGCTTTGAGGAATTTAGATAAAGTATTAACAAGATGTGAGAAACACCATCATCTCTTAGTCATGAGAAGTGTTTGATGATGGTTGATGAGGGGATTGTATTAGGACACCACATTTCAAAAAGAGGAATTCAAGTTGACCAAAACAAAATTAGAATTATTTCAGACTTACCTATTCCTCAAACCCCCACAGATATCAAGTCATTTTTAGGGCATGTTGGATACTATAGGTGCTTTATTAAGGATTTTAGTAAAATTGTTGCCCCCATGTTTAGTTTTCTTACCAAGGATTTGCTACAATTTCTTTGGCATGAAATATGTCGGTATGCTTTTGAGGAAATCAAAGAAAAATTAATCACCGCCTTAATATTGAGATGACCTGATTTGGGAAAAATATTTTCACATTCAAACACATGCCTCAAATAACTCCATTGGTGTAGTTTTGGGACATAAAGATGAAGAAGGGAAGATGTATGCTATTTATTACTTCAGTAAAAATCTTACTCCCACTAAAATAAATTACACTACCACTGAAAAATAATTTCTTGTTGTGATCTATGCAATTAATAAATACAGACATTATATCACAGGGTACAAAATATTTGTACATATATATTACTCAACAATTAGGTACTTAATGAACAAACTAGTGGTTAGAGTTAGATAATTAGATGGTTATCAATTTCACAAGAATTTGATATTACCATAGTATATAATCAAGGAAATCTAATGTGGTAGTTGATTTCTTGTCGAAGACCGGCTTCCACATGGGGAGCGAGATCGATTAAGGAAAAACTTTCTAGATGAACAATTGTTTGCTATTTCAGCCGATACACTATGGCTGGCTGATATGGAAAATTATCTTGCAACAAGGAAGTTTCCTCCTTTCATTAAGAAACAAATGAAAAAGTTTATCAAAACTAGTGCACAATTTAAATGGTTAAATGGAATTTTTTTTAAATGTGGTCCTGATTTGGTTTTAGGCAGGTGTGTGTAGAAGATGAAATATTTGACATATTGAGGTCATGTCATGATGAATCAAGTAGAGGACACTTTTCAGTGAAAATAATAGCTCACAAAATACTTGGCACTGGCTATTATTGGTCATCTTTGTACAAGTATATAAAGAGATATATCAAGTGGTGTGATCCCTATCAAAGGATGGGACAACCAACTTTTACCAATGAAATGCCTCTACAACCTCAAGTGGTGATTAAACCATTTAAAATATGGGGGTTATATTTTGTTGGTCCCTTTAGTCCTCCTTCACAAGGAAAGGAGTACATTCTTGTGTGTATTGATTATGTGACAAAGTGGGAAGAAGTGTAGGCTTTAACAAATACCACTAAAGAAGTAGTTGTTGATTTCCTTTGGCACAAAATTATGGTAAAGTTTTAAGCACACCAAGAAGTATAGTTTCATATCAAGGGCCACAATTCATGTCTAATATGATCCAAGCCTTCACAATGCATTATCAAATCAATCATAGGAATTCATCTCCCTATCGCCTATAACAAATAGATAAGCTAAAGTAATAAACAAAGAATTAGAAAACATCCTTACCAAAACATTTGAATCGGAGATGTAAGATATTGGGCAAAAAGAGACTACCTAAAACCTGCCTAGGCCTATAATACAACTTGGAAGAATACAATAGGATTTTCACCATATGAGTTATTCTATGGTAAAAATACCTTGCTACTCTATTTAATTTGAATCTGAGCAAACATTGGAGGACAGTAGCTAGAATAGGTATTGAGTTGGATACAAACACAAAAGGAGAGAATTCTTCAACTCAATGAGCTAGATGAGTTAATGATGGAATCACTTTAGTAGACAGAGAGATAATCCAAGATTAAAGAAATTAATGGCATGACACACATATCAAGAAGAGGAAATTCAAGGTAGGAGATTAGGAATTACTATTTGATTCTAATTACCAACAATTCAAGGGAAATTTGAGAACCAGATGGTTGGGACCCTATCAGATTAAGTAGATCTTTGACAATGGTTCTATTGATTTACTTCCCATTGATGTATAGCATAAGGAAAATTTTAGTCAATGGACATAGGCTAAAAATTTATAGGAAGCCTCCTACTAAGGATGAATTCTTGAGGAAGATTGAAGTAGATAAAGAACTTGATCATATAGAAGAACCCGGGCTTCTTCCAAAATGATCAAATAATCAGATGGGTAAATCCAAAAATAAAGGGAAGAGAATGAAAATCAGTAAATGGCATTCTCTTCCCCCAAAAGAAGAGAAAAATAAAAAGGGAAGGAATGAAAACCAGTAAATGGTGTTCTCTTCCCCAAAAAAATCTCTCAGAGATCAATTGAAAACCAGCAATGGTGGTTGATCTCCTCAAATAAATGGCTAATCCAAAATAAAAGGAACTTCCTTGAAATTTTAGTTGTCTTATCTAACCATTTTCCTTTTTTGTTTCACTTTTAAGAATGATGAGTCATCATAACGAGGGATCACATCATCAAGGATGGTAATTATGTATTTAAATTATTAAAGGTTAGATTAAAATTTCACATGTGTGATTGGATTTTATTTAAAAGTGGTATGATGAGTCATCTATTGTACATTATGATTAAAAGAGAGTAATCATGAGGGTGATGTCGGTGGAAAAAAGTGGCAGCATGTTTATAATGATCTATCATTTGTGCAGAATAAACAAAGTGAAGAAATAATTATAGAAAAAAACTTCAAGGAAGAAGTAGAAGAATTAAATTTACATTCCACGTACTAAACATAGCAAGTTCCGCAGCCTAAGCATAAGCTAATTCTACTAAACCCATTCATTCCGCAACTAAGGAAAGATTTTGTAGCGAATAATGGGAAGAGAAATAATTTGAAGGAGAATGAATCTGAATCTCCTCTTTACCATGGGGATTAAAAAGAAGTCAGAACCTGAGGATGATACCCAACTTCTTGCAGATGAAGAAGTGACATATCTTTGAATAGGTAGGGTGGTTGGAATTCTTGAAAAAAATTTCGAAGTATAATGATGAATTGGTAAGATAATTCATTATAAATTTAGAAAAATCCAAAATAAAGGTTAGAAATATTGTAATTCATTTTTCTGTGAATACAATAAGCAATGTATCCGATGTGCCGATCAGCTTGCATGTCCCAAATCCTGTCAAAGGGACCTTAAAAGAAGTAGTTGAAACCCTACTAGGGGAAACAGAACCCCAATATATTTACAACACTAATAAAATCATAAAAGGGGTTAGAAGGGCCAGCTTGCCCAAACCCTTGATAGAGTGGCATTTTGGATAGTCAAGTTTTTAGCTTGTGATGGTCAATTTGGGTCGTGTAGGAAGAGAATTCCTAAAGATGCCTCATGCATCTTAGATGTGGAGCTACAAAACTAGAATACATAGTAAACCTTCTAGGGTTTCATTTTGACTCCATTCATATAATGGCCTAAAGGTATTCCTGGGGTCTTGGCACAATCAAACATCATGGGTTGGTTCATTTGGTGTACGCCAAAGACAATTTTCTTGCAAAAGAAAAAATGGAAAAGAAATATGGGAGAAATTCTTTAACAAGTTTAAGAAAAACCCTAATATTATCGTGGAGAGTAATATCAAATCCTTTTGTCCTACAAATAATTTGGAAATTGATGCCCCTACAAAGGAAAATTAGGAAATAGGTGGGGAGACTATCCCTGTAAAAAAGGAGAAGATCTGGAAGAAGAATTAAAACTATAAAACCTATTGTACCTTTAAAAGAAACTCCTTCCTCTATAGCAACTACAAGAGAGATAATATCTCTCTCTGATAGTGATAGTTCACCTAGGTAAGAGCAAGAAGTGAAAATTAGAAGAAGCTCTAGGAGGAAATATACTTCTAAACATACTGAATCTCCTCAAAGAAGAAGAATTCATAAGAGGTCTAGATAAATTACATAGGAAAGGAAATAACAGGACAAGTTGGAAAAAGAATCTACTTATATTTTGGGAAGCATGGCCATGACTCCTCCTGGACCAAGCCAAACTGAGATGGAAAATGAATATGAGAGATTTGAGGAACATGTTTTTCAAGAGTTGGGTGAATCAACAGCACTATCACATGAAGAAGAAGAGTTGGCATCTTGGAGATGGAAAGGGAAATTTCCTTTGGTAGAAGAGGAATGTTTAACCCCTAAGAACTTTCAGAGAAAGAAGAGAAACATCAGGTTAGACATGCTTTGTTCTTGTCTAGAGAAGAACTCATTATCAAAGAAAAGGATGAGGAGTTGAACTTCCTCAAACTCAAATTGGAACAGAGAAATGCTCATTGGGGAAATAACAACTCAGCTCATAGACATGACTGAGGAATTGACAAGAGTTAAACAGAAGATGATGGAGAAAGAGGAAGAATGTAAAATTTCTAGAAGACAAAGTACTATGTCAATAGTCTCTACACATACTGAATTAACTTATTGGCCACTCAAGAAGTTATGGGATGATACTTGCAGGGAACTCAGTGAAATCAAAACATCCAATGAGGATTTGAGAAGCAAGATGGAAGATGAAAAGAAAGAAAGAAAGGAATGGGAAGAAATTTTTTACAAAGAAGAGGGAGACAAATTTAAATGTCTTGTAAAAATACAAATGGTTTGCATAATGAGTGAAAAATTGCTTGCATGCAGGAGACCTTCTCCTGCATATAACATGTTTCTAGAAGAAAAATTCATGTGTTGGCATCTCACAATAATTGTATGTGGCCTTCCACATGAAATGCAAGATGAATCTAATTTCATGACAGCCTATTCTTTATCTAGTGCAGTAGTAAAAATATTCTCTCAGAATTCTATCTCTTCAATCTTATGCTAGAAAAGAACACAGGCTTGATGATCAATTTGTATGCGGGAGAAAGCTGACTTAATGCATTTATTTTTGTTCTTCAAAATAAGATTGCATGGAAGGAAAGGGATTCCGAGCATCTATTGAAATCTAGCTCATCTAGTGATCCGAAAATAATCGATTATTACTACCTAAACTCGGACCCTTATAGGCTTTAAATATTCGCCGATAATTTACTCCTTTTAAGTAATCAATTTAAAATAATTCAAGACAATAACGACAATTGCACACTGATTGATTACGGAATTCAGCAATTGCCTACGTCCTGGGTTCGTGGTTGAACTGCTCCACTAATCAAAACTTGTAAGTTAATATAGTACTTTCACAAGAAAACCTAATGGAATTTTACTTGCCTATCAGTACACCAGTTCTTCGGATGACAAGGGTGAAAAATAGCACCCGACTTCCACCTTCCTGGTGTACAATCTCCTTCGGCTGTGATCGGCCTTCCCAACGCAAACAATGCGAAGCTAGCACTCCGGTCGACAATCCAGGATTTGCAAGTAATTGGTGTGGCTCAATGGGCCTATTGGGTAGTTTACAATTTACTCCCAATCACAAATATTTCATCTAATATTGCCTAAAATAATAGGCCAATAGACAATACTTGTTGACACATCCCACAAATAAGCTTAACAAATAATAAGCTCAGGGCGTGTGTCCACCTTTTCCGTGCTCTAGCAATGAGCTTCTCCGTGGCATCAGTGTGTAATGTGTGTCCATAACAATAGAATGGGTTCCCTATTTATACAAAAATTAGGTCCCTCAAAAAAATGCATTAAAAATTATCATAAGGCTAATAATAGCCTCATCCCGTAGCATGTGTAATGGGATTAAAATGGATTGCATTTTAAAATGGGTTAAAATCCCATGTGGAGCGGATTGCATAAGGTCCCGCATTTTAGGTGGTGAAGTGGGTTATAAATCCCACATTAGGTGGGAAGAATAATATTTCAAGGCTTATGAATTGGTCAAAAGACCACGTGAGGCTTAACCGCCCCCATCTCCACTGCTTCACCTCCCTCACCACATGGAAGTAGCATATGTTTGGCGGCTATGTAGGATTTAATATTAATGTATACACATTAATATATATGTGGTATTGGCATACATGCGCGCCATTTGGAAAGTGGACTTACCAATATAATTTCACCCCTCTAATGTGGTATGAAATAATTAACTCAGTAAATAGCATATAGCCCAATTTTCGTCTCCCGATAGGAAAATCGAGTGAATTGACGAGCCAGTGGTGGCTTGTGGACCCACCACGTTGGTGATAATACCATAGTCCACACGGCGGTCGGGCTCGCCTCCGTAATAAAAAGTTGAGCCTCTTGTTCCCGTGCACCATTTTTTATGCTTGTCAAAGACCGAGTGATCGAAACCCATAAACAACTCCCTTTTTCCTTTTCACCACGTGTCGCAGTGCCATTGGTCCAATATTGACCAGTTGACCAGAGTTGACTTTCCTTGCTCTGAACTTTGACCGAACATATCTAGAGCTCCCGATGTCCGTTTGTCGCGTTCTTATAGTCGTTGGAAAGCTCTCAAGATGATCTTTTGCATTGACACCATTTAGGGATGTTTAGGGAACTTTTGAAAATGATCCCATAATCACACCTCCCCACTGAGAAAAGCTTTTTGTCCCAAAAAGCTTCCATACTGTCCTGAATCTGAAAAACTCTGCTGCCACCTCGGAAGTGTTGTTGTAGTAGACCCTTGGGTCTTCTCCTCCAACCTTCTCACTTTGACAACTCGCTCTCCGATCATGGGACCTCGTGGGTGGGTCCACGATGCTTCCGTTGCGCCACTCTGATATCCAGAAGAAGACCTCCATGCCTCCGCTTTATGGTGCTAAGTTTCTGAATGAAACCTCAACGCTCCTTCTGTGCGGTGCTAAGCTTCTTGATATCTGACAACAAGGATCTTCTTTACTCTATAACACAACTCCGGCTCCGAGTTGATTCGCGTAATCCAAACCGGCTCAAGGAACTCCATGTTACGTAGAGCTTTGATTGATCCGATGTCAATGATGGACAATGCCTTGTCCCTTTACATACCTCAACGCCTCCGATGCATGATGCTAAGCCTCTTTCAAAACCTTGAGCCTCTGATGCATGATGCTAAGTCTCTGTAGACCTCAATGCCTCCTATGCATGATGCTAAGCCTCTTTCAAGACCTCGAGCCTCCAATGCATGATGCTAAGTCTCTATAGACCTCAATGCCTCCGATGCATGATGCTAAGCCTCTTTCAAGACTTCGAGCCTCCAATGCACGATGCTAAGTCTATTGATCAGCTACCATTTGTATGTGTGGTCGCAATGCCTTGACACCGAATGACGTTCCGAGCTAATCCTTTTAGAGCTCCTCTTGTTGACATACTAATATCAGGTACCATTCTGCTGCACGGTCGCAATGCCTCTACATAGAATGAAGTTCCGACCCAACATCAATGCCAATGGTGATTCAACTACCATTCTGCTACATGGTCACAATGCCTCTACACAAAATGAAGTTCCGAGCTGATCTCGTGAACTCTACTGTCTGCACAAATGGCAGATCAATCTCCAAGCTTCATATAAGTCAAATCTTGTATCCAAGCTGTAACAGGTACTCACAAGCTGATTAGGAGATATGTTAGAGCATTAAACAAATTTTCTAAGTAAGAAAATCCACTGAGTATTGTAAACCTTTCTCTCAGCATTTCCTCACAATATTTGATCTCCAAACTTAATACTGCATATGATTCCTCAATCTGAATTATTCAATATATAATTGAAAAATTGTTGACTTACCCATTTTAAAGGACTTTCACTTTGTGTATTACCTGGTCCTGGGTTGACTTGTCAACTAGTGGTGGAGTAGAAACTTCCTCGCCTTTGCAATAGGCCTCCATTCCATCTTTGGCTTGCCATTACTTTGATGGTGAGATGGATGCAGTTTCCAGCAATTTTCCACCCGATGCCCATTCCTCTGGCAATGAGCACAAAAATTCCTCTTAATCTCCTTCTTCGGGATGAGGAACTCTTTTCTGCCATTTCTCGACTCTGCATGACGAGATTGGTCTTTCTGATTTTCCATGTTCTTGACGAACGGCATCAACTTCTTCATCAGTGTCCTTCTCTTCCAAGATCTGGCCACTGAATGATTATGCAATCCACAAAAAGTACATGGAAAATAATTCCACATCTTCTGAAAATCATAACCATACTTCTTAAGCTGAAAAAGTGGATCAGAAGTTTTATTGTGCTTATGATTATGGTAAGAAATTGGAGGTGGAATCTCATTACCTCTTCGCTGATTTCTCTTACCACATCTTGCCTGTGACGACAAAGCACAACTTTCCTGCTCATAATCTTCTTCAGACTAGTGGGGTAATCACTTTGCTTTGAAGCTTGTCTCCCATCAGCATTCTTGGAGCATTCTCCAATTTCCATTCCCACACTAGGATAACCCAAACTTGCAAAACGAGGATGATCCTCGACCTGTATTGGGTTAGCAATGCCTTGGCCATTTTTCCCAAGGCCTCTTCCATCAAATCCCATTTTATCTAGTAACTTGGATCCAATGCCTCTAGTATGCTTTTCAAACAAACCAAAGACTTCATTACCTGAATCTAAAACCGAATGGGAGGAAGAAGAAGATTCCCGTGGTGAACAACTTACAGTGCAATCATCTGTCGTGGCCTCTGCATCTGAAGTAGAGGGTTTTTCCTTCCTCTGATCACCACATTGCAACCTTGCCAAGAGCTCATCCTTGGTTTGCAGTTCCAATTTCAAATGAGCATACTCCTCTTCCAAGGAGGAATACATTGATCACAGGAGAGAATTCTCTTCCTGGATCTGGTGATTATACGCTTCAATCTCATCGAGCTTCACCTGTTTAGACATCTTGCCCATAGTGCACTTGTACCCTGTTCACACAAACTGAACCAACTGCACTAATCTTGAAGCAATCACTTTGTTAATCAGATTTACTGAAAAATAAATATGGAGCTAAACCAGCTCTGATACCAAACTTGATCCGAAAATAATCAGATTATTACTACCTGATCTCGGACCCTTATAGGCTTTAAATATTCACCGATAATTTAATCCTTTTAAGTAATGAATTTAAAATAATGCAAGACAATAACAACAATTTCACACAGATTGATTACGGAGTTCGGCAATTGCCTACGTCTCAGGTTCGTGGTCGAACCGTTCCACTAGTCAAAACTTGTAAGTTACAATAGTACTTTCACAAGAAAACCTAATGGAATTTTACTTGCCTATCAGTACACCAATTCTTCGGATGACAAGGGTGAAAAATAGCACCCGACTTCCACCTTCCTGGTGTACAATCTCCTTCGGCTATGATCGGCCTTCCCGACGCAAACAATGCGAAGCTAGCACTCCAGTCGACAATCCAGGATTTGCAAGTAATTGGTGTGGCTCAATGGGCCTATTGGGTAGTTTACAATTTACTCCCAATCACAAATATTTCATCTAATATTGCCTAAAATAATAGGCCAATAGACAATACTTGTTGACACATCCCACAAATAAGCTTAACAAATAATAAGCTCGGGCGTGTGTCCACCTTTTCCGTGCTCTAGCAATGAGCTTCTCTGTGGCATCAGTGTGTAATGTGTGTCCACAACAATAGAATGGGTTCCCTATTTATACAAAATTAGGGCCCTTAAAAAATGCATTAAAATTATCCTAAGGCTAATAATAGCCTCATCCCGTAGCATGTGTAATGGGATTAAAACGGATTACATTTTAAAATGGGTTAAATCCCCTTAAGGTCCCGCATTTTAGGTGGTGAAGTGGGTTATAAATCCCACATTAGGTGGGAAGAATAATATTTGAAGGCTTTAAATAGCCTTTCTCCACGCCAATGAAGTGGTCAAAAGACCACGTGAGGCTTAACCGCCCCCATCTCCACCGCTTCACCTCCCTCACCACGTGGAAGTAGCATATGTTTGGCGGCTATGTAGGATTTAATATTAATGTATACACATTAATATATATATGTGGCATTGGCATATATGCGCGCCATTTGGAAAGTGGACTTACCAATATAATTTCGACCCCTCTAATGTGGTATGAAATAATTAACTCGGTAAATAGCATATAGCCCACTTGTCGTCTCCCGATAGGCAAATCGAGTGAATTCGATGAGTGGTGGCAAGGCCACATGGTGGCTTGTGGACCCACCACGTTGGCGATAATACCATAGTCCACACGGCGGCCGGGCTCCCCTCCGTAATAAAAGTTGAGCCTCTTGTTCCCGTGCACCATTTTTTACGCTCGTCGAAGACCGGTGATCGAAAACCCATAAACAACTCCCTTTTTCCTTTTCGCCATGTGTCGCAGTGCCATTGGTCCAATATTGACCAGTTGACCAGAGTTGACTTTCCCAGCTGTCTGAACTTTGACCGAACATATCTAGAGCTCCCGATGTCCATTTGTCGCGTTCTTACAGTCGTTAGAAAGCTCTCAAGATGATCTTCTACACTGACACCGTTTAGGGATGTTTAGGGAACTTTTGAAAATGATCCCTTGATCATCTAGTCTCTGCATAAGGGCTCATTATGGTAAACTATCTACTTTCGTTAAACATTTTATAACCCATACCTTTGTTAGATGGTTCAAAACACATTATCTTTCCACTTTTAAAAGTATTGATGTCTTCACCTTTTATGAGGTGGAAAAATTTTAGGAAATTTATGATGGATGTTTGAAAAGGTGGAAGCTTCTTACGCTTTCTTGAGGATTAGGGGAAGTAATATCTCCCACAAATTTGATCTGGAGTCTGGAAAGAGCAAAAGCTTTATGCACATTAATCCCTCATATCAATGAAAAGCACATGGGCATATGGATGGGAATGAGAACAAGGCCTCCCCTTCTTCTCACTCCCATGTCTCCATGGAAAAATAAAGAACCTCAAGATCCCACTCAATTTGAGGAATGGAAGAGGAAAGTAGAACAGGATCAGGGTATAGTGTTTCTGAACTAAAACACTGGGATATTCAGTTTCAGCCATTTGACCGAGAAGTCAATTGAATGCAAAATACACAACCCAAGGCTCAAGAGTAAAAATTGTATGAGGACTTACAAACAAGTAAGTACAGGGGAGATGATGAGGCAAGAATATGTCTCATTAATGTACAATAAATGATCTTATTTTACTCTCATTTTTATCAAGTTTGACTACATTTTGTGACTTTTGTTTGATTTAATATAAGTTTGAATGTAATTTTCCATCTTTTGTTGATTGTAATTTAATGTTTAAAACTCAGAATTCCTAACAAAGTGCTTTGAAATTTAGTTTTACAATAAAACAGTCACAATCAAGAACAAAGTATGAAGTGGTCAGCATGTTTTTAGAAGCATTGGTTTCAATACGGTCGGCTTCTAGAACTCCACTATGCAACAACGAGCTCTATCACTTATTTCTGGAACTTTTGGACTTAGTTCTGGAACTCCATCACTTAGTTCCAAAAATTTGGACTTAGTTCCGGAACTCCATCACTTAGTTCTGGAAATTTCAGACTTAGTTCCAGAACTCCTGCATGTAGCTCTAGAACCCTCATAGTTAGATCTGGAACAATTTCCTTTAGTTCCATAACTTCTCTAAAGTTCCAAAACCGGTGAGAATTTGTTTATTCCAACAACATCTAATGATTTAGCAATCAATGATCTTTTCAATCAGGATCAGACTAGAATATTTCCAATTCTTCATACTCACAGATCTAGGGATAACTATCATACAAAGCAATAAGTCCATCCATGATCCAATTCAACATCTATTTTGGGCACGATTTGGTTCTATCTAAATCGGTAGGACAGCTATGGCTGTAAATGCACATGTGGAAGAAGTATATATATGTAGACCTGTAGATAGATATAGAGAGATATATGTATACATATAAAAGGGCACAGAGAGATAGAAAGAGAGTACATTTTTGTAATGCAGAACATTTTATCAATAAAATAATGATTTCTCGTTTTGAGATTATTTTAAGTTTTCAAATCATGTTTCAAGGTGGAACAAGGGCCCACTCTTCCAAGAACCAAGATCTTTGTTTTATTGGTATTTATATTTCCAGAGAAAATAGTATAGATCTATTAATTTTGTAAATGCTTTTGATTACTAAAGTTGAAATCTGTCATATTCTCGTTCTCGTAGGTTTTCTAGATTAGATTATTATTTATTTGCAATCATCTTAAAGATTCACAATTATGTGTTTATCTCCAAATCAAGTGTTTTTATTTCGTAACATGTGTTTAGTTACATCAATCTACTCCATTCTACAAATTTGTGTTCATTTCTAGCTATTTATTTCTCGCAGAGTATTTACTTCCAATAATTTTTCATAGTTTGATTTCAATAATGTTTTGGCCAAAAATCCTCAATACATTGAGAAAATCCCCCAAAAATATTTAAAAAAACAAATACCTACAATAATTACTAGATCACTAAGATTTCTTGTTGCATATAGCTTTGGACACCACCCCTAGTTTGAATATGACATCAACAAAGAGTTGATTAAATGAAGGGAATAATGACACCCATCAACATGCCCATGGCTATATAAGACTACCATGTAAAAGAGACTACTTCATTTCATATCCAAGTTGTCAAGAGGCCTAGATGGGAAGCGCAGAAGCATTTCTACCTTTGTTATGGGTGCATAAGTTGTATTCCACCTTACAAGGCTATGCGCATGCTTGGTACGTTCATTTGGATATGCGTCATTAGACGGGTAATTGGAAAGAGTTGGCAGATGATCTCATTCAAGCTTTCGAGTAGAGAACCAAACCATCAATGGATAAGGCATTACAAACGATCAAGTGCCTTACAATGGGTGATAGTACTATGGTAGAGGATAGACTAATAGAATTTCTATGTGAGCCTTATTTGGAGATGCGCCTTAATGAAGAATAATTAGAGGAGGTATAGCTTGAGTGCGCATGCATGGAAAAAGAAAATGGAAAAATGGTCTATGTAATAGTAATCGAGAAGAGATGGATACTTTGGATATTATCCATTCGGAGGGTACGCACGAGGTCATAGACAACGCCGATGAGAAAGCACGTGCCTACCATGAGCCTTTGAAAACAAATAAGGTTAACATTGGAATGAAGACAGAACCTAAGGAAGTTTATCATCGGTGATTATTGGCTAGAAAAAGAGGTTTCAAATATCATTGATTTGTTACACAAGTTCCAAGATTTGTTCCCTCGCACGTACCATGAACTCAAAGGCCATTCACCATTCCTTGGGGAGATGAAGATCAAGTTGAAGTAATTTTGCACCTGATTCGGAAGAGGCCTTATCGATGAATTCAAATTTGTGCATATGGGTTAAGGAGGAAATAGACAAAATGATAGTGTTATCCAAAATTCACCCCTCAAGGTAATTTTGATAACATGCATCAAATTATTCAGTCCCGAGTAAGTAGATTGATTCAAGACCCAAAATCATGTTTTTTGGAGGGCCCTCGGCTTCTCTCTAACTCTCCCATCCAAGAAGAAATCCCAACGAGTTAGAGAAAATGAAAAAAATGCAAAAAATAAGGTTGCAGGACTGTTTTAAAGCATTTCAGTCTGAAGGGTTTGGGTCATACTGAGGTTCGTTGTACCAAGCTTGGGGCCAAAAAAAAAACAAAGAAAATCAGCTAAGTCGGACATTTTTGTCCCAGGCGGTCCGCGGGACAGTTGGGATGTCGGGATGCGCGGGACGCGAAAAGCCGAAATGGCCGAAAGCAAGAAAAATCGTCTAAGTCTTTTGTTTCGCACGGTCCGGGACAGTAGGGACAAAAGTACGTGGAGGACGTGAACCGGATGATTTGCTGAAACACTGTCCATTTCGAGTAGTTCGGAGATTTTCATCCGGGACAGTTGGGACAAAAGTACGCGAGGGACGCGTGGGACGCAAAAAGAAGAAAAAGCCGCAAACAGGAACAAGGAAGCCCGAATCGGCCGAAGTAGGAGATTTTCATCTAGGACAGTTGGGACAAAGGTATGTGTGGGATGCGAGGGATGTGAAAAGCCGAAGCGGCCGAAGGCAAAGAAGAAAAGTCAACATTTGACCGTGAACTTCAAACGGCCATAACTTTTGACTCCGAGCTCCGATTTTCACAAAATTAGACTTTCTGGAACGAGCATGACGTCCTCTATGCCACAAAAACTGGATTTATTATTTTTAATGAGGGTAGATATATTTAATTAAAATAAAAATATTCGGCTCTAGTCAGTTAATGCTCATTCCCACAAATGACAGAAAATGCCTACCAGACCCAAAATAGTTGCCCGCACTCAGAAGGCCATAACTTTTGCATTTCTCAACGAAATCACACAAAATTGGTACCATTGGAATCATGGCTCCAATCCCAATGCACAAAAATAAATAAATTCTATATTTTATGAGATATTGATGGATATTTTTATAAAACGTGGCCGGGTTCATAACAAAGTGTTTTATTTGGTGGTTGGGAGTGTAATTAAGAGGCATGGTCATCATTCTTTCTCTCTGCAACACCTGGGGGAAAGTATGGGAGCCTTTTTGCAAGTAATATATAATCATTTTAATCCATTTAATGCTCTTACAAGTGGTCAAGGACAGATTTCGGGATTTCCATTTTCCCTTCTCTTTCCCTTCTCATTTTTCTATAAATTGGAGTGTTGGGCTCATTGTAAAAGGGGGTAGTTTTCAGAAGAAAGCTCGCCAAAATTTCTTTGTGAATCCAATGTGTTGTAGGCCCTTGTTATGGACTCCTGCATGGTGATCCAGGCCCTTATCTTGTAACCGATTGAACGGTGCATACCATAAAGCAATAAAATACAAGTTTGTGGATGTATCTTCCCCTACCGTGTCTTCTTGCATTCTTCTTTCCCCTTTAACCTTGATTACAAGAATATTGTGTCTATTATTATGTGTCATAGGATCTATTATCATTGTGTATTTTTGAGATATTTTTGTGAATGCATTTTGCTAGATTGTGGAGAACTGTCAAGACCCCTTCTAGTGTGCACTTTGCTTTTGTATCTCATGCATTTCAAGACTACTCTCACACCCTCCTTTTCGGTGTATCACCACTTTAGTGTAGGATTTCATTTTATGCATTCTCTCTCTCTAAGTGGGACCTTAGAGGTCTTCCACTTTATCTTTGACAGGTTGGTGTGTTCTTGTTAAAGATTCAACCTTTTGGAGGCACTTTCAAAAGCACATCTGGCGACTCCATCTGGTAAATAACTCATTCTCTGAGTTGCAGACCCATTTTCCATCCATTTCCATCCATCTTTCTTTCCATCTCTTTCATTCTTTTCCATTCCATGAAGTTGTGCAATCATGACTTCATTTCCATCATGGAATTCACATTTACAACAGCAGTATATCACACCTCCAACATGTTTTACAAATCCTCCAAATCAGCATTTTGGTCAAATTCAAAATCAGCATGTCTACCCATATGAGCAGCAGTACCAAAGTCAGTTTGGTTGTGAAGCACATCAAGAGCAAGGGTACGCATGCAATGAAGACAATCAAATGGAAGATGCAGATTTTGTGGAAAAAATCCAAAAGATGGAGGCAAAGATGGTGCAATCAAGAGCAAGCAGCTCAAATGAAGGCTTTCAGAATTGGTTGCAGGACTCCTTGTCCATGGGGAGGCCCTTTTCCAAGACACTTCAGCCCTCGGAGAAGCTGGACTTCATGATGAAGATGATGCCCCAACTTACACAATGGACAACAGAAATTAGAGAGCATGCAGCCCAGGCAATAGAGAAGGATCAAGCCTTGATCAAGAAGACTTTTGATAGGAAATCCAAGGCTAGAACCTTCCAAATTAGAGATCTAGTGTTGAAATGGGATGCAGATCGTGCAAAGCCGGGAAAGCATTCTAAGTTTGATGCCATCTGGAGTGGCCCATACATGATTATTGAATGTGAAGGTAGCAATGCCTTCCAACTGGCTAAGTTGGATGGTGAAGAATTGCATATTCCAGTCAACGGGATCTATCTCAAACATTGCTACTAGAAATAAAGCTTCTCACCCTTGTAAATATTAATTTAGAATTTCCATTCCTCTAAGTGCTTATGCACATTGTACTACTATTAGAGTAGTTTTTATTTCCCTAAGTGATTGTGCACATGTCCTATTGCTTCTAGTAAGTGCATGTTTGCAGTTCATCAAGCTTCTAGAAATTAATTGCAGCCACAAGAGAACCAGCTTTCTCTGGAGGTCTATCTCAAGTAACAAGTCCCACAAATTGGAGATAGTACCCATGTTATCTAATCACACCGTGAGTTCAAGTATCTACACTTGTATAAACAGAGGGGTGATGTGATTCGGTGATAATAGTTCTGGCATGCCTAGTGGGACCTTAGAGGTCTTCCACTTTATCTTTGATAGGTTGGTGTGTTCCTGTTAAAGATTCAACCTTTTGGAGGCACTTTCAAAAGCACATTTGGTGACTCCATCTGGTAAATAACTCATTCTCTCGAGTTGCAGACCCCTTTTCCAAATTGGAGATAGTACCCATGTTATCCAATCACACCGTGAGTTCAAGTATATGCACTTGTATAAACCATAGAATGGTGTTGTGATTTGGTGATAAAGATAGCATCCGGTATTATTAAGGTAGTAGAAAAGTCGAATGGATAATCCCAATGGTTATCAATATTATGAAGAATGGAAGTATTAGAATTTACATTAACTACAGGATCTAAATGCGGTGTGTGTCATCGATCCCTTCCCAACCCCGTTTACTAAAGAAATTTTGGAAGGAGTAATGGGCACAAAGTCTACTCTTTCACGGATGGGTTCTCGTGGTACCTCCAAGTCAGGATTGTAAAGGAAGACCAGAGAAAGACAACTTTCACCCTGAATGGGGAAGTTTTTCCTACACGGTTATGCCTTTTAGATTGAAGAATGTGCCTACTATGTTCTCGCACATTATGCTACAAGAATTTTAGGAATTCATCCATAATTTTCTTCAATTTTACCTAGATGATTGGAATGTGTATGGATTGGTGAAAGACCATTTTGAAAAATTAAGGCTTATGTTTGAGAGATGTCGGAAATTGAGGATATCCCTCAACATTAAGAAATGTGTCTTTGCTACTCCATTTGGAACCCTGTTAGGACACATTATATACAAATAAGGTTTGCTAGTAGATCCCGCTAAAGTTACAGTTATTGTAGGATTAGGGGAGCCTACTAGTCAAAGCACAATGCATGGATTCCTTGGACATATGGGGTATTACAGGAATTTCATCAAGGGATATGCCAATATTTTCATGCCCTTAAAATAATTATTAAAAAAAGAGTGCCTTTCACCGGGAGAGGCGTAGTAGAAAGAATTTTACACTTTGAAGGATAGGCTTGTCACGGTGCCCATATTACGTTTTCCTTCTTGGGATAAGCCTTTCCATGTGCATGTTGATGCCACATGAACAACTATGGAAGAAGTGCTAGCACAACCTGGTGAGGGAATTTTTGATCATCCCTTGTGCTTTGCAAGTAGAAAATTGACACCAGCAGAATAGAATTACACAACTACTGAACATGAAGCATTGTCAATGATCTATGTGTTGCACAAGTTTAGGTAGTATCTATTGGCAACACCATTTATATTATACATAAACCACATGGCATTGAAATTCTTAGTCAACAAACCCATTCTATAAGGGCACATATGTCATTGGGTCCTTCTATTTCAGAAGTTTGAGTTCACATTAGTGGTGAAGCTAGGAAAGAGCAATTCAGGACCTGACCACTTATCAAGGATTGAATCAGGAGAGGATAGACAAAGCATTGAGAATACCATTCTAGACACAAAATTTTTTAGGTTGTGGCATGCACCCTCGACTTGGAAGATATCGTAGTGTTCTTAAAAATAGGTGTAGTGCCAAAAGGGATGAAGGCCCTAGAGAGAAAGCAATTAGCAATACGTGTCGCACCCTACATGTTGATTAGTGGAGATTTGTATAAGTTAGGTCATGACAAGGTTCTGTGTTGATGTGTATTTGAACATGAGCATGTAGCCATTATGGAAGAAGTGCATGGTGGGATTGCAAGAGGACACTATGTAGGAAATGCTACTATGCGGAATATTTTATTAGCAGGGCTTTGGTGGGAAACCATCTACAAAGATTGTATTGAGTTTTGCAAGGCATGTGACCATTTCCAGTGCCTTGGGAAACCTAGAAAGAGAGATGAAATTCCTTTATGACCAATATCCAATACCGAACCATTTGAAAAATGGGCAATCAACTTTATAGACCAATTGTGTAGTCATGCAAAGGACGGTTCATGGAATATCATCATTTTCATTGATTACTTGACATGATGGGCAAAGGAAAACACCTATAAATTATTACACCATGGAGACAACTACTATATTTTTATTGGAAAACATAATTAGCATGTATGGTTTCCCTTTAAGTTTAACAAGTGATAGGGGTACACACTTTCTCAAAAAAATAGTCAAGATTATGTTAGAAAAATTATGGTGGCTCATCATAAGACTACCCCATATCACCCTCAAGAAAATGGAACTACTGAGGCATTTAACAAAATACTAAGTCACATGTTAACTAAGATTTATAACGTTGGAAGATAGGATTAGGATGACAAAGTATGAGTCATTCTATGGGTATACATGACAACCTACAAATTTTTGATCAAGGCCACACCATTTCAATTTGTGTTTGGTGCGGAGGATTTTTACAAGTGGAATTCATGTTACCATCATGCATAAAGTGTGCATAGGAGGGTTAGCTAACAAACAAGTGCTTCAAGAAAGAATTGATAAGTTGATGCGGTTAAACGAAAGCGCATCACTTGTTAGATGAAGTAACGAAATAGAAAAATCAAGACAAAAGGCATGAAATGATTTTCATATCAAGAACAAGAAGTTTGAGGTTGGGTAGTTGGTGTTATTGTATGATTCCAAGTATCTGCGCCATCTTGGGAAATTGAAATTCCATTGGTTGGGACCTTACATCATCTCGTACATCCTTGATTCAGGTGCTTTCTAGTTACAAGCGCTAGATGGGATGAGATTACCAGGTCATTTCAATGGGAGTAGGCTAAATCCCTACTATAAATAATTCTTCTTGGTGTTTGTAATAAGCAAAGTTGTTTCCAATTAGTCTAGAATTTTCCCTTTATGATTTTTATTTTCTTGTGTTTCCCTTTCTCGTTGCTTGTTCCTTTATTTTTGTTTCGTTTTGCACCTTTTGTGTCGATAACCACATTATTTCTCTAAGTTGTGTATGCGCAGAGGACCGTGCATCTATTTTAGTGTGGGGTGGAGTGATACAAAGTATAGGCCTATAATACAAGTTTGAGCTGGTAGTAGAAGTTGTGGTGAATGGCCCAGTTAAAGGATGAAAAGTACGTAAGGTTAAGAAATACGTAGAAGATAAGGTGGAAAAGAATGGTTGGTGTCAAAATTCTTTACGTGAAACCACATACAAAAACGAATAAGAGCATAGGAATAACATGAGGTAGGCAAGGGAAAAAATTAGGTAAAGGACAGAAGAAGTGCCTTCGGCACTGTGGATGCGCGCGTAAGAGTCTTCGGTTGGGTTGGATTTTTACACGCCAGAAGGTTGTAAAAGGTTTTTCACGTAGGATGTGGCATGTGGGTAAAAGTGTTTAAATACGGCTTAATGGAAAAATCTACATTTAATGTTAAATTACGTTGGTAGGTGGTATAGCATTTAATGTGGAAAGAAGGAAAAACTATAAATACAAGGTCGGGTAAATCATTTGTTACCTTACATTTACAAAGAAGAAAAATCTCTTGCAAACTAGGGCATCCAGAGATATTTGTGCGAAGAAAGGAGAATCCAAGAAATCTAAAGTGTGTGACTAGGGTAGATCCGCAAACCAGTGTGGAAGGAGTAGACGGGCATGGGAAAAAAATTTTGAGGAAGTGTCATCTTGTGAAAGGATTTTTCCAGTTAGGGTTTGGCGGCTAGGGCATAAAGTTAGAAGGGTTTCTTCGCAAGGTTGAGCTTTGGGATTGGATAGAGTAGTAGAGTAGAGAAAGGGGAAGGATTTTTAAGTGTTAGCACTGAATAGAAGAATGGCACCAAGGAAACCAACCATTTCACCAAAGAAAACAAAGGGCAAGGGAAAGGGAAAGTAAATCGTTGTTGTCACGAGCACCAATGAATAATGGTACATGGAAATACAGTACCCAAATGAGGTATTGCTAGGAAAAGAATGGGAGTCACACCTGGAGAATATGGTCGTAAGTGATTATAATCATTGCATGAGAACATCGAGATAAGTAAATGATGTTGGAGTGGTCCAACTAACTAATAATAGGATCTTTGGATTGAATGCCCATTTACAACGATGAGGTGAAGGTCAAATTAGAGAAGTCTAGATTATTACAATTATACAAGTTACCCTACTTTGGCAATCCTAAGTTCCTTTATCAATGGTCGATGTCTTGCGTGTATGAGGATCATTTTTATTTCAGAGGGCGCAAGGTGCATATCACACCAAAATTGATATCCAAGTTCACATGCCTCAATTGTGAAGGAGATAGCATTGATGATGATCTAAGCAACAAGGAGGCTATCAAGGAGACTATAGCCATGTATGACTACAAAAAGGGGTCGTGATACTTTGACATCACCAAGATACTAGACCCAATGATGAGGATGGCTATGCACTTAGTCACCAAGCTCAATGACCAGAAGTGGACACAAGTAAATAAGGCATGGCTAAACGTATGCTAGAATATATCAGAAGGAACCATCTACAACTTGTCCACTTTCATCGTAGATGAAATTATAAGTAACACGCAAGAGGGAGAGAAGATACTCTTTGGTAATGTACTCCTCACTATTGTGTTCTCAGAGATTGGAGTGCCCGACGGGCCAGAAAAAATTGTTTGGGAGTATCCAAAAGAAGATCCCTTGCCCGCAAAGAGGTTTACAAAATATACTTGTGAAACCATGACGGCCACTCACAAGGTGTGCCTGGAGAAATGGTATAAGTGAATGTGTGATGCATTTGGGGCTGAGTGGAGGATCCCAGAGTAGTTTCCCACGCTCGTGAGTGGAGAGTCGAGTTTGTAGTATACCAACACTTCTACATTGGCAGATTTATGATGACAGATGGGAACATGAGTCGTGGTGCAAACTACCCTTCTCCTTCATTGCGCTATACTTCCAAGCCAGAGTTAATTGGTTCAAGGAGGCTAATAGACTAAGGTTTAACCTTATTGAGGTGGATATAGACCACTGCGATCTATGTCAAAAGCTAGTCTTGTAACACCTTTGACAAATTGTTATCTTTCCTCTTTTGCATTGCAAGCGTTGACATGTGATTTTTCTTGATAAGGTGTGTTCCTTTGATTGTTGGAAATCATGCTTGCCAAGGATAAGTCATTCTTGCTCTTGGATTCATTTGGTTGAAATGTTGTTACTTGCAAAGAATCCATTTTTGTTTCGGATAGATAAGTTGTAATCTGGTAATGATGGTTGCAAACTTATCTCTATTTATTATCACATCCTTGGACCAATTCCATTGATCCAAGGTATGTTTTAAATCCTCTTACCTGATCTGAATGGTAAACTAACATTCAGAGGTTTAAAGACATAATGGACTAAACTCTTGTATGTTTACAAATTCTTTTATCTTCTTGAAGGATCGTGCCTGCATTCTATTGTATGTTATGTGCTCAGATATTTTTGGTTGATCTCTTCAAGATGCTTTATGGTGTTAAGTGGAACGAGGCCTGCTTCAGGACTATTGAGGAACAATCTAAGTCCTAGACCTAAGAGATCTATCCTAACGGGATTCTAAACTAAGGTAGATGTACCTATTTCCTATCTATGTCTACTTTATTCGGGATAAGCATCCTATCCTAAGTTGCATGTTCTAAGTTGAGGGAATAACCTAAGGTGATGCTAGGTCTATTTCTAATCTAATACCTAATACTATATGGTTGTGAAGTATGACCTATCCTAGGATGGAAATTTACCTATTGTAATGTTTTTAAACCTATGGTAAATACTTCTAAACTATCCTATGGTCATATCCTAAGCTAATGGTATCTAGCCTAAACTAATGAAGTGTTGGAAGGGGACCTAAGGGTCATATGGCAAGTTGGAAGCTTGGCGATGGTTCCTAAGTTATTAATTTGATTTTATTTTTGAAATAAATGGACAGTGTACTGCTAGTTTAGGTAGAGGTATGTAAATTAGTGGAATTCTATGTGGATTCATCACTAAAATTTAGTAATGCATGCAGAAGTTGAATTAGGATTCACCAATTTTGGATGGTGGTGGCATGGAGAGATAGGTGGGAGTTTGGGAATTAATGGCATTTATGAACCTTGTTTTTGGCAAGCAAACCACCTTGGAAACCATGTGGGTGGATTTTTTGGAGGTTGTTTGGTCATTCATGCTTTCCGATTTTTGCTCTGCATGGAGCTATCTGGTTCTTTGAACCAGCAGTTCTATTTTCAATTTTTGGCTATTTTTTATTCCCTTGGTCTATTTTCAATTAAAGGGAAGTATATGAGACATTTGAGAAAGAAGTTTTTAGTTGTTGATCTTGCTTGGAGAAGAAGAAGTTTTGGAGGCTCGGCTGGAAGTCTTCTTCGAATCGATAGAAGAACTATCAGGCATGATAGGCTCTATCCATTAAGATCTCTTACTTTTCTCAAAATGTTTCATTAAAACAACTCTGCTCTCATGAGATAATTGGGTTTCTATTTTTATTCTGGTTATTTGTTTTTCTTGTTGATGGAACCTCTATTTTCTTGGTTTATGGAACCTTTTCATGATAATTTTATCATTAGATGCTTTCTCTGAATGAGTTGATGGTGAAATACACTTGGGGTTGTTTGAGACTTGAGTGTTTTTGGATGAATCTATATTCTGGTTTGTTTTCTCAAAAAAGGGTTTAAGTAAGTTGTTTTTTCCTAGAGCTTCAAACTAGAAGTCTCTTTTGAAATTAGAAGGTGAATGAATACTCTTCTTTGATGCATCCTTGAGTTATTAAAGTTGTATCACTCCTTTGTGGTCTGTATGGGTTTATATTTCAAATCATTGCTTGAACACGAACTTGTATGAAGGTAAGGAATGGATATCTTGTTTCTTCTATTCTGGGTAAACCTGCATTGTTCAAACTGAATGTCTTTGATTGTTTTTGGAAGGTAGAAGAATACTCTCCTATGTCATATCTTGTTTTGTAGAATTTTAAATACTCCTTTTCGGGACTGTATTTATATACTTTGATCTACAATATGGACTCGAACTTGTGTTAAAAAAGGTTAATGGGTGAAGGAGGTTTATGGAATTTGTCTATATTTTATACTCTAAACTTGTATAAAAACCATGAAGGAATGATTTTCTCTATTTTACTGATCTCCACTGCTTTGAACTTTAAAATCGATGGGAGTTGAGTCAGTTATGGTATTTTGATTAACGGCTTCAGTTCGAATGCATGAGGGAAATAGAAGGAAAGGTTGACTTAAAATTTGTTGTTTGGTTTTAGTATTCTCTTTCAAAACTCTTGAAAGGACTTATGGGGTTTAAAATGGTCTTGGAATTTAACTGTGGAAATAGTAGTGATGAATTCTTCTGTGTAGTTTATTTATGTTTGAGTCTTCCTTTAAAATTTTGGAAGTTGAGTTGTCGGTAGATAGTTGAAGTTATGTTGTTTGAATATACATTGGGTGATGGTCTTCTCCAAGTCGATACCGTTATTATCATTCTTAGCTTTGTTCAAATTTCTTAAGTTCGATCTTTCCATCCTTAACACTTTTAGGACTTGGATGTGGATGATAATTATTTTTTTCTCACATCCTTCTTGGAATGAATTAAGTAAATGATTAATTGTTGTTTCTTTAAATGGTGAAACTCTTGGAAGGTTTATTCGAAGATACAGTTATGTATGTAATCGGTTTTGTATCTTCTGTACCTAATTTCTATATCTTAAAAGATTTGGGGGTATGGGGAACTATCTCTACTGATTCTTTTACAACCTTATTTCTTTTGAATGAACAATAGAAACCTCTTCTAGCATAACTCCTTTCTCTTCCACTCTCAGTGGTAAGCTCTCCATTGTCATTTTTGGAAAACTGTAGGGTAGGATGTTGATTCTTCTTTTCTAAAGATGCATATGGGAATTCAGTTTAACCAAATGATGAGGAAGTTGTAAACTGTTTACTCTCCAGTTCGATCTTCCTTTCTTTAGATAAACCTTGTTATAGGTTTAATAGAATCAAATGCATTACTTTTATTAAAGTAATTGAGTAGTAATTGTTACTACTTACTTCTCCACTTATATTGTATTGAAGGAAATTAATAGTTGTTTCAGTTAATTGAAGTAAAACATTGTGGCTGGGAAATATTTTTCTAATGTAATAAGAGGCCTAATCTAAGAACCTAGGCTATATATTTTGACCTAGAATTAGGCTGCCACATCTGAATTGTGAATCTCTTAATTATTTAATTTGTTGGATGAATCATCCTATAAACATTACTATGCTGGAATGAACTTGACCGTGCATGTTTTCTTGAAACTTTGTAAAGATGAACAAGAAGGTCTTTGTTTCTAAAAGTAATTATTTTGTTTATATAGTGAAGTTGATTCTGTATTTCAAATTCAGAAAGAATTATGAAACAATTAATTGATAGGAACTGTTACTTGAGATAAATAAGTAATTGTTTGGGTCAATACTTATCTGATATAATGCAGTGGATTAGCTGATTATATTATGATCTCTTCCTATAAAGTGAATTTAGATTTATTATTGTGCTCCTTTTATGGTTGTTATTTCTTATGATTTATTTGTATGACTTCACCCATTGTTTCGTAAAAGTAGGGTTGCTTTAATGAAACAATTGGTTGAAGGCACTTCGTTTTAATGCTTAGTGCTTATCATGCTCAGTTCAATGAACTGACCCATGCTAGCAATTTTTGCAGATGGACTTCGTAGTGATAAAGGAAGGCAATAACTTGTATGATGTATTGGTTGATTTAAAGTTTGGATCTTTATAGAAGAACTCGATTCATTCTTGAGTTGTATTGAAAAAGAAAAAAGTTGTATTCTTTGATGATCTTTATGCTATTTGACATGCAGTATGTCTGAAATGCATGGTCTTGTAAATTGTGTATTTCTATCATGATGAATTGAAAAGTTTGGAGATTTACTACAAATTGTTGTGTAATTTCTCTTGTACCTTTTATGAAGGAAATTGGAATACTATCTCGTTGATATTTTTCATATCTATTTGGATCCTTACTCTTTTTTCATTTAATGAAATGAATGAATGGGAAATAGTGCAATTTCCCTTACTGGAATGCAACTTGATAAGTTGTAGGTATTGAGGTTCTTTTCCTAAACTAGTAAGGTTTATTATGGGATGTTAAATGAACATGCGTTTAAAAGTTATAAGGAGTGTGAAAGGAAAAAGGGTATATGAACCCTAACACTTAACTGTAAAGAGGAAGATTATTCTCCTCTCAAATGAATGTAAGGAAAATGAATGGTGTTTGTGTCCATAATCATTTAGACTTCATTCCTATGAAGTCTATTTTAATAGAACCTATTTTGGTTCATACACCTCCTTTGAACGATTGAATTACATTAAATAAACCTTATGATGTATGTTGTTCTGTTTTTGAATAATTGCTTGTTAAGCTAAAGTTAATGAACATTAAGGAAATCATGAGATATTGAAGTTCTTTAATATATAAACAACCCAAATATGGATAAAGAACTTAAGGAATGTTGGATTTAGGGTTTTGCAAGGTTGTTGTAATTTGAATCTTAATTCTAAGTTAATTAAGGGAAATGACCTCCTTGAGGTGTGTACATCATGATGAAGTGGTTCTGTCGGATGTTGGCACATGCCAACTATAGAACTATACCTTTTTGAAGACTTGGGTCTTCACGAGGATACAATGTTGCAGTTGACATGTTGCAACACCCTTCAATGTTGGTTCATCTAAATCTACTCAAATTGGGACTTGAACGAAATTTCCCTCTAGGTCAGGATTAGTACTATGAATTTACATAGGAAGTAATGGACTATGACTTAGGGTGACTAGGCACATTCATTCAACTTAGGTCGAATGAGTATGCCCATATACCCTAAGTCATCGTGAGTGGCTCCCTATACCAAATTATGTCACTAATTTGGGCTAGGGTCAAACCTTAGACAAGTGGACTAACAGAAGTCGAAAAGACCATTCTAGATAATAGATGAGTGGGGTGAAGGACGTATTCTAATTTGACGAATATGTCATCTAGGAATAGTAACATGAACAATATGTTGGAAATCTTTGGCCAAAGTATCGCAAGTTGTTGGTTGCGTTGTCCTATGTCACCTAGTTTAAGGAACATGATTTCAGATGAATATTGGTAACAAATATTCAGATAGGTTCTTTAAATAAATCACTCAGTACCTAGAATAGGGTAAGAAAACCAAGTATATGTAGTATACATAAAATTATTCAATACTTAAAGAAAAACATGAGAGATTAGTTAGAGACCGAGTCATGCAATGAGAGATTGGTAATTCACCGAGTCATTTACAGCTACATATGGTTATCTATTATGAGATTGATTGACATGGAATGTGTGTTCTAAATTATGTTTTATTTAGAACAGAGAACATTGTGTTAAAAAAAAATTCCCTTGTTTCTAAAGTCTTAAAATGGGAATGTTACAAGTCTACACAAAGAAGCACGCATATGTGGAGAGATACATCTCCCACAAGATACAAATGATGAATCCTTTAACGCTTCCAATTACATGAAGGACCATAGTAATGGTGTACCTATGCATAAGGCCAAAATTTGAAAAGGGTGCTTACTTGGAGAATGATGTCTCCATCCCGAAGACCCCATAGGAAGGAAGAAGGCCACACCTAGAAAAAGATAAAGAGAAGTGGTGCAAAAGGAATCAAGTGTTCAAACTACATAGACGGTAAGCGTGCCAAAGACAAGTTCTAAGCCTAATAGTTACACACAGAGGAAGAAGTCTCCAGTCAAGGAAAAACCCTAGAATAAGAGGCACTCGAATCATGAAGAACCCCTCACTAAGGAGGAATCGCTAAGGAAGAGATCATGTCAAGAGAAAGAAGATGAATAATCCCTTTTCCTGGAATCCCCAATAAGGAAGAAGCAAAAGGTGATGGATGAGGCCAATTCAGAAGAAATAGAAGACCTAGATGCCTACATCGGTGATAGAGATGATGATGAAGATGAACCAGGAGGTGAAGACCATCCCATCTATGAGATACATGATTTTGAAGAAGAATATGATGAGTATAATGAAGGAGATGAGGAGAAGGAGGATGAATAATAGTCTAAGACCCAAGGAAAGGGGGTAGGCAAGGAAGAAGTTACAAAAGAGAAAAGGACCCCAAGCCTCACAAAGGAATAGGTAGATGAAGCCGTAGAGAAAGAAGTGGAAAAAATCATCAAGGACCTAGTAGACCAAGAAGTGGAATGTAGTGCATATGTGGTGATGAAGGAAGCTGAGGAGGAGAGCATGGGAAAATAATATGGTAGCATGGGAGGAGATCCCGTTTTCTATGAGATTTCAAAAGGCTACACACACATAGAGGAATATCACGAAGCATCACAAGTTCAACGAATGGGCTACATTGATGAATCGAACAAGGTGTTGCGTGCATGCTTCAGCACCACTGTTCCAATGGAACAAATTTTAGCCATGACTTCATTTGATGAGGAAGGTGCATACCCTTGGACAAGGAAAATGTTGTCATGGGAATTTGAGTCCCACATTGATGAGCTGGAATTTGAGGTAAGCCAAGGAGCATTGATGAAAGTTCCAAAAAAAAAGGGATAAAACCCTTGGTGAATGCTTAGAGGCTGTCAGATGAACATATATGTAACACACTCAACAAATTCTCAGTTGAGGTTGAAGCCAGGATCTTCAGGAGAAATGACATGGTAAGTTTCCTAGAGGTGGAATTGGAGAAAAAGGAAGAATATCTCATTGAAAATACTAAGGACTTGAAGCGGTAAGAGATAATCAAATTGCTCAATTAAGGCATGAGTTAAAATATGAAAAGGAAAGATTCAGATGAGGCATACAAGAAAATAGAGATGATCACGGATGCCATTTTCCTAAAGCATCTAGACTTAACACCACCCACAAAAATTATGGATCATCCTTGCAATGCCTAGAGGACTTGACCTGCATACTCACTATGGAGAGGTGACAACTTTCCCTAGAATCATTGGAAGAGGTGTTGGCGTGCAAGAGAAATAAAATAAGATGAAGGTGGTGGAGATTTTTGTTCAATACAAAAAGATCCTTGCCAATGTAAAATTCATCACGCAAGTTGCTAAGGGTGCCTATGAAAACTACGCAGACAGAGATAGAGTGGCAAGTATCCTATTTGCCACCCATGAGATGGAACTCAAAGAGTTTTAGGAAAAGAACAAAGGGAACAGGGTGGAGTGAGACAAGATCCTAGCCGAGGTAGAAAATAAATCAGAGGCCATTGAGACCTTGCGGGGATCAATCAAGAACCAGCTAAAGGAATTGTACCCTCAAATCACTCAAAGGATGGATGCACTTAAGGATTTGGGCAATAATCTGAAGGAGATTGTGGAGACAATGAGTGCTAAGGGAGAGGAGCTTAGTTTTGAAGAGGTGAGCACCCTGGTGGGTGACCTTTGTCAGCAAGCACAAAATGAGGTCGACACTGGGGGAAGTAGAAGCTGATTTAAGGAAGGATTTCCCTCTCCTCCTCCAGAAGTAAATAAAGTTCCCCATTCTTTCATTTTTTTCCCCATTTATTCATTCCTTCATTCTTCCATTCCAACCTTTTGTAAGGATCCACCATTCTTTAATTCTTTATTGAAGAGTGTTTCTAAGGGTGGAGAACAGGTGTAGTGTGGGGTGATGTTAGGCCCCAAAATATCAGCTAAGTACAAGAAGGTGTGTGGATGTGTAGAACCTAGTTAATGAAGTGTGTGAGGGTGCAAAGCACACACGGGGAAAGGGTTGCAGCAGAGGTTTAATAGAATACATGGTGTGTGCATGTGTGTAAGGAAAACAAGTTTTGTACTTAGCCACATTCAAAGATCCCAGAAGCACATGAGAAAAGAATGACCCTTATGGATGAGGTGTCAGCCTGGCAACTGTGGATAAAAAAGGGAATATTCTAGGGATATGATGGAAGTTTCTAGAAGACATCTTTGCAAGGAATGGATTTCTCGGATCTGGAAAGGCATGCTTCCATAGAGGACCACTTTGACACTTGGTAACTGATCTGTAACTTCTGGAAGGCATGGCGGTGGGTGCTAAGGTTATAAATACAAGCGCTTGGTAGAAGAAATGGATATAGTTGAAGAGAGGTGAATCCCTGCAGAAAACGGAATGGAGGATGTTATGGGTTAGGGATTAGGAGAGCTCTATGAGAAATAGCACATAAAAGGGGATGGGTTCTAATCCTTCTTTGTAATATGATGAACATAATATAGTTCTGAGGCATGACTTGGCTCTGCATTATTATATGAGGGTCTATTATGAACTCAAGGGATTGTAATGTGGTTATTGAATCTATTAATATGAATATAATGCTCTGTTATAAATCATCTATGTTCAATACTTATGCATTTTCTTTCTGTATGAATCATCTCCATGTGATGCTTGTTATTTCTCTTACCTGCATACAATGAGATGACATCTATTCCTAAGTTCATAAGAAGTTGATTTAGTTCTATTTTGTCATGCATTCGATTATGTCCTAGATGGTGTATTCTCACAAAACTCACATAAAGGAGAGACTCACTACCCATGCATGCCTCGGTGAGTGCCCCAAAGACCCGTTGGGTGATAGGCTAGTGTGCATGGGATTTTTTTCTTTGAAGGGTATAAAAATGACTACAAGGAGTATCGGGCGCGAGGTCTACTCTTTCACGAGATGGGTTCTCAAGGTATCACCAAGTCAAGATTGCAAAGGAAGACCAGAGAAAGACAACTTTCACCACTAAGTGGGGAAGATTTTCCTATATGGTCATGCCTTTTGGATTGAAAAATGTACCTAATGTATTCTCGCACATTATGGTACAAGAATTTCAAGACTTTATCCATAAGTTTCTTCAATTCTACATGTATTATTGGACGATTTATGGGCTAGTGAAGGACCATTATGAAAATTTGAGGTTGATGTCCAAGAGATGTCGAAAGTTGAGGATATCCCTCAATATTAAGAAAAGTGACTTTGTTACTCCATTTAGAACCCTATTGAGACATATTATATATAAAGAGGGCTTGTTGGTAGATCCCACAAAAGTTATTATTGTGGGATTGGGAGAGCCTACTAGTCGAGCACAATGCATGGATATCTTGGGCATACGGGGTACTACAGGAAGTTTCATCAAAGGATATGCCAAGATCATTGCACCCTTGGAAGAATTTATAAGGCACAAGAGTGAATTTCATTTGGGAGAGGCGCAGCAGAATGCATTTGACACTTTAAAGGATAAACTTGTCACTACACCCATACTACATTTTCCTTCTTGGGATAAGCCTTTCCATGTGCATGTTGATGCCTCAGGAACAGCCATGGGAGCAATACTAACACAACCTGGTGAGGGGATTATTGATCACCCCTTGTGTTTTGTAAGTAGGAATTTCACACCAACATAAGAATTATACCACTACTGAGCATGAGGCACTATCAATGATCTATGTGCTGCATAAGTTTAGGCAGTATCTACTGGAAACACCCTTTATATTCTACATAGATCACACGGAACTGAAGTATTTGGTAAATAAGCTCATTTTACAAGGGCACAGATGTCATTGGGTCCTATTATTTCAAGAGTTTGAGTTCACAGTGGTTGTAAAACTAGGAAAACGTAATTCAGGACCTAGCCACTTATCAAGGATTGACTCAGGGGAAGACATGTAAAGCATTGAGGATACCATGTCAAACACATAACTGTTTAGGCCGAGGCGTGCATCCTTAGACTTAAAATATATTGTAGTATTCTTGAAAACTAGTGTGGCACCAGAAGGGATGAAGGCTTTGGAGAGAAAATAGTTAAATGCACATCATGCCCTACATGTTGATTAGTGGATATCTATACAAATTAGGTCGTGATGAGGTTATGCGCCGATGCGTATTAGAACATGAGTGTGTAGTGATTATGGAGGAAGTGCATGTTGGGATTGTAGGAGGGAAATATACAAGAAATGCAACCATGTGAAAGATTCTACTCATAGGGCTCTAGTGGGAAACCATCTACTAGGATTGTATTGAATTTTACAAGGCTCGCAACCATCATGTCGCACTTGGGAAAACCTATAAAAAGGAATGAGATGTCATTAAGGCTGATATCTAGTTCAGATCCATTTGAAAAGTGGGAAATCAACTTTCTAGGACCCATTTTTCCATTCACGTGAAGGACTAGTTTATGTATATCATTACTTGCATTGATTACTTGACAAGATGGGCGAAGCAACACTTACAAAGGATCGCACTACAGTGACAAATCGCTAGATTTTTATGGGAGAACATAATCAGTAGGTATGGATGTCCTTTGAGCTTGACTAGTGATAGGGGTACACATTTTCTTAATGAAATAGACAAAATTCTGCTAGCAAATTTTATGGTGGCCCATCACAAGACTACCCCCTATCATCCACACGGAAAATGGAACTCACGAGGAATTTAAAAGATACTAAGTCATACGTTGACCAAGATTTGATGTCGAAGACAAGATTGGGATGAAAAAGTATCACTCATTCTATGGGCATACAAGACAACCTACAAGAGGTTGAATAAGGCCACACTGTTTCAGTTGGTGTTTGGGCTCGAGGATGTTTTTCTGGTTGAATTCATGTTACCATCACTACAAATTGATGCAAAGCTTAGATTAAAGGCGGTCACTTGTTAGATGGAGTCGAAGACTAAAAATCTAGAAAAAAAGGCATGGCATGATTGTCATATCAAGAACAAGTAGTTTGAGGTTGGGTAGATGGTTTTTTTGTATGATTCCAAGTATTTGTGCTATCCTGGGAAGTTGAAATTCCATTGGTTGGGCCCTTACATCATCTCATACACCCTTCTTTCATGTGCATGTCAGTTACAAGCATTAGATGGGAAGACATTACCTGGCCATTTCAATGGGAATAGGGTGAAGCCCTACTATAAATAAACCTTCCTGGTGTTTGTAAATAAGGCAAGATTGCCAGTTAGATTAGAATTTCCTTTTATGAATTTTTATTTTCTTTGTATTTCCCTTTCTTATTTCTTGTTCCTTTTCATTTTTTGTTTTTCTCCTTGTGTGATGGTAACCATATTATTTTTCAAAAGGTTGTGTATGCACAGAGGACCGCACATATGTTTTACTTGTGGGGTGGAATAGTGTGAAATGAGGTATGAGTTGGTAATAGAAGTTGTAAGGACTGGATGAAAGGATTAAAGGTGTGAAAATAGAAGAATGAATGTGGCAACAAGGATGAGAATTGTTGGTGTTAGGATAAGGATTTATAAATACCACGTACAAAGAAGGAAAAGCATAGAACAACATGAGGAACAACATGGTGAAGCCAAAGTGTCGCTTAGTTTTTAATTATATGATCAAGCAGTGGATTTATGCCATAGTGTGCACCATACTTCTTCAACATTGTACAAGTTTTTGGAGTCGAGCTGCTGAGGATATCTTGCAGCAGGATTTTGCTCTCTACTTTGTTAGTATCGGTTTTGAGTACCTTCATGGTGTCCATTTTTCCCGGTTGTTGTACATGGGTACCTCATCGGAGCCTTTTGCCAGGACCCACCTTATTTTCCACCCACCTAAGCTATGCTTACGGGAGGGTGTTAGTGTAGGTTATTATTTATCCTTTTATTTATTTATTAGGATAATTCTTACACTTGTGTTAACCCTATACTTATTGGGTTAGCTTGCTTAGGTGTACTAGTTGTGTGGAGTTAGCTTACTAGTTATGTTGAGTTAGCTTCTCGTTATGTGAAGTTAGCTTACTAGTCTTTGGAGTTAATTTAACTACCAATATCGCTTAGTGGGAGTTCTTCACCATTGATTATGGTAGTAATTGCACTTCCTCCTCCTATATGTACATATTTCTTATTGAATAATTAAAGTCATTCTATTGTAGTGTATTGAGCATTATGGATTATGATGGATTTCCATATATGGTATTTTAGATCTTCTCGCTTTTCAAATCTAATGTGGTGTGCTATTATCATCTCGAGATCGCAGCTTGGAACAATCTTCTTATTGTTCCTTTCAGAAAATGACTATTTACCTAATAATGTAAACCATACATTTCTGGTAAGTCAAAATCCTAATTTTATGACTCCATTGTGTATTTTACTTCAATACCTTTCCAACACAACAAAAATGGAGTTGTTTCAAGTTCAGGAGCAAAAGTTATGGCCTTTGGAAGATTGCTAATGATGTTTGTGCCACTGTTTGTGTACATGTGCCACTATTTGTGTACTTGCACCCCTGATTTGGTGCCTGCACCACTGATTTGGTGCCTGCACCATTGATTTGGTGCCTACGTGCCCCTGTAAAAAAAATGACATTTAGAGTTTTACCCACGCGTACATAATGGTATGTGCGCTCCCTTTCCTATAGGTGGCTAAAAAACACAGGATTTTTCAAAAATAATCTCAAAAATATCAAAAATTTATTGATTTGGTTCAATTTTGGTAGAACTTCACCTCCTTTGATCCTGCAAAGAGCACAAAAACAAGACAAACCTAGCTTAACTAGTTATGAAACCTGATTTTAGCCATTAATACAAGAAAGGTTAGTGAAATCAAAAACTTGAAACTAATCTAAAAAAACTTTGAAAAATTAATCTAGAAAGCTTGAAACTAATCTAGAAAGATTGAAACTAAAAAAATTAGAAACTAAAACAAAACTCTTCAAAGTGGTAGTTCTTGCTAGATTATTCCCCATGTATGCAATGGATAGTTGCACAAGCTATGGAATGAGGCAAAAGAACCTCAAAGCTTTGCTTTACTCATCCATGCACCATGAGATAAGAGCTAAACAAGAAACTATCTATGCATATATAAATTTGAAACAAATATTCAAACCCTTTGGGCTATATAAGAAGCCCTCCTTCTACCGTTATACCTACACCTAAACTTCTTAAGAAAGCAAATGCAAAGCATATAGAAAAATAGACTAAAAGCTTGCCTTTTGTTTTCTTGAGAGGTCACCATTGTTAAGAGCTAAGCTTCCTATTCTTGCATCTTTTAAGGATCAAACAAGCAATTTTTGATTTCCATTGGAGCTAAATAGGTCCATTCATTTTTGTTGGTAATCTAGGAGAGTAGAGATTTTGAATAGCATGCTAGTTTTGATCTTATGTTTCAAAGTTATGATGTTTAGTATAGATCTTGTTTAGCTCTTTATCTTGATGGTGCTTAGGCTTTGTCTTAGCTAGATTATAGAACTATTTAGGTGGTAGTTCTTGCTTCATTTAATTTAGCTTAAGCAAAGTACACATGCACACATTTGGCACTAAAGCTCAAAAATTACTTTTAGATTAGATTAGGATAAACATGTTTTAGGCTTAGTTAAGCTAGGATTAGGCTAGTTAAATTTGAACAAGCGATTAGGCAATTTGATGTCTTCGACGCGCACTAGTGGAAATTGTGAATCTAAGGCAAAGAAAGCCCCCTAACCTAGACTAGTATGATAGATCGATCAGCAAGGATGACTACTCGAAGGCTTCAATCAATATCGAGCTCTAGTGTGATTCGGTCTATAGGTTGTGGAATACATGGAAAATGACCTGGGATAGTTTTGTGTATATCTCCAGATAAGGTCATAGAGTGGATGGTAAATATAATTGACTCTATGGGTGATTCTATAGCCTAGTCCAGAACTCCTTAGCTTTGTTAGCTGCTATGTCTAGCAAGGATAACCATTCGATGATGATAGGTGGAAGTGGAGTAGATCTGAATACTAGTGTACGTAGGCCAGCATCTATGTCTGATTCACCTATGGACTCGTTGGGTGGTGGGACTTGTGGGTCACAACCGTAGATTCGTATTTGTTGTGGTCCTGCTATGGTCATGTGTGGATTCAATCTCTAATCCCTAGTATCAATAATCATATGCTTTCTCAGCTTCTATATTCAAAATTAATAATTGTGCGATCTTCTCATAATATCTTACAGGCGTTTGTGCAACCTGAATTCTCAAGCTAGTATCTATATCTGTGAGAGTGTCTCCTGTGTCTGGTTGTGGGACCAAAGGATCACAACCAAAGGTCTGCTCTCTTTCAAACCCTTCCACAGTCATGCGGATATGAATCTAGGGTAATCTGTAGTTTGGTTGATTTGACCAAAATGTGTGTGCTTGGTCATCTTCTATGTTTAACCCGTGTAGTTGGAAACTGATTTGTTGTAAGTTTACCATTGTTCGGAAGACTTGGATCCTGAGATTCTGATCTATATCAGTTATGGCTGTGATGAGATTGGGTTGGGGCATGATTGGCTCGAATACGTATTCCCTGGGCTCTCTAGGTCCCGTGATTGTCATACAAAAGCAATAATGTAAACTAAATGCAGCAAAATAAAATTAACTATGCGAAGTATGTCTATAACATATATAACTTCTATATTTTTGTTATTTTCTGATGAATTTTATAAATGAATTTGAAAGAGCAGCTATTTTAATATATCTAGAAATTGACAATTAACCTAGTGTCGAATTTTAAAACAAACAAAGTAACCGAGTATAGCTACTTGCCTGTGCAGTTGTAAATCTATTCTAAACAATGAAATAACTGATCTAATCTATTTGAAAGACTCTCGATCCTACCTCAGAAGTGAGGAAAGAATCATAGTCTCTCAGAAACTATCAATCCCCACAGCTTCCCTGGCAATATCGAAAGTAAGATTGACTGAAATAAAGTAATTAACTACTCTATTTGATATGATTCTAATTAGAACTTTGAAAGCTAGAACCTGGATTCTGCAAAACAGTGGCAAATCCGATGGTGTGTGTGATCTTGTCCCCTCAGTGTGATCTCCTCGTTCCTTCGTGTTCACGTGGATCCAGAAAAGCGTGTAATGCTAGCATCAACAAAAGTAGATATTGGGACAAAGGCAGCTTAGGATACAGACTGAATACAATGCGAGTAGGAGAGAGATAGCGCAAGAGTACAGAGCTTGGCTTATGTAATTCCTAGTGGGATTTATTGTGAGTCATGCAACATAAAACGTCCAGAACCTGAAACTATCTGTTTGAAGAACAAAACCTGCAACTTTAATGGCTTCCTATTGAAAACAAACTACTCTACTCAATGGATTGGATGAAATATCAACAACACTTGCACAAGATGGATATGTGGCTTCCTAATAAAAAAACAACACTAACTAAGCATGCAATGAAAGAAACTAAGAATTCTAAGTAAAATGAAAGACTAATCTATTGCAATGAGAAATTCAGAGGAAAATTTGAGGGGCCATTTGCTTGAGCACAAGCCAACTATTTATAGCATTTGCATTTACCCAAGGTAAAAACCAAATTGATCTCTTAAACTATAAACAATGGCAAAACACTATTCCAGGGAACCAGAATCATTAATGCAAGCTCATGGCGGTGAAAAAAGGTGGTAAATGTTGAAATTTACGTGAGTCATGTTAAAAGAGCATTCGGAAAATGCGTAAGGACCGCCGCCCGAGCAAGCGGGTGGCGGTTCTGAGACCACCGCCATGCTTAGGGCGGCGGTCACGAGACCGCCGCCTGTGCAAGGCAAAGTGGTTTCAGAATCAAGAGAAAAAGGCCAAGAAAAGAGGGAAAAAGAGAAAAACAAAGCACGCGGGGCTAAGCGGGGCATGCGGGATGTTAACACACTTGGGAGCTTTTCCGGATCTCGAACACCTTGCGAGGAGACTTGTATCATCATTGGGGTACGTGTTATGTTGTTCGATGAGTGCAGTACCCTACAATTTTGGGTACATACATATTGCCCCCTCGGAGAAGTGTTTTAGCCATGAAGAGGCGTAAAATGGTGGGTCCGAGTATGGCGGTCCCGAAATGGGAAGTTGGAAGTTATACCTGATACGTCCGTGTGTCGAAATGACGCCATCCAAAATTCCGCTCCTGCAAAATGAAAAGAGAACTCAAGTGCAGATAGACAAGATAGATCGGAAAATAAACACTAAAATAATGGGAAATGAGGACGTACCATTTATGCGGGGTAAGAACTTACCTCCGTCGGCGCTCCAAACCTGCGAAAAAAAAAGTATTTAAAACAAGTCAGGTTCTATATATATGAAAGTGGGCCCATTTTCCTATTCATTTGTGCATGTTGATTTGATTGATTCTGAGCTCTGGGACCCACGGTGATGGTTTCTTATGAGTAGAGTCAAAACGTTCGTGACGAGATAGCGATCATGCCTCCGCGAGTAGATTATCGACCCATGAGATCACAGGTTAGTTTTCCTCAATTTATCGTTTTTACCTTCAAATTTTTAAAATGTTAAAATCTTGTCGTGGGGGTTATTTTCAAAAATGTTAGGTTCAAAAGGTCCATCTAGGGGGGGCGCCTACTGGGTAGGCTTTGTTTTTAGCTAAAACGGTCCTTTTTTGGTGTTTTTAGGCTTTTTAAGTTATAAAACCCGCGTGGGTTTTCGGGACACGACCGCCGCCCGCTGCGGGGTGGTGGTTATGACGACCGCCCTGTTCGGGGTGGCGGTTACAAGACCACCCCTTAAGGTGGTGGATTCTGAAACCCTGCCTGCCCGCTCAGGGTGGCGGTTTTCACAGAATGTCAAAAGAACACTGTTTGAGATTGTTTTTGCATTTTTAGCATTTCTATGTGTTTTCATGATTTTTCTAATGTCACTTGGATGCTAACTTGCTTTGTTTTGTGTGTTTTTGGGTGTATGCAGGCGAGAGAGGAGTACATTCGGTGGAGCCGAGAGAGGGAGTGTGACTGGCTCCCAGCAGTGTTAGACGCCCTTTCACAGGACGAGCAGGATACTCTCCAGAGGGCTGGTATACTACGTATATCACGGGTCCCCCATGTTGCACCATCTAGTCACATACTCTGTGACTTATTTTCCTACTGGGATGCTGATCGGAACACCTTCCGATTACCAGGGGTCCGAGGTGAGTGGACCATCACACTAGAGGATGTTTACCGTATCCTGGGGGTCCCGATCATCGGGAGACGACTCACCCTCGAGACAGCAGGTTCACGGGCCCAGATAGCACAGTGGGCTTCTTACATGGGAGATGCAGTCATCTCCATGGGTTCGAAAAGAAGGGGTCAGAGTTCGATCTATTCCTAGTTTTCCCATCCCCTTGATTCGCCAGGCTATTATGGGGATCCTTGCCTCGAGATTGATCGGGGACAAGGGAGGAGACACATTACTATACTGCTGGTCCCCCATCATTGCACAGATCGAGGGCCATGGCGGATTTATGCTGGGAGAGAGACATACTTGGGACTACCTACCATGACTTGTACAGGGTAGTCCATTTTATAGGGGATCTTTGAGCCACCCGACCCTGGTCATGAGTTGGGTTTATGAGCACTTCATTCCTTATGGTAGAGGTGTAGAGGTGACAGATCCCGGAGCTGTGAGGGCAGCCAGATGGATAGATATGTCGGTGCTCAGAGCACCTCATCAGCCAGTTGCTTCTCTGACCACCGATGACATGGAGGCCACACCATATCAGACCATGGTAGGTATATGGGGTGAGGAGGCTCTTACTTTGATCTCCTGCTCCACCACAGGGCAGCTTATTGATAGAGTGGGGTGAGTGGAGATACACCCCTTTGGCCGAGTTCCTCAGCAGTTTGGCCTACCCTACATGGGCATGCTTCCCTAGTAGCACCAGTATATAGGTCAGTTCGAGAGGCCAGAGGGGGCCCTAGAGGCCGGGGTTGGACAGTTGTTACTCCTGGCATTCCTATTGCGGCCAGGAGGATAGTACGTGCCGAGGGAGAGCCGGTGCACCTCAGGCACCCTTGCGGATTGCCATGGGTCCTGCCCATAGCAGCGATGACCCCATCGACATAGACTCGAGTCCGAGGAGTTCACAGGGGAGAGCAGAGGAGGAGGCGAGGAGGAAAGTGATCCCTGAGTGGCATGACACTCGGGATATCATGCGAGCAGAGAGGGCCGAGTAGAGTGCAGAGAGAGTTACTCGGTTTTAGAGGAGCCACTCTCCCAGGGCCATGGTGGGGAGGATGAGTCCGTTGCGAGGATGCTACGTTGCTCCAGCCATGGGGGAGCACCTCGGTCGGGTGGCATCGTGGGCGAGTGCTTGACCCTAGAGATCCATCCTGGAGGCCTGGTGATCCGAGTAAGTTACCACCCTTCCTTTTAATGTTTTTTTTAGTTAGGATTTCCTTAGTTGCTATCTCTCCTTTTGTTTACACTTGTGTTTTATCTCTTGTTTATTTCTAATTTGTTTTCTCCTTTGTTTGCAGAGACCGCCGATGAGTGGTGGAGACTGATTCGCAGGTATGCACGGATACCCTGATGATCCCCATGGAGAGGACCCGTGCAGAGTTATCTGTGGATGTTGGGAGCCCTCCTCGGTGTGGTAGACACACCGACATCTTTCCCCTATCAGCGTGGCCAGGATGGTATCGACTCTCCGCACGGAGCTAGCGGGGTATAGGACAGCCGAGCGCCTGATGAGGAGTCATTCTCGTGGCGAGACTGGCTGCCCCTCGGGATCCTGAGCCCTCCATGCACTCAGAGCGCCGGCGTAGCCGGAGTCCTAGGCATGGGCGTGCACCTTCAGAGGGGTCTCATAGGGGTTGAGAAGCCACTTGGCTCTCCTAGATTTTGCATGATATTTTTTTGTATATCTCGGGCTCTTTGAGTGTTTTGACCATGCTTAGCGCATGATGGCATTGTACAGAAACTTTGATTATTTATATATTTATATTCTTTTTGGATCAGACTTTTGGCATTTATGGCTTTGTTTCATTTCAGTTTCCTCATGTAAATTATGATGTTATGCATATATGCTCTTTAGAATGTATGCAATGGAGAACAAATGATGCAAGTGTTTACTTTCTTTTTGTATTTCATGATGCTGATATATGATAATGTAGATACAATGTGATTTTGAATCTTAGTTTCTGTAAGCAATTTTGGATACTTCATATTTGTTTTGGCAAAGTGGTGAAGATAAGCTGGTATGATGAGTAGATAGACTTGCCCCTCTCCTAACCCCACGCAACTAGTAAGATGCGAGGGCTCATCACCGAGAGCTAAAAGGGCACAAGTTATGAAATGTGTTGAAATGATATTGATGAAAGATAGACAAAGCTTTGATGGAATCAAATTAGGATGCTACAAGCTTACTCCACTCGAGTGACTTCATAGTTTTGGGATGCAACTTGCTTTGCGGTTTATCTAGACTTAGATCCGTAGATGGCCATATGGTAGACAAAATCTGGGTTTTAGGATTTTGAACTCTCTTGGAATTTTGGACATCCGATTCATTTGTTTTTGACTCAAGACTTCAAGATTTGAATTGTTTGTTTATGACCTTTTGCATTTGCTTGTCAAGAGGACCCCCACACCTTGCCCCATGCTACTAGTAAGAAGCATGGGTTTATCACCATAGGCAAGGCATAGGTGAGTAAGGGCATTTCCATCCTTTCCCAACCCTACGTCACTAGTAAGAGACACAAGCTCATCACCGAAGGTTGGTGGGGCAAGGAAATGTGTAAATTTAAAATTTTCTGTTTGATCTATATTTGACTTGTTTACTTGAGCAAAATGTCAGTGTGTTCTTATTTCCAAAGAGATATACATACGGGATAGATGTGACACCATGAAGCTTCTAGAACAGACCATAGGCAAGACACCTATCCTAAGAAGAAACCAAAAGTGAGAATAAACCCATGAGATCTTGGCATGGTTACCGTTAAGACCTTGTCATATCTAGCTTTATTTGATGAAATGATTCCGAAATAGTTTGATGATATCATGGAAATAGAGAAGTATGATTAGAGTGTTTATGCCAACAACATCATGAGTTTGTAATGAATTGCTTTGAGAATAAATTCCTTGATCACAATTTTTATGAAACAAGTGACAAAATGATCCTAACTATATGAAGATGCAATGTAGATATAATTATACAAGTAGTACTAGTTGCTTACGCGTAGAATCGTTTGAGGTGTAGGGAATTGACTGTTTCACCAAATTCCTCACCTTCCAGCATACATAGGAGATATGCACCATTTCCATAGTCCTTCATGACTCGGTATGGGCCCAACCATTTGGGCCGGAACTTCCTTCCTTCACCGGTCTTCTTGTCGATCCGGTTGTCCAGCCTTAGAACTAGATCACCTTCATATATATCATGTTCATAGACCTTCTTGTTATACTACCGGCACATTCGGTCAGCATAGACTTTGTGCCATTGTTCGGCATCTATCCTAGCTTCATCTAGGCTTTCTAGTTGGGAGAGACGTGCTTCTCTATAAGCGTCTTCATCTAGGATCCCTTGTAATGAAATACGGAGACTAGGTATTTCAACCTCAAGCGGGAGAATTGCTTCTACCCCGAATACTAGTGAGAAAGGAGTCACTCCTGTTGGTGTCCTTATTGAGGTTCGGTGGGCCCATAAGGCCGGATATAACTTCAAATGCCAATCTCGTTTGTTTTCTTTCACCGTTTTAAGGAGAATGGATTTTAATGTTTTGTTTGTCGCCTCAGCCTATCCATTGGCTTGAGGGTAATACAAGGAGGCTGTATGATGGCTTATTTTAAATTTATTGCATAATTCATGAACTTCGTCATTCTTAAAAGAAGTCCCATTATCTGAGATAATGACTTGTGGGATACCATACCTGCAAATGATTTGGTTCAAAATGAACTTGGCGATTACAGAACCCGGCACAGTAGTAAGAGGCATAGCCTCTACCCACTTGGTAAAATATTCGGTGGCCGTGATTATGAAATTATGGCCATCTGTAGATGAGGGAGAGAATTTCCCTATTAAATCTAGGCCCCACGTAGAAAAGGGCCATGGAGTAGCGATTGGTTGTAGAGCTTGTGCCGGCATGTGAATCTCATGAGAGAATTCTTGGCACTTATGACACCTTCGTACAAACTCTACTGCGTCGTGTTCTAGAGTGGGCCAGAAATAGCCCATTCGATGTATTTTATGAGTGGTGGCATGGCCACCGAAGTGGCCTCCACACATTCCACTGTGAGATTCATGGAGAATCTTCTTGGATTCTTCTGTGTCGACGCATCTTAGAAGCATTCCATCGAACACTTTTCGATAGAGCACTTGTTCTATGATGACGTATTTAGCTACGATAATGCGTAACCACCTTCTTCGTTGTGGTGTAGCACCTTCTGGATATGTATGGTCCATGATATAATTAATGATATCAGTGTACCAAGGACACTCAGAGATAGAAGGTCGGGTTTCGATGTAGTATACGCACTCATCTGGAAAGTCCAGATCTACTAGATCACCTCCATCTAATGGATTATCAGCTAACCAATCCACGATGATTTGTCCTTTAACCGACTTCTGATTTACGAACTTTAATTCAAATTCACCCATTAAGGTTATAAAGCGTCCAACCTTTTTAGACAAGGACCCTTGCGTGAGGAAGGTTCGTAAATGTTCTGTTTTTACAATGACCTTTGTTTCTTGATTTAACATGTAATGTCTTAAGTGTTTTGTTGCAAAGACTATGGCGAGGCATTCCCGTTCTGCTTGTGTGTAGCGTGTTTCATAGTCGAGCAATGTCGGCTAATGAAATAGATCACACGTTCTCTATTGTCATCATCTTCTTGAGCCAGCATATAGGCTAGCGAGACATTGGTGGCTCATGAATATAAAATTAATGGGTGATCTGGCTTAGGTGGCATTAGCGTAGGTGGTGATAACAAGAAACGCTTAACTACGTTGAAAGCTTCATTGCAGTCTTCGGTCCAATCAATGCTATAATCTTTCTTGAGTAGATTGTTGATTGGATGAATGGTGAAACTTAAGTCCGGGATGAATCTCGGATCGCACCAAGTTTTCCAAGAAATGATCTGATTCCAGATTCATCGAAGGTGGGACCATTTCGAGAACAGCCTTAATTTTGGTTGGGTCAACATCGATCCCGCGTGATGATATAATGTAACCTAGGAGCTTCCCTCCTGTCACACCAAAGACACATTTTTCTGGGTTTAGCATGACTCCGTATTCTATCAGACGTGAAAGAATGACGCGAAGCACTTCCGGATGGTCACAACGTTTCTTGGCTTTAGCCAGCAAGTCATCTACGTAGGATTCCACAATTTTATGAATAAGATCATGAAATATATACGTCATAGCCCGCTGGTATGTAGCGCCGGCATTCTTGAGACCGAATGGCATAACAACATAGCAATAGGTTCCCCAAGGAGTTATAAACGTGGTTTTAGCTTGATCTTGTTTGGATATTCTGATTTGATTGTATCCCGAGAATCCATCCATGAGAGATAAAAGCTCAAATCCAGTTGTTGCATCAATGATGACATCTATAGATGGTAATGGGAAGTCGTCTTTAGGACATGCCTTGTTAATGTCTCAGAAGTCTACACAGATGCGTATCTTCCCATTCTTTTTGAGAACGGGAACGATATTAGATACCCACTGAGAGTAATCGACTGGTTTGATGAATCCTACTTGGAGGAGTTTCATTACCTCCTCTTTCACCATGAGAGCTACCTTGGGTTTCATTGGTCTTGATTTTTGTTTAATCGGTTTTGCATCAGATTTAGTGACGAGGTTGTGCACCGCAATGTGTGGTGTAACCCCTGTCATTTCTTTATAATTAAATGCAAAAGCCTTCTGATGTTCCTTGAGGATCCGAGTGTGTATTTCTACTTCTAATGGAGTTAGCGAGGATCCTAACTTCAATATCCTTGGTTCATCTTCCGTTCGATGTTAATATCAATTGTTTCTTCGATTAAAGAAGTGTTACCTTCTTCAAACTCAGGTGGGGCTGGAGGTAGTTCTAGATCATCTCCATTCTCGACTGTGTATATGTTGAGTTCCTTTTGTGGGGGAAGCTCTGTCATGGGATTCCCGAAGTAAGAAGATGAATGTGGGATTAGGGATAAATCTACCACGTGATGGGTGAGATGTAATGCCGCATAGGCGTTTAAGAAATCAAGAGTGGTTGTATCACTATCGATGTGGTCTAGGATAGTAGATTTGTTTTCATTTCTATTTAAAAGAGGATTTGACATTGTTTTATCAATGGTTCATCACGAAGGGATACCATGAAATGGGTATCCTCTAACTTATTGTTTGGAGTAAAGCGTGATCGCTGAGGTTGCTATTGAATCGGTGAGAAGATTTTGTTCACGCGGGATTGCTTCAATTGATATGAAGTCAAACTTTTTGCTTAAATTCAGTACAGCTATTTTGTAGAGTTGTAAGTGCTCGGCTTTGGTTTCATACATCTCAGCAACTTGATTTGCTACCAATTGTGAGTCTCCTAACACTCTGATGTTACCAACACCGATTCTCTTAGCTATGATGAGGCCAAGGAGGAGGGCTTCGTACTCAGCAGGCCGTTGTTTGTGCATTCAAAATTTAGTTTAAAGGAAAATGGTAGGACTTTTCCTTCGAGAGAAGTAAGGATTACTCCTGCCCCAACTCTCGTAATGACATTTAGCTCCATCGAAATGGAGAGTCCAATACTTAGTTGGGAATATGGGCACTGGGATATTTGTTGTGTTAACATCTTCTACCTCTACCATGCAGAGATCTACTGCTGGGAGAGAACCGACACCTAGGGTGCACCCCATGCCTACAGAATCAAATGGTAGGAACATTGGTAGATCCTGTTCTAGTAATTCAACAATTTTTGTAGTAGTTCCTAATGATACTATTTCTACAGTGTTAGCCTCATCTTTGGGGGTTGGGGTTTCCTTGGCTAGGCTCATAGTTTCAAGATCTGTCGTAGGTACCAACTTTTCTTCTGGTTTCGCGTCGGTAGGTTTATTAAGTTGGTTCATTGGGAGTTCAAACTCCAAGTGCATGCCTGGTCTTTTCTTTAGGTCAGCCAGGTGTACATCGAATGGTTTTGGATCACCTTTGGCTATGAACACCTTTCCTAAATGCAAGAATCTTACTTCTTGAAATAGCGTAGAAGGGATTGCCTTCATACGGTGTATCCATGGTCGATCGAGGATCATATTATAGTTAGTTTCCGATCTATAATATAAAACTCGTCGAGATTATTTTGGGTCCTAAGGTGACCGGTAGTATTATAGTTCCAATTGAAGTGGCTTTAAGGCTGTCATAGCCTCTTAGTGTATTTCGAGTCGTGGAACAATTAGTTTCTCCATACCCTAGCTTTTGAAGGAAAGAGAAGGGGACTATATTAACTGCTGCCCCATCATCAACCATCGCGCATTTCACATAATTGTTATAAACCCACACTTGCAAGTGTAAGGCCGGATCACCTCGGCATGTAATCTCAGCGTCTGTTGGCATTTTGTTTATTTCGAATATGAATTTGGTGTCCCTATCCGGCTGCCCCGGAGGGTGGGTATCAAAGTCTATATGGTTTACCTATGTTTGGGAGGTGGAGTGATGCTAATTAGATGACCTAAACCCAATGCTTCTAAAAGAGCAGCCTTGTGAGTAGGGGAGTTCTTCAACAAATCCAAAAAGGAGATGTGTGAGAAGGTTTTCGTTAGATCATTAATTAAGTCATAAGCACCCACGGGTTTTATTAATACTTGTTGGATATTGTCTGTTTCTAGCGGGTAGCTTGGACTTAGCTGAGAGGAATACTCTCGTGTCCTTGTTACAGCTTCTATGGGTAGTTCGGCATCTAACTCCACTAAACCGACTATCTTAGGTCGTGGCTGACTTCCTAGTTGTGGCGCAACTAATGGATTCAGTGAAGTTGAGGCTTCATGATCATTGTTTCCTGTAATTACACCCTTGTTTGTCCCATTTGGATTTATCTTGTTATTGTTGTGATTTGGAAGCGGATCATTGAAGATCTTGAGGGTGCATTTTGAGGGAAACGCCCTGTAAAAGTATTTGGTCTTTGGTGACGTAGGATTTGCAAGAACATATCTATAAAAAGTTGTCTTTGTTCCTCTGCAAATGTTGCATAAATTTATTGTAGTCACGGCACATTCTAGTGTCATGGCCTCGATTTTGTGAAACCACAATAGGAGTTAGGATTGTAATTCCTAGTTTGTTGGCTTGATGTATATTGTGGCCTAAAACTTTGATCAAACCATTGCCTATTAAAGTTTTATGTTTGTTGTTTTTGGTTTGAATTCTGGTTTTGATACCTAGTTGAATTTTGATTTGGATCCCGTGTAGGGCTTTCATTGTTGTTGTTGTTGTTGTTGTTGTTGTGGATGATTAAAATCCATTGTATTGATTGTTGGAGTAAAGTTATTGTTTCGTTGATTGTTTATTTGTGGTGGAGTATTCACAACATTTACCTTTCTAGCCTGATCAGTTACTCCATCCATTGTCACTCATGATTTTTATTAAGGATTTTAGGTCCTTGATTGACATTCATGATAGTAGGATAAGTTGTAGTGTTTTGGTTGGAGGTGATTAACCTCCCGTTTGCTCCATATGTTTTGCGACCACTATCAATTGCCGCTTGATCTATTCGGAGAGCACTCTCAAGTACTTCATCGTAAGTTCTTAGTGGGAACTTCTGGACTTCTTCCTTCACTTCTCTCTTTGAGAGAATGAAGGAATAAATCACATAGTTCCATTTGGTCCATATTTGGAGCACTTTGCCGAAGAATAAAGAACTGTACGCCACCTCTGGATGAAATGGGTGACATATTCATTGTGTTCTTGCTTAATGTGCAAGAATTCCCTGATTCCTGTCCTTAATAGTTTGTTCATGTCAAAGGCCTTGATGAACTCTGACACGAGTTGCTTGAATGAATGGATGGAAGCCTCAGGTATTCTATAATACCAATCGAGAGCGATACCTTCCAAGGTTTTGGGAAATATTTTAGCAACAACCCCATCCCAAGGGAGTAATTCTCAAATGGCTATAGCGTAAGCCTTGATATGTGCATTCGGATCTCCCTCACCTTTGTACTTGGGAAAATCGGGAAGAGGTCTTGGAAGCATGATGCTTCGTATGGTGAAATCTAAGGGCTCTTTCAAATATTCTGAGTAAGTCCCTATCACATATGTTTCGACCATTGATGGTGCTCGTTGAGGAGGGCGGTGGAATGGGTTGTTGACATGGCGTTGCATATGCATTGGTAGGAGCATAAGGGAACCCCTGTGGTTGAGTAAAAATACCGGGAGAGGAGAACATATCCCCTTGTGGTGATTTGGAGTACATGTTTAAGTATGAAGGGGTATTGTCCAAGAATGGATTATTTTGTACTAGACCGGGAGGTATTGGAATGGTGTTAGAAATGGTGGTTCTAATCGGCGTTTGTTGTGAATACTGAGGAGTCATACCTAACGTGCCTATTCCTGTGAGGAGGTCTATTTGGCTAGGATGGTGTGGAGGATTAGGATTTCCTACCTGCATGAATTGAGAATGGTGATTTGCCTGAGCAAGTTCTAACCCCCTAACTTTTTCTACTAACGTTGAAATGACTTCATTTGGTGAAGTCACGATATTTTGCCTTAGTGGCGTTTGTTGTATATCATGGTGTTGTATAGGCATGTGATATCCTGATATGAATTGATCGCTGCCCTGCCAAGTTTCCCGAGGGCATTTCCTGTATGTAGTGGCATGAAGGTATTTCCTTGAAAAGAGACCTCGGGTTGTGTTTGTAAACCTCCTATAGGTGGGTACATACTTGAGAGCGTTGTTCATTCCTGGTATAACGTACCGAATGTTCATCATCTAAACCTAGGTATGGGTCTGATTGTCTACTAATTTGTGGTCTAAGTAGTATCTGAGGAGACGAACCAGATTCTCCTGTGAACGTCATATTGTTCGAGCCTGAAGGCTCTGTTTGTTGTGTTTGAGCGAGCTGATCCAACTCCTCTGTTTGGAAAGGTGAGCTATATCTGACCCTTGGAGTTTGTGTTGATAACTGGTTAGTTGAGTAGTTGTCACCCCATACCGAGAGCGAGGGTGATGATTGTCTATTCAGTTGAGCGTAGTATGCCTCAAGACCTAAGAGAGGCCTACCATACGCATCAAATCCCGACATATTTGGGGTATATGAATACCCACAGAATAATGGGAAGGAGCGAAGGTGATGGTGAAAGCTAATGAGGTAGTAAAGATGAAAGAGTCATTTTAATTTGAAAGAACCAGTAGAAATCTGACTCCAGACTAGAAAGTAGAAAGGTTCACGTCGGGTTCACCAATTTTGTACGATGGAAAAGTGACAAGCGAGCATGGGAATCTACAAGTAAATTTTCCTCGCACCCGACCTCCCGAGGTCGTGCCGAGACAGCCGGTGGGGATTAAATATGTGTGGGATGTAGACAAGCTAATTAGGCAATCTGATGTCTTCGATGCGCACTAGTGGAAATTGTGAATCTAAGGCAAAGAAGGCCCTCCTAACCTGAACTAGTGTGATAGATCGATCAGCAAGGATGACTTCTCGAAGGCTCAATCAATATTGAGCTCTGGCGTGATTCGGTCTATAGGTTGTGGAATACGTGGAAAATGACATGGGATAGTTTTGTGTATATCTCTAGATAAGGTCATAGAGCGGATGGTAAATACAATTGACTCTATGGGTGATTCTCTAGCCTAGTCTAGAACTCCTTAGCTTTGTTAGCTGCTCGTGTCTAGCAAGGATAACCGTTCGATGATGATAGGTGGAAGTGGAGTAGATATGAATACTAGTGTACGTAGGCCAAGCATCTATGTCTGATTCACCTATGGACTCGTTGGGCGGTGGGACTTGTGGGTCACAACCGTAGATTCATATTTTTTGTGGTCCTGCTATGGTCATGTGCGGATTCAATCTCTAATCCCTAGTATCCAATAATCGTATGCTTTCTCAGCTTCTATATTCAGAATTAATAATTGTGTGATCTTCTCATAATATCTTACAGGCGTTTGTGCAACCTGAATTCTCAAGCTGGTATCTATATCTGTGAGAGTGTCTCCTGTGTCTGGCTGTGGGACCAAAGGATCACAACCAAAGGTCTTCTCTCTTTCAAACCCTTCCACAGTCATGCGGATATGAATCTAGGGTAATTTGTAGTTTGGTTGATTTGACCAAAATGTGTGTGCTTGGTCGTCCTCTATGTTTAACCCGTGCAGTTGGAAACTAATTTGTTGTAAGTTTACCATTGTTTGGAAGACTTGGATCCTGAGATTCTGATCTATATCAATTATGGTTGTGACGAGATTGGGTTGGGGCACGATTGGCTCGAATACGTATTCCCTGGGCTCTCTAGGTCCGTGATTGTCATACAAAAGCAATAATGTAAACTAAATGCAGCAAAATAAAATTAACTATGTGAAGTATGTCTATAACATATATAACTTCTATATTTTTGTTATTTTCTGATGAATTTTATAAATGAATTTGAAAGAGCAGCTATTTTAATAAATCTAGAAATTGACAATTAACCTAGTGTCGAATTTTAAAACAAACAAAGTAACCGAGTATAGCTACTTTGCCTGTGTAGTTGTAAATCTATTCTAAACAATGAAATAACTGATCTAATCTATTTGAAAGACTCTCGATCCTACCTCAGAAGTGAGGAAAGAATCATAGTCTCTCAGAAACTATCAATCCCCATAACTTCCCTGGCAATATCGAAAGTAAGATTGACTGAAATAAAGTAATTAACTACTCTATTTGATATGATTCTAATTAGAACTTTGAAAGCTAGAACCTGGATTCTACAGAACAGTGGTGAATCCGATGGTGTGTGTGATCTTGTCCCCTCAGTGTGATCTCCTCGTTCCTTCGTGTTCACGTGGATCCAGAAAAGCGTGTAATGCTAGCATCAATAGAAGTAGATATTGGGACAAAGGCAGCTTAGGATACAGACTGAATACAATGCGAGTAGGAGAGAGATAGCGCAAGAGTACAGAGCTTGGCTTATAATTCCTAGCGGGATTTATTGTGAGTCATGCAACATAAAACGTCCAGAACCTAAAACTATCTTGTTTGAAGAACAAAACCTGCAACTTTAATGGCTTCCTATTGAAAAAAAACTACTCTACTCCAATGGATTGGATGAAATATCAATAGCACTTGCACAAGATGGATATGTGGCTTCCTAACAGCAAAACAACACTAACTAAGCATGCAATGAAAGAAACTAAGAATTCTAAGTAAAATGAAAGACTAATCTATTGCAATGAGAAATTCAGAGGCAAATTTGAGGGGCCATTTGCTTGAGCACAAGCCAACTATTTATAGCATTTGCATTTACCCAAGGTAAAAACCAAATTGATCTCTTAAACTATAAACAATGGAAAAACACTATTCCAGGGAACCAGAATCATTAATGCAAGCTCATGGCGGTGAAAAAAGCTGGTAAACGTTGAAATTTACGTGAGTCGTGTTAAAAGAGCATTTGGAAAATGTAAAGGTAGAGGACCACCGCCCGCTTAGGGTGGCGGTCATGAGACCGCCGCCAGTGCAGAGGCGGCGGTTTCAGAATCAAGAGCAAAAGGCCAAGAAAAGAGGGAAAAAGAGAAAACAAAGTACATGGGGCTAAGCGGGGCATGCGGGATGTTAACGCACACTTGGGGAACCCTACAATTTTGGGTACGTATAGACACCAAAAGGAATGTTGATCTACAAGTGACAAAGTGAAGGTGAAGTTAGAGAAGTCTCGAGTTGCTGCAACTATATGATTTGCCCTATTTTGGCAAACTTAAATGGTTATACCAGTGGTTGATGTCACACATATACAAATACCACTTCTATTTTGCGGCAGTCGTAAAATGCGCATAACTCCTCAACTCATACCAAAATTCCCGGCCCGATTTTTTAAGGAGACTCCATAGTTGATGACTTAGATGATAAGGAGGCCATCAAGGAAACTATGGAGGCCTATGACTACAAGAAGGGTTTGACTACTTTGATATCTCAAATATCCCCAACCCTATTATGAGAATGGTCACGCTCAATGATCAATAAAAGTGGACACAAGTGAACAAGGAATGGTTGAATATATGCCCAAATATTTTTGAAGGCACCATTTACAACTTATCCACCTATATTACAGATGAGATCATTAGTAGCGTGCAAGAAGGAGAGAAGATACTATTTGGAAACATTCTCCTCACCATCATCTTCTCAAAGATTAGAGTTCCCGATGGGCTAGAGAAGTTCGTATGGGAGTATCTAGAAGAAAATCCCTCACCGAGAAAAGGATTGAGAAATATACTTGTGAGACCATGACAACCAGTCACAAGACGTGCCTAGAAAATGGTATAAGTGGATGTGTGATGCATTCGGGGTAGAGTGGAGGATACCTGAGCATTTTCCCACCCTTGTAGATGGGGAAGTGGATTTTTCTGTATATCAGCATTTTTGTATTGGCCAATTCACTTTAGCAAATGGGACTAAGATTCTATGGTGCAAGCTACCATTTTCTTTCACTGCGCAATACTTCGAAGCGGGGTTAGCCATTTTAAGGAGGCCAAGAGACTAAGGTTTGACCTTAGTGAGGTAGATCAAGACCACCGCGAGCTACGTTGAAAGCTCATGTATCCAAAGAAGTTCACATATGTGGAGAAATATGTCTCCCATGAAGTGCATATGATGAAGCCTTTGACACTGCCAATTGCCAGAAGGACTGCAACAAGGGTATATTTGCACATAAGGCCAAATTTTGAGAAGGGAACCTACCTAGAGAATGATGTCTCCATTCCAGAATACCCCACAGGAAGAAATAAGGCTGCGCCAAAGAAGAGGGAGAGAGAAGAGGTGCAGGAGAAGAAGGCACCAAGTGTGAAGACAACACAACTTGTGGGCATGCTAGAAACAAGCACTAAGCCAAGCACTTACACATGCACATAAAGAAGTCCCCAGTTAGGGAGAAGACCCCAGAAGAAGAGGCACCAGAGAAAGAGGATCCCTTACAAGAGAAGAGTTTCTAAGGAAGGAGTCATCTCTGCTAAATAGAAAGAGAGGGAAGAGTCTCTATACCGACATCACCAGTTAGGAAGAAACAGAAGGTGAAAGATAAGGAAAACTCATAAGAAATGGAGGACTTGGAGGCCTACAGGGGTGAGAGGGATGACGATGAGGATGAAGAAGTTCATAATCATCCTGTGTATGCTATACACGATTCGAATAAGGATAAAGGGAAGAATGGGTAGGAAGAAGAAGATTCTCAAGGAAAAGGGGTGAGGGAAGAAGTAAACACAAGAGATCAAAGGACCCTAAGTCTCACTAAGGAAAAATTGAAGAATCCGTGGAGAGTGAAGTGGCAAGCATCATCGAAAAGTTAGTAGAACAGTAGTAGAGAGCAGCGCAGATGAAGTGATGAGGGATATTGAGGAAGAAATCATTGGAAAGGAGTATGGTAGCATGGGTGGAGATCCAAGTCTGGATGTGAGATTTGCAAAGGCCACGGACACATGTGGAAAGAGCATGGTGGCAGCCCAAGGGAAAGGAATGGGTTACATCAATACTCCAAGAAAGGTGCTACGCACACACTTTGAGAGAACTCGTGCCCAGCAGAACAACTCCTATCCATGCCCTCATTTGACGTAGAAGGCATATACCCATGAACTAGGAAGATGCTATCTTGGGCATTTGAATCACATATCAATGAACTGAGTTCGAGGTAAGCCAAGGGGCACTAATGAAGATGTCAGAGACAAAATGGATAAAAATCTTGGTTAATGCTCAATGGTTATCAAATGAGAATGTATGTAATGTACTCAACAAATTTTTAGTTGAGGTTGAGGCTAGACTTTTGGAAGAAATGATAGGGTGAGATTCCTAGAGGCGGAATTAGAGAAGGAGGAGGATCTTCTTGAGAAAATAAAGGATCTAAAACAAGAAGAAATAATCAACGCATAACTAAGGCGCAAAATGAAATAGGAGAAGGCAAGGGTGCACGGATTACACAAGAAAATTGAGATGATTACAGATGTTATTATTTTAAAGCATCCGACCTAGTGCCACCCGAACAAAAATATGAATCAACCTTGTAGTTCCTAGAGGACTTAACTCGCACCCTCACTATGGAGAGGCGTATGCTCACCTTAGAGTCTACAGAAGAAGCGTTGGTGGGCCAAGAGAGAGAAGATAAGTTGAAGGTTGGAGTAAGTTGAAGGTCGAAGGGATTATTGCTCAAGTATACCAAACCCATTGCCAATGTGAAGGTCACCACACAAGTTGCTGAAGTTACCTATGATAATTTTTTTGATAGAGATAGAGTAGCAAGCATCTTGGTCACTACACATGAGATGGAACTCAAGGAGTTCTAGGAGAAGAATAAGGGGAACATTGCGCAGTGGGATAGGATCCGGCCAAGGTGGATAAGAAATCAGAGGCTATCGAGACCTTGGCAGGATCGATCAAAAACCAGCTAAAGGAATTATACCCCCAAATAAGCTGGCAAGATGGATGCCCTCAAGGATTTGGGAAAAAATATGGAAGGAATTGTTGAAACAATGAGCACCAAGGGGGAAGGGTTAAGCTTTGAGGATGTAAGCGCCTAGTAGGTGACCTCTATCAGCAAGCGTAGAGCGAGGTTAATTCTTGGGAGAAGCTAGAGGCAGATATAGGGAAGGATTTCCCTCTCATCCTTTAACAATGAACCTGTTCTCCTTCATTTCCCCATTATTTCATTCTTTCTCCCAATTCTTCTTTCCTTCATTCTTCTTCCAACTATTCAAAACCCACCATTATTTATTCATTAAAGAGAAGTGTTTCCGAGTACGGAGAACAGGCGTAGTGTGGGGTGATGTTGGGCCTTGGAATATTAGCTAAGTATAAGAAGGCACATGGGCATATGGAACCTATATGAAGAAGGGCGCATGGGGTAAAGGTGCGCAGAAAAGGTTTTAGAAGGGTTTAGCATAACCCAAGGGTGCACACAAGGAAAAGGAAGGGGTTTTAAGACTTAGCCATATTTGGCATCCTAGGAAGCACACGAGAAAAGTGTGACCCAACTGAGCATGTGGAGTGGATAAGGTGCCAGCCTGGCAACTCGATGGTCAATGAAGGAATATTCCATGTGATGGAAGGATCTAGAAAGACATCATTGCAGAAAGTGGAGATCTCAGATAGGAAGAAGCATGCTCCATTAAAGGACCACATGGACACTTGGAAACCGGTCTCGTTACTTCAAGAATGCATGGTGGTAGATGATAAAGCTATATATAGAGATGCTCTGTAGAAGGGGAGAAGGTTGGCTTACTTGGATGAGGGATTTTGAAAAAAGTGTGGTCACTAGTACCACATAGTGATTAAAGAGGTGAAGCTCTGCAGAAATAGGGATGGGTTTTAGGGATTCTCATTAGGAAGTCTATAAGTGATATGACTTATCTAGAGGGATGGGTCTATGAGCATCTTTGTAATCTGGAAAGCATAGTTTAGGATTCTGATGTATAAGTCTTATCTGCATTAAGACATTTATTATGTAATGGCCTTAAGGAATGTAATGTGGTTACTGAGAGTAATATGAATATATGGTTTTCTCTTAAAATATATACATTTTTCATGGGTATAAACCCTAGTTCCTTTTCTTTGTATTATCAAATTTGTTATCTGTTTGATATTTCTCTTGTTGTCTGAATGGATGCATTAATATAATGCCTCATCTTAGGTTCTCAGAATGAATGCATGTTTCTTTACCCTTTTTCTAAGTCTCTTTCATTAATCAATGTATTCTCACAATACTCACATAAAGGAGGGGCTTGGTGCCCACGTGTGCCTCGGGTGAGTGCCCTTACTTTGGGTGATAGGTCGACACGCATGGGATTAGACTGTTGTTTCTAAGGACATAAAAATGACTACACATTTAATTCCATCCATCCACAACATACTACATATTATGGTTGCTTTTACTCTTACTTACTTTTTCTTGTTCATGGTCACTTTATTACACATGCTAGTTAGATTACTTGTATGTCATTTATCTATACCATCCACACATGTCCATTCACATATTTTTATAGTTTTGATCGTCGAAACAAGTCTCTTACACATAGCATTGATGCTCGCCTTCTACACTTCCTACAATGGTCGATTGGGGAATCCAGATTTATCTCTCATAGGTGTTATTGTTTCATTTTGTACTTAGCACTTCACATTACTTGGTGTGCACACTTGTTTGTTGTTTGCAGCCATGATGGCCTTGCATGTCTTACGACATCGTGAGTGATGTCCCATGTTTGTAGTCTACTTTGTGCATCTTACTTGTATTATTTGTGTGTTTATAATATTTCTTTTCTTGGTAGATTTTACACTTTGTTTGCATAGCTTATACATTGTTTTCTATATGCATTTTTGTTTGTGCTAACACTTTTCTTTGGCTATCCTTCTTATTTTTGTGGGCCTTGGTTTTTACCAAAAACTTTTTAGGGTACAATTCATGCGGTTGGTCCTCTTTTAGGGTTGCATTCTCCTATCAATGACATCACATGTGCCATCAAAGAGGGGGAATCATTTGGGGTTTACATACTAACACAACGCATTTACACCGGTTCAATTTAGTGTAATTTCCACCCTTGGCATTGTGGGTTACATATAGTGAGTGGGTTTAGATCAGTCATGAACCCATGTACACATAGCATATTTTACAGGACATGGTGTCCTTAGCATTATGGGGAAGCGATTATAGGCTTGGAGGTTAAAGTGGGTGTGCATTCCTACACGACTTAAACTAGTGGTGTCGGATCCCCCAAAAACTAGGACATACAAATATCTCTTCACACACATGCAGGGAAGCAACTAGAACTTGGAGGATATAGCGTAATTCCTCCCTACACTTCTTCAAACTATGGTGTCGGATAGCCCAAAAACACCTAGCACTACAAGATATCCTATTACACTCTCTTTCTTGACATGGATCAGGTGCGAGATGTTCCATTAACACTTTTTTATTTGCGTATTTACATTTACATACATATGCACACATATTTTAAATTGCGCTTTTACACATACATACATACATATTTGACTACTTGATCATTTTCTCCTTGTAGATTCAGCCATATGAGAAACAATCAATCAAATGGGGAAACAACAACAACAAAAATGATATCAACAACACTTCGTGACAACACACACCATACTAACCATGTAGGTACATCACATACATTAGTAGCTACACACATGTTTCCACCCTAGGTTCACTCTCATCACTTTTTTGCATTTTTTCATCTTTAGTTTCCATGCTCCATCATCTTTTTGTCATTCCACACTTTGTCTAGTCCATCAGCGCACTTTCTACTACAATCTTCATGGACATCAGGTACGCATCTCTATCTACTTTATGTTACCAAGATTTCCACTCACCAACATAAAGTGGGGGAAAAATGTAGTCACAAAATCATGCACTCTAGATATTATTTATCTTGGTTTCATATTATTATTTAGAAGGCTTAAGTGAAGAAATTACTAATTAACCCCTATCTTTTGGCCATCTTCTTTTATTTTATTTCATCATTCCTAACCTTTTACATACATATGCCCAGATCTATTTTGGTTTTTTATTGTTGTTTTAGCCTCGACTAGGGCACCTAGGCTAGTACTGGGGCACCCATGGGCACTCTGATCCTTCTTGAACTTTCCCACCACTTTTTGGGCTTTCTCTAGCTATTTTAGCTACTTATTTTTTTTTTGGTCTATCATTTCAAGGTTAATTATGAAATAGATCAAGAGAACCCTATAAATATAAATTTATGAGACCATAATGAGGGACCTAGCACTAGTCACTACTATAACCCATCTAAAGTTACATCCATCTATTGCATTAGAGATCACTTGCATCCACATAGATCCGTCACAAGGCACAAGGCTAGGACATCTACATCACACACTTCATAGGGGTAGGGATTCTGTTTTATTCCATGCACACATTCGATTACATTTTCTACATCTAATTATTGCTCGCTACTTCACAAAGTGAGACTGACACAAGAGCACCTAGGGCACATTATGTACACACTCACCAGAACTAAATTTGGGTCCAAAATGTAGTGCATCGCTCAATTAGTAAGCTCGTTGTTTTGGAAATTGAGGTCATTTTGACCCATTCATTTGCGTTTTTATTTTTTAGGGTTTGATACTCCCTTTTTGGTATTTTGGAGGTCTTTTCATCATCTTGGATTATTGGTGACACCCAACGCAGGACAGCAAACTTGATGTGATAGATAGCAATGGTTTCAAAACATCTACTGAACTTGTGAAGATCGGTTTTAGATCTTTTACTCAAACCAAGGCACTCATTTGGAAAACCAAAACACCCGTATGAGCTGACCCCTCTCCAAGTGCTCGGTATAGGAAATAAGTCCAGTTCCATCCTTTTTACGGCTTATTTACGGTCATTTCTATTTCTATATTTTCCAGTCATCTTTATGACACAATCCTGTAAGCACCTTCTTTTCGGATTGAGTTCTTTCTTATTCCCTCTTGCACATTTGGGTTAGCATTTAATTTTTCATAGTTTTTGGGTCATCTATATACTTTTTTACCACATTTATTTACATTATTTACAGTTGATCATAACTTAGATTAACTATCCCCATATCCCACATTTTATTTAATCACCCCCAACATCGAGATTTTTGTAATATTGATTTTAATCGATATATATATATATATATATATATATATATATATATATATATATTATATATATTGTATTATATTTGATGTGTTTATTGTTTATGTATGATGTGATTATTGTTATTCATATGTGGATTTCTTATGTGACATAGATGAGGATGATAAGTAATGTTTTGAAATTTTTATTGTATGTATGAATGAGGATAAATGGCATGTGATAAGAATATATGTATGTGATGTATAATATCATAGATAAAATGAATGAATCATGTGATGATAGGAAATAATATGATGATATGTGCTTAAGCGTAGAATGAAAAAGATATATAACGATGTATGATATCATGTGTGAGATGAAGAGGGAGAGGAAGAGTGATGCCCCTCGGTGTGTGTGTGTGTGGTGAGATGAAGTTCATTCATATAATACCCCTCGGTAGTCATGAAATAATTATAGAGCATGATTGCGTCATTGGTAAGTGATATAGTAGTGTATGCTAGATAGATATATCAATGAGATGTGTAGCACAAAGATGTGGCAAGGTTCTTGTTGTAACAAATTCCTCAACAATCATGTTAGAACCAAGATAACATGAGTGTGTCGTCAGGTGGTGAGATGAGAAAAAACACCTACCAAAGGCCAAGCAGGTGTGGGGCGGTGAAATCATGTGGAGTGGAAGAAGCATGAGTGTATGAACAAAACTTAATGCCCAATGAGATGGTGCCAATGATGGGAGATGCAACGATGGGAAGAACAGATGTTGAAGGCTTAGGAAGCCAATGTGTAGTAGGAGAATTGTGTGGAAGATGAGATGGTGTAGTAGTGGATGAATGAGATGGAGAGCATGCATGAATAATGACATGTGGTGATGGATGAATAATGACCTTATAAGCAGGCGAAGAAGTTAAGTGAAGTAGAGTAACAACATTCATGCGTGGGATTGGAGACATAGACCACTCACAAGAGTGAGATCCAAAGAAATGACACCCTTGTCTTCTAATTGTTGTAATCTATCATGAAGGGTGCAACATTCATTGTCACAATGGCCATTGATGTGATGATAGTTGCAATAATGATGATCACATTGACATTGCAATCGATGAGGAGGAGGATGTTGATTAGAAGGCAAGTGAATCAATTGCTTATGAAGCAAAGAATGCTACACATCATGAGGTTTAGCAGCATTTAAATAGGATAATGGCTCTGAGTAGGAGATGCAAAATTCATAGGTGGAGCTTGACGGGGTGGAGGAGATGAAGGATGTGTATGTGATAGAGATTACTAAACTTGCTTGTAGGGCATATGATATGGAGATCTTAGAGGATGCTTCATAGATGGAAAAGAAGAAGAACTAGATGATGCGGTAGTAGTAGAAATAGAAGGAGAATATATAACATGTGTAGCAATGAGATCTTGTTCTAGATCAATGACATTATAGCATAATAGTGTAAATGATTCACATGTGTCATATTGCAAGTGTTGCTTTAAGGAGGAATCAATCCATGACAAAATCTGAATTAATTTTCTAAATCAATGGTCTGAAAGACTAATTGATGTATGCAAGCATTAAATCACAAAATATAATCAATAATAGGTTTTGTCTTGCCTTAATGTAAGCCAGGTAAGTGATCATGTGTGACTCTAGGACCATTGTTAAGTATAAAATGTTGAAGAAATACCTCTTCCATTTCACAATAGGTACTAATAGATCCAAAAGGTAGATGTGTGTACCATTAGAGAGCATCATTAGTAAGACTATGAAAAAAAGCTTTAAGAAATAATCGATCATTCGAGTAAGAAGCCATAGCTAGATGATAATGTTTGAGATGCATATATGGATTTCCAGTACCATCGAAGCATGAAAATGTAGGCATGATGAAATCCTTAGGAAATGTTGAATTGTGAATCTTTTTGGAATGGGATTGTCATGTAAAGAATTGTTATTGATAGAAGCATAATAGGCCTTGATTTCAAGAGTGAGAGATTGGACTTGAGATTGTAATTGGCCAACAACATGCATGAGTGATAAGATATCATGTGAAGGAATGGTAGAAGATGTGAATGGTACATTGAGTGGTTGAAGCTTTCCATTATGGGTGATCATAGGAATGTTAGTGGTGGAGGATGTCGATGTTATAGGCACACTAGATGTAGGTGCAAAAGAAGTAATATGTGGTGAAGAACATGGAATGTCGATAGAATCACTAGGAATAGCATCAGAAGAGTTGTGAGGAGATGAAGCAATAGAAGGATAAGAATCAACATGCATGTTATTAGATATAATTTCATAATAAGATAAAAGCGGAGTGGAGAATTCACATTTAGCGGTATACAAAGAAGTAGAATCGTTACTAACATGTGCGGCATCATATTATCGACAAAGATTTTCATGCGAGGGTTTCATCAAGCGTATCATCAAAATAAAATGAAATAGTAGGACTATCATGACATGTATATTTGCAATCATTAGAAGTATTTTTATAAATGCAAGTAGTATGAGATACAACTATACAATCATCCTACTTGGTATGAGAAATAATATCATGCACATGTACATTTTCATCATGCTTTTTATCTACAGTATTATAATCAAGACCAAGCATATAATTGATAATAGCATCATCAAGAGTTTCCACAAAAATAGAAGAAGGTGGAGTGACCCTAGTGCTAAATGAGTAACAAGGAGTACATCAGAAAAAAATTCTCTTCAGAAACAATGCTAAGAGTAGAGTGTTCAAAACTAGTAGGGATCATGTGTTTATTAACATCTAGTTGTCGTTGAACATTATCATCAAATTTAACATAACAGTAAAGATCAAGAAATTCAGCCTCAACACCATCTTCAAGGATAGGATTAACACTCACATGATGCATAGCTTGCCTAGGAGAAGAAGAATTACTTTTAGCCATGAGTGGATCCTAGGAAAGGATTTATAATCTAGGTTCACCAAAATGATTCAATAAAATCTGAATTTAGAATATTTCTATAATGACATACAATGAAATAAAAATGCTAGGAAATTTTGTAATTATGAAAGAAAATGAAAAGGCTAGGGCACTTATCTTGATTTTGCATATCCCGAAGTGTGTCCGAAATGGACGGACTAATGGAAAAACAACTTAGGATGTCGCAATCACACTCAGAAAAATTCAGAGATGTCGAGAATTTTGGGACCCAGTGCTTGGGTAAGGGCGAGGACGCTTGTGGGCATCCTAGACCTCTGCGCAAGGCATTGGAGTCTGCCAAAAAGGTGAATCTGATTTTGGCATTGTCGTTAGGGTTTTTAACTTGCTTGTCATTGGTCACCTATATATCACACTTAGATTGCTGAGGTACCTATAAATATGCAACACAAATAATCTCCTATAAAATCCTAAAACCACATCAAATCCTAAAAAAGAAAGATGCAAAATGAGGGGTCGGACTGTCCTCGACTATCAAACAAGTGAACTTACGACCGAGCGTTGCACTACATCTTAGACCCAATGTAGTTTTATGTGTTTGTGTGTGCAATAGTTCTCCTAGGTTTCCCTCACGTCGATGACACCAAGATAGTGGGTAGTAGCTAGATAGAATTCAAATGTGTGGATGGAAAAATGAACTTCCCCTTCCTATGCAGTTTGTATGTAGAATAATAAGCCCAAGATACAGTTCATTTGATATGTAGATAGATAGCCCTTGATAGAAATTACATGCCATTATAATGGTATGTATGTTGTGTTTATATAGGGGTATTTTGTTTGAATTTCGACACTAATGATCCAGCATGCCAACTAGTACCTCAGGATATGAGTGGGAAAACAAAAAAGACCAGCCTCAAATGTCAAAAATATGATAAAAAAATAAAGAGGTCACGGGTTCCCAAGATGGATAGGAGCGCATGGGTGTTAGTGTCCGGTCTCGGGAACTAACATCTAGAGACAACTGATGACCAATGTATGAAGACTAATAGACAAGGATCCTTGTGACCTAACCATAACTGGGTGCATGAATGACAAGTGTGAAAGATAAAGTAATAGAAACAAACAATACAAGAGGATGGAATAGGAATTGTGTCATTAGTGAATACTTTTCTTACTAAAGATCCATATATAAAACAACATACTTTGTGGTATAGTAAATAGTACTAAGTGCATGGTTTTTTGTCTACAAATTACTTCTTCCCATCTTCTCATGGAAACTGGACATTATTTGATCTACCTCATCTGTTGAAACACATCTCAAATAAATTCCATGGTGATTTATCCTAAAGAGAATCATTTTTTCAACATGTACTTTGATGCCTTAAGCTTCAAGGCTCGCCTTTGGATTTTAATCAACATGAAATTGGCCATACATTATAAAAATAGATATTTTTATCATATCACTAATCTTAAGGAAGCTTGGCTTGATCCACTAGGAATGTGGTGATTCTCGGGATCTATTTGTGCAATAGTTTTCGCTAGGACTTGCCATTTAACTATCTTAGCTAGTTTAATCATTAAGTCAAACTCTTACGGAGTTAGACATCCATTCTTCATGCCTTCCCCAACTCATTTTGTCCAAGCATTTTTTTGACTATTGGATCAAGACTATTGCAAGAATTTTATTCCTTAGATTATAGTGTTTGAACTTTTTGAAAACATTGGAAAGTGCATAAGCTTGTTTTTCCAAGATTGGGTGGTTTGACTCATCACCTTTCATGTTGGTACTCATGAAGCCAATAGGGTGCTCTCCATATTATTTTATTTTGAGTTAACACAATTGCAACTTGATGGTATGTTTTGAGGGAAAAAAATATAGATAAAAGTATTGCTTGAAGTTTGGGTGACTATAACATGAGCTTGCATGATAGTAACCTTGATCTCTTAGAAGACAATCTTTGTCTAAGAATTCAAATCAATCTTGGCAACATATTTCAGCATATCAATCAATGGTGGAAATCTCAACAAAACCACAAATGACTTTTCTAAGAAAATTAATTTTACCAAAGAAAAATTGTAACTCCTTTTTGTTGTTTGGCAAGGGAATTCCAAAGATTGCTTGAGATCTACTATGGTCAACAATGATAATCTCTTTAGTGATGATGTGTCCCATCAATTTACCTTATGTTATAGTAAAAAAACTCTTCATTGGATTTAAAGATATGCCAAATTATCTATATTTTCTCAAGACTCTCCAAATGCTTTGAATGTTGAGATTTGTCTTTGTAAACACAATCGAGTCATCCATATAAATAATAATACATTTCTCTACCTGAACTTGGAAAGAATCATCTATTGCTCTTTGGAAGGTGGCTCCAATGCTTATTAGACCAAAGATCATTTTTTATAAGAAAAGGTACCCCATTTAGTTGTGAAAAAAATTTACAATCTATTATTTTCATCCAAAATGATTTGGTTGTAGCTTGAAAATCCATTCAAGAAGGACATCCTTTTAGCATGACTAACCATCTAGAGGACCTCATCTAAGGATGGAAGGGGATGATTTTCCTTTTGCTAAAGGTTTTTTCAAATTCTTAAACTCTACACATAGCCCAATTTCTCCACTCTTCTTTCTAACAGGGGATCAAGTTGGCCACCCAGGTGGAATGTATTATTGGGAAAATAATGTGTAAAGAGTAGTTTCTAAATATTTTTATGAATGGTGGGTTCAAGAATGAGATTGATAGGACTCTACCTTTTGTTAAAGGGCTTGTGATTCTCCTTGAGAGGAATGGTGTGGGTCATTATTTTTGGATCAAAGACCTTTAAATCTTCATATGACCATGCTATCACATCCTTATATTCACTTAGCAAGTATTTTAACTTATCTTTCTCATTAGGAGTGCAATTGTTTCCAATAATAATGTTATGAGGTTTACTCATCGTTCTAAGTTGAGATTAATGATTTCCTACACCTTGAGAGTATGCAATCCATGTCTTTCGGTGGGATATCTAGATCAAATATTCTCTCTAATGATACCATCCCCTTTGGGGTCTTTTTATCCTTCAACTTGAGTACTCCATCTTCCCCCCATGTGTTGTGTTCTCCATTGGCTTCTCCATGTTCATTATTACTATCACACTTATCAATGGTTTGGGAAGAAAACATGTCAAAGTTAGTCAAAAACTACAAATCTTTTTTGCCATCAACAAACACTTGAAAATTATTGATATTGTCGACACGAGAGGGACAAGGGACAATTCATATGGGTAATTCATCCCATTGGGAATCTTCACCAGGATGTAACATTTCTTTAGAATTGGCAAGGAGATTTGTGATTGTGTTATAATCCTGGGAATAAAGGAAATGTTTAAAACATCAAAGGTTTCAACTAAATCCCATGATCCATTTATTTTGAGTCCCCAAAAATAACCAAAATTTTAACGCCATGTCTCAAAGAAAATGTCAATCCTAAAAACAATGCTTCATACTCTACAACATTGTTTATATAAGGGAACTCTAAATGATACACAATATGGTAATGCTTACCTTATGGATCATGCAATGATACCACCACCAATTCCTTTCATTGAATTTTCTCCATCAAAGTGCATTGTCCACACACTATTAGAGCTAGCTTTCGGGACAACATCCTATCTATTTGAATATGTAATCTTCAAAACATATACACCAATGTCGTAGTAGAGGTCATATTTATGCTCTCATTCTTGGCATTATACTCTATTATCATGTGATTCATTCTTGGTTCTCTATCCTTCTTGATCTAATTGGCCCAACCTCTCTAAGGCAACCATATGTGACAAATCAAAGTGGACAATACTCATTTAGAGACTTAGAACAATCTTTTCTCAATAACATTTCATAAGCCTTAGCTTTATCCACTACTTGGATATCCATGAAGTGTTTGACTCTTGGTTAAGAAGCCAATTATACATGAACATTAAACGGTTCTTCAACCGGTTTCACTTTTCATTTATCTATTCACACCACCCTTCTATTTTATTTAAATGGTGTAAGCCCAAGTTTCCTACAAATACCATTAGGCATCACGTTAGCGAGAGGCACTTGAATCCACCTAACATTTGTGAACATTTTTGTCATAAATCTTAATCTGTAACCGGGAAGGGAGGAACCTCAATTTTATCTTTGTTGAGAGTTATGTTTGTGTGTGCAGTCCCTTTTGTTTGCTAGGTTTATCGTTAGGTATTTGAGCAACAAATCCCTTTTCTTAAGAGATTTGGGCTAATTCATGAAGGGTTATATTGGCTTTAATCTTCTTCATATCCTCAACTATGTTATACCCTACCTTTGTAGATGTCTCATGTACATTTTTATGCTCTCCTCCGTGGGTGGAGGTGGATTATTATCATATTTAGAGTCAGTTGGGGTGTTTTCTTTTGGTGGATGACTATAAGTGGTAAAGGGTTCTTTGGCTCTTTTCCCAAAGCGTAGTTACTCCTTTGATAGTTTTGGAAAGCATGGATCTCCTCAATATTCTCTTTAAGCTCATTATCTTCTTGAGATGACAAACTTACCATTTCAAAGAACATAGAAGTGTTGGTTTTAAAAGATTTTGTCTCACTTAGATCTCTTGTATTAGGTTCATATCCATGAAATTATTTATAGATGGCTTCAAAAGCATTGCAGAAACTCCAAACAAACTAATTTTCCATGCTTAGTTATACCATGTACCCTGCACCAATGTTAATGTCAACACTCTTAGAGTTACCAACAGGGGAGTCTTGGTTGTTGGGCCTAGGAAAATTGTATCTTTGGTAAATATAGCCCTAGTTTGATTTTCATTGTTCCATATCTTCTTTTGCATATTACCAAAGCCATTACTAAGTTTTTGCATCATCTTTTGCATCCCCTCCAATTCAATATGGTTTGAGTTTGTAGGGAGTGTTTGAGCATGATTCATTGTTGGGACTAATGTTGTATATGAATTGGAGCTTCAATTTGGAACACATATTTGGTTTAAAGATGAGACGTTATGAACAACAATTGTAAAGAAAACATAGTTTTCCCCATAGGGGTGTAATTGTTTGTCTATAGTGAGAGATTCTACATATGCTTCTATGAGGTTAGGGATATTAGTTCTTCTAAAAATATGGAAGTGATAGGGTCGAAGGCACTTTCATACATTTATGTAGTTAAATTTATCAACAAACTTGTCTAATGGGGTCATCCACTTTAGCATGCGCTGAAATCTAGAATTGAAAGCCCTAATGGCTCATTATTTTCCCTTTTAACACTAGCAAATTGCAGATACAAAACACTTTGATCAACATGTCTCCCAACTAAAAATTTAATCATGAGTTAGATTTAAAAACCAATCATATGTTGTATCTTGGAAAGTAAGGGAAAACAATCTACATGCAACATCCTCATGTCTTACATTCATAACCCTCAAAGAAAATTTAACGGCTACAACATGTTCTTCTCGTAGTTCTACTTCCACAATGCCTACAAGTGTCTAAATATTTAGTTAGATTTCTAAGAAGATCATGAATGCCTCTGTGGATAGTAAGTGGAGTGTCCCATAGCTAGGCTAGGTGAGCCATTTGAGGTGGTGTGTAAGGACGCATGCAAGTTATTGGGGGAATATATGTTGGGGATCTAGGAGTTGACCTAGATCCTTTTGACTTTTCCTTATTTGATATGGTTTTCCTATGGAGGGATAAAAGTTACAACAAGATTTTAGAATAAAATCTAGACCTTATGAGGTGATGTTGTAAATCCAACTTTAAGATAATATAGGGTGAGCCAACTTAATGACCAAATCGGCAACAATTTGTATACGAGACAAAAATGAAGGATATCAGTTCAAATTTAACTCAAGAAGTAACATGCAAATGTCAGTTCACAACAATTTAAACAACAATCTTAGAATTAGATTTGAATTTAAACACATTGATCATCGAACGGAACTAAGATTTCATCAAGCCCTCCTAGCACTAGAAAAGTGTTGGTGGGTGTTTTGTACACATTTAGAAAACATTTGTAAAAGAGTAATTAACCTTCACTTGTTTCAAAACCTAACTATAATTGTGGTTCTAGGTACAAAATACTTGAGACATTTAACTTCAAATGGAGGCTATGTGGCCTGATGTTAACATGCAGAGGGTTGGTGTGTTTGGGCAAACCACCACTTAGGTTGTTTATTTCGATCTAAATAACTTTTATCAACATGAAGTCTAATCCTAATGATATTTACAATGATTTAAAAGAGTTGGATCTTCATCAAAATAAAATAGAACGAGAGGAAGAGGGAAGGCGAGAAAAGGAAATGGACTTTTTTCTTGTTACTAAGCATAGTAGACACCTTGGAAACAATTAAATCTAACAAAACTAGAGCTAACTAGCAATAGTCAAGCTCAATTCTATGTTAACTCCAGGATTCGAACTAAGAATATAGAGCAATTATTCATTCACAACTATCTCTAAATACGTTGATAACCAAGATTGCAACAATAACTCATGAAGATATACTAACATAGAATCAATCTACTCACTCAACAAATTTAAACTAGAGATCAAGGTGCAAACTCTACTTAATAGCTAAAATTGATGTATTGCCTAGGCATCAAAACAATCAAACATGGAGACAATTCAAACATATAGAGCTCTAAATATTTTCTTTACATTGAATTATTGTTTTCACGATGAAATTTAGAATGTAGATTGGGGTATTTATAGGAAAATGAAGCCTTGACATGCTCCAGAGTTCTCAATTTACAAAAGAGGGAAAATAATCCTCATGAATCACCAAGAATTACAATTGGAGCCTCTAACAAAGATACATGGAGGCATATTATGGAATTTTAGCTAGAGAAATGAAAATTTGTCAAGTATGGGGGAGGAAAAAGTGTGTTAGAGAATTGATCCATGTGCTAGGAACATGATTATGCCCTAAGATCACAAAATTAGATGAAATTTGTGTTGCCACTTGTCACAAGATCACTTTTGTCATTCAAATTTGTTTTCCAACTTGTTTATTTCCCTCTTTTTCACCATTGACTTTGTCATGAAAATATCTGGAGATCTCTCTGCTATTTTATCGTAAACTTTCCTTTGTGTGTAGCCCTTGAAATTATGCACTTGATCAAACAAGTTTCAAGTCAAATGGATGTCCAGTCAAAAAATATGAACAGAAAACCATGCCAATATCATGCCTTTTTAACTCAGTCCATTGACATGTTTAATCGACTTAATCATTTTGACTATTTCTTTTAACACATGCCTCTCCTCCACATGTCTCTCCTCCACATGTCTCTATTTGATTAGACATTGCCTTAATAGACTTTCATGACCTAGCCATTGGTTCGGCTCCACATGGCATCTTCTCGTAATGTCTCGTGTTAGAACCACGGCTTTAGCGAATCACCGACATGTGCAAACCATCGGTCTCACCGCATCCTTCAAATTGATCGAGGTTTAAGCCTTTGGGTAGCCGTATCCACCAATGTACTAATGTGTGACACACGTTTCCCATCAGTTTCACCATGATGTACGAGGTTTTTATGCCTCGGTCTCAATTTTCTTGTCCTTAGTATCAATGATGCTTGACACTTGTCACGTATCGGTCTTACTTGTTGTCTTTAGGCTCTACTCATGTGTTGTATTGTTGAGTTTACCGACTCGATGCCATGTGTCAAACATCAATGCTTTGTTCCTTTGCCATGGTTTACTTTGTTGAGCCATCGATCTTTAACACTTGTCTCGCATCAATGTAACCATGTCCCATGAACTCCTATTTGTTTGATTGTTGTACCTTGGATCATCAATGATTGACACTTGGGCGCAATTTACGCCTTCGTGCTTCATGACGCTTCTTTGTCTCTAATAACTCCCGTGCAATTTAACCACCGATCTTTGACACTTGGCGTGAATAAGTGTCTTGTTGCCTCCCAACTCAACCTTGCTTCATTAATGGGTGACATTTGTCTCCCATCGACATCTTTGAACTCCACAAGACTTGGTCACTTAGGCTTTATAGCTTAAAAGACTTGCAAATGTCAATTAAGGGCACATGTCCTCAAGGACAATTATCTTTAATCGGGGCCACCGTGAACACCGCCACAAATAGAACTTAGTGAAGTTAAATTTGACATTTGAAAGTTCATGTGAAACTTAAGATAAAATTGTCAAATGAATGTTTTAAATTGTTTTCACTTTAAATAAAAATTTTAGATCATATATTTTGATTCCTTATCACTTTGCATGTGTGACAAACACTTAAACATCAGGATAAGATTTTTAAAGGCATAAAATGATAATTTGAAAGCATTAAAGCTATGAACAAGAGAAATTTGACCACTCAAAGGTTATAAACAAAGACTAACTTTTCTCCTAAGTGTTATGTTTGTGGAGCCTATTTTCATGTTAGAGTGTGGTACACCTTCTATGTGTTACACTCGAATATTTTACTGGCGGTCCCACTCGCCGGTGAGTGGGTTAGGGGGTTGGGTGGGTGAATTCCCCGATGGATGAGGGCTTGGTGGCGAAGCCCCAGAAGCAAATTTTTATGGGTGGTTTATTAACCCATGGGTAATGGGTAACCGTTATTGGTTGTTTTTGGGCCCATGGTTTTTCGGTACCCATTGTTTTGATACCCACGGTTTTGTATCAAATTGCTTAAGAAATTGTCTATTTATATGGTCTTATGCATATGATAGATATACAAGCAAATGCATTGCAAATGTGCTTTGAATTCGGGTGTGAATTCTGTAGAGTTTGTTGAGCATAGCTCCAAACGGATCTAGGTATTGTATTGAGAGAGTGGAGGCTTGTAATAAAATCGACAAGTGATTCTTGGTGGGCGTAACCCAAATTGGGTGAACCACGTTAAATATTGTCTCTCTATGTTGTGTTATTTATTCTACACTTTCATTTGAGATCCGTAATATTTTTGCATATTAGTTTCTCATTGTTGTGATTCTGTAAGGGATTATTCCGCATATTTTATCTCTTATTTCCTAACAATTGGTATCGTAGTCTGGTTTGGTTTTTTGAAGTGTTGAATCGCAAGAAAATTTTTAGCTTGAGTGGGAGCTATGGTAGATGATGGAAAATCTAGGGTTGATAAATTCAACGGGCAAAATTTGATCTTTGGAAGATGCAGATGAAAGATTACCTTTATCGAAGGATCTTTATACTCCGTTGTCCGAGAAGGTGAACAAACCCTCGAGTATGACAAATGCGGAATGAGATTTGTTGGATTGGAAGGCACTTTGAACGATCCGGGCCGTGTCTTTGCATCTTCGGTATTATTTAATGTTTCAAAGGAAAAAACGACAAAAGATCTAATGGATGCATTAGGGAAGTATAAAAACCCTCTACCTCTAACAAGATATTTTTAATGACAAAGTTGTTTAATATGAAGATGTCCGAGAATAGTTCAAGTAGTAGATCATTTAAATAATTTCAATACGGTTGTGAATATGCTAGCTTCGGTTAAAATAGAATTTGATGAAGAAGTTAGGGCTTTATTAATTTATGCTCTTTACTTGAAAGTTGAAATACCCTCATAATGGCGGTAAAAACAACACGGTTCTAGCTAACTCAAAGTTGAAGTTTGTGGATGTTGTAGGGGTGATTCTAAGCGAGGAAATGCAAAGAAAAACTTGAGAGAATTTTCTATTTTAGGGAATGCTTTGACAGTGGAAACTAGAGGGAGACAGAAGAATAGAGAAAACCGTGGAAAATTGAAAGATCGGGCAAGGTCAAAATCCAATAGCAAGATTGTATGTTAGAAGCTGTGGAAAGTCTTGGCATGCAAAGAAGGATTGGGAGCTTCGGGACAAGAAGAAACAACAGAAGAAGAACAAGGAGGCAAATGTGGCATCGGGTAATGTATGTCATAATGCTTTAATTCTTCTTTGCTGACAATATTATCGAATCTTGAGTTTCTAAATTCGGGGGCTTCTTTTCATGCTAATCCACATATGCATTATTTTGTTGATTATGTTGAGGGATTTTAGGCATATTTTTCTTGGTAATGATGAGCCTTCATAAAGGTATAGTTGGAAAATGTTTTGTTTAGGTTAAGATGCGAGAATGGGAATACATGGCTATTGAAGGATGTCGGACATGTGCCTACATTAAAGAGAAATTTGATATCGGTGGGCCAATTGGGAAGTGATGGTTGTCTTGTGATATTTACATCCGACTATTATAAGATTACAAGGGTGCTCTTGTGGTGGCAAGAGGTAAGAAGGTTGGAACCTTGTATTTATCCACCGATAGTACTAATGATTGTAATATTGTGGCTTCGGATGCAGATACAACATTATGGCACTATATGCTCGGTCATATGAGCCATAAGGGCATGAACATCATAAAGAAGAATTTTCTGGATATACGAAACATGTTTGGATTTGTGAGAAGCTGCATATATAGGAAACAAAAGCAAGTAAGGTTTCTCAAGGTTGGACCTACGAAAAAAAGAGTAAGTTAAAATTGGTACATTCGATGTGTGGGGCCAACTCAAGTATCATCTCTTGGGGCTTCAAGTTATTATGTTACTTTTATTGATGATGCAACAAGGAAAGTTTGGATTTATTGTATTAGAAACAAATCGATGTATTTGATAATTTTGTTAAATGGAAAGCCCGGTAGAGAATGAAACATGGCTTAAGTTAAAATGTCTCAGGTCAGATAATGGAGGGAAGTATTGCAAAGAATGAATTTGATGATTATTGTTCTAAGAATGGAATTCCACAGGAAAAGACGGTCCTGTGAACTCCACAAAGAAATGGGGTATCAAAAAGAATGAACAGAACAATAATGGAGCGTCTTTAGGAGCATGAGGATACATGCGCAGGATCGCCTCTTTCTTTTTGGGCAAAAGCGGTGAGCACTGTTTGTGTACTTGATAAAAAGAGGACCCTCAAGTGCCTTGGATGGAGGCATACCTAAGGAAGCTTGGTATGGTAAGAAAGTTGATTATTCATTTTTAGAGTCTTTGGATGTGAAGTGTTTGTTCATATAGACAAGGATGATAGGACCAAACTAGAGGCTAAATCGGAAAAATGCACTTTTATTGGTTATGGTGGTGATGACTTTGGATTTAAATGTTGGAGTATTAAGGACAAGAAAATCATTCTTGGCCTATGGATGTGGGCTTTAATGAGAAAGTCATGTATAAACAACGATTGCGGGAAAACAGGAAGAATCCAAGAAAGAATATGCGGTGGTAGAGGATCTTAGGATGGGATAGTGACCCATGAATCGGTTCAGGAACCTACTCAACAGGAACCCTAAACTCCTATATTGAGGAGGTATTCTAGGGTAAGAAGAGAACATAAACGTTTTTCTCCTTCTTTTTATTATTTATTACTCACTAATAGTGGAGAGCCAGAGAGCTTTGATGAAGCAATGCATGTAAATGTTAGGAAGAAGTGGGAGCAAGCCATGGATGAGGAGCATAAGTCTCTCATGGAGAACCAGACTTGGAATTTAGTGAAGCTACCTGGAAGAAAAAGAGCATTGCGTAACAAGTGGGTGTACAGAGTTAAAAACGAAGGACGAAAGAAAAGATATAAGGCCCGATTGGTGGTGAGGGGTTCGCATGAAACAAGGTATAGATTTTGATGAGATCTTTTCTCCGTAGTAAAAATGACTTCTATTAAAACTATTTTTGGAATAGTGGCAAAGAAAAGACTTACACTTAGAAGCAGTTAGATGTAAAGACCGCATTTCTCCATGGTGATTTGGAGGAGGAGCTATATATGCAGCAAATGTAGGATATGAAGTCAAAAGTAAAGAGGAGATGGTGTGCTGGCGAAGAAGAGATTGTATGCCTGAAAACAAGCTCCACGTCAATGGTATAAGAAGTCGATAGCTTCGTGATGGAGCAAAGTTATATCGATGTCATTCGACCATTGCGTGTACAAAAAGAAATTTGAGGATAGAAATTATATTATCCTGTGTTTGTATGTTAATGACATGTCTGGTTACGAGGTAAAAACATGCAAGAAATAAAAATACTCAAGAAAGCAACTAAGTGACTCCTTGATATGAAGGATTTGGGGCTGCCAGACAAATCCTTGGTATGAGGATAACTCGGGATATGAAGGAACGGAAGTTGACTTTATCTCGGGAAGAGTACATTAAGAAAGTATTGGATAGGTTTAACATGCATGATGCTAAACCAATTAGGACTCATTTGGCAAGCCATTATAAGTTATCAAAAAAGCAAAGTGTCCTAAGACAGAGTAGGAAAAAAACCGAGATGTCCATAGTACCTTACTCATCGGCGGTTGGCGGTTTGATGTATGCTTTATGGTGTGCACTAGGCCTAATATTGCCCATGTAGTGGGAGCCGTGAGTAGATTTATGGTGATCCGGGTAAAGAGCATTAGTAAAGCGGTAAAGTGGATCCTTCGGTATTTGAGAAGGACCATGGGACAATTTTGTGCTACTGATAGATTAGACATCACTTTACGTGGTTATGTGGATTCGAGACATATTTGGAGATGTTGGCAGCAGGGGGAGCATGACAAAGAGTTATATTTACACTATATGTGGGACAAAGCGGTGAGCTAGATTTCACGACTACGAAGGCGGTGGCTTTATCAACCATGGAGGTGAGTATGTTGCTACCACGAGAGGCAAGAAAAGAGATGATTTGGTTACAACAATTGCTTGAGGAGTTGGGGCATAAATGTAGAAGGAATGTAAGGCTGCATAGTGACGATCAGAGTGCTATACACCTAGCTAAGAACTCGCTTTCACTCCGAACAAAGCATATATAGTTGAGATATCACTTCATCGGACAACTTTGGAAGAAGATAAGTTGAAGTTGGAGAAGATTCATACCACTTCGAATCATGCAAACATGATGACCAAGGTGGTCACAAAGGATAAACTAAAGCTATGTTCAACTTTGGTTGGCCTTCACGGATGACGGTTAAGAGTTGAGAAACTTGCTCGGTGAAAATTAGTCTCAAGTGGGAGATTGTTATGTTTGTGGAGCCTATTTTCATGTTAGAGTGTGGTATACCTTTTATGTGTTACACTCGAGTATTTTTACGGCGGTCCCGCTGCGTCGGTGAGTGGGTCGGGAGAGATTGGGGTGAAGCCCCCAAGTAAATTTTCATGGGTGGTTTATTAACCCATGGGTAATGAATAACCGTTATGGGCTGTTTTTGGGCCCATGATTTTTCGATACATATTGTTTTGATACCAATAGTTTTTTGCCCATGGTTTTGATACCCACGGTTTTGTATCAAACCGCTTAAAAAATTGTCTATTTATATGGTCTTATGCATATGGTAGATATACAAGCAAATACATTGCAGATGTGCTTTGAATTCGGATGTGAATTCTGTAGAGTTTGTTGAGCATAGCTCCAAACGGATCTGGGTATTGTATTGAGAGAGTGAAGAAGCTTGTAATAAAATGCGAGCAAGTGATTCTTGGTGGACGTAGCCCAAATTGGGTGAACCACATTAAATATTGTCTCTCTATGTTGTGTTATTTATTCCGCACTTTCATTTGAGATCTGTAATATTTTCTCGCATATTAGTTTCTACTGTTGTGATTTTGTAAGGGATTATCCCGCATATTTTATCTCTTATTTCCTAACACTAAGTAGTTTGAAAATAAAAGGGCCAAGTAAAACTTGTTTATAACTTGTTCAAAGGTGATCCATCATTTATTTTAGAGCTAGAGAGCATCAACCAACTTCAAGAGTCATCTATAATCATTTTAAAGTTAGAAAAACCAGCTTTTACACTTGTTTTAAAAGAGGGGGCTCCATTTTCTTGTCAAAAGGGAATGGAGTGTTTTGGGCACCAACACATAAGATAAATGATAGAGGATTAGAAATACTTAAATGTAATCGATCATTGATGCATGATCCTCCCTAGAGACAACACCGAAAAGAGAATTGTTATGGGTGGAGAAAGGAAAACTCATCAAGGAGGTCTCAAATCCTAACTCGCTATATTGACCCAAATACAAGAGGCCAAGCTCCAAAAGCTCACGTCCAACGAATAAATGTGTTAATACAAAAGCGTGTAGCGTGAAAGTGATAATGAATGATGAATGATCAAGTATATATATCGGATGTGATCGCCATGGTAAAAATCAAACCCAACACCATCACCCATGGGGAAAGCCTAAGGTCAAATAGTGCAAAACAATATGAGGTGTAAGCTAGAGAGCAAATGGTGGTAATGATGAAGGTCCAAGATGACCAAAAGCAGGGATAATAACGTGCACGAGTGTAAACAAGTGGACATAATGGGACAAGTAGACATGATGGGTACAATGTGTGAACAAAAGGAGGAAATGAGGTAAGGATAAGGGAACTATGGCGTAACAACGACATCTCTTAAATGTTGTGATCTAGCCCATATAACCAAGTACGATCACACCCCAATCCCAGTAGGCCCCTTGAGGCACCTACTCGGGAAGAAAATGCATCAATAGTGCACAAGTGAAACAGCTTAACAAGTGTAAAAATGAGGTGTATATAGGCCCATTCTAGATTTGGATGCAATTATTGGTTGGATGCTCTTAAGGTAGTCCTTCATTGGACCACGTAAACACAACCCCATCAATCCACGAAGGATAATAGATATGTGTAATGAAATTACTTTTCTTTGTTGAATGCATTTAAAAGGATTGGATAACTGTTACAATTAGAATGCTTTTCTTTGTTGTATGCAGTTCACATTTAACATGATTAGAGTTGGTTAAAATGAGACATGTTTTCTTCATTGTATGCATTTAAAACGATTGGAGATTGATTACTTTGTTGTATGCATTCAAAACGATTGGAAAATTGGTTAAGGAGAAAATACTATTGAGTTAAAGATTCACCTCATGACCGTGTTGCTGAAACCTGCAACACAGCTAGATAAGTTTGAAACCTCAGTCCACTTGGTGGAAGTTAGATTACATTCATGAGTGGAGCAACCTGTTACATAGGAGTGAAGCCCTGACCCTTGGTCAGAATTATGTACTCGAACTTTGGTCAAATGTCTATTTTTGTGACCAATGTTTATAATGTTCTTATCATTATATGCCTTTCAAAGGAGTTTGAATAAATTCGTGCTCTTGGACTGTTTGCACAAATTATAATGATTTTTAAATTGTACCATGTCCTAAGCTTTTAACAGTCGTTAGCAATTAGGACTAACAAAATAATTAAAGCCTCCTCAAACTGCAACTTTAATAGTAATGAAATACAACTTTCTCAAACTGCTACAAAGCCCAATAGAAAAAACTTAAAAGGCTTGGCAACGCATGAGTTCATACACAGCCAAAGGATTGCAGCATACCTCCTACTGGAAGTCTCAAATCTGTTTTTAAGCACAAATTCCCATAATGCACAAATTCAGAACACCCTTTTTACCACAGAAAACCCCCAAGCATTTTTTTTCCACCATGGCCAAAATGGGTGAACAATTCATAGAAGTTCAGAAAAATTAAATAAGATGAGTTAACACCGTTTCTAAACTTGCACATGAAAGCTTAAGAGGAAGCATTAAACCTCAATCTAATTAAAAACAACAGTGGGGTTTTCCTTTTACAGGACTTGTTCATAAACAAATTACTGGCCCCTTTCAGTTCATACTTCAGAACATTGAGCTAGGAGCAAGGGTGAGAAGGATACATCATAGGAAGAGACAATCTCATGTCCAATTTTAGAAAAATGAAATCAATAATGTATTTTTACATGCCATTTTAGTAGGAGTTAAAAATAACTGTGAGTCTCAATACATTAGAAAGGGCACTGGAACAAAACATTTAGATGTTGTGTATTACCTCATCTTTCTCAATATATGTGGTACTCATGCATGAACAGTTCAAATGCTAGAAAATGTCTTTATATGTAAATGGCACTTACACACATATATGGGGTGCTGTAACACAATAAAAATACTACTGCACCCAATTCATTCTCAAAATTTAGCTCTAATTTTCACATCCAGAACTCCATTTGAGGATTTTTTATTTGTATTTTTTCACAATTGAGAGAACTCTGTAATTTCGAACGAGTACAGAAATAGCATTTCCAATGAGCTTAAGCGGATTAATTAAAATCAAGGAAATTTAAAATTACGACCATAAAAATATGGTAATCGTCAGAAAATCGGAAATAGAAATCCCATCAGAGCAACTTGGGATAATAAAAGTAGATCCAAATCAAGGTAAAATTTTAGTTATCTTTTATTGTGATCACTGGTATATAAGAAAAAAATCAATTCTGAAATTTCAAGGAGTGGAGGTGAAGGGCTGGCGTTGAGAAACAGGGCGTCAATCACAAAAATTCATCATATTTTGTGTGTGGAATTCACTCGAAGCAACCCACACCAGAAAATCTAAGGCATAATAGCCAATGATGAAAACGAATGAAAATACCAATTTGAAGCGCAAAGGGGCGGCAAGTCAGAAAACCCTAGCGTGGCGAATGGGAGGTCCTAAGTTCGAATATTCCCTTGTCAATGGACAGTAATTATTAGAAAAAGGGATCACAGATTTATACCATTGGATTGTGCCTCGAGAAAATTGCAAATGTTCTCCATTGCCTGTCTTCCTTTGAGGCTGTTCAGCAGGAACCTGTCGGCACATAACTGCTCCACTTTCCCGGCGATGGCCATGGAAGCAAAGGCGGAGAGAGGAGGACAGCGAATGGTGGTCTCCTGTGTGAAGAGTGTCCACTCCTGCGGGTTGTGATGGTGAGGGGAATAGCAACACTTCTCTTCCACCTCCACAAAGTCTTTCAGTGTAATATTGCGAGTCACAGTCTCCATGCACCGCTTCTGCGCATCCACAACGGATGATTCAACGCAGTAGCAAACATTTTAACCCATCATCTTCTCCACCCAACCAGGCCCCGGGGTATTCACCACTATCCTTCGCCAAGAATACAGCCTTCCCGAGCTTCGGTCCAGGGTTCGATTCACCGTCTCCACTCCCACGACATGGGATAGCAACCGTTTGTTCTCGGGATCCGTCAATTTTCTCCAGCTTGCCGCCGTCACTCGCTCCCACGGGTGCTTGTACACATACTCCTGCCTGTAACCCCTCACCATCTCTAACGAATTTCACTCTGGAATATTAGATACAAGACGTGGGAGATCAAATATGCTTTTCAAAGTGGAGGAGGACACAAGTGCTAAGTTGAATGTGCTACTCAAAATTGAAATAACACAAAATATTGTGAGGTACAATTTTCTTTTAAAAAATAAGACAATTAGAGGAATTAAAGAAAGTTGAGGAAGCACTTGTATCTACCTACTACACATACAAATATACTCGTTAGTGCAAATTATTTATCTCTTTTTGCACTAAATTTTTGAAGGTGGTGGTGGTGGTTTATATAAAGTCAATCAAGAGATGATTTGACAATAGGCGTGTCTATCGCGGCCCTTATCTCGGCTTATGATGGGTATTTTCATTAAGAACTACTACGGCTAGAGGTTGTTTTTGGATGATACTACTCAAGCATATACTTATCACCAACATGCTAAAACTTCCACCTAACAAGTACAAGACAATCAAGATGGTACCCAATAAAACACCTATAATAAGTCATTGATCAAGATACAACATAGTCATGAAGGAAACACACATCACATTAGCTCCAATTATAACAATAACTCAAGCAACAGAGCATGGTAGCTCTGATCTCACCCACTATGAAAACACTTAAGGTGTGATAAAACATAAAATACACAATACTTGAACACTATTTTGGTAGATATTTGGGTTTAGTGTGAACAATCTCACAACCTATGTTAGAAGAGCATAACTAATGTCATGGTCGTAATAATTCAACGCCACATTATCAATGATCTCCTCCTTAATTAGAATCTTATTGATATGCACATGGAGCCCAAGACAATGTGTGAGGGACAATCTTGCACTAGTTGAGCAATAAGGATTATAAGAGTGCATATGAGTTATTGAATGCAATGAACCAAACACACAACAATATAACGAAAGATATATCTATAGGAAATACAACTTCTATTCATTAATGGTGAATGGGAAAATACCAATGTGAACAAATAGTTAGCAAGGCTAAAAGAGCAAGATCTTGTATTGGAAGGGAATGTGTCCTTACTAATTATCTAGAGTAATTTGTGTAATATCAAAGTTAGGGTTAATCTAATTTAGACAATTACTTCAATGTATAATTCTATCATTAAAAATATAAATACAATAAATAATAAATATAGAAAATCTAAATCATGTGCTAATAATATTGATAAAAATATACACTTATAAAAGAAGAATACAAGAAGTTAGGGTTTCAAAACATATTCACTTTAACTGGACTATGATGGTATTATAGTGATCGAATCTAAATAGATGGATTTTGTAAAGTGTCACAAGGTCATGTGTAAAATTTGGGGATCTGCAATTGATTAGAGGATAAGATTGCCCAAGCTAGACAGAAAATTCTAGTAATTCCTCCTCTTGTGGCCAATTTTGGTCATTGGTTTTTGATATGTAGCTTAGTATTGGCACTTAGGGTGCTAATTTCCCTGGATTTAGAATATGTGATCAGAGTCCGGTGATCACACTTTTATACCAACAATTGGCTTCCCTTTGTGGAAACCATACCTCTTCACTTTATGACCTAAAAATGAGTTAGTCCATATCTGAGTTGAGTTGCCTCAATGCCCCCATGATGAAGAGTGTTTCCTGCATAACATTTCTTGAAGAGGCTTCATACCCATATAGTTATTACTCTAGTAAGTATGTGGGAAGATGTGAAAATGATCCAAATCTACATGGAATTCCCTAAACCTAGTGACATAAGATGTAATATAATACTTTAGACTTCACAAAATGAGAGTAATCAACAATAACATAAGGAAAGTTCTAGATTTTGATCTTCCATTCATGGCTTAGTCATGTTTCTCCATGTCCCTACTAGGGCTTCGAATCAAGCTAGCCACCATGGTGTTTTCCTTTTTCTTTCACGACTCCTCTTTCATCCCTCACATTTGTTCCCTTCTACCTCTTAGATTTGTTCTCCTCTCTCTCGATTCCTCCCTCTTGTAAGCAATCATATTTTGTCTTTAAGTTAGATTATGTGTCACTTGTGGAGATTCCTCTGAAAAATATTTTCCTTTTAGTCCAACAATTATTTGAAACAACTCTAATTTGTACATTTGTTGGCCTCTAGCCCAACCCGACATCTCTTGAAATGGATCAACAACATCCGGGCTCCCAAGATCTCTAGATCATATGATCTCTTTATCTACAATAGGGTATTTTTACTATTATTTTATCTCACAAGATAATAGAGATGCAATTTTGTTAGAAGCAATTGTTGTTAAACCAAAAGGTTAACCCGTCAATTCCCAATGCAAGTGCTAGAGTTAATGAATCCACGGGAGGCGGTTAGTCCATGTCATGAATCCCATGGGGAGCATTGACAATTTTTCCAACAAAATCCCCCAACGTTACTCCTGGGGATTCAAACCATGGAATTTCACTCTGATACCAATTGTTGGAAGCACAAGCACTGAGAGGGGGTGAATCGGTGTCCTTAAAACTTTCTCTTTCAATTATCTTTACTTTTACTTAACTTGCATGAACCATTCAATAAGCCATCATTATATAAGCAATGTCAAACCATCAAAGCAACATAACAACCATCCACATGAGCATGAAACAAGAGAGACACAGACACATTATAGGTGGGTGAACAAAGGGAAGAAAACATATCATTAACCAAAATCAATATTTAGTGAAGCACCAACTCCATAAGGAGCACCAACCCCTAATTTATCAAGCACCAACTTGACTTTAGCAAGCACCCACTTGCAAGGAGGCTACAACCCCAAAGATTTAGTGAAGCACCAACTCCACAAGGATCACCAACCCCTAGGTTTTTAGCAAGCACCAACTTGCAAGGAAGCACCAACTCCCTAGGGTTTTAGCAAGCACCAACTTGCAAGGAAGACTAAACACCAACTCACCACCTATGAATGTTTTTCACCTTCTTCTTGTTGTTATCTCAACAAATGATGGACTTATTTTCTCTTATTTACTCTTTGATCTATTCTTATTTATTTTCTCTCTATCTTTGATGTTATCAACATGCACTTAGGAAGTTTGCACAAAGTTTGATCCTCAAACATCAACTTATCTTCATACATTTGCTCTGCTTTACTCTTGAAGACTCTTGCGCTTCTCATACTTTTTCGCTCATTAGGCTTCTTCACCATCACTAGGTCATGTATACATCGACCTAATCATGCACAAATCTTGTAGGATGCTCTTGAAAACTAATTACACTCCTCATATGGTCTATAAGACCTTATTCTTCCCTTATATGCACCACTTAGCTCGTCATTTCATCCATACACTCAAGCTTCACAAATAAGCCTAATTAACCTTGCTTATATACATGAATCAAGCACACAAACATTATAGGTCAGCCATGATAGATTATAAAACATTAAAATAACATGTTAAAACCATGAATCAACATAATCTTATTCGGTTATATCTTCAAAATAGACTCAATCCTCCGTTAGGTCTTTAAGAAGCCAATTGCACTAGGTTTGTACTATCATTGTACATTGACATTTTTTATCATTCATGAACATATAAAAATATCAAACCACTTTCAAAACACAAAAATGAATTATTATAAGATTCTCCAAACTTAATATGATATGCATCATCCATTCATACCATTAGAACACCTTAAGAACAAATTTGTCCTATTATGCATGTATACCTACAAAGTCTGCCTTGCAAGATGAAGCTTGAACTCCTTCAATCTGATAAGCCATGACCAAAGAAACATGTGTATTGATACATCATGACCTCAAGGTCATTACCACATGCTTTTAACACCTTCACTCATGGAAAAAATGCACAAGAACAACTTTGTACCATGCATACCAAAAGCGTAAAATCGCCCAAAAACCAATCATGAAAGATTGACTTGGTATGACCACTTAAGGACTGAAACATGTCTATAAATCATCATATACATGTATTATAGGTTTTGTAGACACAAAATCATGCATTTACTACTATTATTATACCACAAAGTATGTTGTTTTATATATGGATCTTGCGTAAGAAAAGTATTCATTGATGACCCATTCCATAGTCCATATGTTTGTCTTGTTGGTCTTTATTGTTGTTTGTCTTGTACATTTGTCACTCATACACACATTTCCAGTCAGGTCTCAGGGATCCCTGTCTTCTAGTTCTCACTCATTTGTCATCACTGGTGTCAGACACTAGCTCCCAAGGTTGGACGGTGGCACAAGGTGCCCCTATCCATCCTGGGTGCCCTCATCCTCTATATATTTTTTTACATTTGAGGTCGGTATTTTCAGTTTTCCCTCTCATCTCCCGAGGTACTAGTCGGCATGTTAGGTCATTAGTGTTGAAATTCAAATAAGAGATCCCTATATAAACACAACATACATACCATTATATGGGTAAACTATTCTTATCAAGGGCTAGCTATCTATATAGAGAAAAGGACTGCATTTGGACCATTATTCTACATACACACTGTATAGGAAGGGGAGTCTATTTTATTCCATCCACACATTTACATTTTTATCTAGTTATTTCCCCTTTGTTTTGGCATCACTGCACGAGGGAGACTTAGGAGCACTATTTGCACACATAAGCACATAAAATTACATTGGATCTCGAGATGTAGTGCAACACTCGGTTGTAAGTCCACCATGTGTGGTATGAGACAGTTCGACCCCTCATTTTACATTTTTATTTTTAGGATTTGATGTCTATTTAAGGGTCTTATAGGTGTTTTCTTCATTATAGGTTTAGAGGTACCTCATTGATCCAAGGGTGACATACACATGATTAAAAGTGAATAAGTGCAAAACCATGGTGGCCATATCGGAACCTTGTTTCGACCTTTTTGTGAGACCAGCTCACCTTGAAACAAGACCGAGGTGCCCACGGGTGCCCCCATCCCTCTGATTGTCCCAGTCCATCCAGTTCCACCTCTACTACATTTTTTTGTGGTTCATTGTGATAGTCTGCTATTTTGTTTCATCAAATAGCTCAGTCCATGATCACCGCAAGGTAAGTAAATATCTAGGTAAGTATCTTATCCCTTTTATTCCCTTCCATTAACAAATTAAATCAATTGTTTAGCATTCATAATTTATCGTATGTCATTTATATCATAGTTGTGCATTTAGATTTAAATAAAATATTCAGATTTTATTTAATAATTTTGGTGAGCCTATAGCTTAGAACTATTTTCCCTAGGACCCACAAAAACCCTATTGACTAAGGATAATTGTTCTCCTCTTAGGCTAGTCATGCCTCATGTCAGCATTAATCCTATTTATGATGAGGCAACCATAGCTGAACTCACTACCCTATATCATGATGTTACTCTTCCGGATGATACTCAACAACTCTTAGCTAATGAATGCAATGTGCCTACTAGCTTTGATAATTCTACTATTGGCATTGTTTCTGATCCGATGAGATTTACTCGTTATACACCTTATTATTCATTTAGCCATGCTCCACCTTCTGTTATTTCTAATAAGAACTTAGATGATGATCTTATTAGTTTCATGCTTAATCTCGATAACAATAAACATGTGCATGCTTCTATTACTCCTACTAGTTCGGATGATTCTATAGTTGCTTCTCATACTCCTATTTCTGAAAATATTTTGCATGACACATCACATACTAGTTCTCCTTATCCTTCATTCTATGTTGATGATACACTTAATGATATCCTTCTATCTAAATATTTGTTTGATTTCGATGAAACACTTGATAGTCATGATTCCACTTCTTTGCATATTGTTGAGTGTGAATCCCCTACTCCACTATCATCTTCTTTTGAGATTGTATCTAATAACATGCATGAGTCATATCCTTATATTATTTCATCTCCTCTTATCACTTCATCTCCATCTATTAGTTCATCTCCTCCTCTCACTTCATCTCCTTCTATTAGTTCACCACCTCATCTCTACCTCCTACGGATGTTTCGATGCTAGTCCTTCTATTTCCATGGATGTTCTATGTACTTCACCACCTATTACTTCTTCAGAACCAACATCTAGTGTGCCTTTAGCATCAGAATCTCCTATTGATATCCCTATGATTACTCATAATGGAAAATTACAACCGCTTAACACATTATTTCCATCCTCTGTTATTCCTTCATAGGATATCTTGTCCCTCATGCATGTTGTTGGTCACTTACATCCAATCTCTCACATTAGAAAGAAAGGCCTATTATGCTTCCATTGATAATAATTCATTGCATGGAAATCCTATTCCCAAAAATATTCACAACTCAACATTTCCTAAGGATTTTTTTATGCCTACATTTTCATGTTTTGATGGTACTTGGAAATACATACTTGCATCTCAAGCATTATCGTATGGCTATGGATTCATATTCCAATGATCAATTATTACTTAAAGCCTTTTTCCATAGTCTCACAGATGATGCTCTCCAATGGTACACACATCTACCCTTTGGATCTATTAGTACCTATTGTGAGATGGAAGAAGTTTTTCTTTGTTGATTCATAGTCAAAAACATCCCTAGAGGCACGTATGATCATCTACCTATCTTACATCAGGAAAAAACCAAATCTATCATTGATTACATTTTATGATTCAATGCTTGCATACACCAACTAGTCTTCTAACCTATTGACTTAGAGAATTAGTTTATCTTTTGTCATGGTTTGATTCCTCCCTTAAAACAATGATTACAATATGACACATGTGAATCATTCATGCTTTTATGTTATAGGGTCATTGATTTAGATCATGACTTCATTGCTACACATGTTATAGATCCTCCTCCTATTACTACTATTACTATATCATCTAGTTCTTCTCTGCTCCCATGGAATCTATCTCCCCCACCTCGTAAACAAGTTTAGTCTACTCCATTACTTACACGTCCTCCATCTCCTATTCTGTTTGAGGCTACACCTTAGAATTCTGCACCTATTTCACGAGTACCATTTCATTTTTCACATCACGCTAGACCTCATGATGTCTGCGGGCCTTGCTTGACAAGTGTTTAATCCACTTACCTTATAATCAACACCATTCCCCACATTATTTGCAATTCCAACGTGATAGACCTTCTCGCAACTATCACTAAATCAATGGCCATAGGGACAGTGACTATTATACCCTTCATGATCACTTGTAACAATTAGAAGATAATGGCATCATTTCCTTTGGCTCTTGTTCACGTGAGCGGTCTATATCTATACTTCCTTATAGGCATGTTATTACTCTAGTTGATTTATCTCCTTTAACTAGTTCTAAGGTCATTTCCCATCCATCACCACATGTTAATATTCATGCGCGCTCTCCATATCACCCATCCATCGCTACACTATCTCATTCATTGTGCCATGCTACTACTATACATTAGCTTCCACATGACCATCGGCATTTTTGCTTCCCATCACCACTTCACCTATCATTAGTGTCACTCCACATGACATTCAGTTTGGCTCATACACTCATTTTTCTTTCATTCCATATGTTTCCACCGCTTCACACCGGATTGGTCTTTGGTAGGTGATTTATCTCACCTTACCCCCTAATGATGCACTCGTGTTCTTACGGTTCTTACATAACTATTGAGGTATCTATTACAATAAGAACCTCTCTTCACGTGCTTTCTCGATTCATCTAGTGCACCTTATCGAATCATTTCCCGATGATGCACTCTTTCTTTATGGTTCATTCTTGACTATTGAGGGGTATTATATAAATGAACCTCATCACATATATGTTGGGGGCATTGCTACTCCCCCATTTTTATCCCCATCATACTAACACATGCTTCACTACACTATTATGATCATCTCATACTCTTACACATCATTTATTGATACTTTATCATTAACCATGACTTTATTCATACATGTAATACACTTTTTCACAATCATATTACATACATCATCTATCATCATATACACTATATCATCATTTATCTATCTATAATTACATTACTCAATCTCAACAACTACCCATTGCAAATCAATTCAACAAATAAAAACATCATACATCATACATCATCATCACATCAATAAAATACAATGATCATACACCAATAAATCCATCTATATATATCGTTCACAATCATAGTTACAAAACATCTCATTGTTGGGGGAAACTCCCTACATCGATACATCTATACATATCATATCTCATCATCACTATCATTATATGGTATCGTGAGAGATATACAACTAGAAGCTTCATTGCTCACCCTATGTCATTGATCGTGGCCCCTATATCTCTCTCTATCTATCTATGCAATAGGGTATTCTCCGTCAACTTCTCCATGAAGGAACTTTGTAACTTAAAAAAAAAGAAAATACATCTTGTGCTAAAGGAGCACCACTTGCCACCTCTCTAGCTCATTGTGTCTCCTCTCACGCTTCATCCCTCTTGCTCAACATCATGGTACATGACATTACTACTATCACCTCTAGCTTAAACAAATGGGCATGCTTGTATGCAATATCATCTACACGCTCCAAAATTCTTCCACCCACAAATATGTCGGTGGGCACATTCTATGTCAATGTGCAGATAGATGATTCCATAACCAATGACCAATATGCATCACCTACAACCATAAGTTAACAAAACATTAGACAAAAATGACCATCACACAACCAAGTAACAAATTGCACAACATATCTATACAAATACTCACGCTTTTCTATTATCTTGCTACTCTATTAGGGGCAGGTGATTTCCCCTCTACTCCTCCCCTTGGTGGTAATCCCACCCATTGCATTAGACAAAAATGGAAACAAAAATACCCACTGATGTGACACTCAACATGCATGGTAGGCCTATGTGCACCCCACGTCATCCACATCTATCGGCTCCATCACCGCATCGGTCGTGTCTAGCCTAGGAGGTACTAACTACTCTGTTGTCATACTTGGTATTACTTGACCCTCCTTGGTGCCCTAATATCTCTAACCCATACGTATGGCTCTAGGGGAACATCTTGAGCCATGTCAAATGTAATGAAACCCGCTCACCCTGAAATAACATGGTCATTCTTGAAAAATGATTTTTTAACCACATTTTCCATCATATGCATTATAGCTCTCTTTGCATCCTCTGGCCATCCTACATAGTATTGGTATGTCCTCCATATAATGTCATCTAGCCCCATGTGATCCAACACAACTTTATAGGTATTTGTGTCCATATTCTTGCCCCATACACCAACCCACCTACTCAGTAAATATATTTGGTCTAGCCCACTCTCCTCGTGGCCCACCAAATGACCTCAATACTAAAATATTCTCATAGGCCCATGCATGTAACAATGTTTAATGAAATTACTTATATAATTCAAATTTTGAGCATAAATAGAACCCCAAAGAACACAATATTGTAAATAAATGATCTCAATATGTAATTAAAATAGCTTTTCCACTTTGAGGGGGAAACCAATAAACCATAAAATAAAACTCAAATGCTCGAATGATGAAGAAATACTACCTACAATCTCTTATGCATACTATTCATATGTTATGGACATCACCAAGGCCAACCTACTAAGCATGAGAAAGTATAAATGATATGGTAAGCCATAAGTTGGCTACTCATATCCTAATACAAGGAATAGGTTAAGGGTGTAGCATACCCTTCCCCTTTAAACCAACATTTTCCTCAATGTTGAATAATCTTGGATATTATTGCAGAAAACTTTCATCCTCCTAGGTCGCATCTTCTATGCTCAGATTCTTCCACTTGATCAGATATTCCTTAATGTCTCTGGTTCTCAGCCTCTTAGTACGTGTTTGCAGAATCTTCTTTGGCTCCAAAATGATTCTTCCTTCCTCATCAAGTTTTAGTAGCTCTGTCTAGGCTATAAATTTATTTCCAATAACCTTCTTCAGGAAGGAAACATGGAATACTAGGTGTATGTGTGAAGATTGAGGAAACTCTAGTTTATAAGAAACACTTCCAATTTTCTATAGAACCTGATAAGGACCATAATATTTAGGAGCAAGTTTTTTTCCTTTTTCTATTGCTTCAGGGACATATGTTTGTAAGGTTGTAGATGTACAAAACCCATTCACCAATTTCAAAATGTCTTTCACTATGGGGTTGATATGTTTGTTGTTTCATCATGTTTTGTGCCAATGTCAAATTCTCCTTCAAATTGTCCAAAACCTGTTGTTAATGATGAATTTGTTCCTCAACATCTCTTAACTTAGTTTTCACCCTCAAGGAAGAAGTGATAGATGGTGGATGGTAACCATATAATGCTAAAAATGGGGTCATTTGAGAATAGGTATGAAAAGATGTGTTATATCACAATTCTGCAAGAGGTAGCCATTTAACCCACTATTCCGCTTATCGATACCAAACAACGTAGATATCCCTCTAAGAATTTGTTAACCACTTCCATTTTCCCATCATTTTAAGGATGGTAAGATGAACTATAAGCTACCTGAGTAACCAAACATGAAAATAATTATGTCTAAAAATTACTTGTGAAAATAGGATCACGATCACTTACAATTATCTTTGGGGTTCCATGTAGCCTTTGAACTGTCTCCAAAAAAATAGTTGCGACTATACTAGCTGCAAATGGATGTGACAAGGCACAAAAATGGGCATATTTTGTGAGCCTATCCACAATCACCAAAATAACATTCTTACCCTCTGAACAAGGAAATCTTGTGATGAAATCCATGGAGACCTCCTCCCATCTCTGGCTAGGAATTAGTAATGGTTGCAATAGACCTGGTGTCTTAATGGTTTCACCTTTGTTCTATTGGCACACCAAACACTCTGATACAAACTTTTGTACATCCCCCTTAATTCCTTCCCAAAATAATTCTCTTTTTATTCTATGATATGTCTTCAAAAACCTAGAGTGTCCTCCAACAGGTGATGCATGTAGCTCTATAAGAATCTTATGCTTCAACTCAGAATATTTACACAAGAATAACCTATCCTTGTACCATAGGGAATTACCTTTCCACTCAAATTTGTTATATGTTATAGAGCCTTGCTTGATATTCTATATTAAAGATTGTGTATTCTTGTCTTGCTCCCATTCCAATCTTGCTTCATCCACCCAATCGACCTTCAATATGGACATTACACATAGTAAGGCATATGCGGATGTATCCCTTCTAGATAGCGCATCGGCTACTACATTTTCTTTACCCTTTTTGTTTATGATTTCAAAATCATAACCCAACATTTTGTTACCCACTTTTGTTGTTCCTTAGATGATAACTTTTGCTCCAAAAAGTATTTGAGACTATCATGATCAATTTTTATCTTGAAGTGTCTACCCATTAGATAGGGCCTCCTTTGCTTGACTGCATGAAGAATAGCCATCATTTCTTTCTCATAAATAGATTTGAGCATATCTTTTCCTTTGAATTGGTGACTCTCAAATGCATTTAGTCTTCCTTCCTACATTAGAAATACTCCCAATCTTGATCATAAAGTGTCACATTCAATAATGAAGGTTTTTGAGAAGTTTGGAGTAGCCAAAATTGGGGTGGTGCACATGGATTCCTTCAACTACTCAAAAGATTTAGTGGTTGCATCTGTCAATGGAAGGCATCCTTCTTTATCAATGCAAAGTGAGTGGAGCTGTGATTCTACCATATTCCCTCACAAATATTTTGTAGTACCCCGCTAGTCCTAGGAACCCTCGGATATTTTTGAAATTTTTGGGCCTTGGCCATTCCACCAAAGCTTTGATCTTCTGAGGATCATCTTTGACACCTTCATGGGATACAATGTGACCCAAGTACTCTACCTCTTGTACACCAAAAGAAAATTTGGATGGATTTTCATAGAGCTTATGTTTCTCCAAAACTTCCAACACTTTATTTACATGTTGCAAGTGTTCTTCCCATGTCTTACTGTAACTCAATATGTCATTAAAGAAAACTAATACAAATTTCCTTAAAAATGGCCTAAAAATAGTGTTCATCAAGATTTTAAATGTTGAGGGAGCATTTGTAAGACCAAAAGGAATTACCAAAAACTCATAATGGCCCTCATGAGTCCTGAAAGAAGTTTTATAAACATCTTCCTCTCTTATCCTAATTTAATGGTACCCGAACAAAGATCTAATTTTGTGAAATAAATAATACCATGTAATTCATCAACTAAATCATCAATTACTGGAATAGGAAATTTATATTTGATGGTGTACTTGTTGAGTTCTCGATAATCTAGACACATCCTCCATGTTTCATCCTTCTTATGTACCATGACCACTAGTGAAGAATATGTGCTCTAGCTATGCCTGATGATACCTACCTTCAACATTTCCTGCACCATTTTATTAATCTCAATTTTATGGGAATATCGGTATCTGTATGGTCTTATGTTAGATGGTTGGCTCCCTGGAATCAAACGAATGGCATGATCATGATCCCTAACTAGTGGTAGTCCCTTTAGAATTGCATAAAAAAAAATGAGTGAGCATCAACAATCTTCTGAAGATCAGGTGACATTAAAGACTATGTATTTTGTACCTCTATGGAAAATAAATTTGCTACAAATCCCTCTACTCCTTTTCTGAGAACCTTCTACATTTGATGAGAGCTAATAATATGTGGAGACTTAGCTACCATCCTTTCAAGTGTATTGTATTTCCTTCTAAATGAAATTGCATGAAAAATTCTTGGAAATTCAGTTCTATAGTATCAAGATTGTGAGCCATTGGACACCCAAAACAATATTTGCCCCTCCCATACAAATAAAAAACATAGGAAAGTCTAACAGGTAGTCTCCTATGGAAAGATTGATACTATGGAACTTTCCTATACACTTGATTGTCCACCATTTACAATCATAATTTTTATTTCTAGATGCTGGGTAAATTAAAATGATTGAGGAGGCGGAGTAACTTACTATTTATGAAGTTATGAGTACTCCCTGATTCAATCAACATCATCACCTTCTATTTTTGAGATAGCCAATAAGCTTGAGTGTTTGAGGAGTACTAATACCTGATGATGCATGACATGAAATTGTAGGTTGGTGATCCTCTACTTCATCTTCTCTTGGTTTCTCGGCTTCTCCTATAATTTCAGCTTCCTCTTCATCCTCATTTCCTCCTTCGATATAGAACAACTTCTTCTCAACATATTTGTTTCCCGGTCCATATTTTTGTCATAGATTAAAACATAATCCTTTTACTCTTTTTTCTTCAATTTGTTGAGGAGTCAATCTAATTAGCCAAGTGAATGATGGGGAAGGGGTACTACGGTCTCTGGTGTTAGTGAAAGGTTGCCTCCTATTGCAAATAATTTTTTCCTCTGCTCTACGTGCCATGATAATAGAATTAGAAAGCTTGAGTGGATTAAACATATGTACCTCATGCTCAATGTGGTCCTTAATACCCCTAAGAAACAAGTCATCCAAGTTCTCTTCTATAATATTCTCCACCCTTAAGGATAGGTTCTGGAATTGATGCACATAATCTTTGACTAATCTTGTTTGTCTTAACTTTTCTAATTGACTAAAGTAGTTATCTAAAACAATAGAACTATAGTGCAATTGCAACTCCTCAATAAAAACTATCCAAGTGACACTGAGACCACTCTTCTACCTCTGAGCACATAACCATTGATACTAGATGAATTGAGTGGTTGAAGCTACGGGGATGACAAGGTCACCTTTTGTCTGATGGGGTTTGATGTAACTCAAAGAAGTTCTCCATTTTATTTATCCAATTTAGTGGATCCTTCCCATCAAATTTGTGCATCTCCACTTTCGACATAATGTTTTGTGGTTGTGAATAAGTTGGATTCTGATTGGGCTAGAAAATTGATCCAACATGGTTATTTTTCTCATTATTCTGAACTAAAGATCCTTCTTGGTTGAGTTGGGACTGATTTGGGACATATTGTTTACCCTTTATATGTTGCATGATATCATCCAACCGTTGATTGATTTGGTCTATGTCTCCTTTACATGCCATCTCAGATTGTACATTTCACAGTTCATACTCGAGTTGGTGACCTTATGATAAACTAAGGTAAACCTTAGTCTTTAAGGAATTTGTATTTACCCTTTTAAATCCAACTCTTCTATCACTACCCCGTCTTTATTTGGGGTTTTACCCGGAGTGACCAAATTATTTTTGGCTCTTGTGGAAGGACCTGCTATGATGTCAAACCCTATGGTTTAGGTTTTTGATACAAATTCAGCTAAATAGGGAAACACACAAAGAATATACTACCAATAGTTTTTTGACTGATTTCCGAAAATGTAAAGAACTTGGAAAAATTCCACAAATTTCAGCCTAGGGAGTGATTTTATGAAAAATCCTAAATTTTCAATAAATTTTGCAAAATAAATCAAAAAAGTTTGAAATTTTTAGGAAATTTTACTTGGCATTATTCTCAACTTTGGTAAAAATAGCTGACAATTATTTCTAGTTCGCAAGATATATTGGAAACAAAAAATTAGGATTTTTTCCTTAATTTAGGCTCGGATTGCAGCTCTGATACCACTTGCAATGAAATTACTTGTATAATTCAGAGTTTGAGCATAAATAGAAAACCAAAGAACATAATATTATAGATAAATGATCTCAATATGCAATTAAAATAGCTTTTCCACTTCAAGGGGGAATCTTCAAACCATACAATAAGACTCAAATGCTCGAATGATGAAGAACTACTACCTACAATCCCATATATATGGCCATCACCAGGGACGAATTACTAAGCATGAGAAAGTATAAATGATATAGTAAAATGATATGGTAAGCCACAAGTTGGCTACTCATATCCTCATACAAGTAATAGGTTAAGGGTGTGTAGTACAATGTTGTAGCTCAATGCCACCCCATGCTCCTCCTGTGTAAACACTGTATAGATCCCTATACATGTGGGCTAATACACATTGTGTGTAGGAATAACTAGTGTTATCCTCCTCTATTCGAGTGTCGGATATCATGCATCTTATATAATATGCATACACCACCACCACCACCCACTACTGATCGACGATCTTTATCACCATGGAAATAAAATTCGTAATTACAGAACCCCTAATCCTAGAATAACATCTAGGCTAATATGGGCTTCAGTAAGAACCCGAGTCCCTAGAAAATACCACCTAATGACCCTCATATGTCTCTACATATCATCCATTTCCATAAATTTTACTCTCTTTCCAATAATAGGTAATTGATGTATGTGATACACATCCTCTAATGTGACTGTCATATCCCCTATGGGTAACCAAAAGGTGCAAGTATATGAATACCACCTCTTACAAAATTATGTAAGAATGGGAATATTATGGGGCACATCTCCCATCCTTGCTATGTACCACATGATGACATAGTCTAGAACATCCCACTCATCATCTGACAACCCTAATCTGAGCAATTTACTCAAATGATGGCCACCAAAAACTCTCTCAAATGGATATCCCTCGCACACCATGAAACAACAAGAAACACAAATTTAAACATCACACATAAAAAAACTAACCACATACAACATCAACACACATCAACTTTAAAATTTACATCACTCTAGCCTCAAATCATGCTCTCTAGATACGGGCACCCAGAAGTAGGAGGGCCGAGGCGCCCGGGTGTAGGTCATTAGCACCCATGTCATTAGTGCCTTCACCACTCTTGTCTAGGTCTAAAACGCCAAGAAATTAAAAAACAAAAAAATCACAAAAATTCATCAAAAATGACCAATATCAACACATTTTTCAAAAATAAAATCACACTTACCAACTCCACGTCATACACGACGCCACAACCATCGCCACCATCTTGAAATGACTCGGTCACACTTCTCTAACTTGCGGCATCCTCACACACCTAGATCGCACTATCACATTCACACAAAAGACAAATGAATGGCCTACTCACTTTTTCACCTTACTATTTATAGTAATTCTTCATTACTTACCATCTATAGTCATTATTCACACTTATACTTACACTAAAACACCTAATACAGTTTCCATCTATTCTTGAACATACGTACTACGATTCTTCTCTCATTTTTATGTTCTCTACAGAATTCCACCTAATATAATATCATACACATTGTATACACACAATATTTATCCTTGACATCATATTATAATCATTATACACACACTTTTTCTACATCTCTCATACATTGTCTATTACAACATTATTCACTTACTTTCAGCTCAACATTCATTCTCATTATCAATCCCCCTTTCACCAAAAGGGGGTATACAATTGGGGTCATCCCATAATTCCCCTCACACTACTACGTGATTGATATACATTCATAATCCATCATTATTGAACATTTACTCATACACCATATGACATGTCACATCATTTTCTAGCGATTCCCCTTAATGAACTAACCCAAGGGAAATAACTATAGAATATCTCTATGAGTAACTAATCAATCAATTACATACACTCCAATCTCTACAAAAATCAAAACCTCGTCGATAAATCAAGATGAACACAACACATTTATCCTCCCGAGATGACCTAACATGGTAATTTATTCTACATTTCACGATTGCTTCAGATGACCTAACATGGAAGCCACCACACACATTGTAGTGAATCCCTAGGAGTGGGGGCAATGAGATATAATTTCCTTTCCTATACTAATCCTATATGGGTTATCACGTTTGATCAAAATTCTGGATCCAAAATAAAAAAATTTGATCTTGGTCTATTTGCAGCGGTTAGATCTTTTGAGGATGTGGTTAAAGTTGGAGAGACACTAGACTTCTCTCCCTAAACTCTTCCTCTTGTGGCAAGATGCCCAAATCCTCAATTTTTCATACACATGCAATTAGGTTAGGAGGCCCGATCACTTTTTCCTTATCACATCTCCATCAACAAAAATTGAAATCTCCAATCATCCAACACCACAATTTTTGGACCCCTAAAATAAATAAGTACCTAAGGTGAAAAGCCTTATGGTGTGTAGAACTAGGGCGAATGCATGTAAAGAAGTAATTCTTGGAGAGGCATGAAGGATCCTGCCCAAGTAGGGTGGATTCAAGACTTAGTGAGTTTTGGACAACATGAAAAGAAACACATAGGGAGTGAATGGAAAAGTGACCAGATACATATGTGGATAAGATATGGAGACTTGTGGCTCAAGAAAGCATATTCCAAGGAATCAATATGATTATCATGAAAGGATAAGGAGTCGAGGTTGTTAAGGATTAAGCTGACACATGCATGTTAAAGGAACTTGATTGAGGGAAATGCATGATGACATATGACATATTCTGGGTAGTGGTAGAGAAATCATGAGAGGATTCCTTTAGGATCTCATAGGTAATGATGAGTGGTTAAGAGGAGATTCCTTCTTGTTCTTCATATGGATGGTTTTCTAGTAAGGTTAAAAAGAGGAGATAAGTTAGTATGTGTGTAGATGTATGTGAGGAGGAGAGAGAAAAATATAGAGGTATTGTGTAATGTGTAATGGTGAGCTCTATAATGTATAAAGGCTTTGCTACTATGAATGTTCCCAGAGATGGAACCCTTTTTGATGTAATCTTGGCTATTATATTTGATTAATGAAGAGTTTGAAGCACTCATGTGATGGATATTGATCTATACATTTCCCTTAGATTCATGTGCATGTTATTGGTTTTCTTGATATTATTCATGGTTTGATTCTACTTTCATTTAGTTGATCATGTTATACCATGCTCTGATGCATTAGACTAGGACTAGTTCTTTATCTCAATTCCCAGAATGGGTATGTTCATTCCTATTTATGTAAGCAATCCCTTACCAAGGGTGATCATTCTCATAAAGCTCACATAAAGGAGGGCTCGGTGCTTGGGTATGCCTCGGGTGAGCTTCTAGACCAATCTAGATGATATGCCGATGCATTTTGGGGTTGGTTGTTAAAGCAAGTGGTAAAAAGAGACTACATCTTGGTTTTGTTGCCGGGACCTCTTTTGAAGTTGTTGTGAGAAATGGTGTGATGATGAAAGGGCTTGACCTTGGATAGTGTTGAAGCATGTGCTTAAAAGCATGGAGGATGATGTTTTCTCAGAGATTTAATATCTTGGATCCGAGTTTGATGCACATGTAAATGGGTGGAGGAAAACATTTGTATCACAAACTCTATGAGACATTATTTTGATGTTTTTTAGTAGAGTTGTATGAATGGATTTTAGCATATGCATCAGAGATCAAGTTGGTACTATAGACCTCATGTTTGGACCCAAGATGAATATCAAGAGGTTGTATGATGGTGATTTGACTTGGACATGTGTTGTTGATCACTGGTGGAGTAGAGTGTTGACAAGTTACACCTTGGAGTATGTGATTTCTATGATATTATTTTCTAGAGGTTGTTGAGTTTGAGTTCTTGAGGGAGCAAGAGGATCATTCTTATGTGTTATCCATTTAGCTATAAATATCCTGATCATTACAATGAGTTTGGAAGCATTTCCTATGGCTGGCTAAGATTCTTTATGAGCATTGGGTGAGGAAGCTAGAGTGGAGAAAGATGACGGACCTTGTGGCTGAAAAGGAGAGGGAAGAGAGATGGCTCAAGTAAAATGAAGCTCATGAAAGGGAGTTAGACAAACAACACAAAGTTGCAGGAGTGATGGAACTATGGAGGTAAATGTTATGGGAAGGAATTGAGGTTCACGTGAGGACGTGGAACCTGAGTAGTCTGTGCTACCCCATCTTGCAAGCACGGAAGAAATCCCTTAGCTTTTAGAGAGAGCTTGTCATATGAAGAAAGAAGAAGAGATCATTGGTGCACATCTAAATCCACCTGGTGACAAACCCTTGGTGCTTAGTTTTCCAAATCTAGAGATAAGTATTACTAACCCAATTGGTATTGGTGGAAGTAACCGATCAACATTTAGGAGGTATAATTTTTCATTTGGTACATCCATGGATGCACAATCATTTTTGTGTTAGAGGTATATTTATGGTAGTAAATTTGGACAAAGTGGGTATACAAAAATCTTGGGTATCACATTTAGAAGTAACACGCAGAGACACACTTTGGTAGTGGTGTAATATCACAGAATGTTGGCATGTAATTTAATGCGACAGTGGGGACACAAGCCGTGAACACTTCAGGACCTTTTCTAGCTACGGGAGGTGGATATGGTGGGTTAGGTGGAGTAAGAACTAGTGGACTGTGGACCTAGATCTAGAGGATATGGTGGGTTAGGAGGAATATGCGCTAGTGGATCTAGTGGTGGAGGAAACAGGGGAATCTAGGTTCTAGATCAAGTGTAGACAAGGGCCTTAACCACCTTAGAAAGTGTTCTTTGAAATGTATTTGCATCTTTAGATTACAAAGGTGTTGAGGATGTTGCAGAGCATGTAAATAAATGTGAGTTGCTATGGCGTGTGAAGGGGATCACTACCCTAGAATGAAAGGCAATTAGTTTGCAAAGACGTTGCAAGGTGTGCACATAGTTGGTACGGAAGTATGACCCTCACCAGACAATAGTAGATTATACCATGCTACATAATGCCTTCTTAGCTGAATTCCATATTCTGAGTTTGAATAGAAAAGCATTAACATGCTAAAGGAGAGATTAACAAGGTATGACAGAGAGTGTACGGGAGTATGATGCATGCTTTAAGACTCTCTTATCAAAATTGTCTTATGATATTCATCCTTCTCAACATGCTCAATGGTTTATTGGAGGATTAATAATGCCCTTTAGGAGAGTGTTTTTGCATAAGAATTTCATCAGACCTGTGTGAGGCCTTGGAGGCTTCCCTACACGTTGAGGCTATGGGAAGCATGGATACCGGTGTTAGTCCTTTTCTTGAAGCTTATATTTCTTCCATGGAAAAAAAGAGAAGCTATCGTGAACTCGGCACATGAGACTCACAATGGCCTATGGTGCATGGATTGTGAGGTAGAGGGCATATGAAGGATAGTTTTCCTCGAGAGATCAGTACATGCCATGATGGTAGACTATGAGATTTTCCATAGAGATCATGATGCAAGTAGGTGTTCACTATTACAATGCATGATCCATAAGAATGTGTCTTGCTATTACAAGATTTACACCTCTACTACTCATGACACCAAGGATTGTAGATTGATTGACTAGATACATGATGCCATTGATATTGGTGTGTGCCAGACTAGCATTGTAAAAAATTCCAAGGATGATGGTCATCACTATGAAGGGTGCACGGATGGAGGAGCTCATGGAAGAGGCTTTCGTGGAGGATTTAGAGGATGTAGTAATCGAGGAGACAAGAAGAAGTGAATTCCATCATGGAACTTGTTATAATTGTGGGTCCACAGAGCATTACAAATGTGAATGTGCTGAAATGCTACGATTCTTTTGGTGTGGGAAGAAGCGTAAGTATGAGGAGTTCTCAAAATTATTTGAACACATGAGAAAGAAACAAAAGAAAAAAGGGCGTCAGGATGGTAAGCATGAAGAAAACAAACTCATAGTGGATGCCAAGGGTGGCACATGAGTCAGAATTAGAACTGTACTGGTGATAATGTGAGTTGAGGCTACATGCACGTGCGTGCCGAGGAAATACCAAAGAAAATACCACTGGTCACAAGAGAAGAGGTGGTGCATGGGAAGTATCCAGACCCCAATCATCAAAAGGAAGTTTATCAGGAGACCATGGATGTGATTCGGAGCCTACAAGGAGAGATCTAGTACCTGAAGGAGTAAGTCATGACAACTAGAGAAAAAGAAGAGCATTGAGGCTCCACAAAAGGATCTGGATGATGTCAAGGAGGTATGAAAGATGTTGAGGCAAGAAATATCATTCCCTTGTTAGGAGAATGGTTTGAGAGATAAGGTACCAAGTGCTAGAGAGAGCGTGAAAGGCATGTTTTACATGCTAACCTTCCTCCCCACAACCATTGACTATGATAAGGAAATTACCCTGAATGCCATGGTTGATGGATGGATCCTAAGTAATATCCTAATTGACATGGGTGCAAAAGTTAATGTTCTCACCTTGGACATGTGGAATCAAATGGGAAGCCCCCATTACATCCATCTTTGAATGTGTTGTATATGGAGAACAAGACAAAGGCAATGCCCATTGGAGTTTTGAAGGATGTTTCTATCACTATCCAAGGGGTGAAATTCACTGGAGACTTCTAAGTCTTGATGCTTTCTGAGGTGGAAAAATTTCCAGCGTTACTTGGGTGCCCCTTGGTGCTATAAGAACAATGTTGACTTATGTTTCAATAAGGGGTATATAAGTTTTGAGAACAAGGAGGAATGTGTTATCATCTTGTTGATAGATGAAAAGTCAACGCCCTATATTGAACCCTTGGGAGAAGGATATCTAGATAAAATATATGTGTGCACTATCAGAGACCCTAAAGTTGTGCATCTAATGGAAGGGGTTATTCAGTGGGAAGATGCTCAATCTGTAAGTGATACAACTAGTGTGGCATGTGAAAATTGGGCACACATGGAGACATATGAGTTAGTCAAAAGGTAGTTAAGAGGCTCTGTGATGAGAGTAACAAAGGTGTGCTCAGTCAAGCACCTAGGAGGAAAGAATTTTCCAAGTTATTTTGGGGGATCCTAACCCTGATGTTTTCTTGTGAGAAATGGAGACCCAAAGTGGAGATGTGAGATTGAAAGGAGAAGGATGCTTAGCTATACCTTTCTTGGGACCACAACACGTTGGTGGGTGACCCATCATGATAACCTTCTAGAGTGGTGTGAAGTGAGAATCATGTTCTGTTAGGTTTTCCGGAGCAATGCACCTATTATCATACAAGATTATCATGGGAAGGAACCTACCTCATTTCATGTCCAAGCATGTGAGAAGGCCTAGATGGAAGGTGCAAAAGCCTTGCCACCTTCTTTATGGGTGCATAAGCTTTACTCCACCTTACAAGGTTGTGTGCACATGGTACATTCACTTAGAGATGTGCCATTAGACAAGAAACTGGTAGGAGTTGATGGTTGATCTCCTTCAAGATTTTGAATATCGGAGTACTAAGCCATTGGTGGATGAGGCACTATAGGTTGTTAATCACCTAACTATGGGAGATAGTGCCATGGTAGAGGATAGAATACTGGAATTATTGGGTGAACCTAGCTTAGAAGCACACTTTGATGAGGAAGAAGAGGAAATAGCTTAAGCAGTACATGCATAGAAAAAGAAAGGAAATTTGGTCTATGTGATCGATGGTGAAGAGGTGGAAAACTTGGATGTTAACCATACTATGGGTATACATGAGGTTATGGATAGTGTTGATGAGAAAGTGTGCACCTACCATGAACCCCTAAAAACCAAGAAGGTTAACATTGGTTCGGAGGTGGAACCTAAGGAGGCTATTATTGGAGATTACTAGACAGAAAAGGAGGTTTCAAATATCATCGATATGTTGTGTGAATTTCAGGATTTATTTCCACATGGGTACCATGAGCTTAAAGGAGTTCACCACTCTTTGGGAGAAATGAAGATCAAACTAAAGGAAGGTGTGCACCCAATTGGAAGAGACCTTATCGAATGAATAAATCTATGCATCAAAGTCAAGGAGGAGATTGAAAGATGATCACATTAGCATCATTGAGGTTATTGAAGAATTATAATGGATAAGTCAATGGTCATCAACATTAAGAAGGATGGGAGGATAAGGATTTTGCATTGATTATGAGATTTGAATGTGGTATGTTCATTGACCTTTTTAACCCCTTTATTGAAGGAGATCTGGAAGGAGTAGTTGGGCGTGAGATCTATTCTTTCACAAAGATGGATTCTCAGGATATCATTAGGTTAGAATTGCAAAGGAGGACCAAGAAAAGAAAAATTTTTCCACTGAATGGGGAATTTTTTCCTACATGGTCATGCCTTTTGGATTGAAGAACATGCTTTGTTGTGTTTTTGTGCATTATGGTTAGGCATTTCAAGACTTCATCCATAAGTTTCTACAAGTCTACCTTGATGATTGGACAATATATGGATTAGTGAGGGACCATTGTGACAATATGAGGTTGATGTTTGAAAGATGTCGACAGTTGAGGATATCCCTCAACATTAAGAAATGTGTTTTCACTACTCCATTTGGAACCCTGTTGGGGCATATCATATGTAAGGAAGGCTTGCTAGTGGATCCTACCAAAGTTTTTCATTATTGTGGGATTGGGGAACCTACCAGCTAGAGTGTGGTGCACGGATTCCTTGGGCATATAGGGTATTACCAGAAATTTATTAAGGGGTATGCCAAGATCTCTGCATGCCATTGGAAAATTTGCTAAAACACAAAAGTACATTTCATTGGGGAGAGGCACAATAGATGACATTTGATACATTGAAGAATAGACTTATTACTACACCCATATTACACTTTCCTTCTTGGGAAAAACCATTTCATGTGCATGTTGATGCTTCAGGGATGGAAATTGGAGTAGTGTTGGCACAACTGGGTGAGGGAACTATTGACCACCCTCTTTGTTTCACAAGCAAGAAGTTAACCCTAGCAAAAAATAGAACTATACTACTATCGAGAGCATGAGAGCATTGTCGATGATCTATATGTGTTACACAAGTTTTAGATAGTATCTACTAGAAAACACCTTTTATATTCTACACATACCACATGGCATTGAAGTACTTGGTAAACAAGCCCATTTTTACAAGGGCACATATGTAGGTGGGTCTGTTGTTTCAAGAGTTTGATTTTATGGTTGTTGTGAAACTAGGTAAGAGTAATTTGGGACCTGACCATTTATCAAGGATTGACTTAGGGGAGGATGCACAGAGCATTGAGGATACAATGCCAGATGATGCAAACTATTTAAATTTATCGTGCACCCTCTAACTTAGAAGATATTGTGGTGTTTCTCAAAATGGGTATGGGACACTAGAGGGAATGAAGACTTTGGAAAGGAAAAATTAGCTATACATGTGTCGTGCCCTACATGTTAATTAGTGGAGACTTATACAAGCTAAGCTAGGCCATGATGAGGATTTTCATTGGTGTTGTGTTAGAGCATGAGCACTGCAATCATGGAGGAAGCACATGGTGGAATTGTAGGAGGAAACTATGTAGGGAATGACACCATGTGAAGATCCTTCTATAGCATGATTTTGGTGGGAAATGGATTTACAAAGATTGTATCAGTAGTATTACAAGGCTGTGATCACTTTCTAGCGCCTTGGTAAACTAGGAAAAGAGATGAAATGCCATTAAGGCCGATAGCTAGTATTGAGCCATTTGAGAAGTGGGTGATTGAATTTGTAGGCCCTATTTCACTACCACCATGGAGGACTGATTCATGCTATATAATTACATGTACTAATTACTTAACATGGTGGGTGGAGGAATGCACCTACAAGGGATTACACTATGGCCACAACAACAAGATTCCTATGGGAAAATATAATCAGTAGTATGGGTGCCCTTTGAGTTTGACTAGTGATAGAGGTACACATTTCTTGAATGAGACAATTAGGATCTTGTTGGTAGAATTCATGGTGGCTCATCACAAGACTACCCCTTATCACCCTTAGGCTAATGGAATAACCGAGGCATTCAACAAGATACTAAGTCACATGTTGACCAAGATTTGTGATGTTGGGAGATAAGATTGGGATGAAAAGTCTCATCCATGTTATGGGCATATAGAACAACCTACAAGAGATTGAACAAAGCCACACCATTTCAATTGGTGTTTGGCATGGAATCCATTTTACCGGTAGAATTTATGCTACCCTCTCTGCGTATTACATGTGTAGGAGGATTGGTGATGAAAAACAAGCATTACAAGAGCACATGGATAAGTTAATGCAGTTGGATGAAAGGTGATCACTTTCTAGATGGAGTTAGAAGACTGAGAAAGCAAGACAAAAAGCATGACATGATCATCACATTAAGAATAGAACAATTTGAGGTTGGGAAGATGGTTCTATTGTATGATTCTAAGTTTTTGTGCCATCCTGGGAAGCTCAAAGTCCATTGGTTAGGGCCGTACATTGTGTCTTACATCCTTGATTTAGTGCATGTGCTAGTTATAAGCATTGGATGGGACAAGGTTTCTAGGATATTTCAATGGGAGTAGGTTGAAGCCCTACTATAAATAAGGCTTATATGTGTCTATAAAATAAGGCAATATTTCCAATTAGATTAGGTTTCCCTTAATGCTTTCCCTTTTGGTTGTTTCCTTTTTTGTCATTTTTTTTGGTTTTTGTGCACGTTGGTGCCCAGTAGCTAATTGCATTAGAAGTGGTTCTATGTGCAGAGGACTACACATGCATTTTTTGTGGGGTGGATTGGTAGATATGCTTGGATATGTTTAAACAAATTCCTTTGACAAGGACTATTGGGAAACTCATTCTGAAGATAGAAGAATGGGTGGTATGGTGGATTAAGGTGTTTGGATTTGGGTGGTTATAAAGGTGTGTTGAGAGAAGTTTGAAGACCATGAAGAGGAGAAAGATCGTGTAGTATAACATAAGGTAGGAAACACCATGGGAAACTACTTGGTAGTCAGCATAGAGGTTATGTACTTTGGCATGGTGACACGTGAAGGAGGTATGTGGCAGTGAAGTAGTGTTGGAGTGCCAGAAGGTTATAGTTATGATGTGAAGGGAAGTCATGAAAGTTAAGTTGAGTAAAATAAAGTACTCTATTAAAAAGAGACGTTGAGACATGTGGTCGGAAGAAATTTAAGGTGTTGGAAAAGTATAAATAGAAGGGTAAGGGTAGTCATTTTGACTACTTTTCCTTAGAGAATTTATTTGTGTGTTGATGAGCTCGAAGTGTGATGAGGTTTTACAAAGGAGAGTGAGGAACTTGTCACAAACTAGTGTGATTGTGCAAAGTTGTGGAGTAATCTTGTGGTGCAAACAAGAGGAGAAAGGAGACAACGGGACAAGGAAGGGGTTGCATGAGAGAGAAGCGTGGAAGTCATTGAGTTTAGGTAGACATAGGAGATGTTAAGAGAACCTAGGGAATGAAGGAAAGGAGGAGGAAGATGCACCACCGAAGAAGGCCCATACAAAGAGACTAGTGGTGGAAAAGGAGGATCCCATGGAAATTTACTCAGAAATGCAAGTACCCTCCTGGAGTTATCAAGGCATAGAAAAGTGGAGCTTGAAGCTATACAAATGAAAAATCAAGTGAGTATAACCATAGGACAAGTGACAATGAGAAGATGATGAGGGAAGACTTGGTTTTGAGACACTCGATGGTAGATGAGCTCAAAACCCTAGGGTTGATGACTCAAGTACAAAAGGAATTATAGAAGACTAGAGTCTTGCAACTGTGGGAGCTTCCTTTCTTTTGAAACCCACCCCATTATTCAGGTGGTTAATGTCGTGGGTGCATGAGGACTTATTTTATTTTTATGGGGTGAAGGATGAGGATAACATGCCACTTGATTAGGATAGTTACATGCCTGAAAAACACCGATGAGGACATGACACTTGATTTATGTGCCACTGCCAAGATTGAGGAGATGTGAAGAAATTGAACTATGAGAAGGGAGGTAGGGCACATGTAATTACAGATCTCCAGACCCAACATTGAGAGTCACCTCCCATCTCATTAGCTGAAAATTGGGCACATTAGAGAGATGGAAGACATTAACAAGAGGTTCTTATATGTGGCCTACAGAGTGTCCAAGTGGGCACATTATAACTTTGCAGAGTTCATCATGAAGGGCATTGTTGAGGAAGTGTGAGTGTAGAATGAGGTAGGAGAAAAGATCACATGGGGCTCCATCCTATGTTATTGATCATGTTCTGGGAGATTGGTGTCCCAGATAGACCAGTTGGGAACATTTGGGTTCACCCCCCCGCACGCATCCCCTATAGTCAATTCACAAAGTTCACCTACTGATGGGACCATCTCGAGTGCTTACAAGGCTCGGATGAACATGTGGTTTGAGTGATTGTGTGAATTTTGAGAATGAGTGGCACATCCCCCATGAGTTACCACAAGTTGTTGGGGACCAAGTAAAGTTTTCCGTTACACAACATTTTTGTCTAGAAAAATTTATAATGGCCAAGGGAGAGATGGGGCCATGGTGTAAACTCCCTTTGCATTTACTTGCCAAATATTTGAAATGCCATCAACCGGATAAAGGATGTGTAAAAGTTGGTTTTTGATGCAGAAAAAGTGGATGTTGATGTCCACACATTGCGTAACATACAAATTTGGCACTCGACCTACTTACGTCAAAGTTTTGGAGCCATATTTTTATGGACTTACACCCTCAAGTCAAGCATTACCATCAAGGGGTATGTCCATCGGGTGTTCGTGTGCTAGCTGCCCCAAAACACAAGGGGGATTGAGGTGGAGGTTACATAGAATCTCCCTTTCCAAAGCCATGGGAGACACCAATCCCACCCATGAAAGTAGTGCAAGAAGAAGAGGAAGAAGAAGAGGAACAGGATGAGGGAAAGTTAGATACTTCCAGGAAGAGGAAGTACTACATGCCATGGAATGGGAGAAAGGGAACCAACACTTTGCAAGGTAGTGCGAGGCCTCATTTCTAGGGTGTGAAGGAAGGGAAGGAAGAGGAGGAGCCTAAAAAAGAAGTGGAAAAACAAGATGCATCGAGCTCCACTACAGGCTTGAGGAAGGAGAAGAGGAGGACAATGCCACCTTCAAGGTAGAGTTAGAGGTAGAACTTGAGGAGTAGGAAGCCAAAGCTGGAGCTAGGGTTGAGGGTGAGGTGCATGAGAAAGGGAAGGAGAACTCTATGTAGAACTAGAGAAAATTCCATGACATGAGGCCTCCCCAAGATAGACCACCGCCATCCCAGGAGGAGGAGATAAAGGGACTCCTTCACTATAAAGGAGGATAAAGGATTTACCCTAGGATCAAAGAAGAAAAGGACCAAGTGCATAAGGAAATGAGGAAGAAGTGGACCCCGTGTCCCCACATATGGACTTCATGGATGACCCCATGAAGGTGTTGCACGTGAGGTTCAGGACACCCTCCCACCAGAAAAGTTACATGGTTGGGATTTGATGGACCAAGATGGGGGTGTGCCCAGGACTAGGAAGATGCTCAGTTGGAACATGCATTGCCACTTTGAGGAACCTGAGTTTGAGGTCAATGATCACATGATCAAGACCATTCATTTGAAGAAGAAAGGAGGAGATACATATAAGGTGGTGGATCCTAACCACCTAATAGATGAATAGCATGCAATGCATTGCAGAAGATGTCTATGGAGGTGATTTCAACACAACTTGGATGCAGGAGCCACTGTTCGGACCTTGGTCATGAAAAGAAAGAGAAGGAAAAGGAAGTAGATAGATTGCACCAAGGACTGAAGGGTGAAAAAATGCAAACCAAGGAGGCGTATGACCGAGATGGCACCCTAGTAAAGAGAATTTTGGGACAATGTCCGACATTGGTAAGCCAAGTTAGGACCGATTATGGGGATGAAATGGAGTACCTCGAGGACCTCATGGGGATGTTACTCATTAACATCAAGGATGCATGGGCCCCCACATCTAAGAGCTTAAAAAGGAAAAAGAAGAGAACAAGGTCATTGTTGAAGCCTAGATCACTGAGTTGGAAGACTTGCTCTCCCAACTCAAGGAAGTAAATATACTAGTAGATAGGGGCTTCAATAGCTATAGAAAATGTGAGCTAATTATCAATGCATGTGGGTGATGGAGGAGGAGGAAGCCCTCAAGGTTTTGTAGGAGACCATCCCTACCAACAAGGTGGAGCATGCACACAGTTGGTCATTAACACCATGACCTAGAAGGAGAAAATCAAGACAAAGTGTGAGAAGTTGGACTTCAGAATCAATGAACTCGAGACTCCATCACTGAATGGATGGATGAGTTTGAAGGTGTCTACATGGAGTTGGGGGTGGTTATCAAACATGCATTGAAGGGGAAGGTGGAAGAGATCATCCCAGACCAGGTGCCCAACATCGTAGGAGAAGCGCAGGAAAGGCCCTATCAAAATTGAGGATTGGGAAAAGTTGAAGGATGAGATAGATGTGGAGTTCCCTGAACTCCTCCAATTGGTTGCATAACATATTCCTCCATCCTTCAATTCTTTATTTAGATTCTTTCCCAACCACTATTCTTTATTCTTTGGAGCAACATTCTTGCCTTAGCAGATTTGGTTGATAAGTTTTTGTTTAGGGAGCATGAAGGATTTCGAGGGTGAAACAATTTAGTGTGGGGTGATGTTGGACCCCTAAAATAACTAAGTACCTAAGGTGTGAAGCCTTGTGGTGTGTGGAAGTAGGGCATGAAGGCACACTGAAGAAGTAGTTCTTAGAGAGGCATGAAGGCTCACGCCTAGGAAGGATGGATTGGGACTTAGTGAGTTTTGGACAACATGAAAAGATGTGCATAGGGAGTGAATGGAAAAGTGACAGATATAAGATGTGGATAAGCTATGGAGACTTGTGGACTCAAGGAAAGGATATTAGGGCATCAATATGGTTATCATGAAAGGATAAGGAGTTGAGGTTGTTAAGGATTAACTGACACATGCATGCTAAAGGAACTTGATTGAGGGAAACACATGATGACATTGCATATTCTGGGTAGTGGTAGAGAAATCATGAGAGGATTCCTTCAGGATTTGTAGGTAATGATGAGTGGTTAAGAGAGATTCCTTCTTGTTCTTCATATGGATGGTTTTCTAGTAGGGTTAAAAAAAGAGAGATAAGTTAGTATGTGTGTAGATGTATGTGAGGAGGGAGAGAAAAGAAAAATATAGAGGTATTGTGTAATGTGTAATGTGTAATCTGCTTTAGTAGCTCAAAGATGGAATGTATAAAAGCTGATTACTGAATATATGAAGAGTTTTCCCAGAGATGGAACCCTTTTTGATGTAATCTTGGCTATTATATTTGATTAATGAATATAATGAAGAGTTTCTAAAGCACTCATGTGATGGATCTTGATCTGTATATTTCCCTTATGATTCATGTGTTGTTAGTTGTTAAAGAAAGTGGTAAAAAGAGACTACAACAATCATTTCTTGATATTATTCATGGTTTGATTCTACTTTCATTTAGTTGATCATGTTATACTTTATGTATGCTCGATGCATTAGACTAGGACTAGTTGTCACTCATACACTTTAAGTATGTTATTCCCGATCAGTCTCAGAATCCCTTTCTATCGTTTTCTCACTCATCATCTATCGTCAGTCTTGGTCTCTGACACTAGTGCCCTAGTGCCCTCGGTTAGACAATGGTACCATATGCCCTTATCCATCCAGGTGCCCTTATCCTCTTTATATTTTGTTTTATTTTTGACATTTGAGGTCGGTCATTTTGGTCTTCCTCTCATCTCCCAAGGTACTAGTCGGCATGTCGAGTCATTGGTGTTGAAATTTGAACAAGAGATCCCTATATAAACACAACATACATACCATTATATGGGCATACTATTCTTATCAAGGGCTAGCTATCTACATAGAGAAAGGGATTACATTTTTGCACATTTTTCTCGTATAATAGGGGAGTTTATTCTATTCCATCCACATTTGCATTTTTATCTAGTTATTGCTTACTATCTTGGCATGATTGGCACAAGAGTGACCTTTGAATAGTATTTTCACACATAAGCACACAAAACTAGATTGGGTATGAGATGTAGTGTAGCACTCGGTTGTAAGTCCACCATTATGGTGGTTGAAGATAGTCCAACCCCTTATTTTACATTCTTTTTTATGATTTGATGTCTATTTGAGGGATTTGTAGGTGATTTCTTCATTAAATGTTTACAGTACCTTTTGATCTAAGTCGCAACATACATATGATCAAAATTGAACAAGTGTGAAACTTTAGAGGCCATATTAAAACTAGGTTTCGACCTTTTTTTGTCAGAGACCGGGGCACTTCAAAACCCTCTCTAGGAGTCCTAGTCCAACCAGTTCCACCTCTAATACATTTTTCTATGGTCTTTTGCGATGATATGCTATTCTATTTCATCACATAGCTCGAGTCTCGAGATCACCTGCGAGGTAAACAAATATCTAGGTAAGAACCTTATCTCTCTTATTCCCTTTCATTAACAAATTAAATAAATGGTTTAACATTCATATTTTATTATATGTCACTTATATCATAGTTTTGCATTTAGATTTAAATAAAATATTCATATTTTATTGAATCGGAGTTCATAACATCCTAAAAAATTCATTTATTTAGTATGTCCGATGCAAAACTTGACTATTACAACAATTTCTTGAAACAATCCTTTTTCTCGTGGGGTCCTCTCATTCATCCGACAACACAATGCCACTTGGAGATATCTAGGAGAGTCTATTACATGTTTTAATCATCAAAATAGGAAAACCAATCCATTCGGGTATGTTTGAAAAAGATCTCTTCTATTGACTTCAAACTATGGTTTTAGAAGGGTTTTTGAGTTGTTTTGGTGTTAACAATTTTTCATAAAGGATAGGACCTTAGATCAAAAAATAATGGCTATATATATTAGATAGGACACTCCTCTATATCTCCCAAAGATATTAGATTCCCTTGAAAATGTTTCACATGCCAATGAGCATAAAAAAGATCACCTTGAGTTGGGATTCTCCATTTTTATGAACTTAGTAGGACCAAAAATGCAATATCTTGCTAAATATTTCAAACTATGACCTGAAACTTTATATAAAAACCTAAATCAACATGCCAAATTACTATCCACACTCATCATTTCATACCGACATTGAATATTGGTCAACCTACCTCATTAGGAAAATCAAAACTAAAGACTATGTTTATGTGCAGACCTCAAAACCACTTTTCATGATTTTTCCTTCAAGCCCTAACCTCAAACTTCATGAAATCACTTAAGATAGCATGTTACACCTTTGAAAATTCTCACACATACATTCTTTCCTTGAAAACTAAATCTCATGCCTCATTAGGGCCTGATTTCTTTACCTTACCTTTTGCAACTTGGTCTTCATCTTTGAAATTGACTCACATGATCTATTCATGCATTCTAAACCACATTCTCATGCTCAAAAATAATGTACAACATCTAAAAACATGTGACTACTCATATCACCAAGCTACCATGACCTACTTGTCATCATACCTTCACAAGAACATATTTGTCTTCACATTGTCTTTAATTCTCTCTCTCTCTCTCTCTCTATGTCTTCAACTTGACATGTTAACAAAAAATAGGAATCATTTGAAATCATTCCACAAATCTAAAAAAAAACTCTCCCTTGACATTAATGACCTATGACATCAATCATGACATCAACCTTCAATCTTGACATCCATGGAAACTACCAAGAAATCTCCATCAATAAGGCACATACATAACTTGGCATCAATGACATCACTTTAACAATCTCCATCCATGACATAAATGACCAAACCATGCCAACACACTCACCTTGACATCAATGAAAAATTTGCAATAATCTCCCCTTTGTCAATGATGACAACCATACTAATTCTCTTCAAATATTATATTTTCTCATTCTCCCCCTTTCTTGAACAATCTCCCCTTTAACATTACTGAAAAATGTCTTCTATAAATTTCCATATGATCCTTGAACCTATACTTCCATAACATAATGAAATAATGACACCAATTTCTTGATACCAATGGTAGAAAAAACACTCACCTTAGGCTCATTCCACTTGTTGTGGACAGCTTCACAACATAGAGATACAACTATCTTCTTGAGTTGATGACTACCTCTTTCTAAACATTATCCAAAAGTCATACTTAGAAATTTTTGAATCTCCTCTTGTTGTATATCACACTTGGAATTCACCATACTTTTCCAAGAAGTGGTTGTAAACATCAACCAACCATGGAATCAAACCTTCTTACATAGGATATAAGCATTACAAGAACATTTTCCTCCTTCAAATGCATTTAGATCACAAGACCACTTACCCTTTTCTTGACATGAGAAATCTCTCTAAAAAAATACCAAACATTTATATCAATGCCACTTATCAATAATTTAAAATATCAACGACCACCGCCACCAATTTTTAGAAACAAGAAACAAAATTTTCTTACCTTTCATAGCTTAGTAAATCATGTTTTCAACCTATCTTGACATTGCATACCATCTTAACACTACATACCTACTCATGAAGCTAAAAGATCTAACTTCTTAACTCTCCGTTAGTTCATGACTCCTTTAATGAATGCTAGATACCAACTGAGTTTATGTAACTTCACTAACATGCTCTTGATACAAATTTCATATACCTTCTCAAAATAGTACAAGAACTCCAACTTTGTCTTCATAGTGTACTCATCAAATTAACTTTCAAACCTATGCCTAAATGAATTCGACACCAATAACACAAACAAAATTTATATACCTTATTCCATTAATGCAGAGCCAACAATCTCCCCATGTGTCCATACTCTCCTTTTGAGCCATACAAAGGAATCAAGCACTTGTTTCTAGAAAATAGCTTAATATAGTTAGTGACTAATGATATTGTTCTAAGGCAACAATCTTAGACCTCTATGCTAGAAAAGGAACATTCATGCCCAAATTTACTATGATAGACCTTTGTCATACCTTTATTCTTTAGGAAATGAATTCCTTGGATCTATATGTATAAGAAACATTTCACTCTTCATGTAAATACATGTAATGAATAGTTCTTCATACTAGTTTTCATTATTTCACTCTCCAAAAACCTTAATATCTGTGATCTCTATCAACTTCATAATCATAACCCTTCAACTTGTCTCTCTTCCCGCTAAGTATTCACAAACCTTTTTGATTCTCATTATCTTGCAACATATCTCCATGACTATGACTAGTATGATCAAGTCACCATACAAACATATACCTTGTAACATAAATCTATCTTTACTATCCTTCTCTCACAACTACTTCAATTCTTCATAACATCCCTTCTTAATAAAAGATACAATTTCTTTTATTAAAAATCAATAAGGTTTCAAATCTTCTAAGATCTCCTTTGGACCAAACATCTCAACAACAACACACCCATGCTACTACCGATTGACTAATGTCTTCATGAAGCCTAATGAAGCCACCCCTTTTCACAGAGCACTTAAAACAACATAAAATTGGGATATTCAAGATCTTCATGTATTTTTCAATCAACTTGCACTCGAGGTTTATACTCTCTTTAGGATCCTCTTGGGCTTGATTTGTATCTTTGACTTGGATCTTTCATCATCCTTCTAATCAACAATATGAGAAGATAACATATATTCTTGAAACTCTTACATATCAAGATTATGCTCTATCTCGGTAAACAATCCACCTTGGCTTGTAGACTCGTCGAACACAACTTGACTATCATTTGTTCCTCCTTTCCCTCATTCTTAGGGACATACTTCATGGTGTATATCATCTTGTCTTGAATTGTAGGAGCTTCAATTTTCTTTTTCTATCTTGGAGATTCATGATGATAGAATCTTGCAATATGACCACTTTGATGACAATTATAACACAAAATTCTACTTTTATTGTTGAAGTGAGTATTCATTTCATTCCTCCATGATGGATTAACTCTACAATCCACAACCCTATGTCCATATTCATTGCATAAATAATAATATCCTTTGAAATAACTTTCATAATCCCATGAGTACTCATTCTTGGAGGGTCTTCTACACTCTCTTTCTCTATGACCAAAAAAATTACATGTATAACAATAACCATTGAATGAAATTACATACCTCATGGATTTTTTTGTATAAATTTTTTTATCTTCATGTTATTCTTGAGGTTGACCTTATTGTTGACATTAACATCCTCCTTATTCTCCTTTTGATCTTATTTGAAACTAGGACCTACCTTATCACTTTAATTACTATTTTTGTGGTCTCCATTGAAACCAAGACCTTACTCATCATTGAAAAACTTTTTCTACCCATCATTTCATTTAGAGCCTCAATACTCTTGTAAAACTTCTCAAAGGTCTTCAACTTGCCAATTTTATGATCTAAATTTGCCTTTAAGGACTCCATTTTAGTCTTGAACTTGATGTATTATTATTATTTTCCCTCGAGACTTGTTTTCACCATCGAACCTGATTTTTAGTTCGTTGATGATTTTAGAATGCTCACTATCCATGTTATTTTTTTCTTCTTCATATTATTTAATAAGAGACTTCAATTTGTGGTTATTCTTTATTTAGATATTCAACTCATCTAAGGAAATTATCAAATTTACTTCAAGATTGACCTCTTCTTCCTCTTCATTAATAAATTCAAATGATGAACTACATGATTTTTTGACCATGAATAGGACTTTATTGCAATCACTTTTATTCTTATCATTGTCATCTTCACTATGAGATGAAATTTCATCACTAACATGTAGATGAGTTGTGGTCTTCTTTGGAATATATGTTCTTCTTGATCTTGAATGATCCTTTCTTTCCATCATTCTTCTTGAAACTTCTCTTTTCATGCTTATGAGACTTATTATCCTCATTATGATGTTCATCATGTTCTTCACACTCATCATTCTCATACTTGTTCTTATTAGGAAATTTATATGCAAAATGACCAATCTTGCCATAATTAAAGCACTTAAATGACAATTTACCTTTGTACTTACCTGAGCCTCTCCTTAGCTTTCTAACAAACATGGCTTCTAAATTTTCATCATCAATCTTTGAATAAAAATTATCCTTTACCTTCTTACCTTGTTCCTTCTTTTCAGCCTTGAAAGAAGCATCCTTCTTGGGAGGTCTTCCATCATTTTTTCTCATCTCATAGGAAGTCAAGATGCCATGAAGCTCATCCATCCATAAAGTGCTTAAATCCAACAGAGATTTTAAAATCATACTTGGGTGTAAAATACCTCTAAACATTTTTGGAAAACCATTGAATATTCCATATTTTATCCTAAACCTATGATGATATTGGCCACTTCATCAACTCTTCACATATAAGCAAAAACACTATCATCTTCCTTCATTTTTGGGATTTAAAATTGTCTTTTATAGGTCTACAAAATCTCCAACTTGAACTTGGTGCCTCCTCATAAATAGTGTACGAATTATCCCAAATACATTTTGTTGTATCAAAATACATGGCCTTCACAAACTCAACCTCCGAAAGGCCACATACGATAACATTGATTACTTTAGAATTGATTTCACAAGCCTTCTTATATGTTGTATCAGTTGGTGGTATATGGGGTATAGTGTATCTAAAAACTAATTATTTCCAAATGTCATATCCTAATGAAATTAGATAGTTCTTTATCCTAATGCTCCAAAATACATAAATGGTCTTATTGAAAAGAGGATATTTATTGGTAGAGAAACCTCCTTGAACTTGATTATTCATCATACCTATTCTTTAAGGGTCACCTTCAAGATGTTAAGCTATGCCAAAGGACCTAATATGATACCAATTGTTGGAAGTGATTTTCGTTAAACCAAAAGGTCGACCCATCAATTTCTAATACAAGTGCTAGAGTTAATGAATCCACGAGAGGTGGTTAGTCCATGTCATGAATCCCACAGGAGTGTTGAAATTTTTTTAGGGTGGTCCATGTTTCGTGGGCTCTTGGATCTTACTCCTAAACTAATGGGTCTCCTCTTTTAACCCTCAAGAAAAAACTATGAATAAAGTTTTGGTCAAGATTAGAATGTCTTCCTACCATTACATCCCTAGAACAAGCCTTCTTTAGAAATAAGTGTAAACTCCATTAGAAAATTTTAATACGAGACTCGCCTAAATCCCAAAATGCCTCATGTGCTCACGTTTGTGTCAAGGTAGACATGGAGAAAGGAATGTTGGATATCATTGACATTAAAGTTATAGATTCGATCCAAAACCAACGTTTTGACTATGAACATCATCCATTTAAATTTTTGTATTGTCATATTCATAATCACTTTACCAAGCATTTCCATAAACATGTGGAAGCTCTAGAATTCTAATATATTGCTGGATTTAAAGAACCAAAATGAAAAAAACACAAGAAAATAAAAAGTAAGTGCAAAATTCATGTATTGTTGTAGAATCTAACCCCTTATGTGATCTCCATAATATGAATGCATAAGAAGATATGGATGAAAATGAAGGGTCTCATCAAAATTTAACCCCTTCCCCAACTATGAAATCCATTCAGCATACAATACCCATCTTGGAATTAGGAAAGATTATAAATATTTCAAATGAAATACCTCCCTCTTGTGATTCCTATTAAACCTAATTTATCTTGACCGCCAAGATTTGGATAATGAGGCTTTAAGCACAACACAAATTGAGGTTGACAATAATAGTAATTCAAAATCAAATAATAACTTTACTCCTTTAGAAGGAGGTTTATTTCAAGAGAGAACCTCAACCGACTACAATAATAAGAATTAAACTAATAAGGAATCAAAAGAAGATGAGGAAAACAAATTTTTCGTTAAAACACATGCCACTTTGGAGGGTTACTCCATCCTAAAGAATCTTATTAAAAGATGATCTTTCTCTCATGGAATTTTAGGGGACTTGGAAACCATACTAAATAGATCTTCCTCGAAATCCTCGTCAAAGACCATAACCCCGACATTATATTTATTCAAGAGTCTAAGTTGGAATCTCTCGCAATCTCCATAATTTTGAGTCCCCTTTGGAAAAAAATTTTGTTCACATAATGAAGCTAAGGAAGATTCTAGATACCTATTCACCACCGGTCGAAAATCATCTCTATCATGTTGAATGCCTCAACTAAGATCATTGGGTTTCTCTAAGTTATTTGGTTAAATAATAACATACACCCTTCACTTTTGTGAATATATATTCATTTAACTCTCCCATCATGAAATTTTTTTGTTAGGAGTCTCTCTTAAACTTTGTTGAAATTGTCAAACCCAAAATCTAATTCTATAGGGTGACTTAAAGCTTGTCCTAAATTATTCTAAAAAGAGAGTAGGTTTTAGAGTACGCGATCTAAATGGGAAATTTTTGGAATATAACATGACCTCTTCTAACCTGCTTGATATTCCTCCTATCAAAGGAAAATACATATGGACCAAAAAATGTTCAGTTCTCATTTCATTAGTGAAATATTGGTCATATTCATTATTTGTGAATACCTTCTTATTCCCTTTCCAAATATATTCTCCAAAATCCTCCCCAATGACATTTCATACCAAAATTCCATTTTACTCTCTTCTTGTTTGATTAAAAACCTTGGGCCCATTCCTTTCATATTTAGTCCTTCTTAGTGTGTTGGTGGTTCCTTATCTTCTTTGGTGGAATCCTCTTGAAATAAACTTTTCCATTCTCTCAATCCTTAGGTTAGATGGAAATATAAGATATGTAGGCTTAATTTGGATATTTGGGATTGACTTAAGAATTCCAAGTAAAATTGGTTTATGAAGAGAAACTATATCAAACAACCACTTGAAAATATTCAAAATTCCATTGAAAATGAAGGGTATGATGTTGGGAAATATCAATCTTAGGAAGAGATGTCAAAAATATTATCAGAGAATGCCAAGATGGATGAACAAAATTGGAGGCTAAAATCTAAAATGATATGGTTAAAAAGGAGATGGGAACATGAATTTTTTTCACCTCAAATATTATAAAAGATATAAATACAACTTCATTCATGAAATATATTTAGAAAATGGTAATGTGGTCTGTAATTTTGATGAAATTAAATTTTATTCCTTTTCCCATTTCTAAAACTCTAAGGTGGATGGTAATATTTAGGATCAATTTGAGATTCTTAATTGCATTGCTTTGGCTCGAATGATGTATCTAATGGATATATCACTAAACCCATTTCCCTTTATGAAATACTCTCCATTTTTATGGCTCTCAACAAAGATAATATACATGGCTCTAATGGGTTAATCAAATTTTTTTATCATTTGTTTTGGGTTTCCGTTTTAGCAAATATTCTTATTTTTATCAAGAAATATAGAATCCAAGGTTACCTCTACGAGGCCATCAAATTTTCCTTTTTGGATTTAATCCCCAAATAAAAAAAAACCCAAAAAATTTAATAAAATTTAATCCCATATCTCTTCGTAATTATTTTTACAATGTCATCTAAAAAATATTTTTCCAATTGTCTCGAACCCATCTTGGGAAATTTGATCTCTAAGGAACAAGGAAGCTTCATATTTTCCAATAAAATCCATGAGAATATTACGATAGTTAGTGAAGCTCTTCATTCTATCAAGTAGGATAAAATAATGATATATCCATGAAACTCAACATGGATAATGCCTTTGATAGAGTTGATCATGATTTCTTGTTCAGAAGTTTGGTTTTAATCAAAATTTCATTCATTGGGTAAAAGTAGGTATTTCCTCTCTGTGGATTTATCTCATAGTTAATGGAACTCCTTTATATTTTTTAACACTTCTGTGGAAAAAGAATTTTTTTCTTTCCCTCCTCACCTATACATCCTCATGGCTGAAAATCTTGGAGTACATCTTTATTCTCAATAATATGATAAGAGAATCATTGGTATACATGTTTCTGATATAGTTAAGGCCCCCATCCACTCATAGTTTTAAGAGGATTTGAATCTTCTAGGTAAATATTCTAGGTTGAATCTTATAAGATTCAAGATTGGATTGTATCTTTTCTTTGAGTCTTCTTAGGCCAACCTAAATAGCTCCAAGTGTTTCTTCTATAATCTTAATGCTCTTCCTATCAAGACATTAACTTCTTTTTGTTTCTTGGTTTTGCAAAATAAACTCATGAAATATTCAAATACTTGGGTATTGCCATGGGGTACTAATTCATGGATAAATATTAGCCTCAAGTTATGAAAAATATTCAAAAACAATTTTTATGTACTCCAACTCTTAATTATCTCTAGTGGGTAGACAAGGTTTTATTAAGGCTAGTATCTCTTACATGCCTATTTATGCTTTATCTATATATTTCCCCCTAAGAAATACATTTATTTGATGGAAAATGTAGTTTCCCCTCACGGGTGATCAGAAAAATACCCTTGATTTTTTTGGATTGGAATTTCTAATCACCCTTACACAATCGGGGTCAAAAAATGATACCTCTCAATTTTCTAGTCCTACACATAACAATCAAACACATGCAATAAGAAATATTAATATAATACATGTAATATAGATTTATCTAATATAGTAGATTTAGTTATTTCATTCATTTTGACTTGTATAGTTTTCTTCTATTACAATGTAAGTGAATTAACCATGCGTAAAACAATAAGTAATAGTACCTATATGATTTCACATATAATTTTTCATCCAATTAACTAAGGCATTACAGTTAACCCATTAAACATGTGCATACATTCCATTCACTCTAGTTTACATGAAGAAAATTATAAGTAAATTTTCATTTAGTTAGGTTCATCCAATTTCCTAATCATAAAGCATCCATTTGGTTTACAACATATTCACAAATCCATTCCAAGTTTTCAAATGTGTATTATTCCATTTAGTCTTAATTATCGAGGGTTACATCATCACAAAGTTTTACATCTCAAGTATCAAATCACATTTTGTTACATATGAAATAATGGTTCCCTTTACATAGTTTTTAATACGTAATAATTCTCATCGTTTAGTATACAATGACTACATTTTATTTTTTTAATATACAATAAAATAGATATAAATAAATACAAATACAAAAACATCGTTGTGACATAATCATCACCTTTTGCTAGAGATCCATCTTGATGAAAAACTGTGCCATGAGAGAAAGAGTATCATCATATATTTTTACCTCGACCACGATCCTTATATATCCCCACACACCTCCCATGAATTGAGAGTGGCCATACCATTCATGATAAGGAAGATGCAATGAATCAATAAGGTAAGAGAGAATACCATGTGTAGTGTAGTCACCCAAAAAGTAGTAGACCTATGAACATGGTAGGAATATAACATCCTATAAATAATATAAGTAATGAATATGATTTTTGCATAAAGACTTGTACTAATAGTAGGTACACATTCCTAATGAAATAAAACAACATATCATGACATTAATTAATCCAATGTGACTAATCATGAGGGAAGACATTGAGTCTATCTATAGTCATCCCTTAACCCCTAACAATTCTCATGTCTAAAGAAGCGCATTAGGTTATCTAACCCATCCATACAGGTCACTCCCTAGTCTATATACACATCTCTCAAAACATTCCCTTTTCTCATTCGTAATTCACAATAGGGCATCTCTGTCTCCATAAAAAAACAACTTGGGAAAACTAGAACTAGGACACAAACAAAAACAATCTTCCTGAATATCCCATATTGATGTTCACATTATTTCTATAAGGACCCTAGCCCTAGTTTTTGTCCCCAAAATAGGACAAGACAAACCATGAATATGACATGAGAAATCACAACCGTCTTGGATGTCCCATACAACCTAAGAACATTGTTATTATGGGAATCCTAATCCTAGTTTGTCAACACATGATAAGAGTTATAATTTCCTATAAATAGTTTCAATACTTAGTTTCAAGTTTTATGTGGTCCAAAATTCGGTAATAATTCATATAAAGTTAGAAAGGAAAAATAATCATAGTCTCAATCATTGCCCCTTTCAAAAATAATATAATTTAAAAATTGTACCATTTTCCTATACATGTTAACAAGATTTCACCATCCTTGTTTAGCTCATTAAATATTCATAAAGAGTTTATAATTGGTTTTTACAATGTTTATGTCCATCATATTTCCAAGAAGTAAAATTAAGGAAATAATAGTTTGCATAACACTCAATTTCTCATAGTTCAAGAATTGTATGTTATCATAACCATTTTATTTATATAATAGTTGTAATTTCATGCTTCATGTTTAACTTCCTAAAATAGTTATATCTTCACACTTCACGTTTAACATCACATCATGGTTATAACTTCATAATTTACATTAACATATTATCATGGTAAACAATTTATCTTTATAATATAAATCCTTGTTTATAATGTTGAGGTTGAGATACTCATACACTCTAGCTTCATGTTCTCTAATCATTTAATAAAATTCATAAGATTCCCTTCATAATTTAGTTTATAATGTAATCTATGGTTTACAAGGGTTTCACAAGTTTTAGATATTTATCTATATCCCAATGTTTTTAATTTTTATAAAATTATATGTCAATGGGGGAGGGAGTCAACCTTGCAATGACCCGTCTCCCTTAAAAACTTTCTCAAATCCATTTACTTGAGCCTTTGGAATGAGGTGAGTTTTGTTTTTATATAGGAAAACCACCGTGTGGTTCATAAATCAATTAAAAAAACATAGTTGCTTATCCCTATCCATCAAGGATTCATCCTCACCCTTGTCAAAAAAGCTGCTCTTGATGTTGATAAAATACGTTCCCTTAAGCTAGCACTGGAAGGTTATGTTGAGACTGATGATTTAGACTCGGATGAAGAGGACTCCAGTGATGACTCGGATATACAGGAAGATGAAGTGTCGGGGAGGACAAGGATGCCACTAAAATTGATGTTGCTTATAATCTTCGTGAGCTTAAATCTAAGAAGGCTCCTAGTCATTCGATCAAATCTAAAGGGGAATCAAGTAAATAGGAAAATCAGGCTCTGTTAATGTTCATGGAACAACAGTTTGAGGCTATGGGACATGTGGGATCGGTGAAAGGTGAAAACCATTTGGCTAAGATGGATTTGGATATCAAAGAGATGAAGGGTGATATGAGGCTCACCAAAAGATTTGTGAAGATGCAGGAACAAGTTGAAGATTTGGCTAAAAATGGAGGGGAGATTGAGTTGTTGAAATCCAATGGTAGTTACCTCACTAATGAGGTTGATCACATTAGAGCTATTTTAAATAGCTACATGGAATGGAGTGTGGTCACATTAAAATATACTTTGCAGCATCTCCATACCACGGGTCTGCTAAAAATACATACAAGATGGTGGATGATTAAGGAAACTCCAAGAAGAGAAAGACAAAAGTTGAGGGGTGTGATTTGGCCGTTGGGAACCAACATTGAATCTCTAGCTAAAGAATGGGAGAAAGTACTTGATGGGCTTGAAAAATCCAGAAAGTACTTGATGGGCTTGAAAAATCCAAAAAGTAATCTCTGTGGGGGTGGCTATTATTACTATGTTTTACTTTATTATGTTGTTAGTTTTTCAGTAGTCTTATTTAGTTGTTGTTTCTTCTATGTTTTTACTTGTTTTAATGCTCGGGATGGAGCCTGAACGGTTTTATCATTTTATATGTTATATTTTTTGGACTACTTTGTATTGAATCATCTGCTCATATGGAGCTTTGACTTGTAAGGGGTAGGGTCCCCTCAACCCTATTTTACCTTTAATAAAAAAATAATTAAAAAAAAACATTATGTCATAATTAATGTGGGTTAAACCCACTACCTCTGGTTTATAATTCTAAATGCTTAGCCAATTCACCATTACATACAAATATTCAAAACATAGAAGATATAAATTAATAAGAAAATATGGAGAAAAACATGGTTCAACTTTTTTGTAGATTTTTCTCACCCTATCTTGTCATATGAGTCATAATTTATTTCTTCTCACTCATTAAATGAGATCTCTTCTCTTATTAAATCTCTATGCATTCTCATTGTATAATTATGCTTGTATTCTCTTTTCTTTCCTCTAAATTTTTGTTGTGATCTCTCTTCCTAGATTATTTTTCTCTATGTTGTTTCTTGAAATTTCTTCTCTCATATTATGTGTCTTACCTAATGTCCCCCAAGGATTTTTCAACTCTTCATGCAGATTATCCACCATTTTAATTGAAATTTGAATTTTATTTTAATGTATTAAAATTAACTATGTGAATGGTTCCCTATAATTCCATTGATTGACGCCATGTGTCAAAAATTAGTGTACTCATGCACATGGTTTCATCACTCTAAACTTCCTAGTCTGTGGGGATCCTGATTTGTGCCACTTGGCTTTCATCATTTCTCCATATTCGAGAGCATCTATCCTCTACTTTCCTATATCCAACTTCATTTCAATGTACACCACATTGTGTGCATAAGGGATTCCACACTACATAACCCTTTTTGTTTATCCCATATGAATCCCAATTTAGAAGTTTCAAATATTTATATTTTATCATGACTAATTAAAAATTATCTCCTTTCCTATTTGGATTTTACCAAACAATGCTTTATGTTTTCACTTCTCACCAAGAGTAATATGGAGTAGTTTGGTCCTTATCTCATTAAGTTATGAATAATTATTGTAAGCTCAAATGTGAGTAAATTTTGAAGTAATGTGGTTCAATATCAATGCAATGTAATGTGATGAGATTTGGTTTCTTATCTCATTGAGCTATACAATGCATGTGAGATGGGTGTGATGTAATGCAAATTGATGTAGTTAAGTTATGATCTTGGTGATAAAAATGCAATTTTAGTTAGTTATGTGAGATCAACCAATTTATAACACTGATGACTTAACCCCACATTCATTTTAATAAAACCATCAATAACTTCTTTTTACTTGTTAGCACTACTATTATAACATTATATGAATATATAACACAAAACATAAGACAATGACGTAATACAAGTGGGCCATTATCGCAAAGAAAAAATGTGCTAATAGAAAAGAGTATAATGTGACATTGTGATCCTTTCCATAGTAAGAGTGTGTACTCTCTTTTCATTTTTGTAAAGCGACCAACGAATCTACTACCTTAAAAGAGGTGACACCAGATAAGGAAACTAATGAAATGGTAAAATAATGACCATACTTATGGGTTTGAAAGAATTTTATGTACACTATATAACACAAGTAAATATCTCTATCCATACCCATTTTTCATCTTTCCACCTCTCCCCAGTGATACCCTTTATTGAGCTAGAGAACATCCGTACACATGCAAAAATGAGTATTTAGTGCATTGTCCATTTCAAATAATTAAATCAATTGAAATGAACTATAAGTACTATATATTAAAAAATAATTGAAAAACTACAATATTAATCCAAAATATAATCTACTTTTAATAAATCACTTGTTAGTAACGATTTTACTCCCAAAACATGTCATAATGCTAACTAAATCAAATCAAAGCAATATAATGTGCTATATCAATGTGGTAGAAACCAAATAGTTCCTCAAACTATCTTTGAAATAATAAAATAATGAACATATGATGTGAAAAATAAATTATCAAATAGTTCCTCCGGAAAGGTAGAAGGAAAAAAATAAGAATAGAATTCCATTTAATTTCTTAGCATATTGTCACCAAAGATAAGTGCAATGGAAACCTGAGAATTCTACTCTATTAAATATGTTGCTATCACTTGGGGATAAGATGATATATCAACTTATCAAATCCTATTTGATGACTTGGAAAAATAATCATTACAAAATATATTTGAACAAATGCTTTCAACCTTCTCTCAAAATTCATTCCTAAATGAGGGTCTTCTAAAATGGGAGCTTACTAGTAAATTATGTTAATTTGGAAACTAAAAATATTTTATGGTAGCATTTGAACAGAAAAATGACCAACATATGTGATGAACTTATTATGAATAATGTTCCCCTTTCTTATCACCTTGACTAGGATCTGTATGCATCATATACATGAACATAAGCTCATAAAACTTTCTAACATGGTGGATTAGTTTGATGTTGGTTCTAATTGGAAGGATTTTCTCACATTTTGTGACAAAATATAAAATATTTGGACTTCTATTTGGGAAAACCTCCATATTTTAAAGCCTTATCATCCCATACAAGATAACAAGTTGATTTGGCGACCAATCACAAAATCGGGTAAATATTTTTTCAAAGAAAGGAGAAAACTTATAAAAGTGGGAAAAGCCCTTGAAATAGATCCCCAAGATGAAAATATGGAACTTCCTTTTTGTTCCTAAAATTAAAACTTTCAACTAGATATTTTCGCACTCCAAAACCTTAATGGTGACAACTTGATCAAAAGAGGCACCATGGAACCTCATTGGTTCAACTAATGTCATAATGTTGGTGAAACCATTGAGCATATGTTATGGTTGTGTGATTTGGCTCATGATGTTTGGGATCTTACTATGGCTATGTTTGGGAGTTAGTATGATGGGATCTTGTCCAAGAAAATAGTATCTTCCACATGGAACATGAGTTGGAAAAAAACCTCTTTTGAAGCCCACCTAGAAGTACCTTCTTATATACATCTATTTAAACTTATGAAAATATAGAAGTGGATAAAATTTTGAAGGAAAAAGTGAGGGTCCTCAAAATATTACCATAAAAATAACCAATAACATCATTGAATTGGTGTATTTTTTTTTAACAATGGTCTTCTTATTGCTTGAGCTATGAGGAAATACAATTGGTTAGGAATTGAAAGTTGGATGCCAAACTATCTTCTAAGTGCCCCCACTAACTTCAAAAACTCCTCTTAATTTTATTAAATTATTTTGAAATGGTGCTTCTCATTCCAACCTTAACATGGAATCCATAAGGGGTGTTATAAGAAGTAGTGCTAGTCAATTTGTTCTCATCTACTCCTCGAAACCTTGGTCACCAAAGTAATAATGTTGTGAAATTTACCTCATCTCTAAAAGGGCCTTTAATAGTTATTTATGAGAATATTATAAGCATTCCTATTTATGGGGACTCCAATTATTTATCCAAGATTCTCAAAGATGATATTGCATCTCCTCGATCCAATTTAATTTTTACAGAGGAAAATTGATTTATTGACTAACTAGTTTGATAATATTACTTTCGACCATTTACCTCATGTCAAAAATGTGGTTGTTGATGACATTTTTGAAAAGGAGTTGATATTCATTTGGATAGATTAATTTTTGCATAAAAGATAATTCTCCTTTGGGAAGATTGAGGTATCTTGACCCTCACATATTTTGTATTTTCCTTCTTTCATCTAATATATGATCTCTTTATATAAAAAAGAGAATAATAAGATAAGAGAATATGTGTTTATGATTTTGATATATTATCTATTAAAAAGATATTGTAATCAACCCCCCATAATGGTTTTAGGTTTTTTTCTTATGTCATGATTGATCCTCAAATCACTAAAATTTTGGCATGTAATCAATAAAAATACAAATTCAAAAGTGGTAAAAGGTTGACCCAAAGAGATTTATGTATCACACATTTAAGTCAAAATGAACACAAGGAATAATTGTTATCGTGGATAGTATCATCAATTGATCATGTCCAAGATGAGAATTTTTCCTAGACATAATAGAATGATAGATTAAAAATCCAGTAAGTGGGGATTCTACACTACACATCATAATAGAATTATGAAGATCATATTAGTATTTAGTAATGGTTTTGAAATAAGTAAAGATTAAAACATAGAGGTAACACATCCCGATTAATCCTTTTATTTTAGTTAGGTAAACTATATATGAAAAAAACACTTAAAATCCATTAGAAAAGGGGTTGTACCATTTTTTAGGTATTAACAAATTTACCTCCTTTATGTTAGAATTCAAGATACTATTTTGAAGGAAAAATAAATTATACCTAATGTGTATTTTGTGTGATTGTTGATGTTGAGAATTGTTATCCAAAATAACTCCCTAGTTATTTGTACAACTTACATACCCATTCTAGCTCTAATGGTTCTACATTATAGGTTACACGCACTCCAGTTGTCTCCTTAGTACATTTCCTTGGTGGTAATCCCTCGCGTGCTCGATTTTATTCTACATATTCTATATTTTCTTCTCCCTTTCCTCTATCTGTTTCACTTTTCCACAGTGCATTCCTTGCACATTCAACTTCCTCCCATTAGTCCATACACCCTTTGTGCACACTTTAGAATTGCTTCACAAAATTATCTAAGTCCCCGACACTCTCACGTGCCATCCTCCTTGTTGTTGCATATCTTTTTGTAATGATTGCACCTCTACCATACATTACTCTAATGTATTCCTACCGTTTCTCCCACATACACTACCTTTGCGCGCATTTCCCTTTATTTTCCTTTTGTGCCTTCCTCTTCCACATGCATCTTCACACCTTCTTTTACACCCTCCTGTGCCATGTGTTATATGTCAGACTTTGAGTGTGCTACACACAACCAATCAAGCACGCCAAATGGGTGCCGAATACTAAAGACACATAGGTTTGTGACACGTGGTAGAAAATAACAAAATGAATGAACACTTGGCTGTCCTTTAGCTATTCTTAGAGCACCAAGTGTCCTTGCATGTCAAAATGATCTACAGACTTGAGATCATTATAAATTTTACTCCAAAGCTCATAATATGGCGTGATTTGTCTTATTTGATAGCTAATGACATGGGCTACACTCTAGATCATTCAAATTCAAATTTTAGTGGGATTTGGTAGGTGAGAAATAGGGAAACATATTTCTAGCCATTAATGAACATATATGATTGCTCCAACCACCCATATTTGATCCAATTTCCCTCCTTTCTTCTTCTACATGCCATACAGATATGGGGAAGCACACAAGTGCATTTGTAGGCATTTAATGCTTATTGTTGGTGGTTGTAGCTCAAATCCAAGTTTTCCCTCCTTCTCCTCTTATCCTCTCATCAATTCATCTATAAATTTAAGATCATGGCTCATTATAAAGGGTTGTATCCTTTTAGTTTGTAAAGGAATTTCCTTGCATTTAAGTTGCAGACCTTTAGATCTAGTCTTTGTATGTGGATATCGGCCTCAAACACCATCAGCAATCGACTATGTATTTTTGGAAGTAACAAAAGCATTTTTTTGTTGCTATATTATGCCTTAACTTGTTTTTATTCTTATTTCTTTCCTTTCTCTTTTGTTGTGTTCTTTCCATGCTCTCTGATGTCCTCGCACATCCTTTTGATTATTTTTCATGAAAATGAGTGTGTGGCTGCGTTTTGGTTTGTGCTACACTTTCTAGCTTTCCTCTGCACATTTTCCAAGTTGTCTTCACTCAAAGCTAATCATATTCACCCCCTTTTATTTTTGGTGTTATCATATCCCTTAGTTTTAGTTTTCCCTTTTCACATATCCTTCTATCCCTGGTCCCTTGGCATGTTTAACTTAGGTTTTCATTTCAACATTAAGAGTAGCAGTTGAAGTAGAATTAAGTAGAGGAACCAACCTTCTTCAGAAGTTTGTATCAAGCTCGCAAGGTTTAAAAACTTGGAGACAATCCCATTTTTGACTCAAATGAATCAACTCTACTAGATCTGAGACACGGGTGCATGTTTGAACAACCAACAAGAATGATGTCGGCTTTGTTATTTAAAATTATGCTAAATTTAAATAATTAATAATTTTTAGAAATACCCTAAAAATGGCCTTTTAGGATGTTTTATGACTTATTATTTCATTCATGATTTTTTTAGTCAAGTAGAACCAAATAAGTGATTTAAAGTGATTTCCTAAAATTAGCTAAAAGCTAAAACTAAACTGCCCACCGCCAGTTTTGGATAAGTACACATTCTTGTGTAGACATCCCCAAAGATGTGGGAAACACTTTCTATGTTAATCTAATTACAAATGTGCTAATTTTATGAAAATTAATTTATTTTAGGGACCTTGGGGCACATTCTCTTGGGGAGAGCTATTATTAGGATTTGAATGCATGCCTAGCTTGTCTAATTCTATTCTAGGAAAAGCTTCTTGCATGCCGACTTTATTCATGGATTACATGGCTCTATTTTTGAGTTAAATAGAAGTCCAAAATTAGTTTAGGAGTATTTTAATATTATTAGTGGTTCTATTTTGTGTTTAAATTTCTTTGTAAGTGGCAACTTTAGCCTTTTGTGTTAATAAAATCATGGCCCAAAGTATGACACCATAATAATCCATTATTATAATATATGCAAGTGTTTTTTAAATGTTTTTTTTTATTGAATGTAATAAAAATTAATAACCATCAATATTACAAAGCTCATTTTTAACTTTAATAATGCATATACGATGCATTTTATGATTATTAAGTAGGCAAAAATTACACTAGCTTAATCACAAGTTTTCCTGGGCATTCTTTGGATGATATAGAGCTTTTTCTAGGTTATATAAGAGGTTGATCAACACTTCAATTTACTAGTTTTGTTTTCCTTCCATAACCATTCAAACTTTTTTCATTTAGAATTTGTTGTCACATGATATTATACCCTTTATTGAGGTAAGACCCAACATCTCAATGAAACATTGGATTGTCCCCAAGGTGTGGGACCTTTCTCCTCGGGATAGAAATATAGATAAGGCTAGTTCCCCAACTAACTATTATAATGCTAAAAATATACCTAAACTAATCTAGTAATTACATGAGGAAAATAGGAAGGATAAATGTATGAAATAAACTAAGTAAAAGGGGTGGTGATTGTACCAAAAAGAAAGGATCATTCTCCCGAGATGGGAAAAAGAAGAAAAAAGTAAGGCCAAGAGGGAATAAACAATCCATAGTTCAAATATGCACTTTATCAAACTTGTTTCCATGTATAATTGATAGATTTAACTAAAACCATGCAAATATAGCTCACACACAACATGAAATGGAAAAAAATAGAGAGGTAAGGAGACAAGAATATGAGCCAAAGGGTAGAAGAGAGCCACAATAAACATCAAATTACTGTCCCTAAATATACATAGTCCATTTTTAGCCACTGGAAGGCACTAAAGACATTGCACGAGTCTAGATTAGAGGGTTGTAACTCAAAATGTTCAGCCATAATTTTGGAACTATAAATTTACACTCAAGAAAGGATATTTTACAATGAAATCTAAGTTGCATTATATAGAGAAAGAAGAGAGAAGCAAAAATTAGAAGTTAAAAGATCACATCCTTTTCCAAACACCAAGGGCCAAGCAATATTCAATTTTGTAGAAAAATTATGGGCACTATAGGTTACTTTAATCACACTCCATCAGACCATATGAGAATGGGGGTTGCATAGTATAAGGTTTAATGTTGGTTGTTGGGAGTGGTTTAATCATATAAAATGAGTTGGGCATGCGTTTTCCTTATATAATGGATTCTTAACAACCCACTATGTTGTACTTGTATATGACTAATTTTCACACTATTTAGTGGTCCTACAATGATCCACAACTTTATTTTACCTTATGAGTTTTATATGTAATTTCCTTCTTGTTTCGTGACTTCACTTTACTTTTCGCGGCCTTTTTAGTTTCTTCATTCCACGATCCATTCTATTTGTTCATTATGCATCCCTTTCTATTTCTCAAAGTCCCTTATTTTTCATGAATTTTAATTTATTCCAAAGGTATCCTTTCTTGCCACAACTTTTACTTTATACCACGTGTCTCCTTTCCTTGTTGCATATTTTTCAAATTTTCTTTGTTATGTAGCCTTTCAACTCATGGGGTTTAAATTTCCCATGGAAATTCATTTTTCTTGTGACTTTAACATAATTTCTACCACCAACCCTCCATAATTTTTCCTTTGTTCCATTTATTTTTTGTTTTATATGGTATATTGCTCCTTTGATTTGTGGCCTACTATTTCGCACACCGTGATTTTGTACAACTTTTGATGTATCTTCCTTCCATAAAATTTTCAACTTGTTTTTCCATGTCCCTTTAACCTAAGGCCAGGAAAAGGAAGAAAAATGGCTAAGTATAAAATTTGAATAACTTGAAACTACCTTATTTCAAAATTTGAAGTAAGTTACCCAAATAAGCATAAGTGCTAATTTGACAATAGTTTGGAAACTCATAGGGGCATCTACCTACTAAATGAATTGATTATCATCCTTTCATATCCATTTGGTATGGAATAAACATATAAATTTGAGAATTGATCATATAAACTTTGAAAAGTCTCCTAGAATCTACCCGATCTTTATAAATTTTCCCTATCTAAATTATTTACCAAAACTACTTTCCTACAACCCAAATTTTAACTCTCCGATCTAGATATGAAACATTTTCTTCAAAATTCCTCAAAAAAACTACCCACAAAACTCCCCCAACAAAACTATGTGAAATAACAAGATCATGGATAATTTAAGTGAAAATATGCAGAGTGTGCTAAAGCACTTATTTTTCCACAAGAAAACTACTCTAATCATACCCCAAAAGCAAATCAAGCTAAAAAAACCAAATAATGGTTAGGAAAACTAACTTCCCTTCTTGGTAAAGTGCGCTCATGAGACCATTTTTTCCACAAGGGAAAGTGATAAGAGTGTAAACATATTCTCCGCACCACCACTACCTTAAAAATATCAACCTCGGGAGAAAAATACACCTCTATGTGATATAAAATTTATTTGTGGAGGTGCTTAGGCTTACCTTTAATGATTTAGATATATTCTTCACATTTTGATGTGAACATGACAAGTGATAACTCTAATATTGACTTTTATCTAGCTATATATCCGATTGAAAATAAAACAATTATAACCAATGGATTATTATTTCTAATTTTTCCATTTATTTTACATTTTTCTTCATAACTAGAGCTATTATATACTTTATTCTTCCCCTCACACTTTGATAAAGCCATGATTTCTTCCCATAAAGGCTCAACAAGTGAAATAAAATTTGGATCACAAATCTCCTCTTCAACAAACATAAGGAAACTTTCAAAATCATCAAGTATAAAGGAGAATTCACCCTCTTTACGCCTTTGACATGTAATATTTTCCACTAAAATTTCCTCTTCCTCCTCCATTTATAGATTTGTTTGAACCACTATGGATTTTGAGTGTACTTCTTTCTCAATCTCAGGTTTAGACACATTTTTCACAACAAGAAATTCTACCTTATGTTTAGATGGATGATTTGTGCCCAATTAAATTTCCTTTTCTTTTCATATATGACACTCAAATCAACAACCAACCCCTCTCTGATCTTTTGACTCAACAAACACCTTTTCATAATCAAGGATACAACCTCTAAGGATATCATTATGAGTTTTTGAATTTCTATCTTAGATTGACCACCCTTGGCATCAATAATTTCCTCATCCTCAAGTGTAGGCTCATTTAAAACATCCTCAACAATAGATTGATCAATAATAATAATAGGAACCTCTTTAAGGAAAATAGATATGGTTTCTTCATTATTATACTCTGATTGATTCTATTATAAAGTGAGTACCTTGTGATTTTCAACAATGGTACATACCTCAATTGATTTTGATTCATTTGAATGAGGGGAACTATTGTATAGATTTTTAGAATCTATTTGATATTAAACTCCTTCCAATATTTGAGACTTTGCAGGGTTGATATTCTTTCCTTGGATCTTCCTCATGTTACCTCTCCAAGTGTGTTTGTAAATTATCTTGATTGGAAGGATTAGGAACATCATTATTTTCCATAGATGATTATTTTCATGAAGCTCTAATAAACTATATAAAACTTGATTTGATGGTGGAAGAGGGGTATATAAAATTAAACATGGAGAATGGAATGAGTATTTTGGACAACCATATAGATCAAAATCCAAGTAGTGAGGGAAGAATGGAAACTTAGGATGTACTTGTGGAGGCTTGAATGAGGGAAAGAGGATATGATTTTTGAAAGGATAATAGATCTCATGAGGATCCAATAAATGATGAGAAACATCAAATTCAGGATGAGGACATGACATGACTTCAAAAGTTGGAGTAGGATGACAAGGTGGGTATGGTGAAGGATTTCCCCATGGATAAGTCTCTTTAATACTAAACTATAAAACATCAAATCTTGCCTCCAACTCTTGTATTTTATTCATATTTGATTTTATGATCTGCATATTGTATTAAATAATGAAGGAGTATGGAAAAGGTTAATCCCACATATAAGGTCCCTTTATACTAGGATGTTTAGTTGCACTCTCATCAAAAAGATGATGTGCTTTTTATTATTTCTTCCAAGTCTTGAACTGCAACTAAAAATCAACATCATAAATGAAATTTTCCCATCATAATATGTAGGATAACTTTATGAATTGGTAGGGCTTAGGGCATATGTGAAATCATCATAATAAGGTTCATGTGTCTAATTTGTAGGAAAGTTGGGAGTGAATGAAGGTGGAGGAGGAGTTTGTGATTGCACATAATAATTTCAATGAGGGGATTAGGATGCCATAAGAATATGAGTAAAAAATGGAATTAAAAATGGTCTAAAGATTATAGAAATGGGTCTTTTTGGATCATTGGAATCACCAGTGTGACGATATGATGCCTTTAAAGGATAGATACCACTAAGAAACTCATCAATCTTAGTGAAATAAACTATAAATGAATCAAGAGGGTCCCAAAAATGATGGAAATAATGTTATCACCTAATATCACACCCTTTATTAAGGCCAAACCCAACACCTTAATTGAACGTTGGAATTTCCTCAAGGTGTGGGACCTTACTCCTTAGATAGACCTCTAGAGAAGGATGGTTCCTCAACTAACTATTCTAATGTTAACACTACTCCTAAGATAAGATACTGATTGTAGGGGAAAAGGGGAAGGAGAAATGCATGAAATAAACTAAGCAAAAGGGGTGGTGATTGCACCAAAATAGAAAGGATCATTCTCCCTCAGATGGGAAAAAGAAGACAAATGCAAAACTAGAGGGAAGAAACAAGCCACAGTTCAACTCTGCACTTCATCAAACTTGATTCCCTACGTGGTTAAAAAGTTAAATAAAACCATGTAAATATATCTCACACAACATGAAATGGAATTAAAACCCAGAGAGGTAAGGAGATAAGAATAAGATCCAAAGGGAGAAAGAGAGCCACAATAAACATCATATTATTGTCCCTAAATATACTCAATAAAATTTTATCCATTTGGAAGGCATCGAATACATTTCACAAGTCTAGATCGAGGTATATAACTCAGAATGTTTAGCCACCATTTGGATATTGTAGCTTTACACTCAAGAGAGGATCCTTTAAAATGACATTTGAGTTGCAGTATATAGAAAAATAAGACAAGAGAAAAGATCAGAAGTTAAAATATCATCCAATTTTTCAACCACTAAGGGATAGTTAGAATTCAATTTTGCAGACCAAGTATGGGTGCTAGAGTTTTCTTGAATCAAACTCCATCAAATCGTCTCGAGAATGAGGGTTGTAAAATATAAGATTTAATGTTTTTTTGGGAGTGGTTTAATTGTTTAAATTGAGTTAGGCATGAATTTTAATAATTCAAAGTGGATTCTTAACAATCAATGGCCTTGCAATTATTTTTGGCTACTTTTCATGCTATTTGATGGTCCTAATATGATTCACAATTTATTTTTATTTATTATGCTTATGATATGTAATTTCTTTCTTGTTCTCGTGACTTCACTTCACTTTCCATGACCTTTTCTATTTCTTTATTCGATGACCCACTTTGTTTCTTCATTCCACAACCCTTTCGCATTTTTCTTACAAATCGTTATTTATCATGGATTTCAATATGTACTATAGGTCTCCTTTCCTTAATATGACTTCTATTTTGTACTATGGGTATCCTTTTCTTGCTATGGATTTTCACTTTTTCTTCATTCAATGGCCTTTCAACCTTGCGAAATTTTAAATTTCCCTAAAAAAATTATTTTTCCCATGTATTTTACATAGTTTCCATTACTAAACATTCACATTGGTTTTTCCTTTATTCCCATGATTTAATATTTTCCGTGGTACACTACTCCGATCCATGACATATTATTTATGAACTACATGATTTTTGTGGCTTTTAATATATCTTCCTTTTGTGACCTTTTCAAATTAATTTTCCATGACCCTTTAACATAAGGCCATGACAAGGAAGAATATGTCTAAGTCCAAAATTTTAAGAACTTGAAACATCCTAAGTCTAAAATTTTAAGAACTTGAAACATCCTAAGTCTAAAATTTTAAGTAAGTTTCCCAAATAAGCATATGTGATTATTTGACAACAATATAAGAGTAAAGTTCTACAAGGAAATGAACTCCATAAATTTATCTTTATATAAATATGCTTATTTTAAAAGGATACAACCCCAATTATTTGAGGGATTAATCAAAGAGAATTCTTGTTTAGAAGGGAGTTTGGGAAAATTTTGTTAATGAGCATCAACCACCTACCGATTGAAATGCTCTCTCTCAATATCAAAAGATAGAAAAAATGGAAGAAGAGAAATAAAATTCTAAACCTTTCTTTTATCTTCGAGTGCTATAGATCCTATCATCTACCAAATAATTTTGGGCTGAAAAAATGTTCATTAAGCACTTGTTACCTTGGAGACTTAATATCAAGGATCTATTAAGGTAAGAGAAGCAAAAATCCAAAACCTTAAAATGAATTTTAAAAATTTAATAATTTCATAAAGTGAAGGTGTAGCATAATTTTTCATAAGGGTAAATGCTATCATTTATAAAATGAGAGTATATGGAGAAAACATTCAAGATAAAATGATTGTTAGATATATTTTTAGATCTTTGACACCAAGATGGATACATATTATGATCACTCTTGAAGAGTGTCATAACATGAACATTAAATTTGTTGATAAATTAATAGGTTATTTTTTGTCCCATGAGGATAAGATGGATATATATGCAGGAAATATAGAGCATGCAATTGAAACCAAGGATACAATTTCAAAGAAAAGGCAAAAAGAAATAAAATATCATTGAAAAAAAATTAAAATAAATTTAATTCAAAGGGGAAACATCATATGGAGTCCTTCCATATTAAGAAATAGAGAACAAGAAAACCTTTGGAGTTAATCCATTTAGAATTATGTGGAGCAATGTTGTGCGAAGTATTGGTAATAATTTTTATTTCATTTCATTGATGACACTACAAGGTTTATGTGGGTTTTTTCAGTTAAAAGAGAAGAGTGAAGCTTTTTCATTTTTTATAAATTTCAAATATTTGTTTGAAAAATAAATTGGACATTCCATCAAAACCCTAATAATAGATAGAGGTGAAGAATGTTTTTAATGAATTTTCGAGTTTTGTTCTTCACAAGGCATCAAGAGGCAGTTAACAACTCCTTACACACCACAAAATAAAGGTATGAATAAAATAAGGAGTATGTACATTATGGAATTAGCAAGGAATATGTTGGAAAATAAAAACATGGAAATATGTTTTTGGGATGAATTAGTAACGATTGCATTTTATAACATACACAATATTTCTATAATGACAATAAAAGAAAAGACACCTTATGAGGCTTGATATGGTTCAAAACCAGATGTATATCATTTAAAGGTATTTGGTTATTTAATTTTTTTGCATGTTCTTGATAAAAAGAGAAAAATTGGATCCTAAGAGTGTAGCTCATATTTTCATTGGTTATAGTGATGAAAGCAAAGCATACAAGTTGTATAATCCTACTAGTAAAACTTCAGTTGTTTCAAGGGATTGTATTTTTAGAATGAGATGTATGATGATATTGATCATGTATATAAAATGGTAATAAGTGAAGGGAATGATCCTTGAAGATTATTTTTAGGACTTACAAATTCCTACATAGGTTTCTAATGCTATAGGAAATGATACTAGCTCTTTACAAGAGACTAGTCATCCATATGCAACAACTCCAAGTAAGCACACACGGTTATTAAATACACACCCAAAAATAAAATGTTGGAGAAAAATTTTGATATCAGGATTCCAATGCTACAATATCAAAAATATAATTTATTTTATGATTCATATGATGAAAATACTATGTTTACATTATATTTTATGGTTAAGAAACCTAGAAGTTTAAAAGAAGCTAGCCAAAAGATAGATTGAGATGATTCCATGAAAATTGAGATGGATTACATTGAAGTGAATGATATTTGGAAACTTATTCATCCACTTACTCAAAATTATGTCATTGGTACCAAGTGGGTCTATAAGACCAAAGTAAATAGTGATGGTATAATTGATAAACTAAAAGCTAAACTTGCTACAAGAGGATTTACACAAAATTTCGGTGTTGATTACAGGGATACTTATGCTCATGTTACAAGGAAAGATACTATAAGACTAAATATTTTAGTTTCTAATCATAAACATTTTAAAACACATCAAATTGATGTAAAGAGTGCATTCATGAATGGAGTGATTGAAGAATAACAGTATGTGGGGAAACCACAAGGTTTTGAGGTAAATGGTAATTGTTTTTGGCTATACAGGTTAAAGAAGTATCTTTATGGGATCAAGAAAGATCCAAGATCTTAGTACTCAAGAATTGATAAAAAAATTTTGGCACAAGGATTTGTAAGAAGTCAAAATGAGCCAAATCTTTACATAAAATCATTTAGTTCTAATGTTTTGTATGTTTGCCTCTATGTAGATGATTTGATCTTCACATGTAGCTCTATGGAGATGTTGTATAGCTTCAAGGAAGCTATGAAATTATAATTTGAGATGAGTGATCTTAGAATTATGAAGTACTTTATTGGTATGGAGGTCCATAAAAATAAAGAGGAAGTATTTATTTTTCAAGAAAAGTATGTCCAAGATATGTTGTTGAAGTTCAATATTCAATATTTTAAGGCTACAAATACTCCAATTGCAAGTGGAGAAAAATAATGAGAGAGGATGGTATTCCTTTATCTGATGATAATATTTTTAGAATCATGGTGGGATGTTTGATGTATCTCACTATGAATAGACCCAATATCACTTATGGGGTTTCACTAGTTTCTAGATTCATGGGAAAGCCTTCACTCAAACATATGCAAGTTGTAAGTTATTTTTAGATATGTGAAAGGGACTTATGATCATGGTATTCAATTCAGATAATAAAGTTCATTATTTCTTATTAGATACTCAGATTCATATTGGGGAGGTTCTATTGATGAAAGGAATTCTACTTCGGTTATTGCTTCACATTGGGAAATAATTGGTTTCTTGAACTTCAAAGAAACAAGCCACTATTGCATTATCCTCTACTAAATTTGAATACAAAACCCTTATCTCAGATTACATGAAAGGAATTTTGTTAAGGATAAAATTAATGGGGAGGTTCTATTGATGAGAGGAAATCTACTTCTGGTTATTTCTTCACATTGGGAAATAATTGGTTTCTTAAACTTCAAGAAACAAGCCACTATTACATTATCCTCTACTAAATTTGAATACAAAACCCTTATCTCAGATTACATGAAAGGAATTTTGTTAAGGATAATATTATTTCATTTAAAATAGGATAAAATTAATCTTACAAAAATATTATGTGATAACATCAGGGTAATACAATTTTCCAAGAATCTAGTTTTCCATGCTAGAACCAAACACATTGAGCTCAAACATCACTTTATCATATACCTTTTCAATGATAAATATTTTTCATCAAATATGTGATAATAGAGGATAAAATTGATAATATATTCACCAAGTGATTGTTGAAGCACACACATGGAAGACTTAATAAGAGGATTGGAAATTATGCCCTTTGTATCAAAGGGAGAATGTTGGGAATGATGTCAATTTTGACATTTGAAATTCTACTAAATTTAGATATTTTATATTTTATAAATACTCTAAAAATATAATTTTAGGATGTTTTAGGAATTATTTATTTTAGTCATGTTTTTTAAAAAATTCAAGTAGTACTAAATAAATTATTTTCAGTTATTTCTAAAACTAACTGAAAACTGAAAAATAGATTGTCATTGTCAACTTTTAGATAAGTACAAATTCTTATGTAGTCATACCCAAAGAGGTGGGAAACACTTTATAAGTTAATATAATTAAAATATATTATAATTTGATAACAATACCTATATTTTACTGACCTTGGGGCACATTGTCTCAGGAGAGATCTATAATTAGTTTTTGAATGCATGCATAACGTGAATAATTCTATTCCGAAAAAGATTCTTGCACATTGAATTTTTCGTTGAATTGAATGAGTCTATTTCTGAGTTAAATGGAAGTCCAAAATTAGTTTATGAGTATTTTAATATTATTATTAGTTCTATTTTGTGTTTAACTTTCATTTGCAAGTTGAGTTATAAGTGACAAATTTAGCCTTTTGTGTTAATAAAAGCATGACCTAAAGCATGGTGCCACAACACTATATTTTTGTAATTTATCCAATATTTTTTACTGTATGTAATCATAATTACTAACAAAAATATTACAAAGCTTATTTTGAAGTTCGAGCTTGCTACACATAATTTATAGTTTGATCATCAACTATACAAGCAATTACACTAGCTTAATCACTAGTTTTCCTCGGCCTTGTTTGGATGATATATAAATTATTTCTTGGTTATATAATAGGTTGATCAAACTTATAATTTTTATTTTTTTCCTCCTTCCATAACCATTCAAACTTTTTTCATTTGAAACATTAGTCCAATTATTTTACACTTGTTCTATTAAATATATATAAATCATTGAAATTTACCAAAAATAATTGATTACCATTCTTTTATGGAAAAGTGATATAGAATAAAGACTTGATATTGATTTAAAAATATCAAAAGTAATAAGTATCATGATATTGATGGAAGGGAGAGGATTATTCTCACACGCGTTCAGCAGGCTCAGATCAGCATACACGCAGCCGATCGTGGGAATAACAACGGCTCTCATTTCCAGTTTTGTGTGGATTACTATAGCAAAGAGTGGACTGGATTTGGCAATTAGTTGGGAATTAGTTGCAAACAACTCAGAACAGAGAAGATGGGGGGTCCTCCTTGTCAAATTGAGCCTAGTGTGGACCCAGATTGGAAAGACAATATTGAGCTGTGGAACATTCTTAGCAAGGGTGGCATAACAAACTTCATGGAAAAAGTTTAGGGACATGACCAGAGCATCTCTGTGCACTTTGCAAAAGATTGGAAGGAGAGGACAGTGGAGTATGGGGGGCCGAAGGTCTTAATCAATGAAGAGCTTATTGCTGAAGTGACCGGCCTTGGCTTGGAGGGCTTCAGATTCTTTAACAAAAGGGTTGATAGAGATGTGGAAGAGAGAAGATTTGTTGAGGGAGAGGAGAAACTGACCCACTTAACAGCGGGCCTTCTTGTCAGCTCGATCCCTCCACCATATGATGAAGTAACCCGCATGATGATACGATTCATCTCATTGGAAGGGAGGTTTGTCACTGTTCCTGCGAAGCACCTTATTTTTCTTAATCATTTTCGTAGGGATCGGCTGGTTTGTTTCCCCCATTACTTATTGAACTCTCTTGAACGCTCCATTCTTGAGTTTCAAAAGCATTCCGGGCAGTTCCTTTGCACCAGGGGCTCATTTTGTTGCTACACAAATGCTGTCTTCTCAGGTTTCCTGGTCTCCCATCCTCCCCTAGCTCGATTCCTCCTTTGCCAAGCTCTGCTGCTGCCAGCCCTATTTCTCCTTTCTCTGTCCCTGCCACCGCTGCTATCACCCCCATGCTGGCCATTCAGGCTTCTTCTCCCATTCCCCCTTCTGAGGCTCCTGCCCCCCACTTGGCCTCTACCTCGCGGAGACCGGTTACCAGGGCTTCTAGGAAGCTCAACCTCGAGACCCTTGCTGTGGAGAAGGGTTCTCAGGATTTTGAAATTGCTCATGACCTTCTGCATATCAGCAGTGCCAGCCCCTGGGAAGTGCAATTGGAAAGCCCTACTAAAAGGCTGGAAGCCTTAGAGGTAGATATGAAATTGTTAAAGGATGAAGTTAAAAACTTGACAAAACAGAAAGGAAAGAGGAAGAAGGAGGAGGAGGAGGACGTGGACAGCAACCAAATTGAAGATATATACAAGAAATTGCACTCCTTGGACTCTCGCTTAGGGAAGGCCAAGACTAGGCATGATTACAACATTGCCATCTTTAGGGCAATTGAGGAATTTATCGAACAAAGCATGTCGAAGTGTCTCCAACCTAAGCGGAGTGCCAGCAACTCTTTGGGGTACTGATAAAGAAAGAAAGAAGACCTTGGAGCAGCCTGGATCCTAATGACGCTGCCCATATGACTACTTTGGGAATGTTTAATTCTGGAAGAATATCAAAACCATCTTAGAAAAAGCTACTAGGAAGTAGTTGCAGATTGATTCTATTTGTCCTTGTTTGCTTTTTTTGCTGTTTTTTCATGGATCCTTTCTTGCAGTATTTTTGTTGTTCTGTCTCATTTTGGTAGTTGTTTTTAGCTACTTTGAACATCATTGTAACATTTGGATTCTGATCCTTTTCACTCTGGTTCTCTTGCTCATCCTGGCTTTTAGGCCTTCTTTTGTATTCAAGGGTATAGTCCCTTTCAAAAAACTATTTTCCAATAATAAAAAAATAAAATAAGTATCACGAGATAAATTTTTCTCTTTAAGTATTTTTCTAGGGCATGTGTCATGCTTATCAATGAGATGAATTATGGCATGGTCTTAACAATAATTTCACATGGAGAAAGTGTAATTTCATCCCACTTGCTTTTGGCAAGAAATAAAAATAAGAATTCATCAATTATTTTTTTATATTACATCCATCTCCTAGCTAGAAATAAAATTCATGAGCTTTGAGCTGGTCAAAGCCAATCTAAAGTTTTGAGATATTAAGGAGATCAAATAAAACCATATAATTTTTGAGTCTGTTTACACCCTGATAAGATTTAACATGGAACCTGTTTAATTTTTAGTGAAATAAATACACTAAAGGATGTAAGGGTTAGCAAAAAGTGGATATTATGATAAATTAACTTCTAAAATTAATTACTATAATCATAATAGTAGTTTTATACTAGTAACTAATATGCTAAACAAGATATGAACTTGAAAATATAAAGGAATGAGTGCACTTAGTTTTTTTATTAATGGTAAAGAAGTGTTAAGGGAACCTACCCCATACAAAGAGTTAGATCAAAAGATAGGAAACCAAGGCCAAGGGTATACCCATTAAATCCCACCAAATGGAAACAAGTATAAAGTAACATCAAACAACCAAAATAATAACTAGAGAGGCATGTGAACAAAAATAACATCATAGAGGAAAACTAACAACCAACTATAACACAAAACCAAAAACTAACATACTAAAACACATAAACCAGAAGCTAACATTTTACAATATCATCTAGTGTTTGAATGTATTGTGCCCATTCCTTAACTAACCTTGTTATAGTTACTCTCCACCTCTCATACTTAGGCTCTATTATTTACTTCTTGGGAGTAACACCATCCTTCTCCATATTTTTGGAATTTTGCATAGAATTTACCAACTTTTACATAATTTTCAATTACTCTATAATGATTTTCATATTCAAAATATGCAGGCCTTTGATGTGAAGAAAAGTTTCCTTCATACCAAAAAATTCCTTTTCCAAGGTTTCACATATTTTGTTAGCAATTTCCATTTTTTCATTGACCAATATGGAGGTGATATTTCTTGCAACTCCTTTAGTTATATAGAGACCATGCTTATCCTATGTCTGTTGACATCTGTATATATCCTATAATGTTCAAATTATTTTCTAAAGGCACTAGCTTTTACCCTTGCATCTTGGGTTGAAAATAAGTCCTTTTGAGAAACTTTTAATGCTTTAAGGTTAGAAATAGCCTCCTATGTGTTCTCGAGTTAGGATTTATGAATCATCTTCCTTTTCTTGGCCTATAGGAGAGCTCTCTTTCTTCACTTCCATATCTTCCAGACCTAGGTTTTTATTCTCATCCCGGGTTTTGCTTCGCTATCAACATTCCTTCCATTTTCTCCTTCCACATTATCCTTCTCCTCACAATTTGGTCATCTATCTATTTTCCTTTGTTTTGTACCTGTAACTTCCTTTCCTTTTTCCATTTGGGTTTTCTCTTGAGCTGTATGAGACCTAGGCCTCTTCCCCATAACCTTCTCCTCTTCTTTAGAAATTTGTTCCACATCTCTTGGGGATAATTTATCTACCCTACAAACCATTGGAGTCCTTGTGGAAATTAGGGATTTTATAAGACCTTGGTGTAAAGGGATCTTGAAGGTCCCTTTCTTCACCTGCTCTATAGATTTTTCCAGGGATCTAAACAAGAAGTTGGGAAAGAAAAATTGCTTCCCATGTCTAAAATGATTTAACATTAGAAAGTGGTAAGCATACACCACTTTAAATATACCTTCTAAAGTCACATATTACATCAGGAGTAATGCAATTTATTCAAAAGGAGAGGGAAAAGACTCTCTTTCATATCCATTAAAGTGTTGTTTTAAGGATTCCTTACCTTGTAGAAAGTTATCGAATTCCATGCTATAATCTATTTTGGGCTTGAAGATCATCCTTCCCTCCAAATGAAGCCTTGCTACCTTTGTAACGAGCTTAGACATGATTGAGAAAGAGAAACCCTTCATGTAAACTCTACCCTCATTCCAAGTTTCTACTATCTCTAGACTAAGCTTCTCATTGTGACCTTTGAAAATTTTGAAAAAAATGTCATTCCATATTTCTGTATAATCTCCTTCACTTTATTACTTATTTCCATCATGGTTTACACTTATTTTATTACATATGATTTTGGAAAGTTTTGGGAAGATGCATTGCAAGAATAAGGAGATATGAACTTGAATAAGCTTCATTCTAGAGATCGAACTTGAAATTAACCTAGGGAAGGACTATACAACTTTTTAGGGCCATACCATACTTTTTGACCCTTTTATATGTTCTTGTATCTACTTAGATTTTGTCTCTGCATATTTTTCACACTCGACAATTGTATGAAACTCTTTTTCTTTGTCAAACCTTAATTTTCAATCATCATGCGAAGATATATGAATGTTTAGATCATCATATAAAACCCTAGCCATGGATGAGAAGTCCTACAAAAAAACATTAGGTGGGTTGTGGGAACAAAAATGCACCACTGAAATTGACACTACTTCGACGAGGCCTCAAAGTACATGTCATTCTCTACCTAACATGTGATATCTAAATGAATGCAACTAGATTTGACAACCATCTTTTACCATGCTTGAATTGAGTTTTCTCTTGCTAAGATACTTGGGGAAGGGATATTTGAGTGTTTGTAGATTATAGGAATTGTTGTCTTAACATGGTAAAAGCTTCAAACCTATATATATTACTTACCTAATGAATAGATATGTGCTATTGCAAGCTTGAGGGAGCCTTGGGTTCCTTTTGCAAGTGTAGGAAGTAAGTGTATCAATATAGTTTCATGAGATCAAGGTTAGAAAAAGTGGTAGTGTTTACTTGATTATATAGGGTTTTGTAGATGATTTATCGATGAAAAGAAAAATAAGAGATATTATAAGACCCAAAAAATAGTATAAATTTTAAATTAAAGTTTTACGACATGTCGTTTCAATATCATACAAGTTGGTCAGGATCAAATATACTATCCTAACCAATTTGTACAACATTGATTAGGGAAGGAAAACATGCAACCTAAGATTTTAATGTTATTTCATGATGTTTGTTTATGGATTTTATGAATTTTTTTCTTATAATTTGATGACATGTTAGTGTGCAAGGATGAACAAGGTAAACAAATGACCTCATAATGTATTAATTAGGAAAGGAAGGTTGTACTTATCTTATCAATAGTGCATTTTCAAAACTAGCAGTGATCAAAGAGTGAATTTTCAAATTTGAGTGTCTACATTCCCCCTTTAAGTATGAAATGAAATTATATGTTTAAAGAAAAGATACCTGAGTGTGTAGATACATTTTATCTTCACTCAAATTTTTCTTTTGCATAATCCCATTGTGTTTGGTATTGACATGCTTCACGATGAAACCTACAACACGAGTGTAATCAATTTCCATGATAGAGAATTAAAATTTAAATCAATATGTAAAGTGTAACATGAAAGATTTGCATTTACACTAGAATGAAATGAAATAAATGTAAATAATTAAGGAATACACTGTATATTTTTGAGGAGAAATTTTTGTGCTTTTGTGTCTGCTTGAAGATGTTGCATTGTTGAATTTGTTGAAATTTTTCAGAGCATTAAAGATGATGAATCCCAAATTATGTAGCATTGAAATCAGATTGTTAGGTGCATGCAATCCAAAACAAAATGCTAAGGACATGAAGAAGAATAAAGTAATGAAATACCATGCAAAGGAACAAGACCATGTATTAAATTTATTTAGCAATTTTGATATCTTCCCATTTGACTTCAAGAGGAGAGGAAAGTATCCCTATGAAAAAAATTAGCTACTTTGACACCTTCCATAACCCCATGGACATCACACGCCGCATATGGTTCTAGGCCCATTTTTGTAAATTTAGACACATATTAGAAAAGAGAATGGATTCCCCATACCTTTCCCATGTGCCACATTACTAAATAACACTGTAATGTAATGAAATACGATGGAGAAAGGAGACTCATGCCCCTAAGGTCTTTGAAATTGTAGTATAAACTAAATGCCATAGAGAAGGAGTGAAGTACTTCATGCCCCTATATTGGTTTGAAACGAGATAACTAAGATTGAAATTGTGCCAAAAACTTGAGAATATAGCTAAAAACTTGAAGATGACGATAAAATTTATGTTTATGCCTCTGGGAAAACATTTGGGAAGGTCGGGACCATACTATATCATCTTGACCAATATGTATGGTTATGAAAATGTGATTTTTGTCTAATTTTTTTACATTTTCTAGATTTCTGAATACTTGTACCATATTTTTACATGTATCATATCTAAGGATTCTACCCATAAATGATGTGACTGTAGAATATACTCAGATTAATTCCCCCTCTTTTGAGGTATGTTTGAAAACAATGTTGAAAACTTGGCTAAAAATTATACATGCACAATATATTTGAGAAGTTGTAGAGGATAGTAGAATGTTAGAGACATGAAAAGATTTAGTAATCTACACCTTCAAAAAGGAAGATGTTTGCATATGGTGTAAATCCTGTCACACAAGAAAAATAATGACGTGTGGTATATATATGAGAATAATAACAATGTAAATGTATGTAGGAGAAGAAAAGTATGACAATTATGAAAGTAGATGTAATGAGTATGAAAACAAAGTCACACAAAAGGCATACATCCACATATGTGGGACACCCACCATGTTGCATGAAAATAAAGGCCAACAAGCCTACAAACAAGAGAAAGAAAATAAAATAAAATAGGCATGATGTCATAAACATGGAACACCCACATTGTTGTAGGATAATTGTAGGCACCTAATTTCTGCCACACAATTTTAATACTAAAATTGCACTAATTATCCCACTTCCCCATTATTTCATCATAATTAGTGATTTCCTACTATTTTTCTAATATATCCCATCTTCTCGGTCAATTAACGACATTTCATTAATTAATTGGCCTTTTCCCTCATCTTGGATGCCAATTAGCGTCAATTCGTTAGTTAAAATTCTCTTTCAATTAATTAATTACCCTTTCATAATATTGTATTTAATTAATAAACCCTCTTATTAATTAAATCCCCCTCTTAAAACCCCTATAATTCCACTAATTTACCTCCAAATCATCTCCAAATAGATTTTACAAGATAAACATGACCTATTAATTAATCCCAATTGATTAATTAAATCTTCCCTCAATCCCATGTGTCACTAATTCCAAATTAATCTCTTCTAATCATACTTATCCACTCTTAATTTAACATCTCCTTTATCCCACATTCACTAGGATGTATGCTTCTCCCAAATTGGAAAGCTATATAAGAAACCTAGTACCCTCCTACCAACCTACACCTTTACACACCTTTTCAATCTTAATCAAGAGAGCATTTATATTATAGGAAGACTTGCTAAATTGAGAAACCCCTTATTTAATAAATTTAGTTGGAGAAGATTCAAACATGGAATTTAGGACAGTTTGATGACATCTCTTCCCTTTAGTAACATCCTGATGATCATGCATAGCTTACGTTTGGATTAGAAGGAAATATACATACATATATATATATATATATATATATATATATATATATATATATATATATATATATATATATATATATATATCAAAAGTGCATCCAATTTCAAAAGGAGGTTTGCATTCTTTGTTTTTAATGTTTTGTGCAAGATTTTTAGCTTCTTTTCATGCTTTATCTTGATGTATTTAATTAGAGAATAAAGATAGGATTTGATAGGTGTTAATTCCTTCATTTATTGGCTTAGGTTATTTAGCATGCATACATATGAAACCCCTGTTGGGACCCCACTTTGTCTCATGCACATTTCTTTATTTTTAGTTTGTCTTAATTTCCCACCTTCATGTAAGTTCTTTCAATTTGTTGAAAATTTCTATGTTCTTGTAGACACCTATAATTACGCCCAAGCAATTTAAATACTTAAATTGTGCTAATTATCCTCTTTCTCGCAAATCGACGACATATCATCAAAAGAACTCATTTTCTCCCATACCATCATTAATTAATTACACTAAGCTAATTAATTAAGTCACTATCCAACAAATACCCTAATTAACGACCTTCCGTTAATAAATCACCCCTTCTACCTAGACTAATTAATTATTATTAATTAATTAGCTTTCCTTCCATTTAACCAATAAATCAATATTTAATTGATTTAATCCCCTTTATAATAACCTAAATCGTACTAATAATCCTCTATTATCTTCTATAAGCTTACATCTACCTATTAGTTGATTACCTTTGATTAATTAAAACACCCCCAAATCCCATGACTTGCTAAACATTTATTAAACCCTTCTAAAGTAAGTTTACCTTTAATAAAGAAACCTTATCCATTCCTAATCATGTTTCACCTTTATCCCACATTCATGAGGATGTGTTGAATCCTGTATCCTTTGGGCTATATAAAGAGCCCTCCACCTACCTTTTTACTTACACCTAAACTCCTTAGAGAGAAAACGCAAAGCATATAGCAAAGAGACTAAGAGCTTGCACCTTTCCCTTTTGAGAGTTCATCATCTTGAAGAGTTAAGCCTCTTTCTTAAGTGCTTAGGTCATATGGGAGGTGTCAAAGGGGTCTTGTAGCCCAACTTTGATAGGCCCTCATTCCTAGGTTACTTGGCATACTAAGGAAAACTATTTTGATAGCCATGGAGCTTACTTAGGTCCATTCATTTATTTTTTGTTAGAGAATAGAGGAGTTTAAATATTTAGCATTGTTAGTTTCAAAGTTTTTATTGATGAATGTTAGCATCTAACCCTTATTTAATTCTTATCTTGATGGTGTTTAGTTTGTTGTTCAATTATTGCTAAGTTAAGGCTATTTAGGTATTAGTATTTACTCATATTAGCATTATTTTGAAAACAAATACATGCACACATTTGGCATGCCCAGTGGGACTTACTCCATTGTCCTTTGCACTTAATTTCAAGTTTTTGTAGTTAAGTTTCATTTTTTGGTTACTAACCCTCTTTTACACATGTTGATCTAACTTGTTTTTTTTAACTTGTTTTGTTGAGTTTACATGTGTTGAGTCTTCCTTATAGGTATGAAAGAGGTGAAGTGCTTTCAAAATTGGAATTAATGGGAAAATTTCCAGATTTCTCCATGTTTTTATTTTTAGAGCTTACTTTTTCAACATTTTACATGCTAGTTTTGTCAATTTCTTGAAAATTTTAAATTCTTGAGCATGTAAGTTAGTGTTTGATAGTGCTCAGTCTTATATTTACATATTAATGTGGTGGGTTGCTGTCAAAATTTAACCTTGGTGAGAAAATTTTAAGATTTCATCATGTTTTCATTTTTAGAGCTTACTTTTTCATCATTCTACATGTTAGTTTTGTCAATTTCTTGAAAATCTTAAATTCTGAGCATGTATGTTAATGTTTGATAGCATTGAGTCTTCTATTCATATATTAATGTGATGGGTTGTTGTCAAAATTGAATCTTGGTTGGAAATTTTTTCCCATTTTGCAGATTAAGGGACGTTTTTTTGACATTTTTGAGTGCATGTCAAGTGCATACCCGTGAGCATAAGAGCATATGCATAACCCATCTTCCAAAGGCCATAACTTTTGCTCCGAACTCGAAATGACTCCATTTATTTTGTGTTGGAAAGGTATTGAAGTTAAATATGCAATGAAAACATAAATTTGGGATTTATACTTACAAAAATTATAGGTTTTTCTGTTAGTTTAAAATTGGTCATTTTCTAACATGTCTAATGTTTTGATGAATGTTGTATTTCCATGCTGTACTTGATTTATACCAAAGCATGTGTATGATATTATCTTGCACCTTTTGGTGATCTTGAGAATAAAAAAAACTTTGATATATATCTTTTTAACATTGGGATTAAACTTGGAAATTTGATTATTCATTTTGCTTAAGGGAATGAACCTTTTACAAAGCATTTTTCAATGGTCCTTTGATTTGAAGTTTTATATTTCTATATAGTTGGGATAAAGTTTGTGTATGCTCTTCTCTTACACCTTAGGGTGATCTTGAGAATAAAAAGTAACTTTAGTCTTCATTTTATAACATTTGGTAAATTGGAAACTTCATCTTTCACTTTTGGTTTAAGGGAATGAACCTTTTACAAAGCATTTTTCAATGGTCCTTTGATTTGAAGTTTTCCATTTCTCTATAGTTGGGATAAAGTTTGTGTATGCTCTTCTCTTGCACCTTAGGGTGATCTTGAGAATCAAAACAACTTTAGTCTTCATTTTATAACATTTGGTAAATTAGAAACTTCATCTTTCACTTTTGGTTTAGGGGAATGAACATTTATCAAGAATTTTGTATGGTTCATTGATTGAAAATATTTTCTTTATTTTTTAGTTGGATTATTTGTTGTGTATGCTCTTCTCTTGCATCCTTGGATGATCTTGATAATCAAAAGCAAATCTTAATCCTCTTTTAAATAATGTGATTTTCTTGGAGAACTACTAACGCTTGAGTGTAGGACCTAAAAACACTTGTCAAAGAAAGGAGGAATCAAAACAAAATAAAAACTACTAATACAGTTGTTATACAGGTTGCCAAAAGGTGTTCAAGTAAACCACACCTAATTAAACAAGATAAAAAGAACAACATATTCAAAACACTGTATTGCAGGTTTCAAAAAGGGTACGTCCCTCTCCGCTCAACTGGAACATAACACCTTCGGCATAACACCTTAAGCTACAACAATGGGGGTGGTTCCAGGAACCCCAAAGTAGTCCATGCAAGAGGGAACCTTGTGGATGAAACGGGAAGTGCTCCGCACTACCTACTTGACTAGTGATTCCTTTGTGAGATAGTGTTATAGGTTGTCCATTGTGGCGACCCTAGTGATAGTACACGTGGATGCACTAGTTGCCTACTGTTCTTGAAGGGGGTAAAGTAAAGTTTCGAGATACTCCCAAACTAGTCAAGTGTGACTTTTGGGTAAATCGCGCTCACTCGTGGCAAATTTGTAACACATAGGGTGAGAGAACTAGCTAGGAGAATATACTTTGGCTAGGAGCCTACTTTGACCATTTTAAAAAAGTGTTGAGTTGTGAACCTTCTTTTGAGAAACGTGTGACGTATTACTTTCACCTAGTTTTTACTTGCCTTAGGGCGAGGTGAAACTCGCTGAAGTGAGGCTAGCATTTTTCATCATTTTTTAAATTTATTTCCTTCATATTCTTTTGACACTTTGTTGATCAAAAGAGGTGTGATTACCTTTGTGTTTCCATTTGACTGTTTCTCTCACTTTTATGTCCTGTTTACGCCCATCCATGTTTACAAACTGGGTTAGTTAAATGTCTAAAGTGAGCGGAGGCATTTTCATGTCATTTAGTATCCATTGTGATCTTGATACTCACGTCAAGATCGGCATTGTAGTTAGGTGTAGTTCATCACCGCAGACTTCCATAGAGGAGTTAGCTTGTTTGTCTCGTATCATTACAATTTCGATATTTACGTCTTGTTTCTTGTAAAATCGACATAAATACCTATATTGTATGGTTACGTTGCACACATTCTTAACTATTCCTAGCTATACTTTAAGCTTTTTTTTTTTTTTGTTTGGTTTAATTATTACCTCGATTTCAAAAGGTGCTGTGACACTACCATTTGTGCGTCTTATATCAATAACACCTCGATATCAATACTTCACTTTCTTGCAAAGTGGATTAACATATTTTGGTGATATTGTTGTGTCATTCACAAATTGTAATTGGCACTTTTTGAGATATAGGTCTTAATCAAACTTGATATTGCTCATCGTATATCTTGATTGGGAGATCTCATTTAACTTCGTGTATTTACTTACGTCTTGTTCATTCCTTTGAACTTGGCATAAGTGGAGACATATTGTTAATCATTTGGCATCGCAAATTACTTTGAAATGTACTCTAGGAAGTACTTCATTTGATTAAGTTTTGGTACCAAACAATTGTTTCATTGGTGACTTTATCATTCTATCACATTGGTATTCTCACACTGTTAATTTACTCTTAAGACATACATCTTGTGTTTCACTTAGGGTTAGTCATTAAATTTTGAACAAATTTACAACTTACCTTAGTGAAATTTATCACGACAACATGGCTCCCAAGACGTGTCTAGGTTTAAAGAAACAAACATATGAGGAACAACAGGCACAAGCTTGGGAAACCTCTAACAGACAAGGGTCAAACCCATTTATCGGACATGATCTAGGACCACTATTTTCTATAGAAAAGGAAACAGAAGAAATGATTGACCACAGTGGAAATGAATTAGAGTCACCACGCGTGGACTTTGATTTTGATCCTACTCTACTAGATGACTTTCTCCTTAGAAACAAAGATAGATTGTTGGCACGGGTCGTGGAATTAGGGGCCAAATTTCCCACCAAGAATGAACCAATATTACCTACAAATGACACTACTAAGGAAGAATTTCCCCACTAAGGAAGAATGCCCCCTTATCAATATGGAAGATATTTTAACAGAGGGCATGCTTCCACTTCTTACACGAAAATGATAAAGTGGTAGGGCATAGAATACCCCTCATAAAAGTGCCACGAAGAAATAAGATAGAACTTGAGACAGGGGAAGAACCTCCACAATATGAAGAGGAAGAACCTTTAGAAGAAGAAGACACAAACCAAGTCACAATCCAACAACAACTTAGTAACCTAAGCCGACAACTAGCTTTGCTTACTTTCCAGGTACAGAAAGACACAAACAAGAATGTTCAAAAGTCAAGGCCTAAGTTTAGGATCCACGAACTCCATCGAGAAAACCAAGGAGAAGAAGACATGGGGTATCATCATGTACACATCCCCGCTTCTCCCACTAGAGAACAATTACTTGCACAAGAAGCACAATCTATGAAAGCAATGCTTGCGAGCATACAAGAAAGCAATATAGGGAGTATTAGGAAATACCAATACAAAGAACTATGCCCCTATCCTTTTGACAAGACAATGACCCTTCAACCCTTTCCAAAGAAATTTGATATGCCAAAGTTCGAAAAATACAAAGGAAAGGGAGACCCAAGGGATCATGTTAAAGATTTCTACATGGCATGTCAAGAGGTGTCTTATAGTGATAATTACCTCATCAGACATTTTTTCCAAGAGTCTCAGAGGTCAAGCATTGGAATGGTTTACGTGCTTACCATGAGGATCAATTTTCACCTAGCTAGAATTGGCAGAAAGATTCATGCATCATTTCTCGTATAACATAGAGAGTGATGTCACCATGGAAGACTTGTGTAGAGCACAAAACAATGCCCAAATGAGACCTTCACTAGCTTCCTCCAATGATGGAGAGGGATAGCTAGTCGATTCCCTTGCACTTTCCCTGAGAAGTAGCTGGTCAATATTTTCATCCTTAATCTCAACCCAGATATAGCTTTCCACCTCCAAATGCATTGTTTCTGCACATTTGAGGAGGTTATCGAGAAAGGGATTCAAATAGAAAAGGCTCTCATTGCCAAAGGCACCCTCAAAACCCAATCTAAAGACAACCAAAGTGTCAAACCCACTGAAAAGCCGAAGATCTTTAACAAAAACAAAAACGTGGTGGGAGACGAAATCATTGATTCCAAACGTGTTCAAATGGTCCAAACCAGTCAACCTTTTAAACTGACCAAGGGCCCAATTCAACCACCACCAAAGTGATGAACATTCACCTCCCTCAATGAACCATTATCTATCATACTAAAATAGTTGGATGTAGCCCACATGATGACCTATCCTACAATGAAACCATTTGATGACAACACTCCTAAACCTTCATGGTATAAGGAGCATGAATACTGCAAAATGCATCATGTTAAAGGTCATAAGATAGAAAAATGTTTGTGGCTTCACCACTATATTTAGGACCTCATTGACAATGGGGAGATAGAGGTGGATAACCCTGGCAAAACACAAACACCTAACGAGAAAATGGGAATTTATAAGGAACCATTCCCTAAGCATGATAAGTCGGAAAAGACAAAGATGGATCGGGGAGAGTCATCCCAAACCTATAAAGCCGCGAATTACTTGTATACCAAAAGAGATAACAATCATTACGATTCGCTTATCAGATGTATTCACTCCCCTGCTGACCATGTCAATACCATCCGGATCAAGGGAAAGGACTGTGTTGTGGTAACAAGGCATGCCCACCTCGTGATTCTAGAACCCTCTCTATTGACCCCCAAACTGGTAAATATAACCTTTTAGAACAACTTGAGAGGACACCTGCTAAGATCTCGATCTTAGATCTTCTCAAGATATCCAATGTGCATAAGGAAATTTCGTATCAAACTCTTTAGGGGTCGGGAGTGCCTTTAGAAGTCGATCCTACATACCTTTAAGCTACAGTGGCAAATATTACACCAAGTGAGCATCTCAATTTCAACCATAGGGAGGTCCCTACCGAGAATCCTACACATAATCTTTGCTTATACATTGAGGTAGTTGTCACCCGCATGAAAATCAAATGGGTGCTTGTAGATAACGGATCTGGATTGAACATCTGCATGCTTAAATTAGTCAAACAATTGGGACATATGGAGGTAGATCTTGAGTCCCATATCATCACTATCACCACATACGACAATGTAGAAAGAGAGTCAACAGGCACCATTACACTACCCATGGAGGTGGGCCCCACTTGCCATCAGATGAAGTTTCATGTCCTAGAATTAGAACTTCCATATAATATGCTTCTAGGCTGACCATGGATTCATGCCATGCAAGCCATACCATCAACATTTCATCAATGCATCAAGCTGAAGCATGAGGGACATACGAGTTAAAATACTAGGAGATTCAGAGCCCTTTTCTCATTGTAGAGCTCTTAATAGCTTTGCACGAAAGGGTACATATGCATGTCCCTCCGCAGATATAGCTGTCCCTCTTCATTCTAAGGCCATGGAATCTCAAGTAGATTTAGATTCTCTTAGTTCTTGCACTCATGGGGCATCTACTTCAACATCTCCATTTAATTCATGGGAGATGAAAATCTTGGAATATGGCTGCGGGGAGTATAATGTACAATAAGCACTCCTAGTTTCAGACCTCTCTTTGTCACCCAAGACTAGAGGTTGACCCAACTACCATTTTAGGAGACCTAGAGAAGAACATGCTATTGGGTCGTTCCTACCTAGAGGCTTGTTAGTTGAGGAGAAATTGTTTGATCCACCTACTACTTGGGTCCCTGAGGACACTCAACCATCCTATTACCAAACTCCGAATATGAAAAATCTAGCGAGAATGATGTACTCCATGGGCTACAAAGGCCTAGGTGTGGGAGGAATGAACAAGGATAAAGAGAACTAGTCCCTCTTCCACATTTCAAAACATAAAGATACGGAATTGGGATTATTTCTTATGGAGCACACCCCAATGATCAAGACACAACTTGTTTTGAGCGTGAAGATAGTTCTGATTACCTAGACAGCGATACAGATTCTTGTTGTAGCCAATATGAGGATTTGGCCTCCATGAACCTTTTTATCAATAACATTGTCCTAACCATCACCCCCACTGAACCAACCCTTGACCTTATATGCCCTTCCCTTGTTGAATGGGACCAACAACGTCACATTCCACTAGATTTATTCGAGAATGACGAGGCTATTGCAGAGTTCATGGGCATAAGGGATATAATTCCCATTAGAGATCACAAGAAGGGTTTCTTTATCGACTTAGACACCTACGCCTACTTCGGCGAGGAGGAAAAACTTTGTGGTCAAAAAAATTTAAAGAAAAGTGAGGGCAAGAGTTCAAGAAAATCCTCGGAAAAATCGAAGTCCAAGTCACACGGTGAAAACCTCTTTGAGGCACCGGGGTGACAAACAAATAAGAAAATCAAAGGACAAACAAAGTGACCATGCCAAGGATGAAAATCTCGTAGAGACATCCTTGGATGAAGATCTCAACCTACCTCCCGATCCTATGCGTATGGAGAATTTATCAAAATTTTAGTTGAAGAAACCATTGATGTCAATATTGGTATTGAAGAAGATCCCAAGATAGTAAAATTGGGAGTATCACTCTCACCACGAGTAACAAAAGACGTTCACTATGCTACTAGAAGAGTGTTCACATGGTCTTACAAAGACATGCCCGGCTTAGATCAACCTTTGATCATGCACAACTGGTTGTGCACGCAGACGTAAGTAAGCCTATCAAATAGAAGCTCCGAAAGATGCACCCAAGAGTGGCCTTGTTAGCTAAAGAAGAGTTAGAAAGGTTGCTTGTAGCAGGATTCATCAGGCCAATTGATTATTCTGAATGGATATCAAACATTGTTCCTGGCCCGAGAAGAACTGTCAAGATTCAAATCTGTACAGATTTTAGAGACATCAATAAGGCTTTCCCTAAAGATGACTTTCCGTTACCCAACATTGATATGATTGTTGACTCAACAACAGGATATGAAATTCTATCACTCATGGATGGATTTTTCGGGTTATAATCAGATTAAAATCACTGAGGAGGACCAACACAAAATAAATTTCACAACTCCTTGGGGCACCTTCTACTATCAGGTGATGCCATTTGGCCTTAAGAATGTGGGAGAAACTTATCAACGGGCCATGATAGTAATATTTCACGATATGATTCATGACATCATGGAAGACTACGTAGACGACATCCTAGGAAAGTCCAAAACAAGAGAGGATCATCCTATCATTTTACGGCGTATCTTTGAACACCTACATGAATACAAAGTCAGGATGAATCCAAAGAAGTGTGTCTTTGGTGTGCTATCTGGGAAACTATTAGGCTTCATCGTGTCAAGATGAGGTATTGAGGTAGACCCAACTAAAGTGTCTGCCATCACAGAAATGCCTCCACCTGAGAATATCAAGCAAGCTGCGTAGCTTATAAGGAAAATTCAAGCCATTTTCCGCTTTATCTCCTAGCTTACAGATAAATGTCACTCATTCACTCATTTTCTTAAGAAGGACATCGCTTTCATCCTGGGGACCCGAGCAACAACAAGAATTTTATTTACTTAGACAAGACTGGCTAATCCACTTGTCCTCATGCCTCCCACTGGGAGAACCACTTTTGCTCTATATTTCGCTACATAATACACTATTGGTGCACTGCTCACCCAATACGACCTTAGCCATAAAGAGAAAGTAGTGTACTATCCGAGTCGTACCCTCATTTCCTATGACCTTAATTATCCTCAAATTGAAAAGGCTTTCTTGGTCGTTGTTTTTACCTTTCAAAACTTCACCATTACCTGCTAAATACTAAGACCAAGCTCATATCCAAGGTCGACCCACTCAAGTATTTGTTGTCCAAACCTTCCCTCACAGGTAGAATGGATAATTGGATCATTCTACTCAAAGTGAGTTTGATATAGAATTTGTCCATAAAAATCGGTTAAAGTACAAGTACTTGACCACAAGCTAGCGAAGCACCTTTGTAAAGCACAGAACCTTTGAGTCCGGATCTCGCCGGATGCATCTTTGCTCTATATTAAAGAATCTATCGTATGGAAGATACATTTTGATGGATCTTTTACATTTCATGGTTCAGGTGTAGGAGTGCTCCTTATTACTCATTCGGGTGATCCTATACCACAAGATTTCCACCTGGCCTTCCCTTGCATGAAAAACATTGTGGATTATGAAGCACTCATTGTAAGGATGAAGCTAGCCATCAAGTGGAATATTCAACATGTTAAGGTTGTAGGTGATTCGTAGCTAATCATCAAACAAGTTAATGATGAGTATAAAGTTAAGGATGACAAGCTCATACCTTACAAGAAGTTGGTGGAAACTCTGAAGGAGTATTTTGTGCACATTACCTTTGAGTAGATCCCAAGAGTGTAGAACAGATCGGTAGATGCCATGGAAATGGTGGGATCTATGCTTCGTATTCCACCAGGGAATAATGATATGCCATTTTTTCGTAGAAAATCTACACCAGCCCGCGTATGATGTGCTAGAATCTTGCCTGGCTTGTGAGGTTATTGGTCCCTATTCCCCATGGTATGAACCCATTTTCACCTATCTTAAGGATATTACTTTCCCTCCCAATATCTCCCATTCTGAAAAGCAAAGCCTGATTCACTAGATAGCCCGTTACACCATTTTAGGAGGTACACTTTATCATCGTGGCTACGGTAGGAATCATTACGTTGTTTGGATGTGACGAGTCAAGGTAATTAAATAAGTACACGAAGGAGTATGTGGAGCACATACAAATGGAATGGTCTTGGCTAAGAAAATGTTAAGAGTAGGTTACTATTGGCCCACCATGGAAACTGATTGTTGTAATTATGTTAGAAAATGTGTGCTTTGCCAAAAGTATGGAAATTTCATCCATGCTCCATCGCAACCATTACAACCAATCACTACCCCATGGCCATTCTCCAAATGGGGACTTGATCTAATAGGGAAGCTTACTCCTACCTCATCTGATGGTCATACACATATCATCACAACTACAGAATACTTTACAAAATGGGTGGAGGCTATCCCTTTAACCTATGTCACAGGAGCAAAAATTTCTAAATTCATCATGAATCACATTATTTGCCGATATGGTATCCCCACAGCCATTGTCACAGATAATGGGAAGTCATTTAAGAACAAAATTGTGAAAGGTCTTTGCCAACAGTTCCAAATCAAATTGAAATGGTCCACACCATATTACCCTTAGGGTAATGGACAAGCTGAGGCAACAAACAATACTTTGGTAAGGATAATGGAGAAGATGGTTAGTAAAACCACCAAACCGGCACCTACAAATCCACCTCACCCTCTAGGCCTACTAAACATCAATTCGCACTCCTACGGGGTGACGCCATATTCCCTAGTGTTTGAGACGCAGAATCTATCATCCATTTAGAGATCAAACTCCCATCCCTGTGAATTTCTCTTCGGGACTATTTGGATAAGGATGAAGATTATCGAGTGGCAAGATTGGTTGAGTTAGAGCTCCTGGATGAGAGGCGCATTCATGCTCTTAATCACCTGAAGGTATATCAACACAGAATCTCCCGCAACTACAACAAGAGAATCATCCCTCACCAGTTTGAGGTGGGTGATTTAGTTATGAAGGAGAACCAGTTCAACACCAAAGTAGAGCAGCCAAAGAAAGGGAAGTTCGAACCACACTGGTTAGGACCCTATGTCATAGTTGCCAAGTATGGCACCGGGGCATACAAACTGGCTCACCCCAATGGTGATGATCTCTGAGAGCCAATGAACGCTATGCATCTTAAGAAGTTCTATGCTTGAACATGGTACAAAAATAAAAAAATACAAAAACATTAAAAAAATAGAAAAAGAAAAAGAGAAAACAGGTCGTCCACTAGTGAAAACCACACAATTGTGGCACTTTGGACAAGTCCTTGGGTGAAAACCAGTTTCGGTGCCTCGGGAGGATTCGTTGTTCACAAGCATTCTATATTAGAAGGGTAGTTGTCTTTCTCCTAGACCTAGTTCTGCCTTCGAGTTTCCTTGTGCACAAAATCTTCTCCTGCCTTGATCCGTCTTTGCCTTCTTCTATTCATTTGTAAGGGACGTGGTCTTTTCGTTATTTCCCATCTTACGCTGGGGTAACTTAACGACTTCACCTTCTTGTTCATAAGTGCATGGATTACGTTCTTGTATATTCCCCACCTAAAACCTGGGAATCCATGCTTTCTTGGTTACCTGCACATAGCTTTGGAAACTGTCAGAAAAAACAAAAACAATAGAAAATTGTTTCACAAAACACAAAAACAATAGAAAATTGTTTCGAGAAAAACACAAAGACAATAGAACATTGTTTCGAGAAAACACAAAAAACAATAGAAAATTGTTTCGAAAAAACAAAAACAATAGAAAATTGTTTCGAGAAAAACACAAAAACAATAGAAAATTGTTTCGAGAAAAACAAAGAAAAAAGAAAATTGTTTCGAGAAAAACACAAAAACAATAGAACATTGTTTCGAGAAAACACAAAAACAATAGAAAATTGTTTCGAGAAAACACAAAAATAATAGAAAATTGTTTCACAAAAACCTAAATAATAGAAAATCGGGGCATGAAAACATATCTTACAAAAACATTTACTTGCATTGCCTTGTTTCCTTGCTTTTCTTGTTGCTTGTATAGTGTTTTGCAAGCTTACTTTTGAGTTGTTTATTTCTTGGGTGTACTTTGTCATAGTTTATCTTTTCTTGCTTAGAATAGATTCATTCTTGCTTGTGCATATTGTAGTGTGTTAATTCATTATTTCTTTCTTAGTGCATTTGGTTGTGTTTTGTTACTTGTTAATAAGACATGGTGATTCATGGTGTATTGCATTAATTCTGGTGTTCTTTGTAGCATTTGGCTGTGTTTCTTGCATGTGCTATGTTTTGTTATCATTCACATCACATTACCATCACTATCATCACATCTAACATCATCCATACATCATATATAAAAAAATGCTAAGTTTTACATCATGCATGTATGCTAAGCTAATCATCACATATCGTATCATCAATGGGGGCAAGAGGGGTTGCGCATAATAAAAAATCTATCCCCCCCACACCAATATCATCATATCACCCTATCCATCATGAGGGATCCCATCAAAGGGCACTCTCTGTCACCTCTAGGCCCTTCGCTTTCTTCTTCTACTTTCTTCTACTGTTCACCATGGTTTGGAAAGAAAAAACAACAAAAACAATATATATATCAAAAAATCCAAAAACAAGGCAAATTTTTTCAAAAATTCCTAAAAAGTAAAACACCCTACAAAATGGTAACTTGCTTCTTATGGCTGAAACTTGTGTCTTGCGCATGGTATTTTCTCCATATCCTATTGGTTTGTCTCACATCTTCCCCGATTAATATGACTCGTGGATCACTAGATTCACAACCATTCACAAAAGCTAGCTGCTTGCTTCGTCTATACTCTGGGGCACTTTTGGTTGCCTGGTGCTATTTCGTTGCGCACAAACACTTTTCATGGACCCCGTGTCCATTTTAATTTCCCCTTACATGTATCCTTGCTTGGGGCATCATTTTTTAACCCTTGTCATCAATCATGAACTTGTGGATCTCTCCAGCACTGATAACAAAACATTTGTACAACTATCTTGACCGTTGTTGGGTTGGATATGTGTGTTCGTACTTGTTTTCCCTGTTAGATGAGCTTGTTTCCTTCTCGTATTGCATTGAATTTTTGTATGTTGCGTGGAGTTGGTATTTTCAGCAATGGACAATTGTTCGTATTATGGCTTTTCATGTCATTCTACCTTTGTCGTATGCTTATATTTTTCATAAGGACCGATGACGTAGTTCCTATGGCAATATGATGACATCCAAATTGTTTCAAACAAATACGTGGCTAGAGGCTAAGCTCTTCTCCCCCCTCGTCCATATTTCTTCTACACCACTTCCCTTTCACCCCTAATTCTCCCTCTCATTAAGGCATCCTACCTCATCCCCCTTCTTCTGCCTATATCTCACCTTTTTGATCGTCGATCGACTTCTTCCATCACCCCATTGACACTCGAGGGGGCATCTCTCCCTCTTACTAATTTTTCTTCTATCCCTTTAAAATCTGTTTTGTCTACTATCTTTGAAGTGGCATCACTTACACCACCCCAAAGAGGGGCAAATGTAGACACCTATAATTACGCCCAAGCAATTTAAATAATTAAATTGCGCTAATTATCCTCTTTCTCTCAAATCAATGACATATCATCAAAAGAACTCATTTTCTCCCATATCATCATTAATTAATTACACTAAGCTAATTAATTAAGTCACCTATCCAACAAATACCCTAATTAATGACCTTCCGTTGATAAATCACCCTTCTACCTAGACTAATTAATTATTATTAATTAATTAGCTTTCCTTCCATTTAACCAATAAATCAATATTTAATTGATTTAATCCCCTTATAATAGCCTAAATTGTACAAATAATACTCTAATTATCTTCTATAATCTTATATCTACCTATTAGTTAATCACCTTTGATTAATTTGAACACCCCAACTCCCATGACTTGCTAAACATGTATTAAACCCTTCTAAAGTAAGGTTATTTGTTGGTGTCGAATCACAGCACCCCTAGGACTCTGCAACTCGATGGGTTGAGAATCTCAGTGTGATTGTACAACATGGAGCTTTTCCCAAGTGTGGGACCTTGCGAAATCGGAAAAGCTCTCCGGATGAAGGCCGGCTCCTATTCCTCTGTTCAGATGCACCAATAAAACGCAGAGAGTCTACTAAAACCTAATCTAACTACCAAGGAGACAGGGAGAGAGAAATGCATAAAAACAAACCTAAGCTAAGGAGGTGATGCACCGAGGAATGAAGAACATACGTTTTGCCAATTAAACACAGACCACAGAAATGTAATGCAAAATCATGCATAGATAAACATATTCACAGTGAAAGATCAGGAGGATGCAAAATGAAACACATAGAGGGTTGAGAAACATCCACAGTCATGCATTTATTTTCTCTGAAGGTTGATACAATACACTGCAAAAAATGCCCAGAGGCAAAGGTGCATTACAGTTTTAGATGGGAGGTTTGAGCTCCACAACTCTACCTGCCAAAGAGAAGAAGGGAGGGGCCAAAACAAGAATGTCCAACCTTTAGAAAGAAGCCCCTCCTTACAATTTATAGGAAGAATGAGAGAGAGAAGAGAGAGAAAGTCCAAATCTACCCCAACCACCTCAGGTTGTATTTAATTCATCTCATTATGGTGGTAGGTGAGGACCATATCAAACCCCAAAAGTGGCAAACTGTATTTTTTATTTTTAAGAACTTTTCCCACCCAATTAAAGATATCCAGTAGTAGTTAGGTAGAGGACGCCGTAGGATTTCCGAAAAGTCCAACCTTGTGTGAATCGGAGCTCCCAGTCAAAAGTTATGGCCATCTGAATATCTGGGTCAGGGTCTGCTTCCTGTCAGCACTCAGAATGTTGCACCTCCTGAAGGTGCGCCATAGGCGCATCCGTGTGTGTGTCGACATCTTCTTACGTGTGCCAAGGAGCAACTTTTTCCCCATTGACACTCATTGTCATGCGCCACTTCTGTGCGCCATGGGCGCATTCTTTCTTATGCGCCAGGCGCGACTTTCTTATGTCGACACTCATTTCTGTGTGCCTCTTTTGTGCACCATGGGCGCATCCATTTTGCTGTCGACACTCATTGTCGTGCGCCCCTTTTGTGCGCCATGGGCGCATCCATTTTGCTGTCGACACTCATTGTCGTGCGCGTGCGCCTTTGTGCGCCATGGGCGCATCCATTTTCTTTGTCGACACTCATGTTGACATTTCGTGCGCCCTTTTGTGCGCCATGGGCGCATCCATTTTATTGTCGACACTCATTGTCGTGCGCCCCTTTTGTGCGCCATGGGCTGAGGTTTGAATTTCTTTGGTTTCCATATTCTTCCGCTTGTCTATATCTACCCGGGGGGAAGATATATACAACAATTTGGCGACTCAACGGGATCACCTGCCTGCTAGGTAGAAGATCAGTGGCCCTTTTAGAAATCCATTGGGCATGGAGTCATAAGCAATACTTGAAACCAACTTGATCTCGATCCAGGAGCACGAAACCGCATGACTCCTTCTCCGATGACACTTTTTGAAGCGTAGAAACAACCTGAGAGCAACGAAACCTGTGCCAAAGCACTTAGGGAAACTAAAACCTAACTACAACAAGACAATGTGCAAACGCACTTAGAGGAATTGAAATCTAAGCTAATATTTACAAGGGTAGAAATTTTCTCTTTTCAGTAGTAATGTTTAAGATAGATTCCGTTGACTGGAATCGAAAGTTCTTCTCCGTCCAATGTAGACAATTGGAAGGCATTACTACTTTTACATCCCGTGACCATGTAGGGGCCACTCCAAATGGCATCAAACTTGGAATGCCTTCCTGGTTTTCCCGATCTGCATCCCATTTTAGAACTAGGTCCCCTTCCTGGAAGGTCCTTGCTCTTGCTTTCTTATCAAACCATCTTTTCACTAAGGCCTGATCTTTCTCAATTGTTTGAACTACATGTTCTCTAATTTCTTCCAATTCCATCAACTCTGCATACCTAGCCTCCATTGGTTCGAACTCAGCCAACTCCAACTGCTTCATGAATTCTAATGCAGGTAGTTCTAATGATATAGGCAATACTGCCTCTTTTCCATAGACCAACTTATAAGGGGAATTACCTGTAGACCTCTTTGGTGTTATTCTATCAGCCCATAATGCTGATTTTAGCTTGGTATGCCATGTTCTTTGATTTTCATCCAGAGTCCTCCTGATGATTCTTAGCAAATTTTTGTTCGTGGACTCTGCCTGTCCATTACCCTGCGGGTAATAATTGGAAGAGGTGCTCAAGTAGATTCCATTTTTGACAGCCCATTCCGTGATCTTGGAACCTACGAATGCCAATGCATTGTCTGATATAATAGTGGCCGGCACACCAAACCTGGTCACTATTCCTTCGTAAAATTCTAGTATATTAGACTCGTTTGCCTCTTTGAGCGCTACTGCTTCAGTCCACTTGGTGAAATAGTCCGTTGCCGTGAGAATCCACTTATGGCCTTGGCTTGAGTTTGGATTGATGACCCCGACGAAGTCCAATCCCCATTGCATAAATGGTTGGTCAACCAGAATTGGGTGCAATGGAAGTGCTGCTTGTCTTTCTTTGCCTGTGAAGAGTGCACATTTCTTGCACTTTCTTATCCATGTATAGCAATCCCTGAAGACCTGTCGGCCAATAATACCCTGCCTTCATTATCTTGAGAGCTGTTACTCGTGGGGCAAAATGTCCTCCAGAATCTCCATCGTGAAAATCTCGTAACACCCTCTCAATTTGACTTATCCCAATGCACCTCAATAGAACTCCATTGATGTCTTTCTTAAACAAAACACCATCAACAAGCACATATGGAATGGCTTGTAATCTGAAGTATCTCCTCTTTGCTTTGCTCATCTCTGGAGGGCATAGGCCCATCGTAGGAAGTGTATCATATTATGAGTCCAACAAGGAGTAGGCACGTCATCATTTTCTTGTTCTTGATCATCCTGTAGTACCAAGGTAGTCTCCTTTTCATCACCAGCTTCAACTTGTTGACTCAAGGCTAGCTGCTCACATAGTCCCTTCCCACGTACTAGTTTGGTGACCTTGATCTCGATGTCATATTCCATGACACGAGTTATCCATCCTGCACGTTTCTCATTCAGATCCTTGTTTAGAAGGAAGTCCTTGACTCCCGCATGAGAGACTAATAATTGGATCTTGTTGTTTGAGACTAGGTGCTTGAATTTCTTTAAGCTTCTGATTACCGCAAGGACATGCTTTTCAATGAAAGAGTACCTAGTTTCGTATTCCTCCAAGCCTTGACTGAAGAAAGCAACTGGTTGTTCTAATCCTTCTTTGTTTTGTTGTACCAGGATTGCAGAAATCGTGTCCCCACCACCAAAGGCATATAGCACGAAGTCCTTAGAGAAGTCTGGATTGACGAGAGTTGGGGCTTGAGATATAGCCTCTTTTATTGCCTCAAAACTTGCCTTGCCTTCAGATGTCCACTTAAATGCCATGCTCTTCTTTAACATCAGCGTTATTGGTTTTACGAGAGCTACAAAATTTGGAACAAACCTGCGGATGAAATTGATCCTTCCTAAGAAGCTTTGAAGAGCCTTCTTGTGATTTGGCAATGGCAATGCTTGAATTGCTTCAACTCTTTCTGGGTCAATTGTCAACCCCTCCTTTGAAACAATATGGCCTAGAAGTTTTCCCTCGTGAGCCAAGAATATGCATTTTTTGGGATTCAATGATACCCCAAATCTTCTACACCTCTGAAATACTTGCCTCAAATGATAGAGGTGATCCACTGCATTTTTTGAGAATACAGTGATGTCGTCAAGATATATCAAAACTATTTTATTGATCAACCCCTTGAATGCCATATCCATCGCCCTTTGGAAAGTGGCTCCAGCATTTGATAGCCCAAAGGGCATCTTCTTGTAGGCATAGGTGCCCCATTTGGTGGTGAAAGCTGTCTTGAATTGGTCATCTTCTTTCACCATCACCTGATTATACCCTGAGTAGCCATCTAGGAGAGAGAATCTCTCTGAACCGGATACTACTTGCAATATTTGTTCCATTGAAGGAAGTGGGTAATGATCTTTGAGAGATGCCCTGTTGAGGTCTCGGAAGTCCACACATAACCTAATTTCTCCGCTCTTCTTCCTGACCGGAACCAAGTTTGCAACCCAGCTTGAGTGCTTGATCGGGAATATAATGCTTGCCTCTATTAGCTTATTTAGCTCTTTCTTCATTAGAGGCTCGATGTGAGGGTTGGTGGTCTTGCTTACGCTTTGATGGGCTTAGCATCCGGATCCAATTCTATGGTATGTTGTGCCAAATTTGGATCGAATCCTCTTAAGTCTTCATAGCTCCAAGCGAAGACATCTGGAAATTCTTGGCAAAGTTGTATGAAATCTGATTTCTCTGTTCAGTGGCCACTTTACCAATTTGAAGTGTTTTGTCTTCCCAACTAGAATGGGCTCGAATCTTCTCTCTTGACTTTGTATGTTTAGCCTTTTCCTTACGGAAGGGGCTAGTCGTTAGGGTTGAAGATAGACTCCAATGTTACCAAACCCTTAGGAAGCTTGTTTGTCCGCAGCTGTACTACTTGATCCCCATACTGCTGCTCTAATCTGTCCTGATTCCTAGCTGAAAATTCAGCCTCTTCTTGTAAGAAATTGATGATCTGTTGATCGTTCTCAAACACCTGCCAGCTTGTGTTGTTATCTGGAACTGCTGGCCTCACAACCACATGGATGTGTGGCTGCATTTTTTCTCTCCTGATGCTGTCAACCACATCAAATGTCGCTCCAACTGCTGCGAGCCTATCTGCGGCTTCATTTTTCTTCCTGGGTATGGATACAATGTTGAAAGCTTTGAAATCCTCAATGAGGTCCCATACCCTATTCTTGTAGCTCCTTAGCAAGTCGTTCTTTGTAGCATGTTGTCCCCTAACTTGGTTGACGATTAGCTCGCTATCTCCAAACACCTGCAAGTTCTTTATGCCCCTTTTCTTGGTCTAATGAATTCCATGAATCAATGCTTTGTATTCAGCCGTGTTGTTTGAACAGGAAAACTGGAAACGAAAAGCTGAAAAATATTTGATGTCTTGTGGTGAAATCAACATTGCACCACCTCCAACACCTTGTCTGCTTCTCGAACCATCGAAAAATAATTTCCAAACTTTGTTTTCATCCTTTTGTTCAGGCTGAATGATGTCGGGAATGGGTGAATTTTCTTCGTGTATACAATACACGCCCAATTCAGATTCTTCAATTTCCTTGTATGGGTCAAATTCATGACTCTTGTTTGCCCATTCATCCAAAGTTAAATCAGGAATTCCCTCGACCTTAGTACCTGTTTCTAGATCACTTGAACACTCCTCCTGATAAAAAACCGAGCAATTTGCATTGATAGGATTTGGTACATGAGGCTCAATATGGAAATGGGCAATTGGTTCTGACCTGATTGTTGCTTTGGCTCCATACCTTGTCCTAAAAATCATGTGCGACCAATCTGCAGATAAATATCCACCGATTTTTGCAGTGAAGTCTCTTGATAGACACAACGCAAAGAGTGGCGGAAGGTCAATCACAGACACATCTTGTAGAACTGTAACATTAGGACAGGAATGTAGTGTTAGGCTTAACCCTTTGATGACCCCAACTGTTCCTACTGCCGTTCCATCTAGCTGTACTACTCCTTTCAGCACTGGCTCATATTTCAAACCCAGCTGATCCGCTATTTGCTTCGGCATCACTGAACTACTTGCCCCAGAATCAATCATGCAGTTGTGTACCAAGTGGTTTCCAACAATCAACGAAACATAGAATGGTGGAGGCTTCAAATTTTTTCTTGTCTGGCCCCCATCATGTTGCACTGCATTAGTGAGAACTTTCTCATGTCCCTGGTTTGATACATTTGTGGCAGACCAATTAGCCATTGCAGCTTGCAATAAATCTCGTTGCCCTGGGATCGCCAGTGATTCCCACATGGAAATGTTCACATGTGTCTTCTTCATTTGATCGATGATGTTGAAGGGGGATGAATTGTCCTTTTGCTGTCCCTTACTTGGTGTAACCTTTTCTGGAGCTTGAAGGGTGCATGTGTTGCTTCTGCAGGTACCTTAGGTTGATTTTGCACATTTGGGGCTGCGTTTGGTCTACTGACCCCTTGTTGTGTAAGAGTGGGTTGAGAAACAACTGGATTACATGGTTGTCCCTCTCCTATATTTCTCTTCTTTGACCGTGTGTTGGCAGCCATGCCTTGAAAAGGCTGTTGGTTAACTCCACAGAAGTCTTCCGTTTGCCAATTTGCCAATGTGGTTTCTGTTGGAGGTCCTTCTTGTTGTGTTTGTTGCTGTTGATTCTCCTCCTGGCTTGGTTCTTGAGCAACACCAATGGTTTGCACCATCAAGGCCTGATTCAGTGCACCATTGAAACATGCTGACTGATTGTGAGGTAGATTGCAAGGGTAACACCAGTCGTACTCCTGTGCCATGTTATTTTGTGTTGGAACCAAGGCTCTTGAGGACGTCGTTGCATTTGGATCATACGGTCGAAATGGCCTGGCAGCTTGAGGTTGTCCTTGGTTTTGATTTGCAGCCTGAGGTGGTGGTCTATTTTGTTGGTATGGGGGCCTAGCTTGGTACTGTGCTTGAGGCTGATACGGTCTAGCACTTTGAGCTTGCTGTCTTTTGATAGTCACAAGCTCATTTCCAAGGTTCTGCAATTGTTTCATGACCTCCTGCAATTCCTTTGAAGTATTTGAAGAAGTCGACGCCTCATTATTGCTTTGATTTCTAGGAGTTGGAATGGGATTCAACTCTGGTGCTTGGTTGGTTGTAGGATTTCCCATATCCGGATAGAGAGGCATTGGTGGCCTTGGTGCAAGCTTGCCGGCTTGGATCAAACAGTTCTCTGCTCTAATCGCTGTGTCATAGGCCCCTGGCAGCGTTGTCCCTCCCATTGATTGGATCATCATGGCTATGTCTGAATTTATAGCCTTTAAGAAATAAAGGAATGCTCCTTGGCGGTTGGTCTAACAGATTATTGGGATCTGTCCCATGTCCGTTGGAACACGAAGTTGAAATCGCCATTTGTTCGTTAGGAGCCCTTTTGATTGTTGTCATTTGTTCAATAAGGATAAATTGTCGCCCTCTCCCGAATTGGCTACAAAAGCGTGAACAAAGTTGGTTCCAATTCGTAATAGACCCTGCTGTAAGGCTCCTAAACCATTGTAAGGCCTTGCCTTTGAAAGATGAAGCCAACAACTTGACTGCAACATCCATTTCATTTATTTCATGGATCGCGCATACATTAGCAATATCCTGGATGTGATCAATAGGAGTAGTATGATTTTCACCTGTGAAGTAGGGGATATTCTTTAGCTACAAGCTGGAATTTGATTACGAGCATTTAGGGCAAGTGGACTCTTGCCGTGAAATTGACAAAGGGATTCGGTGGTAGATGCGCCATTATGATTGGCCTAAGAACCCTGGTTGATGCGAGAAAAGGCCTACCAGGTGGAGGTGTAGACAAAGTCCTGTTAGGTGGAGATGGTGATCTTTGTGGTCTTCTTCCTCTCCTTCCTCCTCTTGGTGATAGTTGCAATTGGACAAATAGCCCCTCTTCTCAAGTATTAGACCTGGTTTGAATTCTTCTCATATGCCTGGGCAACTTTTGCTACTACACCGCTGAATTCTACCCCTTCGGAGTCGCCAGATGTGTTAGAGAACAAGCCTCAAAAGACTAGATTTTGCCAAGTTACACACCAAACTTGACAATATTTAAACACAAAATTTTTAAAAGACACTGCACATTTGAGATTTTAGGGTTTGGAATTTGATTTGGAATGATCCGAAAACCCAAAAAACGCGATTTACGAAAACACGAAATCGAAATTCAAAAAAAACCATGAAATTTTGAAAGTCAAAATCTCAAAATTCTAGGAATACCCTTTTGAAGATTACCCCCGATCTATCAACTGATGAAATTTTGACTTGTTTCGAGCAAGTTAAGTCCTTGAAAATCAATTTCAAAGTTCAGCCTGGAAGGTGAAAAATGCGGAATTGTAAAACTGCAATTTTTTGGTCGAATTTCATGAAAACTCCTTCAAATATATGGAATGACATCTTGGTCCCACCGGGCATGCCAAAAAGCTGTTGGTGTCGAATCATAGCACCCCTGGGACTCTGCAACTCGATGGGTTGAGAATCTCAGTGTGATTGCACAACATGGAGCTTTTCCCAAGTGTGGGACCTTACGAAATCGAAAAAGCTCTCGGATGAAGGCGGTTCCTATTCCTCTGTTCGGATGCACCGTAAAAATGCAGAGAGTCTACTAAAACCTAATCTAACTACCAAGGAGATACGGGGAGAGAGAAATGCATAAAAACAAACCTAAGCTAAGGAGGTGATGCACCGAGGAATGAAGAACATACGTTTTGCCAATTAAACACGAGACACGTAAAAATGTAATGCAAAATCATGCCTGAGATAAACATATTCACGGTGAAAGATCGGGAGGATGCAAATGAAACACATGAGAGGGTTGATAATCATCCTGATCATGCATTTATTTGCTGAAGGTTGATCACATACACACTGCAAAAAATGCCCGAGAGGCAAAGGTGCATTACGAGTTTTGGATGGGAGGTTTGAGCTCCACAACTCTACTGCGCCAAAGAGAAGAAGGGAGGGGCAAAACAAGAATGTCCAACCTTTAGAAAGAAGCCCCTCCTTACAATTTATAGGAAGAATGAGAGAGAGAAGAGAGAGAAAGTCCAAATCTACCCCAACCACCTCAGGTTGTATTTAATTCATCTCATTATGGTGGTAGGTGAGGACCATATCAAACCCCAAAAGTGGCAAACTGTATTTTTGCATTTTTAAGAACTTGTTCCCACCCAATTAAAGATATCCAGTCGTAGTTAGGTAGAGGACACCGTAGGCTTTTCCGAAAAGTCCAACCTTGTGTGAATCGGAGCTCCAGGTCAAAAGTTATGGCCATCGAATATCAGGTCGGGTGAGTGCTCGCTTCTGTCGGCACTCAGAATGTTGCGCCTTGGCGCCTCGAAGGTGTGCCATGGCGCATCCGTGTGTGTCGACATCTTCTTACGTGTGCCTAGGAGCAAATTTTACCCCATTTACACTCATTGTCATGCAACACACTTTTACGTGCGCCATGGGCGCATTCTTTCTTATGTCGACACTCATTTCGTGCGCCCTTTACTATGCGCCATGGGCACATCCATTTTCTTTGTCGACACTTATTGTCGTGCGCCTATTTTATGTTGCATCCATGGGTGCATCCATTTTTTGTCGACACTCTTTGTGCGCGGCGCCCCTTTGTGACACCATGGCGCATCGCCATTTCTTTCATTGTCGACTCATTGTCGTGCGCCCTTTTTGTGTGCCATGGGCGCATCCATTCTTATGTCGACACTCATTTCTGTGCGCCTCTTTTGTGCGCCATGGGCGCATCCATTTTTCTGTCGACACTCATTTCGTGCGCCCCTTTTGTGTGCCATGGGCTGAGGTTTGAATTTCTTTGGTTTCCATATTCTTCCGCTTGTCTATATCTACCCGGGGGGAAGATATATACAACAATTTGGCGACTCAACGGGATCACCTGCCTGCTAGGTAGAAGATCAGTGGCCCTTTTAGAAATCCATTGGGCATGGAGTCATAAGCAATACTTGAAACCAACTTGATCTCGATCCAGGAGCACGAAACCACACTCCTTCTCGACAAATGACACTTTGAACTGTAGAAACAACCTGAGAGCAATGAAACCTGTGCCAAAGCACTTAGGGAAACTAAAACCTAACTACAACAAGACAATGTGCAAACGCACTTAGAGGAATTGAAATCTAAGCTAATATTTACAAGGGTAGAAATTTTCTCTTTTCTGTAGCAATGTTTAAGATAGATTAGTTGACTGGAATCGAAGTTCTTCTCCATCCAATGTAGACAATTGGAAGGCATTACTACTTTTACATCCGTGACCATGTAGGGGCCACTCCAAATGGCATCAAACTTGGAATGCCTTCTGGTTTTCCCGATCTGCATCCCATTTCAGAACTAGGTCCCCTTCCTGGAAGGTCCTTGCTCTTGCTTTCTTATCAAACCATCTTTTCACTAAGGCCTGATCTTTCTCAATTGTTTGAACTGCATGTTCTCTAATTTCTTCCAATTCCATCAACTCTGCATACCTAGCCTCCATTGGTTCGAACTCAGCCAACTCCAACTGCTTCATGAATTCTAATGCAGGTAGTTCTAATGATATAGGCAATACTGCCTCTTTTCCATAGACCAACTTATAAGGGGAATTACCTGTAGACCTCTTTGGTGTTATTCTGTCAGCCCATAATGCTGATTTTAGCTTGGTATGCCATGTTCTTTGATTTTCATCTAGAGTCCTCCTGATGATTCTTAGCAAATTTTTGTTCGTGGACTCTGCCTGTCCATTACCCTGCGGGTAATAATTGGAAGAGGTGCTCAAGTAGATTCCATTTTGTGCCCATTCCGTGATCTTGGAACCTACGAATGCCAATGCATTGTCTGATATAATAGTGGCCGGCACACCAAACCTGGTCACTATTCCTTCGTAAAATTCTAGTATATTAGACTCGTTTGCCTCTTTGAGTGCTACTGCTTCAGTCCACTTGGTGAAATAGTCCGTTGCCGTGAGAATCCACTTATGGCCTTGGCTTGAGTTTGGATTGATGACCCCGACGAAGTCCAATCCCCATTGCATAAATGGTTGGTCAACCAGAATTGGGTGCAATGGAAGTGCTGCTTGTCTTTCTTTGCCTGTGAAGAGTGCACATTTCTTGCACTTTCTTATCCATGTATAGCAGTCACTGAAGACTGTCGGCCAATAATACCCTGCCTTCATTATCTTGAGAGCTGTTACTCGTGGGGCAAAATGTCCTCCAGAATCTCCATCGTGAAAATCTCGTAACACCCTCTCAATTTGACTTATCCCAATGCACCTCAATAGAACTCCATTGATGTCTTTCTTAAACAAAACACCATCAACAAGCACATATGGAATGGCTTGTAATCTGAAGTATCTCCTCTTTGCTTTGCTCATCTCTGGAGGGCATAGGCCTGTCTGTAGGAAGTGTATCATATTATGAGTCCAACAAGGAGTAGGCACGTCATCATTTTCTTGTTCTTGATCATCCTGTAGTACCAAGGTAGTCTCCTTTTCATCACCAGCTTCAACTTGTTGACTCAAGGCTAGCTGCTCACATAGTCCCTTCCCACGTACTAGTTTGGTGACCTTGATCTCGATGTCATATTCCATGACACGAGTTATCCATCCTGCACGTTTCTCATTCAGATCCTTGTTTAGAAGGAAGTCCTTGACTCCCGCATGAGAGACTAATAATTGGATCTTGTTGTTTGAGACTAGGTGCTTGAATTTCTTTAAGCTTCTGATTACTGCAAGGACATGCTTTTCAATGAAAGAGTACCTAGTTTCGTATTCCTCCAAGCCTTGACTGAAGAAAGCAACTGGTTGTTCTAATCCTTCTTTGTTTTGTTGTACCAGGATTGCAGAAATCGTGTCCCCACCACCAAAGGCATATAGCATGAAGTCCTTAGAGAAGTCTGGATTGACGAGAGTTGGGGCTTGAGATATAGCCTCTTTTATTGCCTCAAAACTTGCCTTGCCTTCAGATGTCCACTTAAATGCCATGCTCTTCTTTAACATCAGCGTTATTGGTTTTACGAGAGCTGCAAAATTTGGAACAAACCTGCGGATGAAATTGATCCTTCCTAAGAAGCTTTGAAGAGCCTTCTTGTGATTTGGCAATGGCAATGCTTGAATTGCTTCAACTCTTTCTGGGTCAATTGTCAACCCCTCCTTTGAAACAATATGGCCTAGAAGTTTTCCCTCGTGAGCCAAGAATATGCATTTTTTGGGATTCAATGATACCCCAAATCTTCTACACCTCTGAAATACTTGCCTCAAATGATAGAGGTGATCCGCTGCATTTTTTGAGAATACAGTGATGTCGTCAAGATATATCAAAACTATTTTATTGATCAACCCCTTGAATGCCATATCCATCGCCCTTTGGAAAGTGGCTCCAGCATTTGATAGCCCAAAGGGCATCTTCTTGTAGGCATAGGTGCCCCATTTGGTGGTGAAAGTTGTCTTGAACTGGTCATCTTCTTTCACCATTACTGATTATACCCCCGAGTAGCCATCTAGAGAGAGAATCTCTCGAACCGGATACTACTTGCAATATTTGTTCCATTGAAGGAAGTGGGTAATGATCTTTGAGAGATGCCCTGTTGAGGTCTCGGAAGTCACACATAACCTAATTTCTCCGCTCTTCTTCTGACCAGGAACCAAGTTTTGCAACCCAACTTGAGTGCTTGATCGGGAATATAATGCTTGCCTCTATTAGCTTATTTAGCTCTTTCTTCATTAGAGGCTCGATGTGAGGGTTGTGGTCTTTGCTTACACTTTGATGGGCTTAGCATCACGGATCCGATTCTATGGTATGTTGTGCCAAATTTGGATCGAATCCTCTTAAGTTTTCGTAGCTCAAGCGAAGACATCGGAAATTCTTGGCAAAGTTATATGAAATCTGATTTCTCTGCTCAGTGGCCACTTTACCAATTTGAAGTGTTTTGCCCTCCCCAACTAGAATTGGCTCTGAATCTTCTCTCTTGACCTGTATATTAGCCTTTTCCTTACGGACTGGTCGTTAGGGTTGAAGATAGACTCCAATGTTACCAAACCCTTAGGAAGCTTGTTTGTCCGCAGCTGTACTACTTGATCCCCATACTGCTGCTCTAATCTGTCCTGATTCCTAGCTGAAAATTCAGCCTCTTCTTGTAAGAAATTGATGATCTGTTGATCGTTCTCAAACACCTGCCAGCTTGTGTTGTTATCTGGAACTGCTGGCCTCACAACCACATGGATGTGTGGCTGCATTTTTTCTCTCCTGATGCTATCAACCACATCAAATGTCGCTCCAACTGCTGCGAGCCTATCTGCGGCTTCATTTTTCTTCCTGGGTATGGATACAATGTTGAAAGCTTTGAAATCCTCAATGAGGTCCCATACCCTATTCTTGTAGCTCCTTAGCAAGTCGTTCTTTGTAGCATGTTGTCCCCTAACTTGGTTGACGATTAGCTCGCTATCTCCAAACACCTGCAAGTTCTTTATGCCCCTTTTCTTGGCCCAATGAATTCCATGAATCAATGCCTCGTATTCAGCCGTGTTGTTTGAACAAGAAAACTGGAAACGAAAAGCTGAAAAATATTTGATGTCTTGTGGTGAAATCAACATTGCACCACCTCCAGCACCTTATGCTTCTCGAACCATCGAAAAATAATTTCCAAACTTTTTTTCATCCTTTTGTTCGAAATTTGAATGATGTCGGGAATGGGTGAATTTTCTTCGTGTATACAATACACGCCCAATTCAGATTCTTCAATTTCCTTGTATGGGTCAAATTCATGACTCTTGTTTGCCCATTCATCCAAAGTTAAATCAGGAATTCCCTCGACCTTAGTACCTGTTTCTAGATCACTTGAACACTCCTCCTGATAAAAAACCGAGCAATTTGCATTGATAGGATTTGGTACATGAGGCTCAATATGGAAATGGGCAATTGGTTCTGACCTGATTGTTGCTTTGGCTCCATACCTTGTCCTAAAAATCATGTGCGACCAATCTGTGAGATAAATATCCACCAATTTTTTGCGGTGAAGTCTCTTGATAGACACAACATCCATTTTACTCGACACTCATTGTCGTGCGCCCCTTTGTGCGCTATATGGGCTGAGGTTTGAATTTCTTTGGTTTCCATATTCTTCCGCTTGTCTATATCTACCCTGGGGAAGATATATACAACATTACCTTTAATAAAGAAACCTTATCCATTCCTAATCATGTTTTACCTTTATCCCACAGTCATGAGGATGTGTTGATTCCTTTATCCTTTGGGCTATATAAAGAGCCTTGCACCTACCTTTTTTACTTACACCTAAACTCCTTAGAGAGCAAATGCAAAGCATATAGTAAAGAGACTAAGAGCTTGCACCTTGTCCTTTTGAGAGTTCATCATCTTGAAGAGTTAAGCCTCTTTCTTAAGTGCTTAGGTCATATGGGAGGTGTCAAAGGGTCTTCAGAGCCCAATTCTAACTTTGATAGGCCCTCATTCCTAGGTTACTTGGCATACTAAGGACAACTATTTTGATAGCCATGGAGCTTACTTAGGTCCATTCATTTATTGTTTGTTAGAGAATAGAGGAGTTTAGATATTTAGCATTGTTAGTTTCAAAGTTTGTATTGATGAATGTTAGTATTTAACCCTTGTTTAATGCTTATCTTGATGGTGTTTAGTTTATTGTTCAATTCTTGCTAAGTTAAGGCTATTTAGGTGTTATTCTTTACTCATATTAGCATTATTTTGAAAACAAACACATGCACACAGTTCTTATGGATGTATGTTGGTATTTGGTAGTTTTTAGTCAAACTTGTAGGTATAGTTCTATCAAAATGGATCTTAACAAGAAAAATTCAAGCTTTTTTTTATGTTTTTACCTCATTTTTCATGATTTTTCACTATCAATGACCTGACCTTAACTTTTAGTGGCCTTGACCTGTGGATTTTTATAATTCTATTTTATAGGCTCAGTGACCTTGACCATAGAAACAAATGATCTTTCCAACTTTCATTACTTGGTTTCTTATAGAAATGACTGATTCGATTCATGAATTTGATTTATTTTTCAGCAATGAGTCTCAACCTATTTCAACATTCTTATGCTCTCTTTTTGACCTTGCTCTTTCAAAATGAATTAGTCACTTTTATAACAATTTTTATCTTTGAAATCTATTTATAGTTTTCTAAGTGTTATTATAGCCTATATTTTCGTTGTTTTAGTTCTGTTTGTAAATATTAGACACTTATACGGATTTGTTTACATGTTTTTATCAAGATATGAGTGATTACTATGTTTTTGTAAAAAGGTACAAATTTTGAGCATTTTGTGAGTGGAAGTGTTCTAGAATAGAGAATAAAGGGGAAAATTCCATCGAGAAAATACATAAGAAGCATAAAATCCATGTAAGTACACTAAAATTCAAGACTTTTGTTTTTGTGAAACAACCTTGTTTTATCTTTTAGAAACCTTGATTATTTTCAATGGCCTTGTAATTATTAGTGGTGGCCTTACATATACTATAAATTTTACCTTATGATGCAATGACCTCACTTTTATTTAGTAGGCTCATGATATATTTTAGTGGTTTTGATGTTAGGAAGCCTTTCCTACTAAATAACGACATATGTCAACGACCTTACAACAATGAGTTGTGTTTTTCACTTTCTCTTACTTTATTTTTCTGTAGGGTTCATTTTTGATCAAGTAAGATTTAACAACTACCAATTCTTATGCATAGGTTTTCGTATTTTATTTCTAAAGAAAAATTACTCAAATTAAACAAACCATTAAAAAAAAAGAACATGTTGTGTGAACATTAGTTTTTCGTTATCTTACTTCACACTTTTCTTTATTTTTCCGAAATCACATTTCCCTTTATGATTGGCATAACATTATTGGATAAATCTTGTTTCTAAAACAAGTAGATTTCTTGGTTAGAGATATTATATTGGTTTGTCACCTTAAACATCTAGATTCCTTGCAAAATATCATATATTGGATTAAACATTATGTCAACCACTTTTAAGGGTGTTTCATTCCATTCGACATCATTTGTTGCATGATTGTACCTCATCTTGAATATATATGCTCTTCCCACGTGAAAAAATGTGATATTGAGAATCATAAATATTTTTGGTTCCCTTTTTTATATTTTAGTAGGGTTTGGTGGTTGGGAGGTTATTACCTAATTATTTAGACAAAGCCTACATGCCGGTGGGCTATATAAATTTGTGGGAAGATCAATCATTTTTGGATAAGTAGGGTTCACTTTTATGTGGCTCCTATGAAGTAAGGTGTGTATTTTCCATCAATACCAAGGGAATAAACTAGATCCCTCAGAAACAACTTTCATTTCGACCAAGCTCCATTGAAATGACTGGAGTGAAGGGGAGGGGGATTTGACCCTTTGAACCATGTCTTAGAAAACATTTCCTAATTTCACAAAATTGTGCCTCATGTACCAAAAGGTATGTTGAGGATAGCTTAACAACTTATTCATCTTAGCTAGATGGAAAAATATTAGGGAATAAGCTATGATTTCTTGATTTTTCCAAAAAAATGTGTTTGTAAATAGTTTTAAACCAAAGAGTGGTGCTTAGTCCAAAATCCTTGATTCACAAAAACTCATGAGGTGAGAATTTGATTAGGATAGGGACCTTATTTTAAAAATAAATTGAGGTGATGGTCCATTTGAGTTAGACCAAAGATGTTTTCCTAAATCAAACTTTGAATCATCAAAACTCGTGAGGTGAGACTTTCTCTGGGCTAAGGACCATATTTTGATAAGAAAATAAGGTGATGTTTTGACCAAGATAGACAAAGTGTGTTTTTGATAAAGTCACGGACTTAGTCCCTATTTTTCTTACACATATAAAAATATTAAAACATGTTACTCTGCTAAATTTGAAACTGTTTGTGTGCACAAAACTTCATAAAGATTTTTTTAGCTGAGTTAAAACCTTGTTTTAGAAATTTTCTGTCGAGATGCGCTACATTTTTTTCATCACAAACCATATTTATTTCACATTTTGGATTCATTTATCAAAGATTGAAAAAACAAACTCTTCCAAAATTTCATCAACCATTTTGACACTCACATTTGAAACTTGTTTTCCAAACTTGGTTGATTTTTAAAATTACATTATTATGCTGTCATATTTTTCCTAGTTTCCTTAGACAAATTTACACATCCAAACTTTAAAAACAAACATTTATATTCATTACACTACCAAAATTTTGTAGTTTTCCTTAGAAACATTTACAACATCTAAATTTTGGAAAACACCCATTTGTAGCTATTACGCTACCGAAATTTCTTAAATTTCCTTGGGAGTCCTCATAAAAATATTAAGCTTGGAAAATTTTCATTCTGCGATCGTTAATCTACCCATTTTTTCTTAGATCCATTTTGGAAACTCACATAAGCATCCAAATCTTCTCAAAATGTCTAGTTTTCTTGTCGTTACATTACCCAAATTGACCTATGAATTTTTTCAATATGAATAGTTAAATACAAAATCTAGGTCAAGGTTTTCAAATCAAACAATGTCATCCATGACTAGATATCCAATGCTTCCTCATGTCACCAAAAATAGGGAACTCGTTCTAGTTATCACTTCCCAACCTTCATCTCCTAATCAATCCCTTCCACAAAAAATCCTCCTAAAACCACCAAGTCTCACCCAATCTACTTTATCCTAAAAGTAATCGGTGACCCAACCTACGTCTTCGGTCATTAAAAATCCACAAGAATCCAAACTCATATACTCAAACATCCAATTCGGACCCTACATCACTATCCAATCCACAAGAACCCATTATTCTATCTGTACTAAATTGTCTTTTAAGTAATTCAATATCAATCTATCCAAAATACAAACCTAATATGACTCATAAGCCATCCTAATCCACCACATCTAATTCAATTCCTAAGACATCACAATCTACCAATATTCATTCATCCCTTGAGTCACGTCCATCTACCAATCCAAATATAATCTCTCTTCGGCCCTCCACACATTTGAACAACTCCTTATTTTATCCTCACCAATCCTCTAAAGATTGATGTTTTTGTCCACATCAAACAGTTGACAAATAAAGATGTGCCAAAATATCTTTTCAAAGTACTATCAAGTTTATTTGTGGAAAAAACAAGGTCAAAAACACATAATCCCTTTGTCTCCAACATAAAATGAATTCTAAATCCGAAACACTTGATAGACCTCTTTCTTCAAATCAACCCTTTATCATCGACCAAAAAGAAACTCCTCTTATCCGACCATCCTCTCATTGCCCATTACATGGTGAAATAAATACACCTATCCTTGATCCATCTCCTATCCTCTCATCACCCAATCATCCCTTACATATAATATACCCTAAATTAAACTAATCCTTAGGAAACCTCCTACTATCCCATTACCATATCTCCTTGGGAAACATCCTACTAACCCATTATATTCAATTCCTGGGCCACGTCCTACTAGCTCATTATCTTTTATCCCTTGGCTACCTCCTACTATCCCATCATACTCTATCATGGGGAAATCATGCTCATCCATTACCATCAATCCTTGGACCACATCCTATCCATCCATCATATCATCCCTCTCTTGATAGCTATGAAAAGCCCACCATCATCCCTAAAAATCCTCTCATTAATCCCGAACATCTTATTTCTTCCCACATTTCCTGGGACCAATGGAATCACACATTAGCTTATATGAAGCATAAAAAATTTCTTCATCAAACTAAAATAAAAATCCAAGGAACTCTAAAGCTCAAAATAAATCCAAAAACCACAAATCCAAAACTTAAAGTTAATTCAAAATAAAAAAATGCAAATGCCAAGTATGGAAAAAGTGTAAAAATCTATGGATAGGGAACTCAAGCTCCCACACACACAATACAAATTGCAAGACAATTCTAAATCACTTATTGAGTATGATCTCACCACGATCATTGAGATTGGAGCCAATATCATTATTGATAAGCAAAAAATCCTAGTCTCCCTCATCAAAGAAATCACAAACATTATTGTTGGGTCCTATCACAAGGAGTGACATTGTTGGTCCCAAATCCCAATCCATCCTATCCTATTCTTCCTACTACATCATGGATCTTTTTCCTCCATCCCATTTTTACTCCTATTTATCCCCATTTCATCCATTTTCATCATCACCCTTGATGCTAGAGCAAGTCTTCTCCCTTTGTGGTTTTCCCTTCACATACCATCAAAAATCCAAAACATTAAAACATTGCAAGAAAATAAAAAATACAAACATCACAATAAGGTATTGCATACACATGGATGTTCTTTCCTTTCTTTCTATTCCTTTGCAAATCACCCATCATTTTCATCCCTTCAATGATCTTTTGGTTAGTCTATTCACACTCATTGTGTGGCATTTATCTCTATTATATCTGTTTGACCTTGGTCTTTCATTACCTTGGTAAATTAAAGAATAACTAACCTCTTAGAGATCCTATCACTATTATACATCTAATAAAATTATTGCAAAGACCTTTTGGTGTATCTATTTACACTAGCCAATGTATTAATCATAATTACTTCCATATTATTCCATCAAGCCATTAGTGGTTCTTAACCCCTTATCAAAACAATCGAGAGAGATGAAATAATTTAAAGAAAGAAAATAATCAATATAAAAAAGAAAAACTACAGAGAGAGAGAGAGAGAGAGAGAGAGAGAGAGAGAGAGAGAGATGCGCACACACACAACAACACACACACACATAAACACACACACACACACAAACACTCTCTCACACAACAATATATATAACTCTCTCTAGGGGTATTTCTAGTATCTCTATCGGGGCTATGAACACCTGGTTTGCAGTAGAGAAGTGCTGCGACTAGAATCAAATACATATCCATTAGGGCTATGGATGCTTGGCTAGAAGTAAATTTATTTACAACTCTCCTTCCACTCTTCATTCACCAATAGATTATCCAAATCAATCATTCCTATTTATTCACTTATTACCTAAAAAATATTCACTTCAAGAAGAAATGAATTTTCACTTACACATAGTAGATATTGATGAGGAACATAAATAATATGTTACTATTTCACACTCTTACTTTAGTCCATGCTTTGTATCACAATTTGTGCCTTTGGCTCATCACTTTTTCATCACCAATATTCTAGTTACATTTTCCATATCCATCCATAACATTCACACTTTTCTTCTTCTTTGTTTAGAACATCCATGTGCATAAATTTCCTTCTTACTATGTTTGAGGGAAACTTTTCCCCCTCTTTATTCAAAAATATTGTACCTTTTTCTATCATCTATTTTTTGTGTCACACATTATGTTGGGGCACCCTACTACTAAAAGCAACATGTCACTGATACCACATGATTTTGGAACCTTGGGCAGGTTCTTTGGTGAGAACTTGTTTTTGCTGCCACTAGAGGATTATTTTGTTCACAATCACCTTACACTTGGGGGCATGACCGCTCTTTCCTAGTTCCTTGGCTTGCATTCTTAATCTTGTTAAAATTTTCCTTCTTGGCCTTGATCTAAATCATATTATTGTTATATCTATGCATGGGATTTTGACCTTGTATATTCTCACCTCTCGATGGGAGTATCTTGATGTTTTTTAAATTGTACACAAATTTGTAAAACCTAGAAAATCCAAAAACATTTAGAAAACTTAGAAAATCCTAAACATTTAGAAAACCTAGAAAATCCAAAACATTCAAAAAACTTAGAAAATCCAAAAAATTTGGAAAACCTAGAAAATCCTAAACATCATAAAATATGAAAAACCCAAAAATAGTGTCTAACGTAAAAACACTAAAAAAATGAGAACTATACCACAAAATATCCTACTTTAGCACTTTTAAGTTCTAGCACATAACATGTGGATCATCTTGTGATCTTATTTCATCAACAAGTTTTCTTGCTTGTTATGTCTATCTTCCTAGCATATATCATTTCTTGGGGCAATTTCATAGTGCATGTTTTCTTTTCTCAGGACTTCTACATCCTCCATTCATTCCCTTGCATGTATCCTCACTTGGGGAACCATCTTAACCCTTGTTGTATAACTACAACATTTAGGTACTGAAGTTGGATAACAAAAATTTGGTACAATTGTCTTAAACATTGCTTGTTTGAGTGTATTTTCTTGTACTTGTTTGTTTGTTTGGTTGCTTGTTTGTTTACTTTCTCACATTGCATTTCTTATGTATTTTTCTTTGAGTTAGTCCCTTAGCATTTCAAAATATTGGTATTATGGATTTTCATGTCATTTTACCTTTTTTTTATATGCTTACATCAAATAATAAAAGATATTTCCAAGCTATAATAGTATACAAAGTACAATACAATTTTTCCAACCCTCATCTATCTTGCTTCCCATTCTAACTAGCATTCCCTCTAATCAACCTTTTCCATTTATTCTCACCTATCGAGATATGGTGGTAAAAATAACTTTTTTCATCCCTACCACCCTATGTATAAAACTCTCCATGATGGATTTGATTGTCCCGATAGACTCCATGCCGATGTGATGGATTCTTCTTTCATTGTGATCATTTTTCTCATCTTTTCAACTATCAATCACCCTCTTTTATCACCCCATCAATGCTTGAGGGGGCATCATCCATTCTACTAATTTTTATTCTAACCATACAAAATAAAATTTTCTACTAAATATTTGAAATGTCATCGATCACTAAAACACATCAAAGAGGGGAAAATGTACACACCTAATTTCCACCACACAATTTTAATTCTAAAATTACATTAATTCTGCCACTTTCCCATCATATCATCATAATTATTGATTCCTTTCTAATTAGCTAATCTATCCCATCTTCCCGAGTCAATTAATTATATTTCATTAATTAATTGTCCTTTTCCCTCATCTTGGTTGTCAATTAGCGTCAATTCATTAGTTAAAATGCTCTTTTAATTAATTAATTACCCTTTCAAAATATTGTATTTAATTAATAAACCCTATTATTAATTAATTTGATATAGTGGACATTTTGGGTGGTTACACATTGAAGTTATGGCTCAACTAGTGAAAAATGTACACGCAGTCCTGGGGTTTTTGTTTTTCCTATGGTCTTCGATGCTCGTGTTCGAACAAATGGGCCCCACTTTGTTTTCTAGCTAGGGGCCCTCATCCAGTTTGACATACTATTTTTGAGTCCAAGGTTGCCTTTGATTCCATTATTTTATATTACCTTGGATATATATTATAATTCATACACTATATTTCCCGACCCACCATACATGTGGAATTAAAATCTACATTTTAAAAATGATTTAATATTTAATTATTTCCACCACATACTACCAAATCACCTCATTTCCAAAATGTCAACTCTTGTTCTAGCGCCTTAGCCACAAGGCCCACACAACAATCCACATGCCAATATATGGCAAGATCATATAAGCCTCGACACTCCACACCTAAGCCTTAGCTCATTATCCTTGCAAAAAAAAAAACTAACTCTTAATCCAATGAACTTATAGCAATGCCAAACATTTAAACTACCTATCCCCATCCAAGTGCCTCATGTGGAACTAAAATAGAAGGTCAAAGTGCATATTTTAAAGTTAATGTGTATAGGGAGGATCAAACTCATAACCCGCAGTAGAATAATGAACACCCTTACCAATCCACCATGGCCTTAGAAACATTATAAAAGGGGAATTATAGTATTTGAAGGGTACTTTGGAGATGATTGTGTATTAGCCAATAGTGGGAAGTTTTTGAACATTGTCATTTTTGAGCCATTAGATGGCATTTTTAGGATTTTAGCGAGAACTTGAAAGTTATTTAGAATTATTAGATGCTCTACCTAGACCTTAGAATTTTTCGTTTCAAGTTCATTTGATGTTATTATGAATATTTTACTACCGATCCTGACGTAGAACATGGGAAAATTATTTTGCAAATGTTATAGGAAGGTGAGGAACATTGTTGATCGAGTTCAGAGTTCCCTGAAGGTTTGATAAGCATATTTTTACATATTTCAATTTATTTTTGTAATTTTTAATTATTTTACTTGAAAATTGATTAAAATAATGGATGATACTGATTTCTAAGCTATCCCAAAGACATAGCCAGATTTGTGGGTGAACTCCATTATCAATTTTGAGTTTGTTCAATTTAGCATCTATTTGATCTGATTATTTGTAGTTTAAAATCAAAAATTAATTCTTTGGATGTAATTTTAAATGTTTTTACACATTTCCAAAAGATCATATTTGATCCTTTTGATCATGCATCTGAAACAATTTATGAGTTTTAAAATCAGATTTTCAATTCAAGTTATTGATCACATTTAATCAAATTTGGATAAGTTTTTAATCATTTCTCAATTCATTTAAAATCAAGAAATTGAGAAAATTAATCAATATCCTTTTTTATAATCTATTTCTACACTTGGTCGGTGTTATTTTATGGATTAAAATTTCATATCGTAGTAGTTAGTATGCAGATTAGCTTATGATTATATGGATTTTATATTAGTTTTTAGATTGGTTTCATTCAGTTTGTGCAAACATTTGGCCTTGTTTGATATTCCATTTGTAGTGTGTAGTTTTTGGGTATATAGGTTATTTGCAGAAATCATGAGTAAATATTTGAAACAAGTGAAGATTGATGAGAACAAGTGTATAACTATCATATCTAGAAGAGAAATCTTTCCTAAAAGCTAAGTTTTAATATTTGGAAGAGGATATTGTGCGGTTAAAATATGATTTACATGCCAAGGATGAGATCTTGGAACAAATACAAAATGGTGTACAAATGAAGGATTTTCCTTTGACTTCAGATGTAGGTAAAGTGATAGATGAATGCATTATAAGTTTTTCACCATATAATAATTCCTTCCCTTCAATTTGAGATGTTTCTTGTGGTAATTTTGAATAATATACTAAGGGCATTGTATTTAATCTATTGTTTAAAATGGGATTTGATGGAAGAAGACTTAGTAAGAATGGACAAGGTATTACTAACACAATACAGTCGAGAACCGACCTCATAATGCGGGATTATGTTACACTATTGAGTAAGTGGATATTGGAGAAAGTTACAATTTTTTTGAAGGAAGACAAGCTTCTAACAACCAAGTTTCTAAAATACTAACATTGTAGGATTCCTATATATAGAGGGATAAATATCAGTGTAAGAAAATAGGAAGAAGAGGTATTGCAATTTCGCATCCTCTTACTTATAATAAAAATAACATTGATGGGAATTTGGATCCTAAAAATTCTAATGCACTCTTTGAGATTGAAAATTTTGGCTTTGCTATACGAAGATGTCGCATGATTTTCCTTGCATGTTTTGTGGGTTAAGTAATAATTATGTTTCTTATTGTTGGAAGAGAAAAAATTTGCTAAAGAATTTTTATCCTTTTGTGAATAATAAGACAAGTTCTAAATACTAATATTGTAGTGTTGAAATGAGAAATAGAAAATAGGTAACCTTACCCAAACATATGAATTTTGCACTCATTGCAATATGGGTGGAAAAAGATTGAAACATGTTGGAAAATTCATCCATCACGTGCTAAGAAAGCTGCTGGTCCATACACCTATTGATGAGGTTAAAATTAATGAATTTATTAGTTCACCAATAGTTATTGAATCAACTCAAGATCTATTAATTGATAACCCATAGATGAGTCCATTTAATTTTTATTTAGAGGATAATTTATTTAATGGATATTTGTTATTTGCATAGATGATATTGTTGATTAACATGTATATTATTTCAAATCATAATTTTGTGGGATTCCTATTTTATGTAGAAAGGATATTTTCCCATATGATTTTATGTATGAATATGTATTTTGGAGTCATCTCGTAGGGAAGAACTAAGATTTAGGTTTAACATTATCATATTTATCTTCTCACATTTATGGTAGACGAAATTCATTGTGATTTAGAAAACATAATATAAAAATTCAGTGGGCATGTTTAGTATGTCTAATTTTGGATTTACATCTGTTGTCATTTTGTGTGCAAAATATGGATGCTTATAAGAACCATTTCGGGCACCATTTGTATTGTAATTAATTTATAGACTTATTGCATCCACACATAATAATTGCACATGATTTTAAATCCCTTATTTTAGACATTTATTTGTAACTATCACATGTGGTTATAATTAGGGTGTATATTTATTACACTAACAAATTGGTTTCTGACCTAGTGATATTTTATAATAAATGACAATTTCATTGATTTGGATTGTGACATTTGGTAGGTAATATTGTTTCTATACCTAATTTTGCATTGGATATATATTTTATTTTTCACTTTCAATGAAGTTGATTTATCATATGTAGTTTCAGGGATTTAGTCTAATTCTCACCTCTTTATAGGCAATATGCAGTTTAATTTCTGAATCAGTTCCATGATATTTTACAGTGCTATTTACAGTGATATTTTGTCATGATTGATAGTTTCACAAGGTCATTAGACACTAACTATTATTGGTATTTGGTGGTATATTTCATATCGATCATTTAGAGTACTTTACAATTTAAAAAAATTAATGAACACTCGCCTATGTTTGACATTTAGTCGTCTATTTCATAGTGATCAATTTCGGTGATATTTTTTGAGTTCATTTTTTTGCATGGTTAGTGGAAATCCATATATGTTTCGCATTTGGTCATCATTTTATATTGATCTAATTTTGGGAATTTTTCATTTTTAGAAGAATCACGGGGATTGATTGGACACTTCTTTGAAAAGTGTTTAGTTTTAATTTCATAGCAATCCATTTATGTGATAAGCATTTTATTTTTTTGCAAAATTTCTAACCAATATGCTATATTCTAGTTTTTTATATGTTTATGGAATGAAAAGAACCATATAGTATAATCAATGGGTAACTTCACTTTTGGGGACCAAAAATTTCTTATTGGGGAGGTGTGATCCAATAGACATTTTGGGTAGTAATCCATTATCTAATTATCCCTAAACCATTAGAATAAAAAAGATCATGTTGAGATATTTCCAACGGTATAAATATTACGGAAAAAATGGATCACATGAAAAATTTATCACATGCTGAAATTCTAGCTCAACTAGTTAAAAATGTAAATGTAAGTCCGAGATGACATGGACTCATGCAAACTAGCCAAGTGGACCAATCAGATTGTGAAAAGTGGAAAAATGGTGTAAAATAAGTTTTGGGGTTTTAATTTTCTCCTACGGTCTTCAAAGCTTGTGTTCAGAAAAATGGGCCCCGTTATTTGCTGTCGGGCCGGAAGCCCTTAGCCAAATTTGACACACTATTTTTGAGGAAGGGTTCCTTTGCTTCCTTTACTTCATGTTACCTTGGAGACAACTTATAATTTATACACCATATTTCATACCCCCACCATGCATGTGGGATTAAATATCTACATTATAAATTATGTAATATTTAATTATTTTCCACCACATACTACCAACTCACCTCATTTCCACAATGCCAACTCATGCTCTAGCACCTTAGCCATAAGACCCACACAATAGTCCACATGCCAACACATGGAAACCTCATACAAGCCTAAGAACTCCACATCTAATCCTTAACGTATTATCCTTTCCAAAAAAATGTCTCTTAATCTAATAAACCTATGACAATGCCCCACATTTGAACCACCTATCCCTATCCAAGTGCCCCATGTGGGACTAAAATAAGATCAAAGTGCATATTGGAAAGTCAATGCGCCCAGGAGGATTGAACCCATAACCTTTAGAAAAGAATAGGCACCCTTACCAATCTTCTACACCCATAGAAACATTATTAAAGTGGAATTATAGTATTTGAAGTGTACTTTGGAGATGACCGTGTTTAGCCAATAATGTATAGTTTTTGAACCAATCATTTTTGAACCATTAGATGGAATTTTAGGCTTTTAGTAGAACTATAAATTTGTTCATAATTTTCTAATGCTCTACTTGGACTTGCAATTTTTCCGTATGGTGTTAATTTAAAATCTTTTTTAAAATTTTACGAACTCTCTTGACATAAAACATGGGAAAATTATTTTGTAAATGCTACAGGAAGGTGAGAATGTTTCCAATTGAGTTCATAGTTCCCTAAAGGTTTGATAGGCATATTTTTTCATATTTAAATCCATTATTATTTGTAAGCTTTAATTATTTTACTTACAAATTGATTTAAATAATTGATCGATGGCATTTTAAGCTATCTTAGAGACATATCTCGATTCGAGGGTGAATTTCGTTATCAATTTTTGAGTTGGTTTAGTTTAATATATGTTTTAAGTGATTATTTTCTATTTGAAATTTGAAATTAATTCTTTGGATGTAATTTTATAAATTTTTATACATTTCGTAAAGATTGTATTTGATACTTTTGATCGTGAAAACCGGAAATGATTTATGAGTTTTAAAATCATATTTTGATTCAGTTTATTGATCACATCTAATCAGATTTGGATCATTTTTAATCAGTTCTCAATTCATTTAAAATTGGGAAATTGAGAATTTTAATTAGTATCCATTTTTATAGAATATTAATACACCGGGTTAGTGTTAGTTTACAGATCATAAATCCCCTCTCAAAACCCCTCTAATTCTACTATTTTCACCAAATCATCTTCAAATGTATCCCACAAGATAAATACGACCTATTCATTAATCCCAGTTACTAAGCTAAAACTTCCCCAAATCCCATGGTCACTAATTTTTAATTAATCTCTTAAAATCATACTTATCCACTCCTAATTCTACATATCCTTTATCCCACATTCACTAGGATGTATGCTTCTCCCAAATTGGAAAGCTATATAAGAAACCTAGTACCTTCCTACTAATCTACACCTTTACACACCTTTTCAATCTTACTCAAGAGAGCATTTCTATTATAGGAAGGCTTGCAAATTAAGAAACCTCCTTATTTACTAAAGTTAGTAGGAGAAGATTCAAACATGGCCTTTAGGCCATTTTGATGAGATCTCTTCCCTTTAGTAACATCCTTGATCATGTGTAGCTTACGTTTGGTTTAGAAGGAAATATCTACATATCAAAAGCACATCCAATTTTGAAAGGAATTTTACATTCAATTTTTTTAACCTTTTGTGTAAGTTTTAATCTTATTTTCATGCTTTATCTTAATGTATTTGATTAGAGAATCAAGCTAGGATTTACTTGGTGGTAAATCCTTTATCTATTAGCTTAGGTTCCTTAGCATGCATATAAAAATCAAGGAACATAGGCCATAAGAAATGAAAAAAAAACAATAATCCACACACAAACACATATACATGAAAAAAGAGTGTCAAAGTATGATAACATGATATAATAGCCAAGATATGTAAAATATGTGAAACATGATATGTCAACACTAAAAAAGACACACATGTTAGTAATATTATCTCAAAATATAATATGTACACAATATATGTAATCAAGTATACTAAGTAAGTATAAAGGACCTATAATGGAACCATAACACTTTGATGTAGTGTAAAAATAAATACCCCTAGAAGAATAGGAAGTTTGGGTAAAGGAGAAAACCAACACCTATCATTGTGTAATGATCTATGTATGTCCTGAATAATGCTCAAAATAACTCATGAACTCATGTGTGTAAAGAGTAAAGAAGCATGCTATTTATGAAACCAAAGTGAAAAACACTATGTATAATGGAAAGTGCTAATAACTCAAGTGAAATGTACAGTCCTGATTTTGTATTTTTATAAATATATGAATGTTTTTGTATTTTAAAAGTTCTTATCTAAATAAAAAAGGGGTAGAATTGACCTATCCAATGAGATACTTTAGAGGAGGAAAAGTAATTGATAAAGGAGATAGAGGATTAGGCCTTTATTATGGAGAAATAAGTGAATCAAATGTAAGAGGAATAGTAGTGACAATATTTGTAAAAGAAGATCCAAAGGAGGATGGAGAAGTATGAGGAGTGTGGGAGGAAAAATACCGTGTAGAGGGATAGAAGAGCTAGTAATCCTAGACATACCCTGGGTACTATATGTCCTATGGGAAATGTGGGATAGAACCCTATGATGAGAGGAGTAAAGAAAAGTAGTGTGTGAAATTGAAGCCCTATCAAAAGACCTAGGAGAGATAGAGTCATATGAGGCATTGTGTAGAATCAAAGACTTATTAGGAGACCTAGAAGAGATACAACCGTAATAAAAAAGTGAGCAACCAAGGGCATATTAAGAGACATAGGTGAACTTGAGCCATGAGATTGAGTGTGTGTAACTAGGGGCCTATCAAGAGACCTAGGAGAACTAGAACCGTGAGAAGTATGGATAGTGCCAAGACCTAGTGAGAAATTTAGGAGGGCTAGAAATGTGATGTATATTGTGTGAAACTAAAAGCCTATCTCGAGATGAAATATGTGTAGCAATATGAGTGGAAGAGGGATGAATAGGAAAACTAGAAGTAAAATCCTTAAAGGGAGTACCATGAATGGTGATAACCTATTGGTTATGAGTAAAATAAATACGTTGGTGGATAACATAAGTAATATCCCTAAGTTCATGTAACCAAGGGAGAATCAAGCGTAAGATTACAAAAATAAGAGTGGTAAAGCAACCATGAATGAAGTCGTAGTAGTGATAGAAGCAATAGTGATGGGTAGAGTAATATGAGGATATCAATGATTAGTATCAAATAAAGTATTATTTTTATAAATTATAGGAGATTAAAGTAATGTGAGAGTGTAGAAATTATATTTTTTTGGTCAACCAAAACATTGCATATAAGCACTTTATTGATAGAGAAAAGAATAAATAGAGTATCGAGGCAAACATGACATTAATATCGAGTCATCAAAAGTAATGAGTGGTGTAAGAGATGATATATGAGTGATAGTGTTAATAAATCCATATAAAGGGTGGTCATAATAGGGTAGTGGTGGCACGGGTGATAAGTATTGTGAATTTAAAATGTATATTTATCATTGTTATGATTAGGAGGTGGATCACCGAACATTTTGAGTCTAACATTATCATTTATTACATTAGAGGATTCCATGGGTTCATCCCATTCAATAGTATGGGATTATATGAGACATTGGATGATATGGTAAAGGTTAATACATCTATCTTTGAAGTGGTAGATACATCAATGATAATCGATGTAGGCATTGGTATGGAAATTATTGCTTTAAGGATTACTTGTATCAATCTCAAATGGTGGAGGGAGATACACAAAGTCACACTCAAGAAATTGATTTAATATAATGTGTGGGGCATAAGGTAAGAGGGTAAAATACCTATGGGTGGGTTAGAGTTTCAACTTAGTTGGTTGAGAAATAAAATTGACGGTGTATTTAGAGGTGAACTTAGTATCATTAGTCTTGCGATTAAATATTAGTTTTCTTGGAAACTTGGTAATAAAGGTGGGATGAGTACTAGAAATGTAGTTAAGACTATTCATATATATTAACTTATTTTGTCACTCCTTGAATGCATGAAAGAATTGTTCAAAAGATCAATTTTTTTCAAATAGGACATGATTCTTACAAAGGTGGATGTAAGATTTGGATGAATAGATATTGTAATTCACTATTGGATAAGATATTAATTATATTGTTAAGCGTAGTATTGTATTGTAAGACATAATTGTTGTAAATGATTTCAATTTTTTTAAATTCCTATTTCATTCCCTTTTGATATTTAAATGTGTTTATAACCAACATACATAAAAATGATGAAATAATGCAACAAGAGGATTATTTGATTTAATTAATCGCCAACATTAATTACCCAAATTAGAATAACAATTTATAAAGTGAAGATTGGATTAAAAATATTAAAACACAGGATAAATTTTACTTAGTTTATTTTGTGAGGATCTAGGAGATTCTATGTGATATGAGTGTAGAAATAGGTTGATTTAGGATTGAAAGTGCTTTATTGCTGAAATTGGCAGCTAAAAGTGTACTTGGTCAAAATCATAAAGCCAGTCCAAAGTGTCATTATGTTCCTCACCCTTGACTACCTTATTGGACCTACTTGTATTCTAGGTCTATAAATTTTTGTGTGCCTCACCTATCCGGAAACGGATGTCATTGTGTGTCAGTCTTCTTCACTCTCCTTCGAATGTATCAGTAATTCCGATTAAACACTTAAACCATCATAGTATAAGATGTATTTCCTTAAAAATGTTAGGTGGGTTGTGGGAACCCCTATGCAATGCCAATGTTGCCACTACTTTGAAGTGGGGTCAAACCAAACGTCATTCTCATAACATATGATATCTACTATAGTGCAACTAGAATTTGACAAAATATTCTTTGAAAATACCTTGATGAGTTTAAAAATTGCTCAAATAATTAGGAAGGGTCACTTTTATTTCTTGTGGAGAGAAAATGTATACTCGTGGAATTGGTAGGTGACTTCATACCTATAAAGAATATTGCCCTAATGGATGTGCATGAGTTATTTCATATTTTGGAGAGCTTGGAGTGCCTTTTGAGATTGCTTTTACATAAGGAGATCCCTGAATGTACTATGACCCTATATGAGGTGAAATTGAATTTCTTATATATACTTCCGATGGTTAATATGTCATGAAATGTTGACTAAGAAATAACATCAGTCCATATGAAGACAATGCAATTAAAATTTTTAGTGCACAATGTGCCGGTCCAAAACCATACGGTAGGGCCGAGTTGTAGATTTTGACAAACTGACCAAAGTTGAAATTTTTGACTTAGAAGGAAAAGTTTAAATTTTTCATGAAGCTGAAGATAGATGTTTCTAGTTGTGTTTTGTGTAATTAAACCTTAGAAGTTGATGATAGAAATCCATTTAAAGATAAAGACGTGAATGAATATCTACTAGGGTGTGTTAAGAAATAGGGGAGGGTATATTTATACATGTAAGTGTGAAATTTCAAGACCAACATTGTCAAAGGATAAATGGCCAAATTTGAGTGTCTACAGAGTGTATGGCATAAATCGTCAACAGATCATTTTTTTGAATAAGACCAATTCTTGTAAAGGTGGAAGTAAAATTTAGGTGAATAGATATTGCATTTCACTATTAGATAAGATATTAATAATCGTGGTAAGAAAAGTCTCATATTATAAGACATAATTGTTGATAGGATAGGTGGATTCTTGTCACAATTTAGATAATTGTGCATAATTTTTGGTCCCCAATGTTACTAGAAAATTGTGCCAAAAATTGATTTTCCAAAGTGGTAAGAAAAAAAAGTTTTTTGGGGAGATCATAGAACCATTGCATTGTAAAATCATTAAAGCTACGAGGAAAGAGATTTGTGAGGAGCATATCATGATAAACATAATCAAAACAATACATATGGAAGGAGTGGAGATGCTAGGTGGGATATCCTTTTCCATTATAAGTAAGGATTTTAGGGGAAACAAAATTAATAGAAAAATAATAATATTCCACTTAGGGTGCAAGGATATTTTGAAGAAGTGAGTATAATCCATATCACGAGTAGAAATAAAGGAAACTTGGTGTAGTTGTAATATTTAATATTGTAATGTATGAACAAGGTTTTCAAGGGATCGTGTACTAGTGGAAGAAGTGTGTGAGCAATTATGAGTGGATATATGATGTGTAAGAGAAATATAGGTTATAGGTAGATGCATATAAATATTATGCATTGAAGGATTATGTTCCCTAAGGAGGTAGGAACCATGGATGTAGGAAAAATATGTCTCAATATGAGAGAGTGAAACATTCTTATGTTGGTCTCTTTTAGTATAAAGGATAAGATCAATATGAGTGGGGAAGAAGTTTGTAATGTGTTGAAGTTAGTCTTTAGGAGATCATGAGTGAGTAACATGGTTGTTTCTTGAACCTTCAATTTGGGTAGGATAAAATTTGAAAGTAAGAACAACATTAGAAAAGATATTATCTATACAAAAGGAACCTATAACATGTGGCATAGTGCCATGGTGTACACCAAAAAAATGGGAGTAATATCTCTCGGTGGTAGAGGATTGAGAATCATTAAGTTGAAGGAAAATATTATAGAAGAGTTGAGGGTTAATATTGATGATGAATAGGAAAATAAATACAACACCAAGAGTAAAAAATAATATTATAAGCATGCCCTAGTGAAGCTAAGGTGGATGATAAGATTGAATCACGAATCGGGTTCACCAAAATTTTTACACCATAATTAGAATTAACTTAAAACCTAATTGATCTTTAGTGAAATAAATACACTAAAGGATGTAATGGTTAGCAACGGTGGATACTTTGATCAATTAACATCCAAAATTAACTACTACAACAAAAATATCTCTTTTATACTAGTAAATGATATTCTAAAAAAGATATGAACTTAAGAATAAAAAGGAACGAGTGCACTTAATTGATTACACATGATTATGGAAGGTTTGGGAAGTTTCACTATAGGAACGAGGAGATATAAACTTGAATAATCTTCCTTCAAAGGAATTTGTAACTAGAATATACTTGGTTTAAGACCATAAAACTCTACCACAACTGTACCACATTGTCTTAACCCTTTTGTGTTGTCTTGGACTTGATCAGATTTGGGATATTTAACTTTTTGACACCATCAATTGTATAAAACTCTCTATCACCGTGAAACCCTATTTTCCAATCATTATGTAAATATATTTGAATACTTTGATCATCATCTCAAAACATATCCATAAATGAGAACTCCCATGAAATAAATATTATTTGGGTTGTGGGAATCCATGTGCACAAACAACATTGACACTACTTGGAAAAGGACTCAAAACACTTGTCATTATTCACCTAGAATATGATATCTAAATGAATGCAAATAGATTTGAAAACCATCTTTGACCATGCTTGAATTGAGTTTTACTCTTGGTAAGATACTTGGGAAGAGATCTTTGAGTGCTTGTAGATGAGACATATTTATTTCTAAATTTAGTAAGAATATTTTTATCTATATAGATTGCTACCATAATGACTATGGATGTGCTATTTTCATATTTGAGGAGGCTTGGGGTGACTTTTACAAATGCAAAAAGTGAGTGTATCAATGTAGTTCCATGAGATTTATAGGTTAGCAAATGAGGTAGTATTTAATTTCTTATCTAGTGTTCCAAAGATGGTTTATCATTGAAAGGCCAACCTAGAGAGATTAAAAGACCCAACAAAAGATATGAATTTGAAATTAAAGTTAGAGGACATGTCAATCTATGATCATAGAAGCTGGTCAGGATCAAATGTACTATCATGAAAAAATTGTACAACCTTGACAAGGGAAGGGAAACACGCAACATGAAGTTTGGAAGATATTTCATGATGTTTTTTAATGGATTTTATACATTGTGTTCTTATAATTTGATGATATTTTAGTGTGCAAGGATAAACAAGATAAAAAAATACCTTAGAACGTGTTAAGTGGTAAAGAGAAGGTTGTGATTAACTAATATTAGAATAAAATAGGTGTATGATAATATAGTTAATATAATCTAGGAGGACATAAAAACTATAAATGAATGCTCTAAAGAAGTATAAATGAATAAATAATTAAGAAAATGGAAATAAAACCCTAATGTGCAAGAATAAAGTGAGGAAATAACTTCTAGCTGATTGTAGATGGTTGTCGTAAAGTTTTGCAAGTTTGACAAGGAATTCTAGAAGCGGGAACATTTGCACAAGGGCCGAAAAAGGGTGGATTTGGAAGATATGAGTAGACTGGACCACCCAAGAGGGTATTGGGGCACTGGGGCACTCGGTATGTAAAAATAGGTGCCATGGTCTTTGAAAAATATCAGAACTTGATTCTTTCAGGGCGAGAAGATGATGTGTAAACCTCACCATTGTCACACTAGATTTGTTGAACTGCACCGAATGTACCAAATGAAGCAAGATGATGTTGAAGACCTGAAAAAGATAAAATAAGTATCAAAACCTAAAAATAAAGATGAAAAATGAATGGGTCAGACTGACCTCAACTTCCACAACAGTGGGCTTACTCCTATGAGTGTTGCACTACATTTCAGACCTAAATGTAGTTCTAGTGTGTGTGTGCATGTCATGCCCTAGGTGCTCTTGTTCCAGTTGCACTATGTGAAATAATGAGCAATAAATAAATTTTAAAAATGTAATAGCATGTGTGCATGGAATAGAGTAAAATCCCTCCCCCTATGAAGTGTGTGTTTATGCAGATCTCTAGCCTTGATACATGGAACTGTGTGGATCCAAGTGATGCAATGGATCCAACTCTAGATGGAGTGATAGTATTAGATGACGCTAGGACCTTCATTATGGTCTCATAACTTTATATTTATAGGATTCTCTTGATCTAATTTCCTAACTAACTCTGACATGGACGAATAGGAAAAAGATAAGGATGAAAAATGCTAGAAAGAGCCCAAAAAGTGGTGGGAAAGTAGAAAAAGGATCGGGGCACCCCAGGGTGCTCCAATACAAGCATGGGCACCCTAGTTTAAGATAAATCAATGGAAAATTGCCAAAATATACTAGGCATGTATATAAGAATGTGTGGTAATGGTGAAATAAAAGCAAAATAAAATGGTCAAAAAATGGGATTAATTAGTACTTTCTTCACTCAAGGACCTTCTAAATAGTAGTATGAGATTGGGCTAAATAATGTCTAAAGTGCATGATTTTGTGACTACATTTTTCCCCAATTTATGTTGGTGAGCTGAAATCTTAGTAACATAAATTAGATAGAAGTGCGTACCTGATATACATGAATAGTGTAGTAGAAATATGTTGAAGGACTAGACTCAAGCATGTAATGGAAAAAAATAAGATGGAGGAGCATGGAATCTAAATATGAAAAATGTGCATAGAAAAAGTGATGAGAGTGAATCTAGGGTGGAATGTGTGTGTATTTTCTATGGTGTGTAGTGTACCTGCATGGTTAGTAAAGAATGCGCTATTGTAGAATGTTGTTGTTGACGTTGTCATCGTCTTCATTGTTGTTGTTGCACCCAATTTGAATGATTATTTATCATACATCTAGCCATGAAAGGAGAAAATGATCAAGTAGTCAAATATGTATGTATGTAAAAATGCTATATAAAATACGCATGTGTATAAAAATGTGTAAAATATGCTAAATGAAAATGTAAATGGAACATGTGCACCTAATCCATATTGAGAGAAAAGGGTGTAGAAGAATATCTTGTTTTGCGATTTTTTTGGGTGATCTCACAAAGGCACCCTAGCTAAAGAAGTGTAGGGAGGAAATTGTCTATGTCCTCCAAGCTTTAACTACTTCTAAAATGTATGTGAAGATATCTCTGTAGCATCTTTGTTTTTTGGGTGATCCAATGCCACTAGATGAAGTAGTGTAGAGAGGCACACCCATTGTAACCTCCAAGCCTATAACTACTTCCCAGAAATGCTAAGGGCACCATGTCCTATAAAATACGCTGTGTATGGGGTTTGTAGAGTATTCTAAACCTACTCACTATATATAAACCCATAATGCCAAGGGCTGAAAGTACACCATATTGAACTAGTGTAACTCCATCATGTTAGTATGTAAATCCCCCAAATTATTCCCCCATCTTTGGTGGTGCATGTGATTTCATTGATAGGAGAATGTGGCCAAAAAGAGGACCGACCACACTTTGAAATTTATACCTTGGAAAGCTCTTGGTAGAAACCAAGGCACACACAAATAAGAAGGCTAGCTAAAGACAAGTGTAAAGAAAATAATGTATGCATATAGAAAACATGTGTAAGCTACGCAAACAATGTAGTAAATGTAAACACGCAAGAAAATAAGTAAGCCACACAAAGAGGGTTACAACATGGGACATCACTCACGATGTTGCAAGACACATAAGTCCATCATAGCTGCAAACAACAAGCAAGTGTGCATACAAACATAAGGTAAATCCCGTATATAATGGAAAACAATAACAGACAAGTAGAAACAAACAAAAAATTAGTCATTGAAACATGTGATCTTGCAAAACAAGTGTTGCACATGGAACACTAGTTAGCATGTTAGAGAAATAACCAATATTTCAAAAGCGTGTATGAGCAAGTAATGTAAGATTCTAAGTACAAAATGAAATAATAACACCTGGATGAGACGAATGTGGATGCCCCCAACGACCCGTATAGGAAGGGTATAATTCGAGAATCCATGCCGCGTGTAGAGTCTTGTATCCTAAATCACACTAAACAAAAGTGTGAACAAACATGTGTATATGATATAGATAATGACATATTAAAAATCCATCTAACACGTGTAATAAAGTGAAGATGTAAAACACTAACTAGCAAAAATAAATGCCCCCAAAACAATGTGGTATATTGTGGATGGATGGAATGGAATGAAAGATGGAATGATATGAGCCACATGCCCTCGAGTGAAAATAAGTGTATGCAATGAGGTTAATTTTGTTTTCCCCCACAACAATCAAGAATGAACCATAAACGAGAGTGCGTCATCAAGAAATGGTCGAGTAGTTTTTTTGTCTCTAGCACACTGTGATGAATGTGTATGTGTAGTGATGAAATTAGACATGTAGAAATGATGTGCATGAATGCTATAGCCAAAGCATATATCAAGACTTGATGAAGGGATGAGTGATGATTTATCCGAAGCTTATATCACTATATGATGAATGAAAAAGTGATGATGTAGCCCTTAGTGTATATCACTATAAGATGAATGGTAAGGATGAGTGATGATTTAGCACTAAGAATATATCACTATATGATGAAAGGATGAGTGATGATTTATCCCTAAGCGTATATCACTATATGATGAATAAGTGAGTGATGATTTAACACTAAGAATTTATCACTACATGATGAATGATAAAGAGTGGTGATTTAACCTAAGGTGTGTACCACTACATGCTGATACAATGGGGGTGGTTATTTAGCCTAAAGTGTATACCAATACTAGATGAAAAGATGGAGGTGGTGATCTATCCTAAAGTGTATACTACTACTAGATGAAAAGGGGATGAATGAAAATTTAGCCTAAAGTGTATGCCACTAGCATATGAATGCCATAGGATGAAATGTTGCATTGTGAATATAAGGTCTATTTGATTTGTAAACCCTTGGTAGTTGAGTATTTCTTGAGGAACTAAAGTTCATCATAGGGTGGTTATGGTAGCATAGAATAATGTAGTATTTGTAATGATGAAACGACCATGTGGTGAGTGGAGTTTGTAGGTGCACGGTGTGTAAAAGGCAACATGTAATATATAATATGTAATGAAATGTGTGATAATGTAGAATGTAGGGATGAAAATGTAAAGCTAGACTCATATGTAATGTAGACTAGCATAGTATGTAGAATATAGATGATGTATAAATGTGCCATGTGAAATAGCCTAATGGCATATGTAATGCATAGAATGACTAATATGTGCATGATGAAAATGTAGTATAATGTAGAATGTAGACTAAGTGTAGAATGGATGGTGTATGATGCGTGATGTGTGTGATAAAATGTAAATGTGTAATTCTGTATTGCGGTGTGTGGGGTTTAGTGTAATGGTAATCCATCAATAGTCAAGTGTGAACCGAAGCACAAGAGTGCGTCATTAGGTAATGACAGTGCTAGAATGTGTGATTAGTATGCCTATGTAGGAAGATGAATGAATGGTGATGCACATATGCTAGAATGTGGGGGGGTAAGATGTTATGCCCCAAGTGTCTATGAAGGAGTACACAAATTAACCGATGAGGGTGAAGGATGAAGGCCCCTCAGCCAATACTTGTGATGGTGAAAGCATAGGACCATGCTCAAGTAATGGTGGTATAGTAGACAAACGTTGCACGAGGGAGTGAAGTCTATATACATGCAAGGGATGGATATAAGATGGATATCGAGGTGTAGAAAAATTCATCAGCGATGGAGATCTCAAAGATGTTGTGTGTGAAGGTTATGAAGACCCATGTGGAATAAAGTGAGGCGGTGATCGACGTCGAGAGGTAGTAACTATCCTAGGAATAGGCCTATGTCGGTGTGTAGGACTAGTAGAATGATTCAGTCATGTAGAAGGTACATGATTAGGTGAACTAGGAGTAGACTATACTTTTAGTAACATAGGATGAGACAAGTTAAAAGGGTGAGGTGACACACGAGTAACTATATGAGAAGATGATGATAGTGGAGGAGGTGGAATAATATCATTAATAAAAACTACTTGTAAGTTGTGAATGAATATAAGTTGTAAGTGATTTATAGATATGATGGATTAAGAGTGATGAATCCAATTAAGTCCTAAAATCAGATCACATCCCTCAACTATGTTTCCAACAAGGAAAGGGACAAACATAGTAAGAGGGCCGACTATGACATGTAGCTTAACAACACCAAAGGGTTTGTGGAAGGGATACTCAATTTGTGATGGAGGGTAACTGATGGCCCTAAGGAGGGACATAGAACATGCACTAATGGGCCATGATGGGTCAACCTTAGTATTGTTGATGGAGGTTGAGCCAATAGATGCATGGATATGTAAATTATTAGATGTAAAATTAGTGTGATAATTGGCATTGGAAAAATAAATGACTGGTGGCTATGCTTCAATGTCAGTGACTAAGAAATTGAGAGCTCCTGGTTGAGATGGTGTAGCATAATTAATAGAGGAATCAGTCATTTTTGTATCATGTTTGGGTAATGGGTTGTTAAAAATCTTAAGTTTATGATTTTCATTAGTAGGTGTTGATGTTGTAGATTATGGAAGTTTGATTTGGAAATTGTCAAGAAAAATCTGAATGATATGCCGTAACTAAAAACACCAATTAGTGGAATGTCATATGCATTTGTGATAATAAAAATAATATATTTCATTGAATTTATGCCATTTGGGTTGAGATGGATCAAGTTGTAGAGGTGATGGTAAGGTAATAAGATTACTATCAATAATTTGTGGTAGAAAAATGTTTGATGGTGTACTAAGATTAGTAAGAGTACGTCTGTATGGTTGAGGTCAAAGCTCCCTAGGAGTAGAAATAAAATTTATAATAGGTTGTTTATCCATGTGTTTAGGCGTAAAATTTTTGGATGGTGGTTTACTTGGAACACGAGAAGAGGAAAAAGCTTGTTCCTGATATTTAAGTTTTCCTATGGAAAGAATCTTATTCTCATGAAGCTTGAGAGTGTGAAAAAGTTGGTCGAATGACGAAGATGTCTCAAAGAGAATTATCTCTTGAAGTTTCAGTAATAGACTATGAATAAACATATCTTTAAGATTAGAATACAAAAGGACATTAGTCATCTTAGATATGTTGTGTTTGTAACAAAAGACATGATCGAGAGAAGTGTTCATTGGACCGTTTCTTGAGATGTGTCGAGTTGAGTATAGGAAATATTAGAGCCAATATTGATAGAAAAATGTGTAAGAAAGGCATCATCCAGATGAGTGAAAGAGACTATTGAATGGACATGTAGGTCATAAAACCAACACATTGCATAATCTTGTAAACTATGAGGAAAGAGCTTAGCGAGAATGGTATGATCATCTCGCATAATCGAGACATGCTACATGAAAAGTATGGAGATGATCTTAGGGGTCAATATGGCCTTTAAGAATGGGAAATTTTGGAGAGATGAAGTTGGGTGGAAATGCATAAGTGGAAATCGCTGGTACGAAGGGGGTATGTAGCAATGATGTGTAATCTAGAGAGGATGATCCTTGAGAAGTAGTAAATTGGAGCTGGAAAATTTGATTTTGTAAATCTTGATATAAAGATGTTAAATCAGGAGTGTTTGAAGAAGATCTAAGTTGCATATTAAGAGTACCAGGGTGAGTGATGGGAGTAGTAGTTGTAGTAATAACAACAGAAACATAAATGGGTGGAGTGGAGACCATAGGAGCTAAATAAGCCACAAAAGAGGTGGAAGCATCACGAGCTTGCTTAGCAGAAATTAAAGCATGTAAGACATGTGATATATGGGTTAGGTTTTTGCGCAAATCTTGGTGGAAGTCAATAATAACATTAAGTTGTTCTTGGTCAACATTGGTGTCCTCATCGTAGGATTTTTCACTATCAGAGGCTTCAATTTCATGGAGAGGAACACAGTTGGAATTATCTAAATGGTTTTTAGCCATAGAAGTGGTTGTATCAGCCATTGACCTAGAAGTATGATGGGTAAATGAAGGGAGATCACAATATTGAAGAGATCCAAAACGAATCACTACGGGTAATGGGCATAAATTAAAATAAGGAAGAAAAATTTGCAAGATGGGTTCACCAAAATGATTAACTAATATTAGAATAAACTAGGTGTATACTAATATAGTTAATATAATCTAGGAGGACATAAACGCTGTAAATGAATGGTCTAAAGCAGTATAATTGACTAAATAATCAGTACTAATGGAAATAACACCCTAATGTGGAAGACTAATGTGAGGAAAAAACTAAACTAATTGTAGATGGCTGTTATAAAGTGTCACGGGCTGACAGGAATTCCTTAAGAAGGAACGATTGCAAAGGGTCCCAAAAAGGGTGGATCTAGAAGATATAAGAAGACTAGAGCACCTAGGAGGGTGCTGGGGTGCCCTGGGGCGCTCTGGTATGCACAAACAGTTGACTTGGTCTTTGAAAAATATTGAAACTTGATTCTTTTAGGGTCAGAATATGACCTGTAACCCTCGTCAGTTGTCGCACTAGATTTGCTGAACCGTGTCGAATGTACCAATGAAACAAGATGATGTTGAAGACTTGTAAAAGACAAAAGAAGTATAAAAAACCTAAAAAATAAATATGCAAAATGAATGGGTTGGACTAACCTTATCTCGCCACAAAAATGGGCTCACTACTCGAGAATTGCACTACATTTTAAACCCAAATGTAGTTCTGGTGTGTGTGTGCATATCGTGCCCTAGGTGCTCTTATGCCAGCCACACTATGTGAAATAATGAGCAATAACTAAATGTAGAAAATGTAATAGCATGTGTGCATGGAATAGAACCCATCACCCTATGAAATGTGTGTTGATGCAGATCTCCTAGCCTTGATGCATGGAACTATGTGGATGTAAGTGATGCAATGGATGCAACTCTAGATGGAATGATAGTAGTAGATGACACTAAGACCTTCACTATGGTCTCATAACTTTATACTTAAAGGGTTCTCTTGATCTAATTTTGTAATTAACCTTGACATGGCCAACTAGGAAGATGATAAGGATGAAAAATGGCTAGAAAGGGCCTTAAAAGTGGTGGGAAATTAGAAAAGGACCGGGGTTCCCAGGTGGGACCGAGGTGCGCCATTTTAGGATAGAATGATGGGAAGTGCTAAAACAAATTGGGCATGTATATAAAAATGTGTGGGAATTGAAAAATAAAAGTAAAATAAGATGGCTAAAAGATGGGATTAATTATTACTTTCTTCAATCAAGAAACTTCTAAATAGTAGTATGAGACCGTGCTAAATAATGTCTAAAGTGCATGATTTTGTGACTACATGTTGTACTTATCTCAACAAGAGTGCATTGTCAAAACTAGCAAATTGTCTAAGAGTTAATTTCCGAATTTGATTGTTTATAGAGATAATTAATAGGCCACATATTGATTTTAGGATACTAAATGAGCCAAATATCATTCTTGAGCTACAAAAGGAGTTATATATCAATCTTAAGATATTAAAGGAGCTATATAATATGCTTTTATAATGAGTGTTCATTTTAAAAAAAAAAATATGACTTTATGTGGAACATGTTTGATTCATTTAAAAATCGTATGCCATTAGAAGGATTAGTTGAATAATTTATAAAATCTTATACTTTATTATGGAACCTATTTGATTAATAATAAATATTATTCCTCTATAATGAGTATAACCATAAGTTATATTCAAACCATTGTTTGAAAAAAACTTACCCCATGAAAGGGGAAGTGTAATTTCTCATTTATAAAGAAAACTATAAACACCATGCCCTATTTTTTGGGGTGGTATGAGATGTCATAGGCATGTTACCCAACTCAAGGGAAAAATGGGGGTAAGGACACTATGTTAGAATATGTTAACTATAATAAGATATTTATTGTGTTATGTAAATTGATATTAGATAGTAACATATTCCTATAGTAGTATCTTAGTGGGTATACTAGTGATTATAGATCATGTTGATGTCATGAGTCATAATATATTCCCCATTTGGGTGCGTGTTAATGTGGAGTCAATACAATTTGAATTATTGAAACAAGATTTTATATGACCCATGTGAGTTATTTAGTACCATGCGTCATTTCATCGAACAATGTTAAGTGCAAACCCATGTTTCAGTAATTATATATATTAATTATAATAACAATGACAATGGTAATAATAATAAGAATTAAAATATTGAATTAAATAATTAACATATATATAATAATCAAGTGATGAATAAAATTTAGTGGCAGATGGAGTAAAAAGATGGTAAGTGGAGAAATTGAAAGTATATGGTGAGAAAATATAACACATAGATGAAAGGACATGGAATGTTGTGGAGTGTGAAAGAATAATTTTAGGGAATGAAAATCCATAATGAAAAATGGGGGTTAGGACATTATTTTAGAAGACATTAGCTATAATAATATATTTCTTGTGTTCTTTTAATTGAATTTATATAGTAACACATTCTTGTAGAAGTACCTTAGTGGGTGTAATAGTCATTATAGGTCATGTTGATGTTGCAAGTCATAATATATTCCCCATGTAGGTGTGTGTTAATGTGGAGTTAACAAGAGTTGAATGATAGAGTATTATTGAAACATAATGGTATATGAACCATGTGAGTGTTTTAGTGCCATGTGTCATTTCATCTTAATAGTGCTCGGTACCTAGACCCACGTTTAAGTATACACACACACACACACACACACACACACACACACACACACACACACACACACACACACACACACACACAGAGAGAGAGAGAGAGAGAGAGAGAGAGAGAGAGAGAGAGAGAGTAATGAAGTAATGAATAAAATTTAGTGGTGGAAGGAGTAAGAAGGTGGTAAGTGGAGAAATTGAAAGTAAATGGTGAGAAAATATGGCACATAGATGTAAGGACATGGAATGTGGTGGAGTGTGAAAGGATAATTTCAGGGAATGAAAATATATAAAATCATAATGAAAATTAAATTTTTGGTTACTTGTTGTAGTTATAAATACGAAGTGACATGTATGAAAAATTGGGAAGCATGCACAAGGTATGTGGAATGTTTAAATAAATTCTATAAGAAATTTGGTGCACGATGTGAAAAGAATGGGGTTTTTGAAAAATCCTTGTGAAATTTAAGAAAATGTATTTGGGATAATATTTAGCTACCCTTGAGCCTTGGAAAACATCCTTCCCAACCGATCCTGAAATGCGAGTTTTAAAATAGAGTATGTACATTACTTAAAGTATAATAGAATATAAATTGGTTTTGTGTAAATATAAGTGACCTAGTAGATACATATGGAAAATATGGAAGCATACATGAGGCATGCACACTATTTGAAAAAATTTCTGAAAGAAATTTGATGTCTTTGGGATTTTATAAAGAGAAAAATGTGCACAAATGGATTTGTTAAAGAGACCTTAAAAACTTTCAAGAAATACAAATGCTTGGGTAGACATACACATAAATCACATGAACCACTTGATAAAATGCCTTGATCATATATTTGATACTAGGAATGGATTTATCTCATTCATATTAGCTATGATTTGTGTATTCATTTCCCTAATTGTTAAAATAAGTTGTATTTATTTTGGTGTGTGTAGAATACATGAATGTTCATTAGCATATTTACTTATTTATTGTGGCGGTGTTTAAACACTTTCCAGGTAGTGGAGACTGACCTATATAGAAAACTCTGTGTTTCTCGAGATATGAAAACCACCAATACATACACTAATTTAACGAGAAGTGAAATATAAATTTAACGTGAAAATGGAGGATTGGCCTCATATACATGTGAACAAATGTATTTTAATACATTTTAATTTTTAGTGTCCATTTGTATTGTGGAATTTTGTACTTCTCGAGAAAATTTGTAGTTTAGTTACAAATTATTCTTGGAGTTCCAAAACCCATAATATACTCACCTAATGTTTAGTTGAAATTTTTGTTACAAAAGTAGGGTGAAGCTCTGCAAAGGTCTTAGGTAGAGATCTTACTTACTCAGGCATGCAAAAATTATACCAAGATCTTGCATAAAGAATTCAACCGCATAGACATATTGAATCTCTTTTAGAGTCATAATCAAATGTTTGTCATATGAAAACATGTTAAAACATTTCCATAGAATCATATTTTATTTTAAATATTTTGTCTCTCTTTGAAACCTTTTCTCAAAATGGTAAATTGTAATTTTGATTTTTTAAAAATAGAGTTCTCTTTCTCTACCTCCCTCAAAATTGGAAATGTGCATAAATCTTGGTGAAGATGTCAAGTATACATATTTATCTCTCTAAAATTTGGAAGTGTAAATGAAATATGCTATCTAATGAAGATGTTACAATCTCTTTCTAGAAATTGGATACATAATTGAAATATGAAATTTTATGAAGATGTCTTTTTTATTTGATTTATTCTAATATGATTTTTTAATATCTTGTGTCTCTCATCTCTTGAAAAGTTAAATGTATGATTTTTTATCTAGTTAAGAAGGTTAAATACATGCCGGTATGAGCTAACCCATGATCTTTGCATAATTGTAGGTGTTTTTACACCCTAATTAGATTTAACATGAAGCCTAATTAATTTTAGTGAAATAAGTACTTAAAAGGATATAAAGGTTATAAAAAAGTGGATATTATGATCAATTAATTTCTAACATTAATTATTACAATTAGAATAATGTTATTCTAATTATAATAATTAATGTTGGCAATTAATTGATATCTTGTTATTATCTTATACATTGTTAGAATAACATTTTTATAATATTGTCAACTTATTAACCCTTTTGAATAATGTTATTTCAAATAATTAGATCATTTGTATTGTCAGTTCATATCTTGTTAGCATATCAATTACTAGTATAAAATCTTTATTATGATTATAGTAATCAATTTTAGGAGTTAGTCATTTTGATACCTTCCATAACCCCACAGACCACATGAAAGGTATCGAAATATGGCTAATATGGATAATTATAATAACATTGTTCTAATCTTATCAAGTTACTAACCCTTTTGAATAACATCATTTCAAATAATTAGATCCTTTGTATTGTTAAGCTCATATCTTATTAGCATATTATTTACCAACATAAAATCATTATTTTTATCATAGTAATTAATTTTAGAAGTTATCCATTTTGATACCTTCCATAACCCCATGGACCACACCACTTTGCAGAAATATTTAGGCCCAATTTTGTAAATTCGAAACATAGTAGAAAAGAGAATGGATACCACTACGCCCTTCCCATGTGCTACAAAACTAAATAGAAATAGTAATGTACTAAAATGTTGATGGAGAAAGAAGAATCATGCCCCCAAGATATTTGAAACCATAATACAAACTGAAATGCATGCTTTGAAGGAGTGAATAATTTCATTCCACTATGCAATGAGTCTCAAACTATGCCAAAAACTTAAAACTATAGTTGAAAACATGAAACTGGCTTTGAGAATATTAATGTTTCTTCTTCCCGGGAAAAAACATGTGGTAGGTTCAATATTGTCTTGTATGGTCTTGACCAAATTATAAAGTTATGAACATATGAATGCTTTAATTTATGTGGTTGTATAGTTTTATGAGTACTGTACTCTATTTTTACTTGTATTTTATTACGAGTTATACTTGTGTTTTTAGGAGTATAGATTATACTCGGATGAATGCTACCTCTTTTGATGCCTTTGTAAAATCATGTTTATCACTTGGATCACAAGCAATATATGTGTGCCCATGCACAAGATGTATGAAAATCTATAAAGGATTGTAGAATGTTGAAGAGTGGCCACCTTGAATAACATGTACATGTAAATGAAGAAGGTGTTTATGCATGGTGGAAAACATAACATGTAAGAAAAGTAATGATAAAAATATAGATAATGTATAATTGAGAACAAAAATAGTGTAAATGTATGTAGGAGAAGACAAGAATAGTGATAGTGAAAGAAAATACAATGAGTATGCAAATAATGTCACATACAAGGCATAAAACTACAAACATGGGACACCCATGGTGTCACAAGACAATCAAGGCCCATGGGACTATAAATGAGAATAATAAAATGCACATAAAATAGACATAATTCCACAAACATGGTACACCCGTGGTCTTTGTAAGACAATCACTTCACATAGGCTATAAGAAATGAACATAAATAAACACAAATACACACACATAAGCATATATACATGAAATAAGGGTTTCAAAACATGATAACAAGATATAATAGCCAAGGAATGTGAATATATGTGATATAAGAGATGCCAATTCTACACAAGACATGTGTTAGTCCTATTAGTTTAAAATATAACATGTACAAAATATATGTAATCAAACATAATGAGGAACTATAATTGAATAATAACACTTGAATGTAGTGTAAATTAAATGCTCCTATATGTATAGGAAGTTTGGTTAAAGGGATCTGGCTAGTGCCTATCATCATGTAATGCTATGTGTATGTCCTGCATCATGCTCAAAATACCATGTGAATGCATGTGTGTAAAGAGTAAAGAAGCATGCTATCTATAAAACTAAAGTGACAAACAACATGTATAATGTAAAATGATAACAACTAAAGTGAAATAAACAAGTTTTGATTTTTGATTTTCTTACAAATATGTGATTGTTTTTATATTTTTAAGTCCTTAGCTATGTACATAAAAGAGGGGTACCATTAAGTTATCTAATGAGAGCCTCCAAAGGGGATTAATAAAATGGAGAAGGGGATGGAGACTTAGGCCTCAGTTGTGTGGAAGGAGGCGACTTAAATACAAGAGGTGCAATAGTGGTAATGTTTGTAATAGAAATTACGGAGGATGAATAAGATGTATGAGGAATAGAGTGTGAAATACTGTAAAATTACATAGATTATTCTTGGTAGGGTGATTGTAGATGGTATCACATGATGAACATTGGAAGATTTGAAATTTTTTTGTTAGTGTTAAGATTAGGAAGTAGAGCATGATCAAGATTTAGTGGGATCATCCCATTCAATTGCATTAGAGTCCATGAGATCTTGCATGATGCGGTTAATATTAATATATTGATTAGTGATTGACCAATACAAATATGATAATTAAAATAAGAATTACTATTGAAATTCATACTTTGAGTCTTTCTTGGATCAACCTCAAATGGTGGAGGGAGTGACATGCAATTATTCTCAAGTAATTATTGGAGTATAATGTGTGGAGAATAAGGTAGATATGTAAAGAAACTTTTTGTATGTTGTGGAGAAGCATAGATATCTACGAAAAGATCACTTGGGGTATTGATTGTTTCATCACTATTGGATGTAAAATCAGATTTCAGTTCCCCAAATGGGATTGAAATTCAACATGCTCAAACTATCATCTAATAGGTCAAATTTGTCATAATATTCAGGTTAATTCATGTGCGTTTTACCTAGAATCCTAGTTGATATCATCATATAAAATAAAATGTCTCAATGAGTTATTGAATATTAAAGATATAAATAGAATATACTATTTTGTTACCTCCATATTTATCTTGTGTATGCTTATTGTCATGTGTTTTTGCAAGGTTAAAAATTCAATCTTGAAACATGATAACTTAACCCAAATGTAAAATTTTTTCTCGAAAACCCTCATGAACCCTCCTTTAGATCTGTATGTCCTTTGTATTATTCTTGTCCCAGCCTTGTAGGTCCTCATATGTGTATATGTGTTTTAATTTTTTTCATAATGTTTGAAATGATTTTATAAGGTCATTCAGTTCCACTTGTTCTTATTGACTTCTATCGTATTGATATTTTGCATATGTCACTTCTACGATTACTTTTGGTTAGGTCGAGGGATCCCTATCTATCAATATTTTCACATTGGTCATCATTTATCTCAAGAAACCAGTGCCCATTCTAGACACTAACACCTAGTTTTTTTTTTTCCATTCTAGGTTCTCCCGTCCTCTTTATTCTTTCTTCTTATTTTGACATTTGCAGTCAGCCTTCTCTATATTTTTAATCATTATCCTAAGATCATTGTCTTCCTTTTGTGTCACTAATGTCAAAATTCAAACAAGACATCCATATATATGTACAACATACATACCATTATATGGGATGGAAATTATAAAGGGAAATCAAATCTACATGCTATCACTACCATCAAAAGGACTACATTTTTAAGATGTATACTCTACATACACTACATAGGAAGGGGAAGTGTTTTGTTCCATATCACACATTTGAATTAAAGCTAGGTATATACCAAAATTATGGTTTCATTGGCGTGAGGGAAACCTAAGGACACTATTTCACACACAAGTGCAGAAAACTACATGTATTCTAGAATGTAGTGCAGTGCTTAGTCATAAGTTCACTCTTTGGGTGACCACTGGGTAAGTACAACTTCACATATTGCATATTTCACTCAAATTTGATGTGCTTGTGAGCTTGTGCAAGTAAATAGGGTTTGTTTTGTAGGTTACAGGTACCCTAAGTGATAAAAGTGTGAATAACAAGTGATCAACATCAAATAAGTGCAAACCCCTAGCAACATAGAAGAAATATGATTATTAGCATTTACACATTTTTGACACCTAGAAGTGGTCTGTGGCACCCAAGAACCCTCGCCCTAGCATAGGGACCCATGTCCAACTCGTATGTAATTTACAAAATTAATATTGAGTGTTTATGACACTTTTCCCATCTTGTTCATCATTGTTCCGGTTCGAGATATGTCCCATGATAAGCATAAATCAGATATGTCTTCTATCTCTCCTATTTACTTACACGATTACATCATTAGGGTGCTTCACATTTGTATTCTACTATATCTTATCATATTAGTGACTCTCAAATTATATATATTTTTAAAAATAATTTGGTGAACCCATCTCTTGTTTTAATTCCTTTCCCTATGACCCCAAAAACCTTATGGCTAAAAATAGATCCTCTTTGCTAAAGTATATTATGGAGCATATTAGTGTGCAGCCTTTGTCATTGATGATGATGCTATAGAAGATGATCTTAAAGATATTTATTGCCATGATAAATGAGATTCTAAAGTCCTCTAAAACCTTCTTTCTTTCTAAGAAACCATTCCTCTTGGCATTAATAACCCTCATATTTGCATGCTCTCTCATGACCAAAACTATGCTTCATGTTCTCCATAATAATCTATAGTCACTCATGTTGTTGTAATTTCTTATCCTCCCTTTTTATGCATGATAATGTTATTATAGATCCTTTATTGGGTGAATTTTTTTCTTGTATAGATGCTAATAAATATACTTCTACTGATTCTACAAATGTACATGTGTATGATGATGTTTCCATTAATAGTCAAAATGAATGGAAAGCTATATCCTCTACTTTTTCTATTTATGCAAATGTGTCTAATGATTGCAATGATAAATCTCATGTTACTTCTCCTACTAATTATTTATATGCTGATGATACTCTTGATGAACTACTTGCTTGTGAAAATTTGACTAATAGTGATGTGGATTATACTTATGATGACAACCATGTTAATAAGGATTTTACTTCTCTTAAGAATATTGAATTTGAATTTACCACTCCTCTTTCTTATACTTTTGAGGTTATTTCTAATATTATTCATGATGATTCTTCTCCTTCCATTAGTGCACCTCTTATTGTGAATCGAGTCTATATTTAGCATTCACATAGAGTCTTGATATTATTCATCTCCTCCCAACCTCCTTCTCCTCCTTCCACATCACCTCCTCCTTATCAAGTCCTCATGATAACTCATACTGGAAAAATTCAACCTCTCAATGTTCCTCTCACTTATTATACTATCCCCTCAAATGAAATTATATCTCTCATGCATGATGTATCTAATCACTTATTGCCTCAACAACCATTCCCAAATGTCTTTGGAATATCATCTAGTTTAGCTTGGAAGCTCACTGAGGCAAGAAAAGGCATAGAGCCCCTCCTTTATGTGAGATTCATGAGAACGTTCTTTCTTAACACGAGGATGTAATACAACCAGAAAATAAGTGCATCCATTCATGGAATTTAAGATGTAAGCATTAAATCCTAGCCTAATGCACCCGAGCATAAAACAACATGATCAACTCAATGAAAGTAGAATTAACCATGAAATAACATCAAGAAATCTGTAACATGCATATGAACATAAGGAAAATGTACAAATCAAGATCCATCACATGAGTGTTTCAGAATCACTTCATTATATTTATTAGCCAAAATATGGTAGCCAAGATTACATCAAAAGAGTCTCATTCATGGAAATGTTCACACTAGCAGAGCTTTCTTTACATCACAAAGCTCACCATTACACATTACACAATATTGCTATATCTCTCACTCCCTATCCTTTCTTACTTCTACATCCATCCTTACTTATCTCTCCTTCTCCTCTACAAAAACCATCCATTCTTCTAGAATAATCATCAACCTTCCCTCTTAACCACTCATCATTATTACCTATAAAATCTTGAAGGAATCGGTTTATGATTGCTCTACCACTACCCAGGAATATGCCATATGTCACCATGTGTTTCCCTCAATTGAGTGCCTTTAGCATGCATGTGCAAACTAATCCTTACAAACCTCAACTCATTATCTAGTCATGATAATTGTATTGATGCCATGGAATATTATTTCCTTGATCTGTAAGTCTCCATCATTTATCCACATCACTATCTAGTTGCTTTTCCATTTTCTCCCTACGTGTGTCTTTTACAACTTTCCAAAACTCACTAATTCCTAAATCCATCCTTCCAGGGCGTGATCCTTCATGCCTCTCTAAGAATTACTTCTACATGTGCCTTTGCACTATGCTTCCGCATGCCACAAGGCTTCACGCCTTAGGTATTTAGTTAATTTATGGTCCCAACATCAACCCACACTAAATTGGTTACCACCCCAAAAATACTTTGCGTGTTTTGAACAAAGATATTATTGACCAAAATACTAATCCAAAGAATGAATAATAGTGGTTAGGAGAGAATATGAATAAATAATTGAGGAATCGAGGGATGGGAATTCTAAGAAACCAATTGGAGGAGTTTGGGGAATTCCACATCTATCTCGTCCTTTAATATCTCCTAGGCCTTCCCGATGCTTCACTTAGGGCACTTGGTACATGTTCGGGATTATCTCTTCCACCCCTAACTCCGCGCAAAAACCATTGAACTCATCCATCCATTCAGTGATGGATTCTTAGAGTTTGTTGATTATAAAGTTTAGCTTCTTGTGTTTTGTCTTGATTTTATCCTTCGGGCTGTGGTGCTAACAACTAAGCTGTGCACACTCTTCCTTGTTTTCCTCTTCCTCTATTACTCACACATTGATGATTGGATCACATTTTCTACAGCTATTGAAGCCCCTATCTACCAGTATATTTTCCTCCTTGAGTTGGGAGAGCAAGTCTTCCAACTCAGTGATCCGGGCTTCATTTTCAACCTTGTTCTCTTATTTTTCCTTTGCGAGCCTTGTAGCTATGGAGCTCATGTCATCCTTAATGTTAATGAGTAATATCCCTATGAGGTCCTCGAGGTACTCCATTTTATCCCCATAATTAGTCCTAATAAGCTATCCTAACCTAGCTCACCAATGTCGGACATTGTCCCAAGATGATCTTTACAAGAGTGCCAACTCAATCATAAGCCTCATTTATTTGTGTCTATTCTCACCTTAACCCTAGCGCAATCTATCTATTTCTTTCTCCTTTCTTTTCATCTCTATGATCACGGTGCGAGAAATCTTCTACAATGCATTGCATGCCTGTTCGTCTGTTAGGTGGTTAGGATACATTACTTTGTATAATTCTCATCCCTTGTTCTTCAATTGAATGTTCTTGATTACATGATCATTTACCTCAAACTCGGGATCTTGAGTGGTAGTGCATGCTCTAGCTAAGCATATTTTTGGTTCTAGGAACACCACCTTATTGATCCATCAAATCCAATCCATAAATTTTCATTGGTGGGAGGGTGTCCTAGAATCTTGTGTGCAATACCATTATAGGGTCATCCACAAAGTCCATATGTGGAGACATGTGTTTCCACCTCTTCCTTGTAGCTTTGCACTATGTCCTCTATTTCTTCAACTAGGGGTGAATCCCTTATCCTCATTTATGTTAAAGGAGTCTCCTTTATATCCCCTAGGGATAGTGGTATGAGGTGTAGAGGCCTCATGCACTGGACTCTTATCCTCCCTTGCAAAATATTCCTCCCCTTCTTCTCATGCCTTTCTTACATTCGTGGCCTCCACCTCGCCTTCTGCCCCTCCACCCCCACTTCTAATTCTTCCTTGAAAGTGGTGGGGTCTTCTTCCTATCCTTCCTTTGAGCTGTTGTGGGGCTTGATGTGTCATGTGTCTTCTATCTCTTTTCTTTAGGCTCTTCCTTCTCTTCCTCCTCTTCCTTCCCTTCCTTCTCTCCCTCGCACCCTAAAAATGAAGCCTTGGCACCACCCTGTACTGAAGTGTTGGTGCCCTTGCTACCATTCCTTCATGTGTAGTACTTCCTCTTCCTAGAAGTATCTAACTTCCCTTCATCCTGATCTTCTTCTTCTTCTTCTTCTCCTCTTCATGTACTACTTTCATGGGTGGGATTGGCGTTCCCTATGGCTTTGGAAAGGGGGAGTCCATAACCTCCACCTTAATTCCCCCATGTGTTTTGGGGCACAACTATACGAACACCTAATGGATGTATCCATTGATGGTAACAATGACTTGGGGGTGCAAGTCCAAAAGGTATGGCTCCAAAACTTTGATATAGGCAGGTCAAGTGCCATACTTGTATATAGCGTGCAATGTGTGGACATCAACATCCACATTTTTTACATCAAAATCAGCTTCTACGCATCCTTGATCTGGTTGATGGTGTACTTCATATATTTGGATGTGAAAGCAAAGGGGAGCTTGTACCATGGCTCCATCTGTCCCTTGGCCATCATAAAATTTTCTAGAACAAAATTTTGTGTAACGACAAATTTTACCTAGTCCTCAACAACCAATGGTAACTTGTGTGGAATGTGCCAGTCATTCTCAAAATATCTACACAACCACTCAAACCACATGTTCATATGAGCCTTTTAAGCACTCAAGATGGTCCCATCATAGGTGAACTTCATGAATTGGATTGCAGGGGATGCGTACATGCATGGGTGAACCCAAATGTTGCCATATTGTCTATCTGGGACACCAATCTCCCAGAACATGATTAATAGTAGGATGGAGCCCCATGTGATCTTTTCTCTTACCTAATTTTACACCCGTGCCTCTTTGATAATGCCATTTGCAATAAATTGGGAATACTTTTAGTGTTCCCTCTTAGACACATTGTAGGCCATATACGGGAACCTCCTGTAAATATTAGTCCACCTTTATGATGCACCTTATTTACAACTAATGAGCCAAGAGGTGACTCTTAACCTTGGGTCTAGAAGATCTATAATTACCTATGTCCTACCTCCATTCTCATTGTTCAATTTCTTTGCCATCTCCTCAATATTGGGAGTGGCACATAAATCAAGTGCCATATCCTCTCCAGTGTTCCGTAGGCCTATAACCATTTGAATCAAATGTGATCCTAATTCTTCTTCCCACAAAGTAGAAGAAGTTTCATGCACCCACAACATTAACCTCTTGAACATCGGGGTGGGTTTGGAAAAGAAAGGTAGCTCCCATAGCTACAAAAATCTAGTCTTTTACATTTGCTTTATTGACCCAAGTCATTGACCTTAGGGTTTATGAGCTCTTCTACTATTGGAGTGTTTGATACTAAGTCCGGTCACTTTATATTTTCATTATTGGATTTTTTGTGGTTGTATTCATTGATCTTGTATTTGTATAGCTTTGAGATCCACTTTTTTCCTTGATAACTCCAAGAGGGTACTACATTTCTGAGTAAATTTCCACAGGATCCTCCTTTTCCACCACCATTCTCTTTGTTTGAACCTTCTTCGGTGTCATCTTCCTCCTTCTTTCCCTCATGCCCTAGGTGCATTGATCCCCTCTTTTATTTACCCTAACTCAACAGCTTCCCCGCTTCTCTTTCACATAACCTCCTTCCTTCTCTATTATCTTCTCCCCTCCTTGCTACGCCACAAGATTACACTACAACTTGCACAAGTCCATTGGTTCATGATAGTGCTTCACATCATTCTTCTTTGTAAAACCCTCATCGCACTTCGATCTTGGGAGCACAAAAGTAATTATCTTAAATCAAAGTAGTCAAAATGACTATTCTTACCTCTTATTTATACTTTATTGATGCCTTAGAGTTCCTCTCGACCACGTGTCCTAATGTTACTTTTTGATAAATCACTTTATTTCACTTAAATCAACTTCTATGACTTCCCCTTGCACTTTGTAGCTATAACCTTCTGGCGCTCCAATACAACTAAACTACCACAAACCTCATTCACAAGCATCACCATGCCAAAGTACAAAACCTCTGCACCATCTACTTAGTAATTCCCCATGGTACTACCTACCTTAAGTTATACTATGTGATCCTTACCTTCTTGTGGTCTTCAAACTTATCTCAACCCACCTTCATAACCGCATGAATATATGCACCTTAGCCATCACGTTTCTTATTCTTTTGTCTTCACGTTAATTTTTACCAACATTCCACTGTCAAAGAATTTTGTTGTCAACCATGTTCAATATATCTACTACTTCACCTCACACAAAAATATATGTAATTATTTACTGGTGAACCAACACGTAAAACCTAACAAAAATGACGACAAAGGAAACAACCAAAAGAAAAAGTACAAGAAGGAAATCTAATCTAATTGGCAATATTGCCTTATTTTTACTACACAAAATCCTTATTTATAGTAGGGCTTTAGCCTACTCCCATTGAAGTAACCTGGTAACCTTGTCCCATCAAGTGCTTGTAACTAGCATGCACCAGAATCAAGGATGTACGAGATGATGTATGGTCCTAACCAATGGAATTTTAGTTTCCTAGGGTGGTATAGAAATTTAGAGTCATAAAGAAAGACCATCTTCCTAACCTTGAACTATTTGTTTTTTTATATGAAAATCATGCCATGATTTTTATCATGCCTTCTCAAGTCTTCGAATCCACCTAGCAAGTGATCACCTTTCATCCAACTGCATTAACTTCTCCATGCACTCTTGTAGTGCTTTCTCGTCAGCTAATCCTCTTGCATGTGCTATTCGTAGATATGGTAGCATACCTTTTATTGGTAAAATAGATTTTGTGCCAAACACCAATTGAAATGGCGTGGCCTTGTTCAATCTCTTGTAGGTTTTCCTATATGCCCATAGTACGGATGAGACTTTGTCATCCCAATCTTGTCTCCCCACATCAAAAATTTTGGTTAGTGTGTGACTCAATATCTTGTTAAATGCCTCAACGGTTCCATTAGCTTGAGGGTGATAAGGGGTGGTCTTGTGATGGGCCACCATGAACTCTGCTAACAAAATCCTAACCATATCATTCAAAAAGTGTGTGCCTCTGTCACTAGTCAAGATTAAAGGACACCCATAGGTGCTGATTTTTTCATAGGAATCTTGCTATTGTGGTCATTGTGAAATCCTTAGTAAGTGTTGCCTCCACCCACTTTGTTAAGTAATCAGTGTGAGTAATGATATAGCGTGAATTAGTCCTTCGTGCGGAAGGTGAAATTGGTCGTACAAAATCAATCGGCCACTTCTCAAATGGTTATGTGCTAGATATCGGTCTCAAGGGAATTTCGTCTCTTCTTCCTAGTTTGTCAAGGCTCGATAATGGTCACGTGCTTTGCAAAACTCAATATAATCCTATAGATGCTTTCCCACAAAATCCCTACCAAGATAATCTTCCACGTGGTGGCATTCCCTACATAGTGTCCTCCTATAATCCCATCGCGTTCTTCTTCCATGATTACAACACGCTCATGTTCTAACACGCACCGACAAAAAATATCATCATAGTGTAATTTGTATAAATCTCCACCAATTAATATATAGGGCACGATGCATATAGCCAACTATTTTCTTTCCAAAGTCTTCATTTCCTCTGGTGCCATACCTATTTTGAGAAACACAAAAATATCCTCTAATTCAGAGGGTGCACATCATAACCTAAATAGTTGTGCATCTGGAATTATATCCTCAATGCTTTCTACATCCTCCCTTGAGTCAATTCTTGATAAATGGTTAGGTCCCAAGTTACTCTTACTTTGTTTTACAACAACCAGTAAACTCAAATTATTGAAATAATAGGACCCATATGCATATGCACCCTTGGAAAATGGGATTTTTAATGAAGTAATTAAATGCCATGTGGTCTGTGTAGAATATAAAGGGTGTTGCCAGTAGATACTACCTAAATTTGTGTAGCGCGTAGATCATTGATAATGCCTTGCGCTTGGTAGTAGTATATTTCTTCTCTGTTGGTGTCAAATTCCTACTTGCAAAACAAAGAGGGTGATCAATAGTCCCTTCACTAGGTTGTGCTAACACTGCTTTGATGGCCATCCCTAAGGAATCAACATGATCCCGGGGAAGGAAAGTGTAATATGGGTGCAGAGATAGGCCTATTCTTTAATGTGTCAAACATCATCTGCTATGCCTCTCCCCAATGGAATGTACATCCGTGCTTCAATAATTCCTCTAGTGGCGTGACAATTTTAACATTCCCTATAAGAAACTTTTGGTATTACCCCATATGCCCAAGGAATCTGCACACTATGCTCTAGCTGATGGGTTCTTCTAATCCTATAATAACAACTTTGGTAGGATCCACGAGAAAACCTTCCTTACATATGATATGCCCCAACAAGGTTCTAAATAGACTAGCAAAGAGAAATTTCTTGATATTGAGGGATATGCACAACTATTGGTATCTCTCAAACATCAACCGTAGATTGTTGCAATGGTCCTTCACTAGTCTATATTGTCCAGTCATTAAGGTAGACTTGAAGAAAATTATGGATGAAGTCTTGAAATTATTGCACGAAAATGCACAAAAACACAACAAACACGTTAATCAAGTATAAAAGGTATGACCATGTAGGAAAAAATTCCCCATTTAGTGGTGGAAGTTATATTTTCTTGGTCCTACTTTATAATCCTAACTTGATGATATCCTAAGAAGCCATCTGTGAGTGAATAGATCTCACGCTCGAATTTTCCTTGCAGGATCTCCTCGGTGAAAGGGGTTAGAAAGGGATCAATGACACATACCGCATTCAAATCCTTGTAATCAATATAGATCCTTATCCTTCCATAATTTTTAATGTTAATGGCCATTGGGATTATCCACTATGATTCCTCAACAAATTCAATGATACCGAAAGAGATCATCTTGTTTATCTCTTCCTTGACCCAAACATGCATATTTGGATTCATTCGGTAAGGTCTCTTCTAAATTGGGCGTGCTCCCTCCTTTAGTTTGATCTACATCCCCCCTAAATCCTAAAACTCACATAATAGATCAATGATCTTTAAAACCTCCTTTTCTGACCAGTAATCCCTGATAGTATCCTCCTTAGGTTCCATATCTGAGCCAATGTTAACCTTATTCATTTTGAGAGGTTCATGGTAGGTGCACACTTGCTCATCAACACTATCTGTTACCTCACGTGTACCCATAGTATGGTTAGCATCCAAGTTCTCCACTTCCTCTCCATCTATTAGATAGACCAACTTTCCATTATCCTTTTCCATGCGGGCATGTTCAATCTGTAGTTCCTCTAATTCCTCTACATTAAAACGCACCTAATAATCGGTTCTCCCAATAATTCCAAAATTCTATCCTCATCCATGGCACTATCTCCCATAGTTAGGAACTTAACAACCTGCAACACCTCATTCACTAATGGCTTAGTACTTTGATATTAAAAGGTTTAAATGAAGTCATCTGTTAACTCTTGATAGTTCCTTATCCGACGGTATAATTCCTAATGAACATACCATGTAGGCACACAACCATTTAGTGTGGAATAAAACTTATACACCCATAGTGAGGGGGTAAAGCTTCCATACCTCTTATCCACATTCTCTCACATTATTGAACATGTTCTGAGGTGGGTGCTCTTCCATCATATCCATATATTTTAGTAGGTACGTTGCTCTAGAAGAATCTAATAGAGAGTGTGTTCCTCACCTCATGCTATTTTAGAAGATTTTACTAGTACATTTCCCACCATCATGCTCCGGTCCGTGCAACGTGTAGATAAGAATGATTCACCTTTCGATATCACATCTCCACTAGGCTTCCATGGTTCATAGGAAAACATCATGGTTGCCTTAGGAGTGTATCTCACGGGAAAGCGGTTTCCTCTTAAATGCCTAAGCAATTGTGCCTTCGTCACCCTTATAACAGATCCTCACAATTGTCATCCAATTAACTCATATGTCACGTGTGCCTAATTTTCACATTCTACACTAGTGGTATCACTCATAGACTGAGTGTTTTCCCACTGAATTACTCCTTTCAGAGGGTGTATCACCTCAGGGTCCCTAATAGCATACACATAGATTTTGTTGAGGGATTCTTTTCCCAAGGGATTAGTATAGGGTTATTAATTCCCATCAGTCAAAGGGATGATAAACCATTCTTCCTCTTTCTCAAAACTTATGTATCCCTTATTGAACCTTAAGTCCACATTATTATAGAACTAGGGGTGACCAAGTAATTGTGGATAATTATTCACCTTAGCTAGCGCCAAGACTTGAAGTCTTAAGTGAATTTCACCCCTTGGATAGTGATAACAATGTCCTTCAAGACACCAATGTGCATCACCTTTTTCTTGTTAGCCATATATAGCACATTTAAGGATGAATGTAATGGGGTCCTTCCCATTTGATGCCATGTGTCTAGGGTGAGAAAATTAACCTCCACACCCATGTCTATCAGAATATTGCTTAGGATCCATCCGTCGACTACTGCATTCAAGGTAATATCCTTATCATAATCAATTGTGTGAGGGGGAAGGTTAACATGTAATACCTATCGCTTGCACTCTCCTTTGGCACATGGTACTTTATCCTGTAACCATTACCCTAGCAAAGGGAAGATATTCTCTTGCCTCAACATTTTTCATACTTCCTTGAATTCATCCAGATCCTTCTGTGGAGCTTCAATGCATTTCCTTTTCTCTAACTATCATGACTACTTCTTTAGGCACTAGATCTCTCATTTTAGGCTTTGAATCACATCCATGGTATCCTTATAAAACCTTTTATGATGAGAAGGATCTGGATACTTCCCCTACACCAGCTCTTCTCTTGTGACTAGTGGTCTCTACTTTGGTATTTCCCTAGCATGTGAATCCTTAGCTCGCATTGTCACTAGTAAAGGTTCTAACTTTGACTCACACGTCACCCTTAATATCCATTGTGATTTGGTATTCTTCAATCTTACCATTCGATGCCTTTATTCTTCCAATGTTGTTGGCTCATGTGCTCAAATAACTTTGGGAAATCCTCATACTTGTGCTTATTTCAACACAAAGAGAACTATAGTAGGTTAGGTAATTTGCACTTGTAATGTTATGTGGATGCACATTTATAATAAGTCTCGTAAGGAAATTAAATGAAACACCTACGGGTTTACAATAGAGAATGTTACAATACAAAGAGAAGAACAACACAACAATATGCTAATTACAGGAAAAAATAAATAAACACAAATTATTAAAAAATAAAAATACAAATATACAGATCCATCTTCTTTAGAATGAGTGGCCAACTCATTCCTTAGAAGAGGATTTAAACCATGCTTCAAGATTTTAACTCAAAGCGCAAAATATTGGAGAGAAAAGAACAAATTCATTTCTTGGTAGTAAACATTACATATCGAGTGTGAAAAGTTACATTTATAATTTATATGTCCAATGAACTCCTTATTTTTGGAGATACAATCTGATCTAATATTTATTCTAATCCTAACAACTAAGATCTCCATCTCTGTAAAATATGGAGAGATATATTTTTGGAGTCAAAGTCTAATCTCACTGTTTTAGGAAGATTTGCTCCCAAATCTTCTCCTTGCTTTTGGTAACAAGAATCACAATGATTTTATTATCCTACATTATTGGAAGGAGGTTTTTCCTCAAAAGATGATTTTGACCAAATACCTTTCCCATTTTCCATTTGACTTTGTTGTTTTTGATTGTGGAACTTTTGACGCTTGTCTGATACACTTTTTCCTCGGACTGTAGTTCACTAAAATTTATATATCTCTTCATTGGTAAAAATTGTAGAAAATATGAATGAGGTTTTTGTTAAAAACATTTCTATGAACAAAAAAATCTCTCATATTTTATGTTTGAATTTTCTGTTTTTGTTTATGGAACTTTTAGTGCTCGTTTGATACAATTTTTCCTCAGACTGCAACTCACTAAAAGTTAGATTTATCTTCATTGGTAAAACCTGTAGAAAATATGAATGAGGTTTTTTTTAAACACATTTCTATAAACAAAAAAATATCTCATATTTTCCATTTGACTTTTTATGTTACGTTTACAAAACTTTTAGTGCTTGTTTGATACACTTTTTCCTCACAATGCAACTCACTAAAAGTTAGATTTCTCTTCATTGGTAAAACACCGTAGAAAATCAAAATGATATTTTTGTTAAACAAGCTCTTGTGAAAAAACCTCTCTCGATTTCCCATCACATTCTCTAATTTTTCACAATTCCTCAAAAATTGTCATTCCATTGATGCAGGTTCCGGAGCTAATGATGTCATTCCTTTTATACAAGTTCGAACTAAATTTTTCATTCCTTTTATGCAAGTTCCGAACTAAATATGCTTTGTCCACGAATTGCAAGTTCGGAACTAACTGTCATTCTATACCTTGCAGCTTTGTCCACTGTTTTAATTGCTTGAAAATATAAATATATGAATTACAAGTTCGAAACTAAATGTTATTCGATTGATGCAAGTTCCGGAACTAAATCAGTTCAGAACTAAATCTACAAGTTCTAGAACTAAATGTGAAAGTTTCAAAACTAAACCTATGAGTCCTAGAACTAAACCTATGAGTTCCAGAACTAAATATTTGAGTTTTGGAACTAAACCTATGAGTTCCGAACTAAATATGTGAGTTTTGGAACTAAATCTGTGAGTTAGAACTAAATCTATGAGTTTTGGAGCTAACTTAAAATAACTATAACTTTGCATGCGATCTTAGATTGAGATGATTATTTTTTTTAACTTGCATAATTTTTTAAGAGGAATCTAAATATGAAATCATATTTGAGTTTAAATGTACTATTCATGATCAATTCCACTTTTCCCAAAACTAGCATTATCTTTCCTTTATTGCTTACATACACAAGATCGCATATTTTCCCAAATAATAAATATTATTAGTCAACAAAATAGATATCTAAAGATTTCTAAAGAATGAACAAGATATATATATATATATATATATATTGTAGTCATTTTTACACGATCACAAAGGAAATAAATCCCATACATCTTTGGCCTTTCACCTGGGGTCTTGGCACTCACCCGAGGCATGCACAAGTCTTTGAGTCTCTCTTTATGTGAGTTAAGTGGGAAATCAACATCTATGTCAAGAAATTCATGAATAAAGGTGTAAATGAGACATACAATCATTATAGGGCTCGTAAACGGACTAGATAAATGTATTCATTCCAAATAGAGGGTAATTATAGATAATAGATCGAACTAAATCAAAAAGGAAAATACGTAAGGATTACATCTATTCCATAAAATCCATGAACAGAAATGAAAAGATATAGATATGAACCTAATCAATTACATTCATACTCATTCATGTTTATAACCTCATTACATTCAATGGATCCATTAGATTACCACAACTTGATTAGACCAAAGTCATACATCACACAGCGGGGATCATGTCCTTCAACTATACAAAGATAAAATTATATCCCTTCTCCTTAATACATTACTCCCTTATATATCCTTTACCTAATCCCATAGAGTTCTCACAGTATTTCTACAGAGCTCTGCTCTCTATATTCTCCTCCTCTTCTATTATGTGGTCACTTGTATATATAGGTTTTTTCAACCACCGACTTGCTTTTAGGGGGCTCTGAGATCCATCGCCAAGTGTCCAAGTGGTCCTCCATAGAAGCATGCTCCTTTAGATCTGAGCTCTCCACTCTTTGCAATGATGGTCTTCTGGAATCCTCTATCACTAAGAATATTCATTTTGTGGGCATCACATTGCCAGGTTGACACCTTATTGAATTCTCATTCGCTGTCAAGTCACGCTTTTCTCATGTCCCGCAAAAATGCCCAATATGGCTAAGTCATGAAACCCTAGCTCTATCTCGCACGTGTGCCATAGGTTTTCATAAACCCTTCCTTAACCCCTATCCCGCACGCCTTCTCCTTACGCGCCCTTCTTCAACTAAGCCTTACATGCCTATGCACCTTTTTGTACTCAGCCAATATTTTGGGGTCCCAACATCACCCCACACTTCACCTATTCTCCATTTGTGGGAGAACTTCTCCAACGAATAAGGAATCATAGTAGAATTACGTCTTGGAAAAAATAATAAGGGGATGAAGAATTTGGGAAGGAAGAAAGAATGGGGAAGTGATGGCATTATTGCAACAAGCCGGGAAAATATTTTTGCAAGTCACCTCCAACTTGTTCCGAGGCATTGACTTTGTTTTGTGATCTCTAGCAGAGGTTTCCAACTAGGGTGCTTACCTCCCAAAATGTAGTCCATCTCCTTGAGCTTTCATAGTGTCAAAAATTTTCTCCAACTCCTTGCTCATGTCTTCAAGTGCATCCATCCTTCTAGTAAGTATGTCTGTGGGTACAGTTCCTTGACCAGTTTTTGATTAAACCCCTTAAGGTTTCAATGGCCTCTAATTTATTTTCAACCTCTGTAAGGATTCTATCCCTTTCTACCTTATTTACCTTAATCTTCTCTTGAAACTCCTTCAACTCTACTTCATGAGTGCCATCAAATATGCTTGCCACTCTATCCATCCTGTCTGCGTAATTATCATACATGGCCTCAACATATTAGGTAGCATTCTTGGCATCTGCCATTACCTTTCTATACTAAAAATGATTACTACCACTTTCAATTTTTTCTCCCTCACCAAGCATGTTACCACTTCTTTTGTGGACTCAAGAGCCAATGGATGTCTCTCCATAGTGAGGATGTGCGCCAGATCTTCTAAGTATTTAAGAGTGGATCCATACTTCTACACAGGAGGCATTAGGTCTGGATGCTTCAATAAAATAGCACTTGTGATAGAATCCACCTTTTTATATACTTCACACACCTTTCCTTCTCATCCCTTAGTTTGAACTTCAGCTACACACTGATCAACTCTTCTTGTTTTAAGCCCTTAGTCTTTTTAGTCAGCTCCTCTTCCTTCTTTTCTAGCTTTCCAAAGAGCTAGCCTCACCTCTACCGCAACCTTATTGAGTGCATTACATAACTACTCATCCAAGAGTTGTTGGGCATTTACCAAGGGGTTGGCTCCCTTAGACTTTGGTACTAGCATGATTTCCCCTTGGTATACTTCGATCTCTGGCTTGTCAATATAGGACTCAAACGCCCAAGAGAGCATCTTCCTTGTCTTGGGGTAAGCACCTTCCTCATCAAATAACACTATAACTATAATTTCTTCCGTGGGTATGGTGCTCTAGAAGCACGTGCGTAGCACCTTCCTTTGGTCATCAACATAGCCCATGACTGTCCTTGTTCTATATCAAGGACCTTCCTTCCCGAGTGCATGGCTTTAGGGAAACTCACAATTAGATCGGGACCTCCTCCCTCGACTTGTTCTTTCTAAACACTTTCCTCCTTATCCTCTTCCATCACTATGTCAGCGCTGCTCTCAATTTTTTTCTACCAAGGCCTTGATTATTTTCATTGCTTCTCTTTTTGCCACCTCGTTTACTAGCTCCTACGTAAGTCTTGGAGTTTTTGTTTCTACATGCCAATCTCATCACTTCTTCCCATGTCCTGGGCACCTTCCTCCTCCTAGCTACCCTTGTGCCACACAAAAAGGAACTCATGTTCTTCTCTTCCCTCTTCTTTTGAATCATGCATGCTAAATATAAGCTGGCTCTTGATCTCCTTTAGGATCATCTTCTTCATCATCATCATCCTTTTTTCCTATGTATTTATCTAAGATCTTCGTCTCCTCCAAGTCAACTTCCTCTATGACCTTCTGTTTCTTTATGAGAGGTGACTCTTACGTAGGGATCTAGCCTTCCCTTTTTCCTCTAGTGAATTCTCCTTGGTGAGGGGTTTCTCTAGCATCTCTTCTTCTAGGGTCTTCTTCTCTACCAAGGACTTCTTCCCACATGTATAGGTGCGAGGTTTGGTGCTTGCCACTGGCATGCTTTCTTGGCTGGGCATTCTACACACTTGGTGCTTTTTCTTCTTCTCTCTCCCTTTTCTTGAGCATGGAATTTCTTCTACCCGTGGTATATTCATGTATGGAGGCATCATTCTCTAAGTATGCACATTTCTCAAACTTTGGCCTAATACAAAGATATACACATGCCACAGACTTTCCTGCGATTGGTAGAGTTAGGGGTTTCATCATTTTGACTTCATGCGCTACATACTTTTCCATGTACACACACTTCTTGGGATAGACCAGTGTCTTGTGCATCTTTATGTGGTCCTGATCAACTTCACTAAGGTCAAACCTTAGTCTCTTTGCTTCTTTGAACCTATTAACTCCTACTTGGAAGTGTTGGGCTGTGAAGGAGAATGGGAGTTTACACCATGGGCTCATGGTTTCATCCACCACCATGAATCTGCCTATGCAGAAGTGCTGGCACACAAAAAACTCAGCTTATCCCCCTATAAGTGTTGGTATTTTCTCTAGGATTCTCCACTTTTCCCTGAATGCATCCCTTAAGTGCTTATACCACTTGTCAGTGTGCACCTTGTGTGATCTTTGTCATTGTTTCACATGTATACTTTGCAAATATTTTCGCAGGTGAGGGATCTTCATCCGGATACTCCCAAACAAACTTGTCTTCCACGTCAGGAACTCCTATCTCGAAAATACAATTTTTAGGAGGATATTTCCAAAGAGTATCTTGTCTCCTTCTTGTGTGCTATTGATTATCTCATCTACAATGAAGGCTAATAAATTGTAGATTGTGCCCTTTGATATTTTTGTGCATACATTCAACTAGGCCTTATTCACCTACGTCCACCTTTCTTGATCATTTTACTTTGTGACCAGTGCGTAACCATTCTCATGACGGGATTTGGGATTTTCACAATATCAAAATACCTTGATCCCTTCTTGTAATCATATGCAGTGATAGTTGCTTTGATGGCATCCTTTTTGCTCAGGTCATCATCTATGCTTTCTCTCTTGTAGACGAGGCCTATAAAATTCAAAATCAGTTGAGGGGTTATGCACATCTTGCATGCTTTGAGAAGTAAAAATGGTCCTCATGCATGTGCAACATCAGCCACTAATAGAGTCGCTCAGGATTTCCAAAGTAGGGAAACTCATAGAGTTGTAATAACCCTGCCTTTTCCAACTTCACTTTTACCTCATCACTATAGATGGGAAAACCCTCTGGTGTCATTTTGTTCATCAGGCACACTAATTCCAGCACCATTTCCTTCTCTATTGTGTTTGTGTGATGGTTATAATTTCTCATCACTATCTTTCTCAAATGGGATTCCCACTCCTTCCCAAGAAAAACTCCATCCGGGTACTACATTTCTACATACCACTCCTCATTCATGCTTGTGGTGGTTGCTGCTGGCTCTCTACCCTTTCCCTTGCCCTTTGGCTTCTTGGGTGACACGGTTGGTTTCTTGGGTGTTATTTTCTAGGTCCTCTTATCACTTCAATCTCTTCTTGTTATTTTTCTCTTCCACTTCTTCTAACCTTAGATCTTAAACTTCTAAAGAGAACCTCTTAAACCCGTGCCCTAATTTTTCAAACCCTAACTAGGATAATTGTTTCATAAGATGGCACCTTCTCAAAAATTCTCTTACACCCATGAAATCCCTTCCTTCTAGTTTACAAATCCAAACTAGTTACTCACGGTCAAACTCTTCAAATATTTCTTCACACAGATCAATTTTGGAAGCCCTAGTTTGCAATGATGCAAAAGTGCTTCTTTCTTGGTATTTGCAAAGTAAATAATGAAATTCCCAACGTTCTATTTATAGTTTTTATCAGTTTGTAACATTAAATTATACCTTACCTACCTCGTACTTTAAAAATTAATGCAGATTTTACAAACAAACCCAACTTTAGCACTTTATTTCACACACCCAACTCTTGCATGTACATAACCAAAGGCCGAAGGCACTTTCTTCTGTCATGATTTTTACTCTCACCTACCTCGTGTTACTTTGCACTTCTTCCTCTCTTATATGTGGATCCCTAATATAGCCTTATCCCGACACCAATAATCCTTTTTCACCTTTCCTTGTATGTACTTTCTTCACAAGGCCATTCAACTAGGCTTTCTAATGCAATCCTTCTGGTGCTTCACACTTCAATTTCTTCCACCTTACTCCACCCCACACTAAAATGATGCACAGTCCTCTACATAGTTACAACCTTCAAAAAGTAATGAGATTACTGGTGCCCAAGGTGCAACAAAAAACAACAACGAGAAAGGGAAACACAAGAAAAGAAAATGCATTAAGGGAAATCCTAAACTAACTGGCAATACTGCCTTATTTACAAACACCAAGAAGACTTATTTATAGTAGGGCTTCAGCCTACTCCCATTGAAGTGTCCTAGAAATATCATCCCATCTAGCACTTATAACTGGCATGCACCTAAATCAAGGATGTATGAGATGGTGTAGGGACCCAACCAATGCAATTTTAACTTCCCAGGATGGTGCAAAAACTTGGAATCATATAGCAACACCATCTAGCCAACCTCAAACTTCTTGTTCCTAATGTGGCAATCATGCCATGATTTTTCTTTTCTTTTTCTGTTGTTTGGCTTCATTTGGCCAATGATCACCTTTCATCCAGCTTAATTAATTCATCAATTATTTATTCCAACACTTGCTCATCAACCAACCCTCCTGCACATGCTATTCGCAGAGAAGGTAACATGAACTCAACCGAAAGGACAACCTTCATGCAAAACACCAATTCAAATGGTGTGGCTTTGTTTAGCCTTTTATAACTTGTCCTATAAGCCCATAATATGGCTAGTACCTTTTCATTCCCAATCTTGTCTTCCAAAATCACAAATATTTGTCGTGGTATGACTTAGTATTTTATTAAATGCTTTTGCGGTTCCATTTGCTCGTGGGTGATAAGGTGTATTTTTGTGATTAGCCACCATGAATTCTCGCTAACAAGATCCTCATGGTCTCATTTAGTAAATGTGTACCCCTATCACTAGTTAAAATTAAAGGGCATCCATACCTCATGATAATGTTCTCCCATAAAAACTTGCTGATGTAGCTATTGTACAGTCTTTAGTTGGGGCTGCCTCTGCCCACCTTATAAAATAGTCCATGTAAGTGATTACATAGCGTGATCCAGTCCTACACATTGCTGGTGTAATAGGACCTAAAAATTCTATTTCCCATTTCTCAAAAGGTTCAAAGTGCTAGGGATAATGTGTAAAGGCATTTCATCTCTCCATCTGGCTTGCCAACGCGTACCGACAATGGTCACATGCTTTACTGAGACTCCTTGCAATTCTTATATAAAGTCTCCCACTACAATCCTACCATTAATATTTTACATGTAGTGGCGTTGCCTACATAATGTCTACCTAAAATTCCTTCGTGTGATTCCTCTATGATGGCGAAGCACTCATGCTCTAATAAACACCGCACAAAACTTCATCACACCTAGATAAATGGCTAATCCCCATTGATCAACATGTAGGGCACGACACATATGGTAGTTGATTTTCTCTAATGTATTCATCCCTTATGGTGCCATACCCATGTTAAGGAACACAAAAATATCCTCTAAGTCGAGGGTGTAAACACAACCTAAACAATAGTGCATCGGCATGGTATCTTCATTGCTTTGCATGTCCTCCTCTGAAACAATCCTAGACAAATGGCTAGGTTCGGATTTACTCTTGCCTAGTTTGACAACTACGATGAACTCAAACTATTGGAATAATAACATCCACTAACATATGTGCCCTTGTAGGATGATATTTTTCACCAAATATTTTAATGCCATGTGGTCAGTGTAGAAGATAAAGGGAGTTGCCAGTAGATACTGCCTAAAATTATGAAGTGTGTAAATCATAGACAATGCCTTGCACTTGGTTGTAGTATAATTATGCTCTGCTGGTATTAACTTACTACTTGCGAAGCATAGAGGGTGATCAACAATTCCCTCACCAGGCTATACAAGCATTACCCCAATGGCCATTCCAGAGGCATCCACATGAACATGGAAGGGATTATCCCAAGAGGGGAAACATAATATAGGCACAGTGACAAGCCTATCCTTCAATGTGTCGAATGCCTTCTACTGTGCCTCTCCCAAATGGAAGGAACTTTTATATCTAAGATTCTCTTCTAAAGGTGCGGTGATCTTGGCATACCCCTTGATGAAATTATGATAGTACCCGCATGTCCAAGAAACTTGCACATTGCGTTTTGACTAGTTAGATCCCCTAATCCCACAATCACTGCAATTTTGGTAGGATCTACCAAGTAAGCCTTCTTTTCATATGATGTGTCTCAATAGGGTCCCAAACAGGGTAGTAAATACACACTTCTTGATGTTAAGGGATATTCTTAACTACCGACACCTTTCAAACATCAATCTTAGATTGTCGCAATGGTCCTTGACCATTCCATACATGGTCCAATCATCAAGGTACACCTAGAGAAACTTGTGGATGAAGTCTTGGAAGGCACACGCACTACAATGTGTGAGAATAAAGTAGACAAATTATTTAACCCAAAAGGCGGGACCTTATAGGAAAAAATTCCCCACTCAGAGGTGAAGGTTGTCTTTATCTGGTCTTCTTTTGCAATCCTCACCTGGTGATAGCCTGAGAACCCATATGTGAATGAGTAGAATTTGTGCCCTGCCACTCCATCCAAGATTTCTTTAGTGAACATTGTTGGGAAGGGATCAATGACACACACCGCATCAGGTCCCTATAATCAACAAATATCCTTATCCTTCCTTCCTTTTTGGTACTAATCACCACTGGACTTATCCACTCTGAATCCTCCACAACCTCTATGATTCCTGATGCTATCATCTTGTCTATTTCCTCCTTGAACTTTACGCATAGATTGGGGTTCATCCGGTATGGTCTCATCTTGACTAGGCATGCACCTTCCTTCAGTTTTATCCACATCTCTCCTAGGGAATGATGAATTCCCTTGAGCTCATGGTACCCACGTGGGAATAGGTCCTGAAATTCATGGAACAGATCAATGATCTTAGAGAATTCCTTCTCCAACTAGTAATCTCCAATGATAGCTTTCTTGGGTTCCACCTCCGATCCAATATTAAAATTCTTAGTCTTAATGGGCTCATGGTAGGCACACATTATTTCATCAGCACTATCCATGACTTCACATGAGCCTAGAGAATGGTTAACCTCTAAATTTTCCATCTCCTCACTGTATATGACATAGACCATCTTTCCTTTTTCTTTCTTTACACACGCACGCTCAAACTGCACCTCATTAGACTCATATTCACCAAATTATCCCTCCAAGAATGGCTCTCCTAGCAATTCTACAAGCATATCCTCTTCCTTTGCACTATCCCCCATCATAAGGTGCTTGACCTCCTGAAATGCCTTAAAGAACTTGTCTATGTTTTTATAAGCTAATGCGTGACTTGTATGATCTTGAGAAGTGGGAGAAGAGTGTAAATGTTTAAAATTGATAATCCACCAATGGTTTGGTGCTTCAATACTCAAATTATTTGATGAGATCATCCACTAGTTCTTTCCAATTCCCTATTTGGTGGCATGTCTTAGAGTGGATGTACAATACATGCACATAACCCTACAGTGTAGAATATAATTTGTGTACCGAGAAGGATGGTGGTAAAGCTTCTATGCCTTCCCTCCGGGATCTCTCGCAGCTTGGATGTGGAAAGAGGTAGGCTCCTTACCATGGTATTATTTGATTGTGGTGGGCATGTTGCTTGTAGAGAACCGAACAGAGAAGGTAATTCTCACTTTACGCCATTCTAAGAGATTATCCTAATGCATTTCCCACCGGTGTGTAATAATTTTGAGTAGGATGTAACTTAACATCCCTCTTCATTCATTTTCCTCCTATTGAGCTTCTATATTCTACAAAAAGACCTCAGGGAAGGCTCCTCCTAAGTACTTAGGTAGCTCCTTTCCCCTAGGTGCCGACTATTAGCTCCTTTGTCACCCTTGTCACCAATCCTTTCAAATGTGGTCCGATTAACTCATAGGTTCCATGTGCCAAATTATCACATGCTAGAATAGTGGTGTCACTTACTAACTGTGCATCCTCAAACTGGATAACTCCATCGGTAGGATGGATTATCTCTAGATCCTTGGTTGAGTGCACATATATTCTATCCAAAACCTCTTCTCCCAAAGTTTCAGTATAGGGTGTTGATTTCCCATATTATAGGGGTATGATAACCCATTCCTCCTCATTTTCAAAGCTTATATACCCCTTGTTGAACCAAAGATCTGCATTGTTCTTATAGCACCATGGGCACCCAAGTAGTCTTTGGGAAATTATCTACCTCGAGCACCAAGACTTCAAAGTTACCAGTAAAATTAGCTCCCTGAATGGTGATAGATGCATCTTGTAAGACACCAATGGGCATTTCCTTTGTTTTATTTTCCATATACAACACATTTGAAGATGGCTGTAATGTAGGTCTTCCCATTTGATGCCATGCATCCAAGGTGAGAACATTGACCTCTGCGCTATGTCAATGAGGATATTACTAAGGATCCATCCATCCACAACCACATTTAACATGATCTCCCTATCATAGTCAAGGCTGTGAGGGGGAAGGTTTGCATGCAATACCTTCCTCTTGTGCTCTTCTTCGGCGTGTGGTACCTTCTCTCTCAACCATGCTCCTAGCAAGGGAATAGTATTCTCTTGTCTTAGCATTTTACACATTTCCTTGACCTCATCTAAGTCATCTTTTAATGCCTTGACCTTACTTCTTTTCTCCTCCCTCCTATAATGCTCCTTTAGACATTAGATTTATCCTTGTAAACTCCGAATGACATCCATGGTTTCTTGATATACCTCTTTTTAATGCGTAGGTCAGGTACTTCCCATGTACCGTTTCTTCCCTTGAAACTAGGTTCTTCTATCTTGGTATTTCCTTTCTGCGTGTGGCCTCTACTCTTGTTGTTACCATAACAGGCTCTAAGCCCGCATCACATGTTACCCATTACATCCATTGTGTGTCCATCTTCTTAATGCTTACCATTGTAGTACCCTTGTCTTTCTAGTGCTACTGATTCATGTGCTCAAAAAACTTAGGGAACTCCTCATACTTGTGTTTCTTCCTACACCATGAGCACTGTAATAGGTCTGGGAACTCTCATTTGTAATACTCTGTAGACCCACAATTAAAACAAGTTCCATGTGAGAACTCATTCCTCCTCCATGGTTACCACGAGCACAAAATCCTCCAAGAAATCCCCTTCTGTGCATGCCTCCATCTGTGCTCTCCTCATAATGGTGATCATCACCTTTAGAACTATTGACAATGCTAGTCTAGCTAACCCCATGATCAATGGCCTTATGGATCTAGTCAATAAGCCTACAATCCTTAGTATTATGGGTTGTAGAGGTGCAAATATTATAGTAGTAATTAAAATTCTTCTGAATTTTGCATTGTAGCAAGGGGCATCTACTTATATCATGGTCCCCATGAAAAATTTCACTGATCTCTGTTACGGCGCGTCTTATGCTTGGGGGAAAATATCCTTGACATGCCCCTCTAATTCACAATTTGTACACCATATATCACTGCAAGTCTTATGGGTTGAGTTATCAAAAAAATTCTCCGGCTTCTTAGCCATAAAAAGGATTTGAGCCTCCAGAAATGGGCTAACACAAGTATCAAAACTTCTAATAGCTTCAAAGCACATAGAGTGGCTTCTAACACCTTACATGGGTTTGTGAAAGTTTTATGAGATAAAGCTCTTCTAAATGGAGTTATCAACCCCCAATAAACCATTGAGCATGTTGTGAAGGGTGAATGTCATATGATAATTTTGACAAGAGGGTTTTGAACCGTGCATCATACTCCCGCACACTCTCCACCATTCCCTATTGAATCTCCTTCAAGGTGCTGATGCTCTTCTATTCAAACTTAGGGATGTGGAATTATGCCAAGAAGGTATTCTTTAAAGTAGTATAATCCACCACCATTTGATGAGGGTCATATTTCTTATACCATCTATGCACATGCCCTTGCAATGTCATTACAAAATGGCTTACTTTCCACTCTGGGCTAGTGATCCCTTTCGCGTGCCATAACAACTCACACTTGTGAACATGTTTTGCAGCATCTTCAATACCTCTGTAATTTGGAAAATGTAAATAAATCTCAAAGAAGACTTGAGGAGGTTGCTAGGGTCGTTGTCCTCCTAAGTCAGAGCCTTGGTTTCCTCCGTTATTTCCTCTGTCACCAGAACCACTATATCCACTAGGGCCTATGCCTCATGAGCCACCAGATCCACTGGATCCACTAGGTCCTATTCCTCTCGACCCAATAGATCCACTAGGTCTTATTCCTCCTGACCCACCAGGTCTACCTGAGTCTGTCGTGGTTGTACCAAGGGTCCCCAAAATTCTCTTGAACTATGCATTGTGGTTTGTGATAATGCCCCACTACCACTAGTGTACCCTATGCCACTCCTAGATGTAAGACCGAAGGCTTGTGTACTTGCTCCTTGTCCAAAAATTCCTTTGAATACTAGAATAGTATGTGTAGCCATAGAAGTGGGAAATGAGAAATTATATCTCCTAGGCATAGATCTGTCACTTCTACTGATACCAACTAGGTTAACAATATTCTCACCTTGATCTAGAAAACCAAGCGCTAGGGTTTGGTCACTAGGTGGGCTCAGATATGTGCTAATGACTCTTGTCTCTCTACATGAAGAACTCTCATCGAAGCTGAAGGGGTATCTCTTATCTTCTTGCCAAGATGGGGTAGCACAAACTACTCAGGTTCCATGTCCTCCACATGAACCTCAACTCCTTCTGCAATGTCTACCTCCATAGATCCATCACACCTGTAACCTCATGTTGTCTAGAAATCTCCCTTTCATGCACTTCACTATACTTGAGTCGTATTTCCTCCCTTTCTTTCTCCATTGTAATATCTTCCATCTTCCTCCACTCTAGCTTCCTCACCCAACACTCAAAATAGTTTAGCCGACCATCGGAAATGCCTCTAAACTCAAGGTAACAATCAATATCTTCATTTCTAGAGGGATAACACATAGAAATGATCCTCTAGGATCCCATAGAAAATCAAACTCAATAAATTCTAGATAATAATATGTAGAAATAACATCCTCAAGAGTGTAGCTAGCCAGTACTCCTTTCCACTAAATATCCATAACATGAGTCGACGTCGATCCGCATCTTGCAACCTTTTTACTCTTCCTGGGTTCACATGAGTGATCTATAATACTAGCTTGATCTAGATGCATATACCAAGAGCCATTCATACAGCTCTACTAGGAAGCAATAGAAAAACATTTCATATAAATCATGGTTAAGGTTATCTTCTACCCATCTATGTGCATCAAACTCGGGTCAAGTGCTAAATCTATGAGAAAATTCATCCTCCATGATCTTGAACCATGATTCAATACTTTCCAAAGTTAAATGCTCTATCATCACTCATTGCATAGATCATGATGTATGTCATTTCTCACTATAACTTTGAAAAGAGGTCCCAGAAATAGAACAAATATGTAGTCATTTTTACACCCATCACAAAGGAAATAAATCCCATGTGCATCGGCCTTTCACCCAGTGGGCACTGGGCACTCACTCGAGGCACATGTGGGAGTCAATTCTCTCTTTTATGTGAGTTAAATGGGAAACCATCATCTATGTCAGGAACTTAATGAATAAAGGTGGAAATGAGACATACAATCATCATAGGGCTCAGAATGGCCTCTACACAAATTTATTCATTCTAAAAAGAGGGTACTTACAGATAACAGATAGAACTACAACAGAAAGGGAAATATTTAAGGATTTACATCTATTCCATAACATCCATGAACAAAAATGAAAAGATATAAATATGAACCAAATTAATTACATTCATACTCATTCATGTTTATAAACTCATTACATTTAATGGATCCATTATAATACCACAGCTTGATTAGACCAAAGTCATACATCACATCAAGGATCATGTCCTTCATCCATACAAAGAAAAATTTATATCCCAACCCCTTAATACATTACTTCCTTATATACCCTTTACCCAATCCCACAGAGTTCTCACAGTATTTACTGCAGAGCTCTGCTCTCTATATTCTTCTCCTCTTCTATTATGTGGGTGCTTGTATATATAGGTTTCTTCAACCACTAACTTACTTTCAGGGGCTATAGATCTATCACCAAGTGTCCAAATGGTCCTCCATAGAAGCATGCTCCTTCAGATCCGAGCTCTCCACTCCTTGTAATGATGGTCTTTTGGAATCCTCTATCACTAAGCATATTCCTTTTGTGGGCATCACATTGCTAGGTTGGCACCTTATCCACTTCTCATTCATTGTTGGGTCATGCTTTTCTCATGTCCTACCCAAAATTCCCAATATGGCTAATTCTTGAAACCTTAGCTCTGTCTGCGTGCGTACCATGGGTTTTCTTAAACCCTTCCTTAAACCCTATCCTACGTGGCTTCTCCTTGCGTGCCCTTCTTCAACTAGGCCTTGCGTGCCTATGCACCTTTTTGTACTTAGCCAATATTTTGGGGTCCCAACATATATCCTATATTCTATCTTAAGAAAACTATAAGTTCCTAGATTAGATTTAAATCCACTTTCAAAGGTAACTTGAAAGGACAAAATAATGGTAATTTATGGCCTCATCACGATCCTCTAGGCTTCCTCAAGAACTCAAACTCAGCAACCTCTAGACAAGAATACATAGAAATGATGTATTATAGGGTATAAGTAGTCAAGACTCTTTTCCACCAATGGTCAACACCACATGTCCAGGTCAGATGGGCATCATATAGCTTCGATACTCATCTTGGGTCCATACATGGGGTCTATAGTACCAACTTGACCTAGATGTGTATGCTGAAATCCATTCATACAACTCCACTGGAAAGCAACAAAAGAAGGTCTCATACAACTCATGATATATGTGCTCTTCTACCCATTTACGTGCATCAAACTTAGGTCCATTATTAAATCTATGAGAAAACTCATCCTCTCGTGCTTTTAAACCATGTTTCGACATTGTCCAATGTCAAGCACTTTGTCATCATGTACCATTCTCACAACAAATTCAAAAAGAGGTCCCAACAATGGAACCAAAATGTAGTATCTAATCACTGCTTGCGTCAAAAAACCATTCCTAGACACACCGACATATCATCAAGTTTATCTTGGAATCTCACCCGAGGTGCACGTAGGCATCAAGCTCCTCCTTTATGCAAGCTTCATGATAACATTCTTTCTTAACATGAGGATGTAATACAACCAGAAAATAAGTGCATCCATTCATGGAATTTAAGATGTAAGCATTAACTCCTATCCTAATGCACCCGAGCATAGAACAACATGATCAACTCAATGAAAGTAGAATCAACCATGAAATAACATCAAGAAAACCTGTAACACGCATATGAACATAAGGAAAATTCACAGATCAAGATCCATCACATGAGTGTTTTAGAATCACTTCATTATATTTATTAGCCAAAATATGGTAGCCAAGATTACATCAAAAGATTCCCATTCATGGAAATGTTCACACTAGCAGAGCTTTCTTTACATCACAGAGCTCACCATTACACATTACAAAATATCACTATATCTCTCACTCCCTATAATTTCTTACTTCTACATCCATCCTTACTTATATCTCCTTCTCCTATGCAAAAACCATCCATTATTCTAGAATAATCATCAATATTACCTCTTAAATGCTCGTCATTATTATCTACAAAATCCTCGAAGGAATTGTTTTGTGATTGCTCTACCACTACTCGAAATATTCCAAATGCCTCCATGTGTCTCTCTCAATTGAGTGCCTTTAGCATGCATGTGTCAGCTAATACTTAACAACCTAGACTCTTTATCCATTCATGATAACCGTATTGATGCCCTAGAATATACTTTCCTTGAGCCACAAGTCTCCATGGCTTATCCACATCTGTATTTGGTCACTGTTCTTTTTTCTCCCTACATGTGTATTTTCTTGTTGTCCAAAACTCACTAACTCCCAAATCCATCCTACCCTGGCGCGATCATTTACACCTCTCCAAGAATTACTTCTATGTGTTCCTTCGCACCCTAGTTCCACATGCCACAAGACTTCGTGCCTTAGGTACTTAGTTACTTTAGGGCCCCAACAACCTCCTCCTTCTCGAGTCCCGATGATCACTCATAATGGATTAATTCAACCTCTCAATGTTCCTCTCACTTTTTATACTATCCCCTCAAATGAAATTCTATCTCTCATGCATGATGTTAGTAATTTACAAGCTCAAGTTCACTCAATAAATCTTGAAAGAAAATCCTATTATGCTTCCATTTATCATAATTGTCTTCCAGGAAATATAATCCCTAAAAAAATTCATAATTCAGATTTCCCTAAGGATTTCATCATGTCTACCTTTACATGTTTGGATGAAACTAACATCTGGTGGTGCAAATCAAATTTCATAAATTAATATGTTATTCATTGAATCACATCCATTTAATCATTAAACTAGGGGATGAAAAATTTCAATAATGTTAATGTTGTATGCACAATTACAGAGAATTTACGGGTATGGAAAGAAATAACTATCACTACCATACTTGAAATAACAATGCTTGAAAGTAGACAAAACTTAGAACTGAAAGCAAATGGTTTTGAATGTTATGACGAAGAAAAATCTTATAAATATAAAGAAGATAAATTTCTTCCTAGTCTAATCATGTAATGAAACAGAGCAACAAAACTATGGAGGGGTTTAATAGACCACAAGTGGGCCCTGCCTTGGGTGTTAATCCCTCCTAAATCTTGTAGCTAAAGGCTAATAAATAGAACTCATATATTTTATTAAATTTACATGAACATTACATCTAGGAACAAAGAAATTTGTATATTTTCTTACTCTCTTCTATATCATCTTGATGTTATCATCATTAACCCTTGTGTTTTATACTTCTTATTTACAACAAGACGTGAGAGGAGAAGTTCATATACGAATTTAAAAATTAAGTAAAATATATTTGATAGAACAAGTGGAAGATATCAAATAGAACAAGAGATTTAACACATGCAACAGAACTAACAAGTGTTTAGTTAATCTCTAGTTAATTGACCAGTTCCTTTAGTCACGTGTAACCTCAATCAATCAGTTCTTTAATAGTTTGCAATGAATAATCATATCCATGGTTGAGTTATCTCCAGTTCTACATTCTTTAGTAATAAATTTTTATTCAATGACTCATACGAATTTGAGTTTCATTCTACACATTCTAATCAATCTTCATAACGTGGCATACAAGTTACTACATATAGAAATTTTCTTACAAACAAGAGTGACATCACACATATCATCATTCAAATAACTTATTGAAATCATAAGAATAAATGCACACACCAAATACCAAAAATAAAGATAAGTAGTTATAACTATATAAATACGTAACTATGCCATAAATTTAAGTTTTGATGATAATGTTTAGATATGCAACTAGGAAATACAAGGACATATCTATAATGGTTTGATAAAATTACAAAAGATGATTTGTTTATAAGGAGATTTACACAACTCATCACACCCTCAAGCTTAATTTCTTGAATTTCCTCATTCAAGTGGTTCATATTTCTGCTACTAAAAATAGCATTCATGCCTAAAATCAATTGGGGTATCTGTCCCTTCTTCCTCTAAAAAGAAGTAGCCACCATTTATCATGAACCTGTGCATAAATCTATTTTGTATCCTTTCACTAAGTGGTATATCACTTGTCCATGGTGGTATTGGAAAGTGAAATATTGGTGGGTGATATCCAATAGGAAACCAGTTCTCTACACATTCAATAGCAATCTCAATATATGTATTCACTCTTTTCAAAGTTGGCATTATATTAGGGTAAGAGTGCATCTCTTTCCTTTGTATTTTAGGAGATATCTCATTCCATTATTTCATGTATTTTTTACCATCTAAATCCCATGATCACTTATCATTTATTTGACTTCATCATGGGATTATTTCCTTATTTACCATACTCTCCTTCTGATCACCTTCTTTTTACATATATTTCATCTTTGCTCTAAAACTTCATTTGTTTTTTTCCTCCTCACGAAAAAAAGTGGTTGGACCTTATCTAAATTCCTATACTCTTCCATTTTTCCTTTATCTATCTAACTCATTTGTAAAATAAGAGCATATGGATTTAACTTGAACATCTCCAATGTATAGAATTGGAATCTAATCCCTGTCATATTCAATGGAATAGTTATATATATAAAGTTCACATAATAAGAGCTAGAGTTCATGAGTGCTATTTTGATATAAAGTGAATAAGATCCTAGCTGAGCTGATATCATAGGGTATGTCAGAATTAATGCAGGTGATTTTGAGTTGCAACATCTTCTCTTTCAAGAAGATAACATAAATATTTGATGGAGGCCTATATTTGAATATCTCATGGACCACCTACACCGTCTCTTCTTTATTCTTCTCTAGCCTCTCTATCTCTTTTTCCTTGAATTTCATGTATTTTTAATGCTTGGAGATAAGGAATTAGTTTTATTTTCCCCATCTTCTGTTTAGCCTATTAACATAGGAATGAAATTGTAACATGAAATAGTCAATATTTGGTAGCATAGTTTGTGTGGCCTTGTCCTTGCAGGTGGTTTTACGAGGTTCTCTTATAATTTCAATAATAAAATTTTGAGGGTTATTTGATGTTAAATTCAATTGTTGTACACTAACATGTAGCACTTGTTCAACCACTTTTGAACTACATGCTCAAAATTTTATAACATTTTTGATTGGTCAATTTCTTATTCATGTGGTTGTATGACCTACTTAATAACTTCAGAAATTTTTCCATGATCGTATCTCCTTTCACTTCCTCTTTTCCCTCTCTCTCCATAACCTTCAACTTCAAGAATTTCCTCTCTCTGTTTGAGTTGGTTCCTCATGCTCTTCCATGGGATGCTCGGGGATTTCTGTCTAGTTTCTCTTCCAATTTCTTCTTCTTTTCTCTCCTCCTGACCTTTTGCTGCATGAATTATCTCCTCATCATGAGCTGCCTCTTCTTACCCCTCCATGGGCTCTCCAGGTACTCCTACTCATGAACAGGGGCATCAATATCTCCATGTTGTGTCTCTATTGGATGAGTCCCAAAGCTACATATCTAGTGAGATGGGATTTGACTTTACTTGGGATGGATGTTTTTGGTATTTTTGTTTTGAGCCTATGAGAGTGCCTTGGTGGTGTAGGAGTGGATTTAGAAGAATTATGTTTACCCTTGGAGGTGGAGGATTCAGGAGTGGAGAACTCTAATAGGGTTTCAACAATGAAAATGCTTTTATGAGAGATTAGTACGGGGTGTGTTTTTTATTAGATTTGAAAATTTCAGAAATTTGGGGTTCATGAGAGTAGGAGGTGGATACTATAGGCTCAGTTATGTGTTTAGAGGATATCTCAATGATTTTACTCCTCTTTATCATACTTTCCAACAAATTATCTATACTTTTTCTCTTGAAAAATCTCCCCACTATATATGAGGATAATCCCTCTACAAAGTGTATGTTTCACTACTGCAGACAATGGCATGACAATGCAGACCTACCCTTATGTGCTTCTCTACTCATTCTCTTCAACATTTCATGCAATAAATTAGGTACATTTACTTGCCTGTTGTTCTTTAGATGATTCAATAACTTGAAATGAACTATATTCAATCTAGAATACCTTCCTTCATAAGTAAAGTACTTAATTACAAAATTTTCAACCTCATCCCATAAGGGTTTAAGGGATGTTCTTTGTGTACCTTTCTTGTTGGTGATGAATTCATCATCATAATATTTGAATTATCTTCTGGTTGTTTTTGGGTTGGCCTTTTCTTTAAATGGTTCTCCTTGGGCTGGTAGGATAATTTCTTTTGCCAAAATGTCATCACTTGAGTCTGACTGATAAGCCCTTCACCTTTTCCTCCCCATTACTGAATGTGTTGGAAAATTCTTCCACCATTTCTTCATTAAAACCCTAAAACCTATTGATGTAGTCTAGAAAACCATTATCCTTAGTGAGCTTATGCCTTATCAAATCTACTCCCATGGTGATTACACAATGTGCTCTAGTTTCAATATGCAATAATATAACTCTTCTTTGAAATAATGTTGCACAATTGAGTTGTGTTAAATTACTTTCATCTCAATTTTTTTGAACTTCGGGAAAAAGAGGACATAAAAATGGTTATGAGAGAGAAATCATTAATTGATGTGACCATGTGAAGCATGTAAAGTGAAGTGATTTGACAATATTGGCTTATGTGGAGGGACACATCATAGCTTGAAAGATGATGGTATTTAAATGTAGCATATGCATGATGACTCGGCATAAATGCTAATTAATTATAATTAAACTAATTATACTTTATTAAAGTGATAGTTGAGTGTACTTATCTCAATGTTAATTTGAAATGATGATTGTGCATGCTTATTTGAACTTACATCTTGGCTATATGCAAGCTTTTTGTGATACTGCAGATGCGTGTTGAAATGATGTTGGTTACTCCTCACTAAACCTAGATGACTCCCAAAGAGAGAATTCTGATCTGTTGGGGTGCTAATTTTTTCTTTATCCATATCTTACACATGCATGTACCCTTGATCTTATTTCATGCAATCATGATTTTTTCCAAACACAAAATACAAAAAGGGCTTGTTATATGTTGCTCCAAGTGGAAACTTTAGTCATTGCACTTTCTCCTTGTGATGGAGATCATGCAAACTTGTAATTACTTGACATCAAACCCTACAAAACAAAAACTCTATGAAATAAATGTTAGCAAAGTGATGCAGATAATCCAAAAGGTAGATCACATCACTTTTATTTGATCTTGGAATGTCCAACAAGATGAATGCACCAAGACCACTAAAATATCTCAATCCTTTGCAATCTCGAATCAAACCCCGAGGTTAACTCTAACATCCTTAATTTCATCCTGCTTATACCTCCTCTAAAAAGTTTCATGAATGGATCTCTGTCAACTGGATTCTTGTACAATCTCAACCTATGGCCATTTACAAACAAATTGAACCTCTTTGTAGTGAGCTTTACAAATTCATTAGGAAATATTTTCTCAATCTCATAGGGTATTATCCACCTTGTTTTGAGCTTCCCTATATGAGCTTTATATTTTGAATAAAACAAGAGTGCCTAGTCACCTTCATGGAATCTGTCTTGTTTTGATGTATCCATCATGCAATTTGAATATTTGCTTCGTACTAATTTTGTATTATGCACAACCTGTCTTCTCAATTAATCCAACTCATTGAGTTGGAGAATTCTCTATCTTTGAGCTTTTGTTAAATCTATGCCTAGATCAAGTGCAGTCCTCAGTGTTTTGTGCTAAAATTCAATTGGAAAAACAACAGTCTTTCCATACAATAGTTTAAATGGTGTGAAGCCAGTTGTGATCTTCCACATTGTGTTAAATTCCCATACTACCTCTGGAAGCATGTCTGCCCAATCTTTCCTACGAAGTGCAATGGTCTTTGTCAGGATGGCCTCTATCTCTTTATTTATTACCTCTACTTGGCTATTAGAATGGTGGTGGTACGGCGTAGACTTCCTATGCTTGATTTCATACTCTTTAATACGATCATAAATTATATCAGCTGTAAAATACATACCTTGATTTGTTATAATTTCCCTTGGAACTCCATACCTAGTGAAGATGTGATCATATAGGAACTTGGAACTTTCTCACTTTTCTAATTTGGAAATTCCTTCACCTCTATCCACTTGGTTAGATAATATGTGCATACCAAGATGTATTCTTTTTGCTGAGATTTAGGGTCTATAGGGCCAATAAAATCTAAGCCCCACTTGTCAAAAGGTTACAAGACCAATTGAGGCTGCAATGGCATTTCATCATATCTGGTTGGATTACCCATTCTCTGGCATCTATCACATCTCTTGGTGTATAGTGTTGTATCCTTATGTAATGTTGGCCAATAATAACTAGTGGTCAACACCTCCTGCATTGTTATTTTTGTAGAAAAATGTACTCCGTAAGGTTCATTTTGGCAGGATCTGAGGATGTCATATATTTCCTCAACATCTATACACCTCATGATTTGATCATGACCTATGTGAAATATAAGTCTAGCTATCCAAGAAAAATGTATACTCTTTTCTACTATGTATTTCTTTTTCTGAGTATAAGTAATGTGGAGGTTTTTCACCTAAAACCAAATAGTTTTCTTTGTCTGCATACGAAGGTGTTTTTGTAGAGATAAAAACAAGTGATCATCTAGAAAGGATTCATTAAGTACTTGATCTTCATCATTAGTATCCATCCTGAAGAGAAAATTTTCTACTACATTATCCTTGTCAGGATTTTCCACAATAGTGACATCAAAAGTTTGCAAGAGGAAAAACAACTCGATGATTCTACTTTGCTTAATATTGGTTTATTTATCTGAAATTTGATTGCAGCATGATCATTATGAATGAACACTAGATAACTTGTGGTGTAGTGTCTGAATTTTATGATAACATATACAATGCCAAGAAATCATTCTCTATTATTGTATAATTTAGCTCTGCATGCTGCAAGTTCTTGCTAACATAGTAAATTACATAATTCAAAACTCCATATTTTTGTCCTAAGACAACTCTAATAACATGGTATGATGCATCAATGTGGATGTGGAAAGGTAGGTTCCAATTAGGTACTCTCAACATATGATCGGTAGTTAACAATTTTGATTAACTAAAATATGCAACTAATTTATCAATATTTTAAGTTAATCTAGAATAGTAACAATAATAGAATAATTGATATAAACTAAAATGTAAATGTTAAATGATTTTATTTAATATTTTAAATGAAATGAAATAATGGAAATAGGATTGATATGGTACTAACATAAAAATAAACTACCTCGTGGTGTATTGCGTCTAAACAGAATGATGTGCAGATAAAAGATAGTGTGAAGGAACAACCCAAAAAATTGTAGTAGATGGTGATTTTCCCAGTTGGGGCATGTTGAGGAGGACTAAGGTACCTATGGGTGCCCTGGTTTTTATTATGGGAGCTTTAGTCTAGAAAAATCTTAGGATTTGAATATGAAAGTGTTTCTAGATCTTTGCAATATCTTTATCTTTGTCGCATGGTTTTCGCAGTACATTTTCTTATGTCGTTGTAAACTTATGATGAAGATCTACCTGAAAAACCCCATATAAAGCATCAAATCCATAAAAGTTAAATATCCATATGAAGAGTTTAGACTAGCCTTTGTTTCCACAATGGTGGACTTACAACTAAGTGCTACTCTACATTCGAGACCCAATGTAGTTCTATGTGTTTATGTGTGAAATGGTGCACCAGTGGTGCCCTATCACCAATGAATAAAAGATAGGGGGAAATAACTAGATGTACTATTAAAATGGTGGATGGAATAGAATGAATAAAACCCTTCCTATGTAGTGTTTTTGATGTAATTATTCCCAAATGTAGTCCCTTGCCTTAGTAGATAACTAGCCCTTAATGGTAGATAGTCTGTCCATAGAATAATATGTATGTTGTGCTTATATAGGGATATCTTGCTCAAATTTTGACACTAATGACTTGACATGCTGACTAGCACCTAGGGGAATGAGAGGGAAAATTATAAATATTGACCTCAAAACTCTAAATTAGACGCAAGTGCTGCCGAGACCAAGGTGCCTAAAATTAAGAATCGGGCTGACCAAGGGCACCCCAATACTACCCTAGGCACCCTAGTCAAAGACTAGAGATGAAAAATGACAAAATAGCAACACCTGAGACTCCTTGGGAGATGAATAGAACCAACAAAATAATTGACAGCTATGCAAGAAAAATGATGAAAATGACTGACTAATTGACGATCGAACTTGGGGATGAGTCATTAGTGAATACTTTTCTTACCGAGATCCATATATAAAACCACATACTTGGTGGTATAAATGTAATGAGATAAGGGATTCTTTTTTATTTTTCCCATATTTTTTTAGCCTATTAACATAGGTCTCAAATTGCAACATCAAATAGTCAATATCTAACAACATAGTTTGTGTGGCCATCTCCTTACAAGGTGGTTTTACATGTTCCCTTATAATTTCCTTAACAAAAATTAGGGGTTAACTGATGTTATATTCAATTATTGTAAACTATAATGTAGTGTTTACTTAACCACTTTCTCAACTACATGCTCAACATTTTCTAACATTTATGGTTGGTCAATATCTTGTTCTTGTGGCTGCATGACCCGCTTAAAAAAATCAGGCATTTTCCATTCTCAAGTATCTCCTTCCACTTCGTATTTTTCCTCTATCTCTCCATAACATTCAACTTCATGAATTTCCTCCTCTTTCGAGTTGGTTCCTCATGCTCTTCCATGGGTTGCTCGGGGATTTCTGCCTAGTTTATCTTTAAAGTTCTTCTTCTTTTATCTCCTCCCTACCTTCAGCTATATGCATTGTCTCCTCATCATGAGATTCCTCTTCTTCCCCCTCCATAGGATATCCTAGGTACTCATAATCATGAATAGGGAATTAATATCTCCATGTTGTGTCTCCATTGGATGAGTCTCAAAGAATCCTATCTAGTGATAAGGGCTTTGAATTTATTGGGTTGGATGTTTTTGGTTATTTTGTTTGAATCTATGAGAGTGCTTTGGTGGTGTAGGAGTGTAATTAGAAGAGTCATGTTTACACTTGGAGGTGAAGGATTCATGAGTGGAAATCTCCAATAGGGTTTCAGCCATGAAAATTCTTTCATGAGAGATTGAGTACAAGGTTTTCTCTAATAGATGGTAAAATTTCAGAAATTAGGGGTTCCCGAGGTTGGGAGGTGGATTATGCATCTTCAATTATGTGTCCAAAAGAGATGTCAATGTTTTCATCCTCTATCCCCTTCTTTCTAAAAAAATATCTATAATTTTTTTCTTGTAAAATCTCCCCACTGTATCTCGAGGATAATCCCTCTAAAGGGTATGTTTCACAATAGGGTTATAAGACAATGGTGTGATAATGAATACCCACCCCTTTGTGTTTCTCTACTCATTCTCTTCAACATTTCATGCAAGAAATTAGGTACATTTACTTTCATATTGTTCTTTAGATGATTCAATAACTTGAAATAAATTGTATTCAATCTAGAATACCTTCCCTCAAAAGTAAAGTAATTAATTAAAAATTTGAAACCTCATCCCATAAGGTTTTAAGGGATGTTATTTGTGTACCTTTCCTTTTGGTGATGAATTCATCATCATCTTTGAATTCTCTTCTAGCTGCTTCTAGGTTGGCCTTTTCTAGGAATTGGTTCTCCTTAGGTGGTAGGCTAGTTACTTCCACAAAAATGTCATCATTGAGTTTGAATGATAAGCCCTTCACCTTTTCCTCCCCATTATTGAATGTGTTGGAAAATTATTCCACCATTACTTCATTAAAACCCTAAAACCTATTGATGTAGTCTAGCTAACCATTATCCTCAAAATACTACAAAATTTGAGGATGGCTCAAAATTTGGGAATTATCAGTGGGTTCATGCCTTATCAAATCTCCTCCCATGGTGATTATGCAATGTGTTCTAGTTTCAATATGCAATAATACAACTCTTATTTGAAAGGATGTTGCACAATTGAGTTGTGTTGAGTTGCTTTCATCTCCATTTTTTTATAACTTTGGGACCGAGAGGACACACAACACAATTATGGGAGAGCAATCATTAATTGATGTGACCATGTGAAGCATGTAAAGAAAATTGATTTGACAATATTGGCTTATGTGGAGGGACACATCATATATGATATTATTTAAATGCATCACATGCATGATGACTTGGCATAAATGCTAATTAACTATAATTAAACTAATTATAATTTATTAAAGTGATAGTTGAGTGCACTTATCTTGATGTTTATTTGAAATTATGATTGTGCATGCTTATTTGAACTTGCGTTTTGGTTTCTTGTAAGCTTTCTATGATGTTGTAGATGTGTGTTGAATCGATGCTTTGGCTACTCCTTACTAAAACTAGCTAAATCCTTGAGAGGGATTTCTGATCTTTTGGGGTGCTTATTGTTTCTTTGTCCATCTCCCACATGTGCATTCATCCTTGATCTTCTTTCAAGAAATTATGATTTTTTCCAAACGCAAAAGACAAAACAAGGGCTTGATACATGTTGCTCCGAGTGTAACCTTTAGTCATTGCACTTTCTCCTTATGATGGAGATCATGAAATTTTTAATTAATTGACATAAACCCATAAAAATAAAAAATCTATGAAATAAATGTTAGTAGAGTGTTGTTGATCACCCAGAAGGTAGATCACAACACTTTTATTTGACCTTGGAATATCCAAAGCAAGATGAATGCACCAAGGCCACTAAAATATCTCAATCCTTTGCAATCTCAGAAGATGAGCCAAAAGGCTTGGACCCTAAGGTTAACTCTAACATCCTTAATTTCATCCTACTTATACCTCCTCTAAAAAGTTTCATGAATGAATCTTTATCAATTGACCTCTTATAAAATCTTAAACTATGGCCATTTACCAAAATCTTGAACCTCTTTTTATTAATATTTACAAATCCATTAGGAAAGATATTCTCAATCTCATAGGGACCTAACCACCTTGTTCGAGCTTCCCTATATGATCCTTATATTTTGAATCAAACAAGAGTGCCCAGTCACCTTATTGGAACTATCTTGTCTTGATGTACCAGTCATGCCATTTGAATCTTTTCTTCTACACTACTTTTGTGTTATGCACAACCTATCTTCTTAATTAATCCAAATAATTGAGATGGAGAATTCTCTTTCTTTGAGATTTTGATAAACATATGCCTATCTTAAGTGCAGTCCTTAGTGTTTTGGTCTCAAATTCAATTGGCAAAACAACAGTCTTTCCATACAATAGTTCAAATGATGTGAAGCTAGTTTTGATCTTCCACATTGTCTTAAATGCCCATAATACCTTTAGAATCTTTTCTTACCAATATTTCCTATGGATTGCAATGGTCTTTATCAGGATGGCCTCTATCTTTGTGTTTGTTACCTATACTTAGCCATTAGAATTGGTTGGTACAGTGTAGACTTCTATGCACGATTTCATACTCTTTAACTAGATCAAAAATTATATTAGCAGTAAAATGCATACCTTGATCTATTATAATTTCCCTTCGAACTCTATACCTAGTGAATATTTTATTTTATAGGAACTTAGAAACTTTCTCACTTTTATTATTTAGCAATTCCTTCACCTCTGTCCATTTGGTTAGATAATCTATGCATACCAAGATGTATTTTTTTGTTAATATTTAGGGTTTAGAGGGCCAATACAATCTAAGCCCCACTTGTTAAAAGGTGTAAGATCAATTGAGGCTGCAATGACATTTCATAAGATCTAGTTGGATTGCCCATTCACTGACATCTATCACATTTCTTGGTGTATAATGATGCATCCTTATGCTATGTTAGCCAATAATAACCAGTGGTCAACACCTTTTGCATTGTTCTTTTTGCAGAAAAATGTTCTACACAAGGTTTATTGTGGTAGGCTCGATGACATTATATATTTCCTCATCATATATACACTTCTCATGATTTTATCTTGACTTGTATGAAATAGAAATCCACCTATATAAGAATAATGTATACTCTTTTCAACTATGTATTTCTTTTTAGATTATAAGTAATGTGGAGGTGTTTTACCTAAAACCAAATAGTTGGCTATGTCTGCATACCAAGGTGTTTTTGTAGAGATAGAAAATAAGTGATCATCTGGAAATGATTCTTCAACTTCTCTCTCTTCATCATTAGTATCGTCGTAGAGAGAAAATATGCTACTACATTATCCTTTTCAAGCTTTTGAACAATAGTGACATCAAAATATTTCAAGAGGAGAAAATACCTAATGATTCTATAACTTACTATTAAATTTTTATCAGATATTTGATTATAACATGATCGGTGCAAATTTCAACTAGATAAGTTGTGATGTAGTTTTTTAATTTGTTGATAACATATACAATCGCAAGAAATCATTCTCCATTCTTTGTATAATTTATCTCTACATGCTGCAAGTTCTTGTTAACATAATAAATTACATAATTCAGAACTCCATATTTTTTTCCTAAGACAACTCCAATAGCATGATCTGATGCATCAATGTGGATGTGGAAAGGTAGGTTCCAATTAGGTCCTCTCAACACAGGTGCAATAGTTAACATTTTTGATTAACTAAAATATGAAAATATGAAACTATCTATCTATATTTTAAGTTAATCTAAACTAGTAACAATAATAAAATAACTGATATAAATTGAAATATAAATGCTAAATGATTTTATTTAATATTTAAATGAAATGAAATAATGGAAATATGAGTGATAGGGTACTAACCTGAAAATGACTAACTTCATTTTGTGTATCGGGACCTAACAAAATGATGTATAGAAAAATACATAGTGTGACATAACAAACTATAAAATTGTAGTAGGCGGTAATTTTCCTAGAATGGAGCACTGGAGGAGGGACTGGGATGCCTATGGGCATCATGGTATTTATTAAGGGTACTATGGTCTCGCTAAAAATATCGGGAACTAAATTTTACAAAGTGTCACTAGATCTTTACAATATCTTTATCTTTGTCGCATGGTTGTTGATGTACCTTTGCTTATGTCATTGTAAACCTATTATGAAAATATACTGCAAAACCAATACAAAGTATCAAATCCCTAAAAAAATATGCATATGAAGGGGTCAGACTGACCTTAGGTATCATGATGGTTGACTTAAAAATAAGTTACGCACTAGATTACGAGACCTAATGTAGTTCGTGTGCTTATGTGTACAATTATGTGCCTAGGGTTCACTAGCACCAATGATATAGAGATAGGGGAAATAACTAGATGTTAAATTAAAATGGTGGATGGAATAAAAAAATACAACCCTTCTTATGCATTGTGTGTGATGCAATGATGCCAAAATGCAGTCCCTTGCTTTAGTAGATAGATAAACCTTGATGGGAGATAGTTATCCCATAGAATAGTGTGTATTTTATGCTTATATTGGGATATCTTTCTCAAATTTTGACACCAATGATGCGACATGTTAACTAGTACCTAGGGTAATGAGAGGAAAAATTATAAAAACCAACCTCGAAACTCTAAATTAGAAGTAAGTCTTGTTGGGACTAGGGTGCCTAAAATTAAAGACAAGGGGCACCTACAGCACCCTAGTACTACCCTATGTGCCGTAGTAAAATATTAGAGATGAAAAATTACCAAATAAAAACATCTAAGAGTCCATGGGAGATGACCAAAAATACAAAAATAACTAATGACTATGCAAGACAAAATACGAAAATGATTAACTAATTGATGACGGGACTAAGGGATGAGGCATTTGTGAATATTTTTCTTACGCAAGATCAATATATAAAATATCATACTTGGTGGTATAAATGCAATAGTAAGTGCATGATTTTGTGACTACAATTTGTTTCAAGGTTTGTCGGTCCAAAAAAAATCAACATCCTTCCCTAGTAATGCAAAAAAGGTGGCATTATAATCTTGCTAAAATCTTGCACAAACCTTTTTGTATTATATAGCATGGCATAGAAATCTCCTAACATCCTTTTGTTTCTTTGGTGTTGGAAGGTTGATTATAATAGATACCTTTTTGGATCAAATTGAATTCCTTTAGAATAAATATAGTGCCCCAAAACTATACCTTCAAACATCATCATGTAACACTTCTCATTACTTAAGGACAAGTTGTTCTCTTTGCATCTTTTAAATACTTTATCCAGATTTTTCATGGATTCTTCAAAAGTGTTTCCATGTACAATGAAGTCATCCATGTAGAATTCCATGCAATCATTTGTTAGATATGAAAAGATACTCAAGACTGCCCTCTGGAATGTAGCAAGTGCTTTACACAATCCAAATGGAAGAACTAAATAGGAAAATGTTCCCCATGGGTATGTGAAGGTAGTTTTGTATTGATCTTTTAGTGCAATCTAAATCTGATTATAACCACTATATCCATGAAATCAAATGAAAGAAATGAATAGGAAAATGTTCCCCATGGGTATGTGAAGGTAGTTTTTATTGATCTCTTAGTGCAATCTAAATCTGATTATAACCACTATATCCATCAAGAAAAGAGAAATATTTCTTACCAGCTAAACTATCAAGAAATTGGTTAATGAAGGGCAATAGAATGTGATATTTCTTCATGGTTGAGGTGATACCCATTGACTGTCTGATATGGGGTATATAAATCCAAAATCCAATAACTTCTTCAATTCTCCTTTTACAATCTCTCTTACTGTTGGGTTCATCCTCCTTTTTATTTGCTGATTAGTTTACAAATTTCCTTGACATGGGTCTTATAAGTGCAAAGCATTGGATGAATCCCATGCATATAACCATAATACCAAGTAAATGTTGTCCTATGATTTTAAATACCTATTATTAATAATTTCTCTTGTTGTATACTCAATATTTTTTTTACATTAAGTGGTCTTCCTAGTGTTATTTCCACTTGCTTGGAGAGATCCAACATTGAACACACATTTCTGCTAACAAAATTCATTATACAGTTATGTGGAAGAAGTTGATGAAGAATATAATTCTTACCTGGAACATATATGATGATTTTCTATAGTAAAAATTAGTTCAAGGGACAACTTAAGAATATTAATATGTCATCCTCTTCTTCATTTATTCCATAGTTTTTATGTAAGACATTGGAGAGAAAAACATCTTCTTCATGTTCTTCAATTGTACAAGACTTCTCCAACATCATGAAATATTGTACAAAGCTCTGATAAACTTCTAGCTCTTTAACCCAATTTTTTTGATCTTTATCAATCAATGGTTAGGAAGGAGGATAGAGCATAAACTTCTTGATACCACTTCTATGGAAATAATCATGTTGATAGACTTTGCAACCTATGAATGCATTAGTAGTGGCTAGCCATGGTCTTCCCAGAATAATAGGATAACCTCCTAAGATCACTTTTACTTGAACTCATTTTACGAGACTCTCGTGGTTTGGTTACTCCTGTTGGCTATCTCTTTGTTGTTCTCTCTTGTATGGCCCCGGGAGCCGATCCTATTTTTGCCTAATCTAATAAAAAAATTTGGTTGAAGGACAATGAAATCAAAAGGGTATTCCCAAGAGTATACCACCACAACAATGTCCTCAAGGACTCCTTCAGGTCTCACTATTGATCTATCTTCCATTTGTAAGACTTTAGTTGTTGGCCTTAGTCCTTCAAACTTCAAGTCATCCACAATTTTTTTATTCATGATGTTTATTGTTGACCCTAAGTCAATAAGAGTATTTTTATTATTTTACCATTAATTATAAAGTTCACCAAGGGATTTCTTATATCTATATACTTTAGTAGAATTGAGTTTCCAAGCATGATATCAACCATTTGTACAATAACTTACATAGTGGATAGGTATTTCCTTTTAGGCCTAGTTTTTATTCATAGATCCTTTACCTGACTTATTGTAGATGGGTATGTTGGTGCCCATTTTGATCCTCTCTGTTATTTTCCCATCTTTCTCCATTGGTTTACATGCTTTAAAACATTTTTATTCAAACTTGGTGGTTTGCAAAGTTTATTCTCCATATTGAATGCTTTTAAAAGCTCATAAACTTATTATTTTTCACCATTTTGAAGGAAAAGTACATTTGTTCCTTACTTTGTGCCCTAAAATTCCAAATCCATGGGCCTCTGTCATTTTTTCCATTTTCTCGACTGTGTAGCTCGTGTTTGTTCATTTTTTGAATTTTTTCCCTCAAAATATCTATCCCCATGGTTAAAACTTGCATAAAATAAATTTTCTCTTGTTTTTGAGAAAAAAATTCCTCACCCATGAAGAAAAAATCAAATTCGGGCATCCCGGCATTTTACGTATTTTGAAAGTCGACGGGCATCATTTGCCCATCAATTTTTTCCTCAGCATGCATTGGCAATGTGGCGAGTTCTAATTGGCTAAGGGATGGTGGGTGGTTGGATTCCCTTAGAATTTTTAGACTTTATTTAGCAAAATTTTAAAAAGTCAAAATTGGCCCGAAACCCCGTAGCCAATCGGGAGTGGACATGTGTCCTAAAGATAAAAAGGGAGGAGTGGACTGATGGGGGACTTAGAGTTTTTTATCTCTATTTTTCTAAAGTTTCAAAATCAGTTTTCAGCCCCTGCTCCAATTAGAGGAGGACACATGGCATCAATTTTTGGCGAGGGGATGCGAGATGGTAGAGGTTCTTGAAGTTTTTGCCTTTGGAGGTAGAAAATATTAAGGTAAAATTTTGGAGCGTGGCCCCATGGCCAATCATAGGTGGACACGTGGTAGCATGGTGGCAGAGTGGGGAAGTGTGGGCCATAGAGGAAAAGGGGAAAATTTTCCTTTTTAGCAAAAGGAGCTAAAGCAAAAAATTAAGCCACGGGCCCACGAATGAGCCATAGGGAGACACGTGGCGAAGGCAAGAGCAGGTCGGCGGGGTGGTAGAGGAAAAAGGGAAATTTTTCCCTTTTGCAAAAAGACTTGGAATGGAAAATTCGAGGCATGGCCCCATGATGAATCATCGAGTGACACGTGGCAAGGGAGAAATCAGGTGTGTGGGCCCATGGGGAAAAAGGTGAAATTTTTCCAATTTTCCAAAAAGGTCAAAATGCATAGAATTGAAGCATGATCCCAATGGGACCCACCATGTGCCACGTGTCATCACCAAAATTCAAGGGTGGAGGGGCAGAGAAAAAGTCAATTTTTTCAATTTTTCTAAAAATGTCAAAAAGTCAAAAGGTGAGCTCAAATTGATTCCCAATCAATTTTTGACACGTGGAGGGCCCAGATTGGAGGAAAAGAAGCGGATCAAGGAAGCGTACATTTTCATTTTTGGCTACCATTTTTTCTCCAGGCAGCTTGGAGATGAAAATTTTACATCATTTTTAATCAAATTTTTGATGAATTCGTGTCCTTTGTGCCTGCAAATATCAATGCAAGTGGTTTTAGGGATTAATTTGCATATTTGAGGTGTTTTTGAAACAAAGTTTTTCCCTAGTCCATCAAAACACGTGAAATGCCAAATTTGAAAGTTACTGAGGTAGTTTTAAAAGGTGAAAAGGTGAAATGATGAGAGGAAAGGAATCTTTATGCCTTGATGATGAAAAACGTGCCTCTAGGATGGATAATGGTTCAAATATTTGTAATGATATAGTTTTTAAAACACCTAAAGCAACTCTTGTTGCAAATTTGTTAAATGTCATTTTCAGTGAATCATGAGGAATCGTTGTAAAAAACTTGATCCCTTGGCATATTTTTTGCTTGGGAAAGAAGGCTCCAATGTGATCATAGATATATAATGTATTTTTGAGAAATGCAAAGCTTTGGGAAGTTGAAAATCACGAGAAAATTCGAGAGAAAGCTCATTTTTGAGAAACCCACCAAAGAATCAGTTTAATTTATTATTTGTTGGATCTTCATGTATGTGAGTTGGTTACAAGTGTATAGCCATCACACAGCTCTGAGATTGTTCATGAGACTCTACCCTGGCGATGAATCTAACAAAATTTTGAGTTAATCTATGTTTTTCTCTGGGCAATATGATGTCTATTATCATTTTAAATACCTACAAATAGCTTTCATTGTTCTTATTGCAATATTGCATTGAAAGTATTTAGAAATCACATAGAATCTCATCCTTATTGATAGTTTAGTGGCACTTGTAGTTTTGTTTGTCAGAAGAGGTTTCATATGGCATTGAAAATAAGTAGTTTAAAATCACTCCACCTTCATTTGTTGATTGGGATTTCTTGTAAGCCTTTGGGGGTACCATAGACATGGTTTGATCAAGGATTTTTGTGTTTAATTAAGTTCTTTACTTCAAGATTTTTGGTGGGTTCTCAAATATTGTGTGAAGAGTGCAACTTGGGCTTCCATTTATGCATCTTCTGGTTGAAAGAACATCCTAATTATTTGAAGCATTTTATCTAATAGTTGTTGAATTATTGTAGAGGTTGTCAAAGATTTGATATATCTAAGTTTGTCTTATCAATACCCCACCAAAAAATCATCTGAATAACTAATCCTACCCATACTACCCCTACATTTCATTATGTGTCAACAAAAGAATCTAACCCATCTACAAAAATGCACAAAGCAAATCAGGATCATACCATGTCTCTAGCAGCCTCAACCTTGTTTTGAAAGCATTTCCATCATTTATTAGTGACAGCTCTGTTGTGTTTGAATAATGGAAAATTGATCATGTTTTCCCAAGGCCATCTCCATAAAATATGCACAGTATTAGGATATCTCCACCTCCTTCAAAAAAATAGAGGCTGCAATATAGGTTCTCTTACCTTGGTTGAAAGGCACAACCTAAAATAGTGAGGGTTAGATAAAATCCTTTCAACTGCTATCCATCTCTCCACAAATATGAGTGCTAGTTAGATCACATCCTTAGCTACAAAATGAAATATATCAAGATCTATCTCCCTTCAAGATTCATGCCATATTTCTGATCCTACTCAGACTGAAAAGGAGAACAAATTTGGTTACCAACACTTTCTCGGCACGATTATCAGGGGACATTATTTGATATTTAAGTATTTTAAATACACGGTAATACTTCTTTTGTGTGATTTATGTGTAATTACAAATATTAGTATCATCTTCTAATCATATTTATAAGATTGGATTGAAGAGTAGAGTTTTGAGTTTGATATTCTCTTAGTTCAATATGATCCATGTGCTTACATATTTGAGATATTTGAATGCATATCAAACCCTGGTAAAGTCCCTTACAAATTTTGCATGCAAATACATTATTGAAGCATCATTTTATAATCAAATTTTTAACAAGCGAGTGAAGATACAAGTTATGCCTGCAATTTTGTCGGTTTCGGAAGAAGTTTCTCTTCATTTACATTTGTGATTGATAAATTCCAAGAAAGGAAGGTCGATCTATAAAGTTTGTCAAGATTTTCAGTGCTGATATATATTTGATAGATTAATTTAGTGCATTTGCACAACTAGGGTGAAATTCCTTAGTGGCAACTCCATACTATTCTGATCTTGATAAGTACCAGTGTCTTAAGCTTTTTGTCATTTATTTTTGTGTTGCTAATATTTGCAAAACTAGAAGGAAGAAGATCTCTCTTCCTTAGAGACTGCTTAAGAAGTCGTTCTCGATTCAAGGAACTCGAGTTAGATGGAAGAAGAGTTTGGAAATTTGTTAAAGGTTAGAAATTAGATAAAGATATATCCATTGGTGGGAGAGATCAACCTTTGGTAGAGGATTATTACTCTTCTTCAAGTGATTTTGATTTAAGAAATCCTCTCATTGACTTATTTTCCTCGGCCTAGTGAAGATCCTTTTACTGTGCACGGTAAGTTCCTTCTTCAATCTGCACCTCTCGTGTTTCAATTCAAATAATACTTTCCAAGAAAATCAGCAGTTAGAGAATACCATTCTTGTTAATCACATTCTTGAGCCCCAAAGACCTTGCACTCCTCATCAGCTTGTGTCACCCCAAGATCACCTCCATTAAACAATATGGCTCAGCCTAGACCTCCATTTTTATTAACACCTTTGGTCCTATAGAATTTAGAGGAATGGATGGTTACCCAAATGCTACCCCACAAGATGTCGAAATAGATTGCCAAAATTCCAAGGTAACAATGAAATAATCGGTGATTGACATCTCAAAATTTTTGTTAACATGATGGAAGATTTTGAGATAGAGTTTGAAGATGTGTATATTAAATTGTTCATTCATACACTAGAAGAGGATGCTAGGGATTGGTACAAGGATTTTCCTGACAATTCAATTGATTCTTGGACTGAATTGAAGAATGCATTTAGGTTGCAATATGGTGACAAGACTGATCCTAGATTTCTCTTGTCTGAATTTGAGAATATCAAGAAGAACCCCAATGAATTAGTCCATGACTTTAACACAACGTTTAACAAAACTTTGAGAAGGCTACCTATTAGTCTGAGGCCTTGTGATGAGTCTTGTTTAATCAAATATGCAGATGCATTTGATAAAAATGTAGCCTATTACCTAAGAGACAAGAACCCTACCAATCTAAGACAATCTTTCACCATGGCACTTCAAATTGAAAACAATATCAAAGCAAGTGGGAAACCTCTCAAGAGATATGGTGTAGAGTTGATAAACCCTAAAAAACCTCAAGCTAGCCTGGGTGCTGATTTAGAGGAGGTTGTGAAAACTTTGGCAGGAAATTTACAAAGAAATCTCATATAAGTTGGCAAAAGAGTGAGAAAGGAATTGTGAAAACTTCACAAGGTCAGCCAAGAGCACAAAATCATGAAAAAATTTCCAATCATCCTAGAGGTGATCAAAGGGTAGATGACAGAGGAAAAGGAACCATGGGGTTTACAAATAGACATCCTTAAGCACGTGAAGGAAGAGTGTTACCTGATCCCTTAATTTCTAGGGTTCTTTGTTGTTGAGGAAGTTGCTGATATTGATTGGTGTGATAGGTGTTTTCTACCCCATCCTTCATGTGAAGTGGACCAGCAAGATGGTGAAGCTAATAATGATGATGGTACGATGATGATATTTGCATGATGGGCTATTCTTCAAGTCCACAAGGAGGAGGAACATCTACTATAGTGATAAGTGTAAGGACAAATGCGAAATTTTGGGATTGCATCAAATGGGTACAAGTCTTTCTTCTCCCTCATACTCTTGAAGTTGATGCGGTGTAAGCTTTTGAAATTCCTAACAATGAATTTGAATATTTAAGAGCTTTGATGATTAAGAAGTATGATGGTGGTATTCCTTTGGAGGAAGATATATAATTATTGATGAATGCGGTTGTTTCTCAAGAGATAGATTATAACACTAGAAGCAAAGTTGTTAAAGGAGTTGGGCCTCAAGCCAAACCTAAAACACCCTTTCTCACAAACATTCCAAAAGAGGCTCCTAAGAGAGAAGCACTGCCAAAATCTCTAATGTCACAAGCAAAAATTACAGTCCTCCTCATGCCCAAGCTGCCAAGAATCCCTTGCCATTTGATGAAGCTTCTTGTTTCCCTTCCAATGATATTTTTCCAAAGATTGTTCCCTTTGACATAGCCCAAGTATTGAGCCAAATCAAAGTGAGTGTTCCTATCATTGAGTTACTTATGATCCCCGAGCAAAACAAGAGAGCATTTGAGTACTTGGGATTTAAGGAGGAGAAGATTACTCAGGTAGAAATGTAAATGTTGTTAAAAATCCTCCTCGAGACATTTGTAGACCTTGAAACACCACCAACAATGGAAGATCTTACGAGAGACACTGCGGTATATTTGAGGACATCCTTGGTTGATGCCCAATTGAATGTTGATCCATTCTTCACAACTTTGATAATAAAGGATTGGCTACTTCACAATTGTATGTTTGATTACGGTGCATCATGTAATGTCATGCATCTAGAAGTCATGAATGAGTTGGATATCAAAGTGACAACAACCTATGGAAAATGTACTACTATGGACTAAACGAAGTGTCGGTAGTTGGTTGTGTGAAAGGTTTAGTGGTGTAGCTTGCATCTTATCTTGGGAGGAATTTAAAATTGGATGTTGTGATTGTTGATTGCCCTACCAAATAGGGTATGTTATTGTAAATAATGTGGGGTGAAAGTGTTTAAGGGAGTTTCCAAATGGATATGTATTTTTCAGGATTCCCATTGAGGGTATGCTTGTCAAGCTCTATGGAGAAAAGAAAATTTTGCATCTAATTGAGGACCCAAACAATGCTTCCTATGAGGTGTTGTTTGCTGATCTTGATGCTGATAATTTTATTGGTTTTGCTAATGGAAAAGAACACAAACCTGGATTAGTCAAAGTGCCTTGAGTAGGTATGTTCTCCTTGGACCTTTCTATTTGATGGAGCTTGCTCCAAATTTGAAATGGTGCTAGTGTAATTATGATTTCTCCTAGCTTTGGAAGAATTTGTTTTTCCTTCAAGTTTAATTTTGAATGTACTAAAAACATTGTTGAGTATGAAGCCTTGTTGTTGGGTCCGAGAATTACATGGAAGTATGGTGTCAAGGAAATCATCACAAAAGGAGATTCAGAGCTAGTTGTCAAACAAATAATAAAATTGTATTCTACAAAAATCAGCATATGAAACATTATAAGCATGCAGTTTGGGATCTAATTGAGATGTTTAATTCTTTCAATATTATGCATCACGAAAAAGTTTGAATGCTGCTGCTGATAAGTTGGAAGTGTTGGGGTCAAGATTTAGAGATTGCACCATTTCACCTTATTGTGATTACAATGTTGAAGTGTTAACTAGGCAGTTGTCTGACAACATCAAGCATTGGCAAGTGTTTGATGATGATTCTCAAGTGCAAAGGTTCGATGAAATCAAGGTAAGTTTGTAGATCAACATATTTATTGGGAACCAATGATGTGTGTGACTGAAGGAAGAGATACTTTGTTTGGAAAATATATTATCCAATTGAAAACTAACACCTTTCCTAGAGGTCTTGTTACTCTTGAGTCAAATTTCAACAATGCTGAGTGCATCATCAATAGAAACATGTCTACCTCAAGGGATGTAGAAGAGAATGACTTGGGAATAAAGGGAAAACCAAGAAAAGTTTGGTTGGGCAGAATTTTAAACAAGGAAGAAAAACAGTCGTATCTTCAATTGTTGAAACAATATCAAGATTGCCTTGCCTTATCATATTCAGAGCTGAATGCATATAAAGAGGACTTGTTTCAGCATGAGACCCCTCTTGAGAAAAATGTAAAACCATTAAAATATAAGAAAAGGCCAATTAATCCACTCCTCTCCATACAAATGCAAAATGAATTGAAGAAAGCGAAGGAGGGAGGGATCATTCAGCCCACGAGGTATTCATCTTGGTTTGTAAACCTTATGCTAGTTAGAAAGAAGAATGGAGATATTAGAGTTTGTGTAGACTTAAGAAGTTTGAATAGATCCTTATAGCCACAGATTACTTCACCAAGTGGGTAGAGGAAATCTCCACCAAGAAAGCAACACACCAAGTTGTTATGTACTTCTTGTTGAATAATATCATATGCAGATTTGGTGTGCAGTCAAGATTGTGGTTGATAATGCCATGTGTTTGAGATGCAAACCTTTGATGACAATGTGCAAGGATTATGGAACCAATCGACTTATTCTTCAAACTATAACCCCAAGGAATGTACAAGCTGAGTTGAGTAATAAGAATTTATTAAAGATCTTTAGGACCTTGAAGTTGAACAAAAGAAAATGGGGTGAACAACTAAAATTTGTAGTTTGGGTTTTGAGAATCACTACCAAGAGAGCTACTTTTGGTAAGAGCCCATTTGAGTTGGTGTATGTAACTCAAGCTCTCGCTACCCTTACATCTGATTATCTTCGTTTAATTTTGTTCAACATCTTGAGGATCAAGAGGTCGGTCCATATGAAGAAAGGATTAATCAAATTATGGAGCTAGATGAAGAGAGAAAAGCATCCCACCGAGAGGCATGTCGATTTAGAGAGAAGTTGAAAAGATAATTTTATAAGAAGGTCACTCTAGGGCCTTCAATATTGGAGATTTGGTTTTGTTATGGGACAATGAAATGAGGATAAGGGAAAACATGGAAAATTTGATGCATTATAGATGGTCCCTTACTCCATTGATATCAGAATTGGTAAGAATACCTTTTTTCTCAAAGATTTAGATGGGGAATTGCTTGAACTACCTATTAATGGTAGGAATCTGAAGCATTTCTTGGATTAATCCCCAAATTTGAGGTATGCACCACTTGTACATTGTATAGTGTTTGGATTTTTGCTCTATTTTTTTAGTGTTTTGTCGGTTTGTGGTTTGCCTTGGTGTATTGCAGCCATTTTTGTCGGGTTTTTAGCTGATTTTTGTTGATTTTGGCTCATGAATTCTTTTCCAAATGAATTATTTTGGCACTTTGTCTACTTATTGTTCTTGTGGCAGTCACAGGGAGTTCCCATCCTCGGCGGAGTGATGTTGGTTCCCAATTTGATCCTTTATTATTTTCCCATCTTTCCCCATTGGTTTGCATGCTCTAAAATATTTTTCTTCAAACTTGGTGGTTTACAAACTTTGTTCTCTAGATTGAATGCTTTCAAAAGCTCATAAACTTATTATTTTCCCCATTTTGAAGGAAAAATACATGTGTGCCTTACTTTGTGCCCTAAAATTCCAAATCCACGGGCCTCTGTCATTTTTTCCATTTTCCCAGCCTATGGAGCTTGTGTTTGTTCATTTTTGCATTTTTCCCTCAAAATATCTATCCCCATGGTTGAAACTTGCATAAAATCAATTTCCCCTTATTTTTGAGAAAAAAATCCCTCACCCATGAAGAAAAAATCAAATTCGGGCATCCCTAACATTTTACGTATTTTTGACGGTCGAGATAGGTGTCATTTTCCCATCAATTTCTTCCTCAGCATGCATTGGAAATGTGGTGGGTTCTAATTGGCTGAGGGATGGTAGGTGGTTAGATTCCCTTAGAATTTTTAGACTTTATTTTGCAAAATTTTAAAAAGTCAAAAATTGGCCCAAAACCCCGCAGCCAATCGGGAGTGGACACGTGTCCTAAAGATCAAAAAGGGAGGAGCGGGCCGATGGGGGACTTAGAGTTTTTTAGCTCTATTTTTCTAAAGTTTCAAAATCAGTTTTTGCCCTGCTCCAATCGAAGAGGACACGTGGCATCAATTTTGGGTAGAGGGGATGCGAATGGCAGAGGTTCTTGAAGTTTTTTTACCTTTGGAGGCAAAAATATTAAGGTAAAATTTTGGAGCACGACCCTATGGCCAATCACAGGTGGACATGTGGCAGTGTGGTGGCAGAGTGGGGAAGTGTGGGCCACTGAGAGGAAAAGGGGAAATTTTTCCCTTTTTAGCAAAAGGAGCTAAAGCAAAAAATTAAGTCGTGGGCTCACGAATGAGCCATAGGGAGACACGTGGCGAAGGCAGAGCGGGTTGGCGGGGTGGTAGAGGCAAAAGGGAAATTTTTCCCTTTTGAAAAAAAGACTTGGAATGGAAAATTCAAGGTGTGGTCGTGATGAATCATTGAGTGACACGTGGCAATGGGGAAATCGAATGTGAAGGCCCACGGGGAAAAAGGTGAAAATTTTCCAATTTTCAAAAAGTCAAAATGTGCGAGAATAAAGCGTGATCCCAATGGGACCCACCATGTCCCACGTGTCATCACCAAAATTCAAGGGCAGAGGGGTAGAGAAAAAATTCAATTTTTTTCATTTTTCCAAAAATGTCAAAAAATAAAAAGATGAGACCGAATTGATTCCCAATCATATTTTGACATGTTGAGGGCCCAGATTGGAGGAAAAAGAGCAAATCAAGGGCAACTGTACATTTTCATTTTTGGGTGTCATTTTAGCTCTAGGAAGCTTGGAGATCTGAATTTTGCATCATTTTTAATTAAATTTTTGATGAATTTGTGTCCTTTGTGCCTACAAAGATCAATGCAAGTGGTTTTAGGGATTAATTTGCATATTTGAGGTGTTTTTGAAACAAAGTTTTTCCCTAATCCGTCCAAACACGTGAAATGTCAAATTTGAAAGTTGCAGAGGTAGTTTTAAAAGGTGAAAAGGTGAAATGATGAGAGGAAAGGCATCTGCATGCCTTGATGATGAAAAATGTGCCTCAGGAAGGATAATGATCGAATATTTGTAATGATTTAGTCTTTTTAAACACCTAGAAATTCTCGTTGCAAATTTTTTAAATGTCATTTTCAGTGAATCATGAGGATTTTTGTAACAAACTTGATCCCTTGGCATATTATTTTCTTGGGAAAGAAGGCTCCAATGTGGCAACATATATATAATGCATTTTTGAGAAACGTAAAGTGTCGAGGAAGTTGAAAATCACCGAGCAAATTTCGAGAGAAAGCTCATTTTCTGAGAAACCCACCAAAGAACTAGGTTAATTTCTTCTATGTTGGATCTTCATATATGTGAGTTGGTTAAAGTTTAGAGCCATCACATGACTCTAAGATTATTCATGAGACTCTCCCATTTGGCGATGAATCTAACAAGATTTTGAGTTAATATGTGTTTTTATGGGCAATATGATGTCTATTATCATTTTAAATACCTGCAAATAGTTTTCATTGTTCTTATTACAATCTTGCATTGAAATTTTGTAGAAATCACACAGAATCTAATCCTTATTGATAGTTTAGTGGCACTTGTAGTTTTGTTTGTCACAAGATCTTTCATCTGGCATTGAAAATAAGTAGTTTAAAATCACTCCACCTTCATTTGTTGATTGGGTTTTCTTGTAAGCCTTTGGGGTACCTTAGGCATGGTTTGATCAAGGATTATTGTGTTTAATTGAGTTCTTTGCTTCAAGATTTTGTGACGAGTTCTCAAAGATTGTGTGAATAGTGTAATCCGGGCTTCCATTTATGCATCTTCTATTTGAAATAACATCATGATTATTTAAAGCATTTTATCTAATAGTTGTTCAAGTATTGTAGAGGTTGTCAAAGATTTGATATATCCAAGTTTTTCTTGTCAATACCCCACCAAAAAATCATCTAAATAACTAATCCTACCCATACTACCCCTGCATTGCATTGTGTGTCAACAAAATAATCTAACCCATCTATAAAAATGCACAAAGCAAATTAGGGTCATACCATGTCTCTAGCAACCTCAGCCTTGTTTTGAAAGAATTTCCATCATTTAGTAGTGATAACTTGTTGAGTTTGAATAATTGAAAATTGATCATGTTTTCCTAAGGCCATCTCCATACAATATGCACGAGTATAAGGATATATCCACCTCATTCACAAAGTAGAGGCTATAATATAGGTTCTCTTACCTTGGTGGAAAGGCACAACCTAAAATAGTGAGGGTTAGATAAAATCCTTTCAAACTCGCTATCCATCTCTCCAAAAATCTAAGTGCGAGTTAGATCACATCCCTTGCTACAAAATGACATATATCAAGATCTATCTCCTTCAAGCTTCATGCCATATTTTGATCCTACTTCAACCTGAAAAGGAGAAAAAATTTGGGTACTAACACTTTTGGCACCGTTATTGGGGACATTATTGATATTTCATTATTTTAGATCCTGGTAATTCTTCTTATGTGATTTATGTGTAATTACAAATCGAGTATCATCTTCGATCAGATTTATAAGATTGAAATAAAGTGTAGAGTTCGAGTTTGATATTCTCTTAGTTCAATCTGATCCATGTGCTTACATATTTGAGATATTTGAATGCATATCAAACCCTAGTAAAGTCCCTTGCAAATTCTACATGTAAATACATTGTTGAAGCATAATTTTATTATCAGATTTGTAAGGATTGAGTGAAGATACAAGTTACTGTAATTTTTTTAGTTTCCACGTGTAGTTACACTTCATTTGCATTTGTGATTTATAAATTCAAAGAAAGGAGGGTTTGATCTATAAAGTTTGGTAAGATTTTTAGTGATGATAGTTACAACTAGGGTGAAATTCCTTAGTGGGGACTCCATACTCATCGATCTTGATAAGTACCGAGTGTCTTAAGATTTATGTCATTTATTTTTGTGTTGCTAATCTCTACAAAGCTGGAAGGAAGAATATCTCTCTTCCTTAGAGACTCTGCTAAGAAGTTGTTCTCGATTCAAGGAACTCAAAGTTGGAAGGGAGAAGAGTTTGGAAAGTTGTTAAAGGTCGGACATCGGTTAAAGATATATCCATTGGTGGGAGAGATCAGCCTTTGGTAGAGGATTATTACTCTTCTTCAAGTGATTTTGATTCAAGCAATCCTCTCATAGAGTTGTTTTCCTCTGCTAGTGAAGGTCCTTGTTGTACTTGGTTAGTTGCTTCTTCAATATGCACCTCTGTGTTTCAAGTCAAATAAGACTTTCTAATAAAATTAGCTTTTAGAGAATACGAGTCTTGTGAATCACATTCTTGAGCCCCAAATAACTTGCACTCCTCATCACCTTGTGTCACCCACAAGATCATCTCCACCAAACAATATGGCTCATTCTAGACCTTCATTCCTTGTTAACACCTTTGGTCCTATAGACTTTAGAGAAATGGATGGTTACCCAAATGCTGTCCCACAAGATGTCGAAATAGATTTCCAAAATTCCAACGTAACAATGCGCTAACTAGTGATCAGCATCTCAAAATATTTGTTAACATGATGGAATATTTTGAGATAGAGTTTGAAGATGTGTATATTAAATTGTTCATTCATACACTAGAAGAGGATGCTAGTGATTGGTACAAGGATTTTCCTAACAATTCAATTGATTCTTGGACTGAAATGAAGAACGCATCTAGGTTGCAATATGGTGATAAGACTAATCCTAAATTTCTCTTTGTCGAGTTTGAGAATATCAAGAAGAACCCTAATAAATCAGTCCATGACTTTAACACAAGGTTTAAAAAATATTTGAGAAGGATGCCTATTAGTCTAAGGCATTGTGATGAGTCTTGTTTAATCAAATATGCAGATGCATTTGATAAAAAGGTAGCCTATTACCTAAGAGACAAGAACCTACCGAGTCTAAGAAAAGCTTTCACCATGGCACTTCAAATTGAAAAAATATCAAAGCAATTAGGAAACCTCTTAAGAGAGATGGTGTAAAGTTGATAAACCCTGAAAAACCTCAAGCTAGCCTAGGTGCTAATTTAGAGGAGGTTGTGAAAACTTTGGCGAGGGGTTGTCAAAGAAATATCATATAAGTTAGCAAGATCGAGAAAGGAATTGGGAAAACTTCATAAGGTCATCCAAGAGCACAAAATCATGAAATTTTTTCCAATCATCCTAGAGGAGATCAAAGGACATATGATAGAGGAAAAGGGCCCATGGGGTTTGTAAATAGACATCCTCAAGAAAGTGAAGGAAGAGTGTTACTGATCCCTTAACTACTAGGGTTACTTCTATTTTGGAAGTTACTAATATTGATTGGTGTGATATGTATTTTCTACCCCATCCTCCATGTGAAGTGGACTAGAAATATGGTGAATCTAATAATGATGATGGTACTGATGATGATATTTTCATGATGGTGCATTCTTTAAGTCCACAAGCGGGAGTAACATCTACTATAGTGATAAGTGCAACGCATTGACTATAACTTTTTGGGATTGTATCAAATGGGTACAAGTATTTCTTCCCCTTATACTCTTGAAGTTGATGTAGTGCAAGATTTTTGAATTCCTAACAATGACTTTAAATACTTAAGAGCTTTGATTATTAAGAAGCATGATGACGGTATTCCTTCGGAAGAAGATAGACAATTATTGATGAATGCGGTTGTAGCTCAAGAGATAGATTATAACATTAGAAGAAAAGTTGTTAAAGGAGTTGGGCCTTAAGCCAAACCTAAAAACCCTTGTTGAAAAACATTCCAAAATAAGCCCCTAGGAGAGAAGCACCTTCCAAAAGCTCTACTATCACAAGCAAAAATTACGAGTCCTCCTCATTCACAAGTCATCAAGAATACCTTGCCATCTAATGAATCTTCTTGTCTCCCTTCCAATGTTGTTTTTCCAAAGATTGTTCCCTATGACATAGCCCAAGTATTGAGCCAAATCAAAGTGATTGTTCTAATCATTGAGTTGCTTAGGATCCATGAGCACAAGAAGAGAGCATTTGAGTACTTGGGATTTAAGGAGGAGAAGATTACTCCAAGTAGAAATGTAAATGTTGTTGAAAATCCTCCTCGGACATTTGTAGACCTTGAAACACCACCGAAATGGAAGATCTTATAGAGACACTGAGGTATATTTGAGGACATCCTTGGTTGATGCCCAATTGAATGTTGATCCATTCTTCACAACTTTGATCATAAAGGATTGGCTACTTCACAATTGTATGTTTGATTCTGGTGCATCATGTAATGTCATGCATCTAGAAGTCATGAATGAGTTGGATATCAAAGTGATAGCAGCCTATGGAAAATGTACTTCTATGGACTCAAGAGAAGTGTCGGTAGTTGGTTGTGTGAAAGGTTTGGTGGCGCAGCTTGCATCTTATCCTGGGAGGAATTTAAAATTGGATGTTGTGATTATTGATTGCCCTACCAAATGGGGTATGTTATTGTCAAGAAAGTGGGCTGCAAGTGTTGTAGGGAGTGTCCAAATCGATGTATTTTCCGGGAAACCCATTGAGGGTAGCCTTGTTAAGCTCTATGGAGAAAAGAAAATGTTGCATCTAATTGAGGACCCAAACAATGTTTCATATGGGTGTTATTTGCTGATGTTGATGCTGATAATTTTATTGGTTTTGCTAATGGAAAAAAGCACAAAATGGATCAGTCAAAGTTCCTTGAGTAGGTATGTACTCCTTGGACCTTGCTTTATTTGATGGAGCTTGCTCCAAATTTTGAAATGGTGCTAGTGTAATTCTTATTTATCCTAGCTTGGAAGAATTTGTTTTTTCCTTCAAACTTAATTTTGAATGTAGTAATAACATTGCTGAGTATGAAACCTTATTGTTGGGTATGATAATTGCATGGAAGTATGGTGTCAAGGACATCATTGCAAAAGGAGATTCAGAGCTAGTTGTCAAACAAATAATAAAATTGTATGCTACATGAAGCAAGTATAAGCATGCGTTTGGGATTTGATTGAGATGTTTGATTCTTTCAGGTATTATGCATCATGACAGAAGTTTGAATGTTGTTGTTGACAAGTTTCCAGTGTTGGGGTCAAGATTTGGAGATTGCACCATTTCACCTTATTATGAGTACAATGTTGAAGTGTTAACTAGGCTAGCTGTCCTTGACAACATCAAGCATTGGCCAAAGTGTTTGATGATGATGCTCAAGTGAAAAGGTTCTTACGAAATCAAGGGGTTTTGTAGATCAGCATATTGATTGGGAACTAATGGTGTGTGTGATTGAAGGAAGAGAGACTTTTTTGGAAAATATATTATCAATTGAAAATTAAAACCATTTCTAGAGGTCTTGTTGCTCTTGAGTCAAATTTCAACAATGCTTGATTGGATCATCAATAGAAACATGTCTTCCTCAAGGGATGTGGAAGAGCATGAATTGGGAAAAAGGAAAACCAAGAAAAGTTTGGTCGGCAACAGTTTAAACAAGGAAGAAAAATATTCCTATCTTCAATTGTTGAAACAATATCAAGACTTCATTGGCTGGTCATATTCAGAGTGAAAGCATATAGAGAGGACTTGTTTGAGCATGAGATCCCTCTTGAGAAATATGCCAAACCATTCGAGACAAAAGAAAATGCCAATTAATCCACTCCTCTCCATGAAAATGCAAAATGAATTGAAGAAGCTGAAGGAGGGAGGGATCATTCATCCCACGAGGTATTCATCTTGGGTTGCAAACCTTGTGCCGGTCGAAAGAGGAATGGAGATATCAGACTTTGTGTAGACTTCAGAAATTTGAATAGAGCTTCATTGAAAGACAATTATCCTTTTCCAAACATGGATAACATGCTACAGCTTAGTGATTGGATCTGAATTTTTATTTACCTTGGATGGTTTATTTGGCTACAATTAGGTTGTTGTCAAGGAGTTAGAAAGATTTAAAACTACCTTTACCACTCCTTGGGGAACATATGTTTATGTGAGAATGCCTTTTGGTCTCATGAATTATGGAGCTACTTTCCAAAGGGCGATGGATGTTGCTTTTGTTGGTTATATAAATGACTTCTTCATTGCAGTTTATCGGGATGATGTGATTTGTATTTTCAAGGAGTAGAAAAGATCACTTACAACATTTGGAAAGAATTTTTATCAGATGTAGAGAATTTGGAATCTCTCTCAATCCAAAGAAGTGTCACTTTGGGGTGCAAAAGGCCAAGCTACTTGGTCATATTGTTTCAAAGGCTAGTGTCATGATTGATCCAGAGAGAGTAGAAGCAATCAAGCAAGGTGCCAGTTCCAAGAATGAAGAAGGGCATCCAATCTTTCTTTGGGAAAATCAACTTCATTAGAAACATTGTGTCCAATTTTGCTGAGTTGACTCTTCCTATCACATGCATGTTAAAGAAAGATAAAATTATAAAATGGGAGGAGGCTTCTATTCAGGTTTTGAGGGAATCAAAGAGGCACTTAAGCATGCACCTACCTTGGCAGCTCGAATTACAGAAGCCTATCCAAATATTCTCCTTTGCTTATGAAAATACTATTGCATCTATTTTGTTCCAAAAGGATGAAGATGGGGCTGAGAGGCCTATTGCCTTCTTTAGCAAGGCTTTACAAGCTGTTGAGTTAAAGTATACAATTATGGAAAAACAAGCATTTGCCTTGGTGAAAGCTAAAAGGTTTTTCGGGCCTTATATTTTAAGTTCAAAATTTGTTGCTTATGTTCCGCATGCCATGGTAAAAGACATCTTATCGGAGATGGAGATCTCAAGTAAAAGATGTACATGGGTGAACAAACTACAAGAGTATGATATGGACATCTAAACCACAAATTTGGTAAGAGGTTTGGGTCTTGCTAAGATCGTGGGTGAGAGCAAGTTGCAGAATATGGAAGTGAATGAGGTAGAGGAAGAAAGGGAAGATGTTCTTGGGAAATTCATAAGTTACGAGTGGTACAAGGATATAATATTTTACCTCAAACACCTTTGATGTCCTGATTATTTAAATAAAAATTAGAAAAGAGCCCTCAAGTTGGCTTCTCAAAAATATATCATCACGACTTTAGGGCTGGCTTGGAAGAACCCTAAAGGTGTCCTCTTGTAGTGTGTAAGCGAAGATGAAGCTCCCAAAGTAGTTTCTAATTTCCATGGGGAGTTTGTGGAGGACACTTTTCTGGAAGGGTTATAGCACATAAGGTATTGAGAGCTAGTTATTGGTGGCATATTCTCTTGAAAGGTGTAACCATGTTGATTAGAAAAGGGGAAAGTTGTTAGCATTTCTTTGGAAGAATGAAAGTTTCGAGGCTCCCTTCCTTTGCAGCTTGTATTAATTGAAGCTCCTTTCAATAAATGGGGGATGGACTTCATTGGTGAGATTTCAGACCCTTCTAGTCTTTGGACATAAATGGATCCTTGTAGCCACAGATTACTCCACCAAGTGGGTAGAGATAATCCCCACAAAGAAAGCAACACACCAAGTTATTATGGACTTCTGTTGAATAATATCATTTGTAGATTTAGTGTGCTAGTCAAGCTTGTGGATGATAATGCCATGTGTTTGAGATCCAAACCTTTGATGACAATGTGTAAGGAGTATGGAACCAATTTGACTTATTATTCAAACTATAACCCCCAAGGAATGAACAAGATGAGTCTAGCAATAAGAATTTGTTAAAGATCGTTAGGAGGACCTTGGAGTCGAACAAGAGAAAATGGGGTAACAACTAAAATTTACAATTTGGGCTGATAAAATCACTACCAAAAGAGCTCTTGGTAAGAGCCCATTTGAGTTGGTGTATGGAACTCAAGCTCTGCTGCCCTTACGTCTGCAGTTATCTTCATTTTAGTTTGTTCAACATCTTGAGGATCGAGAGGTCACCATATGAAGCAAGGATTAATCAGATTATGGAGTTAGATGAAGAGAGAAGAGCATCCCACAGAGGCATGTCGATTTAGAGAGAAGTTGAAAAGATTGTTTGACAAGAAGGTCACTCCTAGGGCCTTCAATATTGGAGATCTAGTTTTGTTATGGGATAGCATAAATGAGGATAAGAGAAAACATGGAAAATTTGATGAATTATGGATGGGCCCTTACTCCATTGATATCGGAATTGGTGAGAATACCTTTTTCTCAAAGATTTAGATGGGGAATTACTTGAATTACTTGTTAATGTTAGGCATCTAAAGCATTTCTTGTATTAATCCCCAAATTTGAGGTATGCACCACTTGTATAGTGTATAGTGTTTGGATTTTGCTCTATTTTCTGGTGTTTTGTCGGTTTGTGGTTTGCCTTGGTGTGTGGTAGCCATTTTTGTTAGGTTTTTAGCTGGTTTTTATTATTTTGGCTCATGACCTCTTTGCCCAATGAATTATTTTGGAACTTTTTCTACTTATTATTCTTGTGGTACTCACAAGGAGTGCTCATCCCATTTGGTGCCGATGTTGGTGTCCATTTTGATCCTCTGTTATTTTTCGATCTTTCCCCATTGGTTTACATGCTCTAAAATGTTTTTCTTCAAACTTGGTGGTCTACAAACTTTGTTCTCTAGATTAAATGCTTTCAAAAGCTCATAAACTTATTATTTTTCTCCATTTTGAAGGAAAAATACATGTGTGCCTTACTTTATGCCCTAAAATTCCAAATCCACGGGCCTCTGTCATTTTTCCATTTTCCACTGTGGAGCTCATATTTGTTAATTTTTGCATTTTTTTCCCTTAAAATATCCATCCCCATGGTCAAAACTTCCATAAAATCAATTTCCCCTTGTTTTTGAGCAAAAATCCCTCACCCATAAAGAAAAAATCAAATTCAGGAATCCTAGAATTTTCTTTATTTTGATGGTCAGAAGGGTGTCATTTTCCCTTCAATTTTTCCTCAGCATGCATTGGAAACATGTCAGGTTCTAATTAGCCAAGGGATGGTGGGTGGTAAGATTCCCTTAGAATTTTTAGACTTTATTTTGTAAAATTTTAAAAAGTCAAAAATTGACCTGAAACCCTGCAGCCAATTGGGAGTGGACACATGTCCTAAAGATAAAAAAGGGAGGAGCGGGCCAATGGGGGACTTAGAGTTTTTTAGCTCTATTTTTCTAAAGTTTCAAAATTAGTTTCAGCCCCGCTCCAATCAGAGGAGGACACGTGGCATCAATTTTGGGCAGAGGGGATGCGAGATGGTAGAGGTTCTTGAAGTTTTTTGCCTTTGGAGGTAGAAAATATTAAGGTAAAATTTTGGAGCATGGCCCCATGTCCAATCACAGGTGGACACGTGGTAGCATAGTGGCAGAGTGGAGAAGTGTAGGCCATGGAGGAAAAGGGAATTTTTTCCATTTTTAGCAAAAGGAGCTAAAGCAAAAATTAAGTTGTGGGCCCGCGAATGAGCCATAGGGAGACAAGTGGCAAAGGAAAGAGTGGGTCGTGCGGGGTAGAGAGGTAAAAGGGAAATTTTTCCCTTTTGTAAAAAGACTTGAAATGGAAAATTCAAGGCATAGCCCCGTGATGAATCATTGAGTGACACATGGCAAGGGAGAAATCGAATGTGTAGACTGCGGGTAAAAGGTGAAAATTTTCCAATTTTCCAAAAAAGGTCAAAATGTGCAGAATTGAAGTGTGATCCCAATTGGACCCACCATGTGCCATGTGTCATCACAAAAATTCAAGGGTGAAGGGGTGTAGAAAAAAGTCAACTTTTTCCATTTTTCCAAAATGTCAAAAAGTCAAAAGGTAAGCCTGATTTGATTCCCAATCATATTTTGACACATGGAGGGCCCAGATTGGAGGAAAAAGAGAAGATCAAGGGAAACTATACATTTTCATTTTTGGCTGCCATTTTTTCTCTAGGAAGCTTGGAGATCTGAATTTTGCATCACTTTTAATCAAAATTTTTATGAATTCATGTCCTAAGTGCTGTAAAGATCAATGAAAGTGGTTTTAGGGATTAATTTGCATGTTTAAGGTGTTTTGAATTTTTTTCCCTAATCCATCCAAACATGTGAAATGTAAAATTTGAAAGTTACAGAGGTAGTTTTAAAAGGTGAAAAGTTGAAATTATGAGAGGAAAGGCATATGCATGCCTTGATGATGAAAAATGTGCCTCTAAGAAGGATAATGATCCAAATATTTGTAATGATTCAATGCTTTTAAACACCTGGCAAAGCTCATTTCAAATTTTTTAAATGTCATTTTCAGTGAATCATGAGGACTTTTTGTAACAAACTTGATCCCTTGGCATATTATTTTCTTGGGAAAGAAGGCTCCAATGTGGCAACAGATATATAATGCATTTTTGAGAAATGCAAAGTGTCAGGAAGTTGAAAATCACCAGCAAATTCTGAGAGAAAGCTCATTTTCTAAGAAACCCACCAAAGAACCAGGTTAATTTCTTCTATGTTGGATCTTCATATATGTGAGTTGGTTACAAGTTTAGAGCCATCACACAGCTCGAGATTATTCATGAGACTCTCCCTTGTTGATGAATCTAACAAGATTTTGAGTTAATATGTGTTTTTTTGGGCAATATGATGTCTATTATCATTTTAAATACCTGCAAATAGTTTTCATTGTTCTTATTGCAATCTTGCATTGAAATTTTGTAGAAATCACATAGAATCTAATCCTTATTGATAGTTTTGTGGCACTTGTAGTTTTGTTTGTCACAAGATCTTTCATCGGCATTGAAAATAAGTAGTTTAAAATCACTCCACCTTCATTTGTTGATTGGGTTTGCTTGTAAGCCTTTAGGGGTACCTTAGGCATGGTATGATCAACGATTATTGTGTTTAATTTAGTTCTTTGCTTCAAGATTTTGTGTGAGTTCTCAAAGATTGTGTGAATAGTGTAACACTGGGCTTCCATTTATGCATCTTCTATTTGAAAGAACATCATGATTATTTGAAGCATTTTATCTGATAGATGTTCAAGTATTGTAGAGGTTGTCAAAGGTTTGATATATCCAAGTTCTTCTTGTCAATACCCCACCAAAAAATCATCTAAATAACTAATCCTACCCATACTACCCCTGTATTGCATTGTGTGTCAACAAAATAATCTAACCCATCTACAAAAATGCACAAAGCAAATCAGGATCATACCATGTCTCTATGACCTCAGCCTTGTTTTGAAAGCATTTCCATCATTTAGTAGTGATAACTTTGTTGAGTTTGAATAATTGAAAATTGATCATGTTTTCCTAAGGCCATCTCCATACAATATGCAGAGTATAAGGATATCTCCACCTCCTTCACAAAGTAAAGGCTATAATATAGGTTTTCTTACCTTGGTGGAAAGGCACAACCTAAAATAGTGAGGGTTAGATAAAATCCTTTTAAGCTGCTATCCATCTCTCCAAAAATCTAAGTGCCGAGTTAGATCACATCCCTTGCTACAAAATGACATATATCAAGATCTATCTCCCTTCAAGCTTCATGCCATATTTCTGATCCTGCTCAAACTGAAAAGGAGAACAAATTTGGGTACTAACACTTTTTGGCACCGTTATTGGGGACATTATTCAGTATTTCATTATTTTAGATCCCTGGTAATACTTCTTATGTGATTTATGTGTAATTACAAATCTGAGTATCATCTTCTGATCAGATTTATAAGATTGAAATAAAGTGTAGAGTTCTGAGTTTGATATTCTCTTAGTTCAATCTGATCCATGTGCTTACATATTTGAGATATTTGAATGCATATCAAACCCTAGTAAAGTCCTTTGCAAATTCTACATGCAAATACATTGTTGAAGCATAATTTTATTATCAGATTTGTAAGGATTGAGCGAAGATACAAGTTCTGCCTGTAATTTTTTTAGTTTCCACGAGTAGTTACACTTCATTTGCATTTGTGATTGATAAATTCAAAGAAAGGAGGGTTTGATCTATAAAGTTTGGTAAGATTTTTAGTGATGATAATTACAAATAGGGTGAAATTCCTTAGTGGTGAATCCATACTCATCTGATCTTGATAAGTACCAGTGTCTTAAGATTTATGTCATTTATTTTTGTGTTGCTAATCTCTACAAAACTGGAAGGAAGAATATCTCTCTTCCTTAGAGACTCTGCTAAGAATTTGTTCTCAGATTCAAGGAACTCAAAGTTGGAAGGGAGAAGAGTTTGGAAAGTTGTTAAAGGTCAGACATCAGTTAAAGATATATCCATTGGTGAGAGAGATCAGCCTTTGGTAGAGGATTATTACTCTTCTTTAAGTGATTTTGATTCAAGCAATCCTCTCATAGAGTTGTTTGCCTCATCTAGTGAAGGTCCTTCTGTTGTACTTGTTTAGTTGCTTCTTCAATATGCACCTCTGTGTTTCAAGTCAAATAAGATTTTCTAATAAAATTATCTTTTAGAGAATACGAGTCTTTTGAATCACATTCTTGAGCCCCAAATAACTTGTACTCCTCGTCGGCTTGTGTCACCCCCAATATCACCTCCACTCCTATACCTTCATTCCTTGTTAACACCTTTGGTCCTATAGAATTTAGAGGAATGGATGGTTACCCGAATGCTGTCCCACAAGATGTCGAAATAGATTTCCAAAATTCCAACATAATAATGTGATAACTAGTGATCAACATCTCAAAATATTTGTTAACATGATGGAATATTTTGAGATAGAGTTTGAAGATGTGTATATTAAATTGTTCATTCATACACTAGAAGAAGATGCTAGTGATTGGTACAAGGATTTGCCTAACAATTCAATTGATTCTTGGACTGAAATGAAGAATGCATCTAGGTTTTGATATGGTGATAAGACTGATCCTAGATTTCTCTTGTCCGAGTTTGAGAATATCAAGAAGAACCCCAATAAATCAGTCCATGACTTTAACACAAGGTTTAAAAAATATTTGAGAAGGATTCCTATTAGTTTGAGGCCTTGTGATGAGTCTTGTTTAATCAAATATGTAGATGCATTTGATAAAAAGGCAGCCTATTACCTAAGAGACAAGAACCCTACCGATCTAAGAAAAGCTTTTACCATGGCACTTCAAATTGAAAAAATATCAAAGCAATTAGGAAACCTCTCAAGAGAGATGGTGTAAAGTTGATAAACCCTGAAAAACCTCAAGCTAGCCTGGGTACTGATTTAGAGGAGGTTGTGAAAACTTTGGCGGGGGTCACAAAGAAATATCATATAAGTTAGCAAGAGCTGAGAAAGGAATTGGGAAAACTTCATAAGGTCATCTAAGAGCAAAAAATCATGAAATTTTTTTCCAATCATCCTAGAGGAGATAAAAGGGCATATGATAGAGGAAAAGGACCCATGGGGTTTGCAAATAGACATCCTCAAGCAAGTGAAGGAAGAGTGTTACTGATCCCTTAACTACTAGGGTTACTTTTATTTTGGAAGTTACTAATATTGATTGGTGTGATATGTATTTTCTACCCCATCCTCCATGTGATATGTGATTGGGTTTTGTTGTAAGCCTTTGGGGGTACCTTAGGCGTGGTTTGATTAAGGATTATTGTGTTTAATTGAGTTCTTTGCTTCAAGATTTTGTGACGAGTTCTCAAAATTGTGTGAATAGTGCAACAACTGGGCTTCCATTTATGCATCTTCTATTTGAAAGAACATCATGATTATTTGAAGCATTTTATCGATAGTTGTTCAAGTATTGTAGAGGCTATCAAAGGTTTGATATATCCAAGTTCTTCTTGCCAATACCCCACCAAAAAATCATCTGAATAACTAATCCTACCCATACTACCCCTGTATTGCATTGTGTGTCAACAAAATAATCTAACCCATCTACAAAAATGCACAAAGAAAATCAGGATCATACCATGTCTCTAGCAACCTCAGCCTTGTTTTGAAAGCATTTCCATCATTTAGTAGTGATAACTCTGTTGAGTTTGAATAATGGAAAATTGATCATGTTTTCCTAAGGCCATCTCCATACAATATGCACAGTATAAGGATATCTCCACCTCCTTCACAAAGCAGAGGTGTAATATAAGTTCTCTTACCTTGGTGGAAAGGCACAACCTAAAATAGTGAGGGTTAGATAAAATCCTTTCAAACTACTATCCATCTCTCCACAAACGAGTGTCGGTTAGATCACATCCCGGCTACAAAATGACATATATCAAGATCTATCTCCCTTCAAGCTTCATGCCATATTTTTGATCCTTCTTAGACCGAAAAGGAGAAGAAATTTGGGTACCAACAGGAACACCCTTGATAGCTTGAATAAGTGGAATTTTTACACAAATATCCTTCAGATGTATGACAAAATCAAAATAATATTTTATTTTAGGGTCAGGTTTCTTTTCTTGTAATCACTTTGGGAATGGTGGTTCATTAGCTTGAAACTTATCCTTGCTAGAACTCTACCCACATCATTGTGGATCAGTTTGCATAAAATGTGGTTCATCTGTAATTTTTGTGATGGTGGGTTTAGCTTGTGGGAGAAGTGATATTTGAGTGAAGATGAATGTCATTAAAATTAACTGATTAAGTAGAGTATTGGGTTGATTTCGTGGTATATGCTAGCTGAGAAAATTTATTTTTGGGGTTAGGTGTTAATTGAGCTCGTAGATGAGTGGATTTTGGTTGAGAACTAGGTTTGGGGTTTGGCATCGAGAGGTTTATGTTGTATGTAAGGAGGTTGATGGTAATATTTTTGGTAGTTAGGAGGTGGTTTGTTCCATTGCTACCCCCTCTCCAAGGTTGGTGCCAAAAATAAGGGGGTTGTTACCATTGTTGGCCTAAAAACTAAGGTTGTCATTTTTATTGGTATTAGCTATGTAATGGAGCCCAACCTTTCTGAGTATTAGCTCAAGGTGGGGGTTCAATATATGGATTACTAGCCTGATTTTAAAAATATGGCATGGGATCTTATGGTATACCTTCTTGTCTTTGCGGACTTGGATTTCTCTAACCAACGTAGAAGACTTTCCCATCATATGTTTCTATCATCTTGAATTCATGTGTATTCTCCTTCTTTTATGTAATGTTGGCTAATCCCTGCATCTACAATTAACTTTCTTTCTTCTACATGCATGGAAGAACTCTATAAGTGTTGCCTTTGCATCTTCTCTTTTCTTCTTAGCATGTAAATAATCAAGTTGGGTGGCCATGTCATTGACTATCTCTTGTTTCATGTTCTTGAACATGTTTACAATCTTTGATTTAGATATATCCCCAATTCCTTTGGTATTTGATCCACCCTTTGATCTAACACTTCTTATTCTCTTCATGGTTTCTCTGGATTAATTCCTACAAGCTTCAAAAATCTCATCAAAGGTATCTTTTGAAATGTCTCCTACCCCTATCAAGTCCAAAGTGTCTATATCCTCCTCATTGAGTCCCTTAAAGAAGATCAATTTGAAAGACTCAAGAGGTAACCTTGTGTGTTTTGACTTCTAAACAATGAATAAGAATCTTTTTAGGTAATATTCTAGTGGCTCATCTTCCTTTTGTTCCATCCTGAAGAGTTCATCCCCTCCTCTGATACTTGTCCTACAATAGTCTTGGTAATTGGTGAGAAAATTTTCCTTCATCTATTGCCAAGTAGTCACAACATCTCTTCCTAAGCCCATAAACCATCTCAAGGTTGCATCCTTGAGTGTATAAGGAAATAACTTCAGCTTGTGTGCATCAATTATATAATCATAGATCTTGCATAAAACATCAAACTCAAATAAGAAAGTTTCTGGGTCTTTAGTTATGGATCCATGGAAATTAGGAAGGGTTGATGGAGAGATATTCTTCATTATAGTAGGTTGATTATTATTGGAGATTGGGAACTCAAATGTAGTTTCCCCTTCTTCAACATTTTGATTCACTTCTTCTTCTTCCATGATTGGTTGATCAAGAAAAACCTTAGAAGTATCACTTGGAGGAGGGTCTTCTACTATCAAACCTTGTACAAAGGAAGATGTGTCTTCTTTAGAATCAAATGAAGCAATATGTGTTATTTGAGGATTGGGTAAGAATCTACCATGGGCATCTCTTGGATGGTGCATGCATCAACTAACTTAACTCAATCAACATACATTAGTGGGGGTTGGAGGTGGATTTTCTAAAACCTAAAATGTTTATAAGAAATGTAAAACCTCTCAAAAACCTTATAACTTGGTAGTATCCCGACAACAATGCAAAAAATGGTGGTGTAAATCAACTTGCAAAAATTAATATGTTGTTCATTGAATCACAATCATTTAATCATCAAACCAAGGGACGTAAAATTTCAATAATGCTAGTGATGTATGCATAGTTACAAAGAATTTAGGAGGTATGGAAATAAATAGTTGTCACTACTATACTTGAAATAAAAAAGTAGAAAAAACTTATAACTGAAATCAAATAGTTTCTAAATGCTATGACTAAGACAAATCTTGTAAATTCAAAATGTAGATAAAGAAGATAAATTTCTTCCTAGTCTATTCATGCAATGAAAAATAGTAAAACCATATGGAGGGGTTTAAAAGAACACAAGTGGGCCCTACCTTGGGTGTTAATCCCTCCAAAATATTATAGCTAAAGTCTAATAAATAGAACTCAAATAGTTTATTAAATTGGAATGGAAATTACATCCGAGAAACAAATTAATCTCTGTATATCTGAGTAATCTCTTATATATTCTCTTTATGTTACCAACATTAACCCTTTCCTTTTATACTTCTTATTTACAGCAAGACATGAGAGGAAGAGTTCAACTATGAGTTTAACAAATTAATTAAAATATATTTGATAGAAAAAGTGGAAGATATCAAAAAACAAGAGATTCAACACATGTAATGGAACTAAGAACATGTGTTCGAGTTAATATCTAGTGAATTAATCAGTTATTTTAGTCACATGTAACCTCAATCAATCATTTCTTCATTAGTTTGCAATGAATAATTAGATCCATGGTTGAGTTATCTCCTTATTCCACATTCTCCGATTACAATTGTTCCTTCAACGACATGTACAAACTTGAGTGTTGTTCTTCACGTTCAAGATATCTTCATAACATGGCTTCTTTGTTGTAGGTGATTCCTTTTGGCTATGGACAGGTTGTTATGGATAGGTCCTTTACTACATATAGAAAGTTTCTTACAAAAAGAGTGGCATCACACATATCATCATTAAAATAAATTATTACAATCATAAGAATAAATGCACACACCAAAATCACAAAATAAAGATAACTAGTTATAACTATATTAATTAGTAATTATTTCATAAGTTCAAGTTGTGATGATAATGTTCAGTAGTGTGAATAGGAAATACAAGGACAAAAATGCAATGGCTTATGAAAATACAGAAGATGAGTTGTTTATAAGGAGATTTACGCAACTCATCAACAACCCTTACTTTCATCTCAAGCATTATCGTTTAACAAGGGATTCTTATTCTAATTACCACTTGATCCTCAAATATTTTGTTCATAGTCTTTTGATCATGCTCTTTAATGGAATACTCATTTTCCTTATAGATCTATTATTACCGACTATAATATGGAGGATGATTTTCTTATGAATTTTATGGTTAATAATTGTCCTCGAGTTACATATGATCGATTGCCTACTTTTCATGAAGGAATGAAAGAGCCAATCCTAGATTACATTTTACATTTCAATTTTTCATGCATCAATTATTATTTCATTCCATTGATGTAGAAAATCTATTTATATTTTTTCATGGTTTAATTCCTACACTTTGAAAGAGAAACTATTATATGATACATGTGAAACTTTTATGCTTTTTTTTCTATAAATTTATTGATCTAGAAAAATTTAATTGCAAAACATGTTATTCCATATCCTTATACTTCTTTCACTACTCCATTGGCCATTACTTCTTCTCCTCTTCCATCTATTGAGTGTCCTCCATTTTCCCCATATCCTCCTCCATGTAATAATATTCCTTCACCTTCACCGTGTAGATCTACACCTACGTCTTCTCCACCTCCTCCTCATGAACTATTGCACTTTCTATATACTAGTAAGCTTCATGATGTCTTGTGCAATTTTCTTGATAAATAACTAATCTGTTTACCTTCTAATCAACATCCTCCTCCTCATCACTTACATCACTAGTTTGATCGCCCTTATTGAAATCTCCACCACATCAATGGCTATTGTGATAATGATTGTTGTGATCTACATGATAAATTACAACAATTATAAGACAAAGGTGTCATTTCCTTCAGCTCTCACTCTTGTGAGTGGTCCCTTTCTCGCATTTTACATAAGCATGCTTCCACAATTGTTCACTTATATCCTCCACCCACTTAGAAGTTTTTCATTCGTCCACCTCCTAAGATAATTATCCATACATATACTTAATATATCTCATCCATTTCTACATCATCTCACCCTCCTCATAGTTCTAATACAACTCATTGGATTTGTGAATCATCGACATCTATTCTTCCCATCCTTAACCCTCCCATGATCAAAACCATTTCTTTCGACATGTAGTTTGGCTCTTACACTAATTATACTACTCCTTCACATGCTTCCTCCATCCCTTGCAGTCTTATCCATCTTTGGTAGGTGAAATGCATATAATCACATCATTCCTAATGATGGACTCATGTTCGATGGTTCTTACGTGATTGCAATTGGTGAGGGATTTGTTACAAAAATGAACCTCATTCTCAAATTATGGGGGCATCACTCTTCTTCCCCCTATTTTTCATCATTCATCACACACTATTATCAAAATGATTTTACATCTTATCATTATACAACTATCAACATAGCATTATTCTAATCTCTTATAATATCTACATCACATTACCATTTCCACTACTCTATCACATTACATCATATACATACATTATTTTAATCATATCATTATACTACTCATTCACATAAAATTATTTTCAATTCACTACTTTCCTATTATATCCACTTCATGATATGTTTCAAATATTTAACAATAAAGACAATCATTTCAACAATGCATAAAACATCTATCAAATTAAAGTACATATGATAACCATCCCATAAATACAAGTTCACAACACATATTATATCTAACACATGTCTATAGTTATATCTCTTCAAAAACCATAGTTATAGAACTACAACCACTAGGGGATAAGCCCCCATGCATCAAAACAACCATAGAAATCATATATCATCCTCACTATCACTATATGCAATTACAGGAGCTCTAGAACTAGATGCTTCACCGCTCAATCTATGTTGCTAGTTGCAGCCTTTATATATCTCTACTTGTATTCATACTATAGCTACCATGGTCGAATATTATGTGAATCAGTCCTATAGATGCACATATCTTGTGAATACATCCTGAGATAGGGATCCTCCTACGACCTATCTAGATTCCTCCATCTCCACATGAGCCTTATCACGTTCGTTCAATATCACAATACCGGTGGATGTTGCTATATTCACTTGAAGCAAATAAACGGGCATGCTCGTATGTAAAAAAATTCACTCACTCTAGCATACTACCTCCCATGAGTACATATGAAGGCACATTTTGTGTCAGTGTACTTAATGATGAATCAACAATCAATGACCAATAGGCATCACCTACAACCATATAACAACACATTAGTTCCTATACACCTTTAAAATATCCAGCCAAACAACAAAAATACTACTTACACTCTACTAGCGCCACTACTATGCCATCTCCATCGAGGATCATGTGTTTTCCCTTCTACTCCTATTGTAAGCTCACCTACCACATCTATAACAATTTGAAATAGCAACACCTAACAATGTGACACTAACCACTCTCCATAAGCCTAAGCGCACCTTACATCATCAAATTTTATTGGCTCTATGACCGCATCTACCTCATCTAGACTAGGATACACTAACTATTTTGCTATTGGGCTATGCCTCACTCCTACTCATCTCGCTACTCTAGTTACTATCACCCATACATATGGCTCTAGAGGAACATATCAAGCCATACCAAATTTCTAGATACATAATCTTCTTGGAATAACTCTGTCACTCTTACAAACTGATCCTCTAACCACACGATGCATTGAATGCTTCAAAAATCTACTCCATCCTCCAAATAACCACCATAGTGTCCATATATCCTCCATATGATGGTCCTTGAACCCATCTGATCAAGCATTAACCTATAGGTGGTTATATCAAATATCTTACTATGGGTCCCTAACCACCTCACTATAAATATCTCGTGTATAGCCCACTCGGCTCGTGGTCCAATGAGTGGCCTCAATATGGCAATGTTCTCATATGACCATACATGTCATACAGTGGTGGATCCTAGTCCACCCCCATTATCTGTGGTGTGATTCTATACAAATATTTTTACAGGTGGGAAAACAAACATCGCACCATACATATCTCATCCCATAATCCTTTATATGGTGAAAAATATCATGCATCTTATACAAGTATACCAAATCCACCACCCTCTACTACTAAAGATGACGTTATAACTACTACGATGAACTATTACAACCGCATAACACTAGATATCAATATAACATCCAAACTAATATGAGTCTCAACCTATACTTGAGTACCATTAAAGTATCTCCTCAATGTTCTTATCGACTATGATCATCCACTATACTCATCACCTGTACACTCTCCCCTATAATCAACAATCACAATATCGATATACATCCTCTAGGGTCATTTTCATCTCACCAGTAGGAAATAAAAATGTACATGTATCGGCACACCATCTCTAGCATAATGCATTCAACATAGGAATATTATGTGGAATCTCCCCACTTAGCCATGTGTCATTGGTTGACACAGTCTAGTATATCCACTCTGCATCCAATAACCCCAATGTAAGCAATGTGCTCAAATGATGACCCACACGGAACTATCTTGAGTGTATATCCATCTACATAACAAAAAAACCAACAAAATTCTTACATTAGTACCTCATTCATATTAAAAAAATAGATCATTATAGTTTAAAAATTGATCAAAATACAAATATTTCATGCTATGCTACCAAATCCCCTGTGGTGGGATGCTAACGCCTAGCAACAGGCACTAGTGCCCTAAAGTAGGTCACTAGCACCTACAACTAGGTGAAAGTGTCCCAGAGAGGACAACAACTTGGATGTTTTTTCCTAGGTCAACACCTTCAAAAAATACAAAAATGCAAATTTTGTAAAAATTGGCAAAAACAAGCATATTTTGTACATTTTTCTAAAATTATTCATACATACCAACTCATTGGTCGTCTACGAAGCTACAACCATCGCTACTTTCCAAAATATCGTCAAACTCACTACTCTAACACATGATATCCTCATAGCTCAGAGCTCTAATTTCTACTCGAACATGGTACAAATGAAATCACTATTCACTTTTCACTATTACTATATATAAAAATTCTCAATTTTCCATATACTATAGTTACTATTGACAATCATCTTACCAACTAATACATGAAGCACCATTTTGATCATATCATGAGCCTTGTTACTATGTTTTCCTCGGATCCAAATTTCTTCTAGCAATGTACTATACACTTACAAAATGTTATATTCAATCGGCATATGTACTAATCACTCTATATGCAATATTACAATCTCTTCTATACTACCTCTCATTCACTATTACATAAAGTTACAATCTATGCTTTCACTTAGTGCTCATCTCTTCACCCCTCACCCTTTCACTAAATGGGGGCATACAATTGGGATCACCTTACGATCCCTCTCAAGCTACAATACAATAAATCTATACTCTTAAGAAATTATATTATTAATTTTTTCTTTGATTTTATTCAAATAAAGGAACAAATTGCTCCATATTCAACATTCAAATACTTTCTACTGTTTCAAATCTATTCCATCTAATGACCTAATTTAGGGGGAAGTATAAAAAAACTCTCTCTATGAGTAATCTACTAGGTACACCTTATTTTAAATCAATATTTTATCACTCAAATCAAATCAATCAATTTGTATAACAAGCACATTCTACTATTTCTCTAAAATAACCTAAATTGGGAGCTTCACTATAGTAATATCTCTCCCAGATGACCTAACTTGGAAGTTACATTACATTATTATCGCTTCTAGATGACCTAACATTGAGGCCATCAAATAATTTTTTAATCAGAACTAATTCGGAAGTGAATTTGGTCTCTATCCATCTGCAATGGTTATAACATTTGAGGATTTTGTCACGAGATGGAGAAAAACAAGACGTCTCCCTAACACTCTTCCTCTAGTGATAGGATGCCTAAATCCTCCCATTTTGAAATATACAAAATCCGGTTGGGAATTTATCACTCCCTACCTCTTCAATCTCCATTGGCAATAATCAATATCTCCAAATTCTACAAATCATTTCAATGTTTATCCAAGTGCTCCTTATAATGGTTTGCTCTCTATTTACACCACATGGATCAAAACTCGATCCATGGTTTTTATGCTACAAGTTCTTACATTCTATGCACACTTTTACAATTCAACTTCTCTAGAATTCTCACAGGTATGTTCCTTTACTTCCTTTACACTACTTGAATTTCATTCAAATAGCATAAAGGGGGAAATGTAGACACAAAATCATGCACATATTACTATTCTACTATGCCATCAAGTATGTTTTTATATGCATGGATCTTAAGCGAGTAAAGTATTTATTAATGACATAATCCCTTATCCATGCACTTATTCTTATTGACTTCAATTATATTTCTCTTCGACACTTGTCACTTTTACACTTATTTACTCGCTTAGGTCACATGGATCCCTGATTGCCATTATTTTCACATCGTTCATCATTTATCTCAACACACTAGTGCCCATTCTAGACACTAGCGCCTAGGTGCTTGCCGCCCTGGGTGCTCTGTCCTCTTTATTGTCTATTCTTATTTTAACATTTTTGGTTGGCCTTTCTAGATTTATAATCCTTATCCCAAGATCATAGTTGACCTTTTGTGTCACTAATTTTGAAATTCAAACAAGATATCCATATATATAAATAATATACATACTATTATATGGGTGGGAAACGCTAAAGGGAAATCACATCTACATATTATGACTACCATCAAAGGGACTGCATTATTGGGATCCATACACTTTGTATAATAAGGTGAAGTGTTGAATTCCATATCACACATTTTTATTAAATCCAACTATAGCCTGCTATCTTGGTGTCATTGGTGTGAGGGAAACCTAACAACACTATTTCAAACACAAAAACAAATAACTACATGGAGATGGAATGTAGTGTAATGATTATTCATAAGTTCACTCTTCGGGTGACCATCAAGTCAGTCCAAATTCACATATTGCAAATTTTATTCCAATTTTATGTGTTTGTGAGCTTATGTAGGTAGCTATAGTTTATTTTACAGTTCAAGTACCCTCATTGATCAAAGTGCGTATATCGGGTGATCAATAGAGAATACATGTGAAACCCTAGTGATGTAAAAAAGCATATTCTAAGCATTTACATAGCCATTTATGCCTAGAAGTGGTCTCTTACCCCCACATGCCCTTGTCATAGCCCAAACACCCATTTTCAGATTTGTCTATATGTTACAAAATTAATACTAAGCATTTACAACACTCTACCCAACATGTTCATTATTTTTTCAGTTTATATTTGTCCCAAGATAAGTATAAATCAACTAAGTCTTCTATCTCTCTTATTTTCTTACAAGATTACATCATTAAAGTGCTTAACATTTGTATTATACTATATATTATCATATTATTGATCACGTTATAGGTGATGATATAACTAGATACACTCTATATAGATCAAGGTGGGGTTTTTCCTATGGTGACTTTTACGGTGGGTCACTCCCCTATAAGATAGGAAAAGCTATTATTCAAATCTGAAATTAGATTTAATTTAATTTTGATTAAATCAAGGACACCTCGGTGAGTACAAGAAGTGTTTCACAACCTCATTGAGATCTATGACATGATGCAAGACCAAAGCGAGGCAAGGGTGGTGCTAGTAATAGATTATCGATATTTAATTTACCGCTTAGTTGGTAGGTTTTGTATGTGATTTTGATGTATTAAGCCGTCTTGAGGCATTTATGTATAAAATTTTCATGATGTGTGTGTGTGTTTGTGTGTGTGTGTGTGTGTGTGTGTGTGTGTGTGTGTGTGTGTGTGTGTGTGTGTGTGTGTGTGTGTGTGTGTGTGTGTGTGTGTGTGTGTGTGTGTGTGTGTGTGATTTTGGGTTCATGTGATGTGGTTCGATGGATATTTGATTTTTGTGATTCATGTATAGTGATATTTGTATGTCTAATGCACTTTATCATGGTCAAGAGCAGATGTAAGATGTTTAATTTTCAACTAGATTGGATATATATATATATATATATATATATGATGGAAAATGTAATATGTATAATAATGTACTTGAGGCCTTGAAAAAATGTTAACGCATTACTAATAATGGTTAGTTACATGTAGGATCATAGATATATGGAATGAACTTAGATACATTATTTCAACATGGAAAGGGTTTATATGTAGTTTATATGGGGAAGATAGGTTCTCCTTTAATGGTTTATAGGCTTGTACCCCAATTGTATATTTTTTAATTGTACAAACTAAACAATATGGGAAGTTTTCTTTTTGATGGGAAAGTTGATTGTTTTGGGAAGCTTTCCTAGGATGATTATTATTATTTTGAATTTTTATGTGAATTCTAATTGATACGGGAAGCATTTTTAGCCATTATAATATTGGGTAGAAATCCTTCGAGGGAGTGGTCTAATTTTTTTACTTTTTGATGGAAATAATTTTATGCAATATTTTATAAATAGTTGTCCTTCGAGGTATGGGTATATATTTTAATCTTTAATGTTAATGTTTATTATCACATTTTATTAATAATTTTCCTTTGAGGGCCGGTCTATTATTTTGATGGCATGTATCCATAGAATATATTTAATTTTTTTAAAGCCGGGAGAGCCTAGTAGACCATTTGGGGAGGGGAAATATATGTTTATATAAACTGCATATGTGTACCCATAGAATTTTTTGGTTGGTAAATAAGGGAATGCGGAAGTAGTGATTGCAAGGTTCATACGTATGAGGATGAGTTTATCCATATGGAAAATGTTATGAGAAGATCCATGGTGCTCATATTTAGGTCATAAATATAGGACAATTATGGGAGACCACATAATTGCAAATAATTGAAATAGTATATGATTGGTTGGTAATGGGATGAGATATTTGATGCAACTAATATCGTGGATGTAGATGTGTTAAAAATAGAAAGGATATAAGTAGAGATAATTTAGGGGATCCTTTTCAGGTTTACCATTTATAGAGGATACACGATAAGCCCCATACCCAAAATTTTGAGTGATAATATATGCACCAATCCAATTTAGGAAAAACTTACCGCATTGAATCCTTTCTAGAGTAGTGACATTTTGATTCTCTTTGAGGAAAAGATCACTAATATTGAAATCATGTTTTTGACATGTTTATTGTATGCTATTTTGATGCATTCTTGATAGACGTGATGATGTTCAAGGGTTATTAGGTGGCATTTGTTTAACAATTCTAGTTGTGTTAAATGTTCGACAATAATACTCATCGAAATGATATCACTAATAGAGACATAAAGGGATGAAATTTGGACTTCAAGAGGGAGGATAGACTCAAAGCCATAAACTAAAGAGAAGGGAGTAGTACCTGTAGGAGTATGGATGTTAGTTCAATAGGCATAGAGGGAAAATGGAATTTGGAGATGTTGATTTCTGCCATCTTGGTCAACGGTTTTCATGAGGATATTGTTAAGTGTATTGTTATATACTTCTACTTGACCATTTTCTTATGGATAATAAGGAGATGAAAACTAATCTTGATGTTGTCAATGTCATAAAGTTTTTAAACCTTTTTATTTTTAAAATACTTTCCATTATCTATAATAATTTTGTGAGGAATACAAATAAAAAAATAATGTGATGGTGGATGAAGTCAACAATATTATTAGATTTAGTAGAGATGAGGGGGATGGATTTCACCCATTTAGTGAATAATTCAGTTACTGTGATGAATGAGTGTTGATGAGACCAATGAGGTCAAGGCCACATTGTGAAAAAGTCCATAAATCTTGGGCAGGTTGTAGAGCATAACTAGGGATGTGAGTGAGGTTAAAGTGTTGTTTGAATTTGATGTATTTCTTGGTGTACTCACAACAATATTGATTTAGGGTAGGCCGGTAATAGCCCATCCATATGATACATTTAGCAACATCCAAACCGTTGAAGTGTCCACCACATATGCCTTCAAGGAATTCTTCTATTACCTTGGAAGATTCATGATATTTGAGGCATTAAAGTAGAAGGCCATCACACTTGAGTTTATATAGAATGACACTTGAGGATGACATAACAGTTAGCACATTGTAGAAAATATCTCCTATTGTTATTAGATAAATTGGAGGGGATGTTAGACTAAGAGAGATATTTGTGGAATTGAGTGTATCAAAGAAATGATGGATTGCCTTTGACAAGATTAACATAGGGGAGTTTGTTGGTATGAGATGGCTGATTGATTCTATGCACACCAATGAAATTTGTTTTTAAATAGTTGATAAGGGGATGAGTGATGCAAGAGAATCCATGGTGTTTATGAATTTTTTTAACATATGGGGAATGGTTTTGATTGTATAGTGATCAAAGGAATCTAAGAGGAAGCCAAAAAAATTAATCTTAAAATTTCATTCTTTCATTGATAGGTTCCTTTGATTTGATTGATGATAAGTTGGGAGTCCCCATAGATGTCAAGGATTTGAACACCAAGCATGATAGTGGTTTAAGACCCATAATGAGGGATTCATACTCAACCATGTTATTGGTGTGCTTGAAATTTAGTTTAAAGGATAGGGAAATGGGAGTCCCATAGGGAGGTATGATCATGATATCGACACCTCCCCCTGCCAACATTTAGAATCGTCAAAGAAGAATGTAATTTTGAGGGGAGTGTCTTCTTGATTGAGAGTGTTAATAGATTCTTTGGTGAATTACTCTTGAGGGGGTTGATTTTCAAGGAGCCAAGATTTTGCGAGTTAATCAACGATGGATTTCCCCTTTTTATATTTCTACAACATGAATTCTAGGTCAAATTTGGTCATAATCATGAGCCATCAAGTGATGTGATAATTGTGATATGGTTTAGAATGCATAAGATGATTGAATATGATGATGAAATAGGTATTATGATTAAGGAGATATTGATGAAGGTTAGAAGTTATGAAGTATAGAGCATAAAATAAATTTTATGCTTTGGTGTAATGGGTTTTGTATTCAAGAAGAGTGTCAATTACGTAATAAATGACATGATATCTACCTTGATAATTTTGATGTGCTAGCATTGTGCCCAAGGCACGATCGGTGACAAATATATATAGGTAAAATTCCCCCTTACGTGGAGGTATGAGCACAGGTGGTGATAGAAGGTATTGTTTGAGTTATTCAAAGGCATTTTGACAATTTTCATCCCACTTGAAATGGAAATCCTTTTAGAGGAGATGATGAAAAGGTTCACAACAATCTAAAAGTTGACAAATCAAGTGTTGAATAGATTGGATTCTACCGTGGAGGCTATGAAGTTTTTGATATTGGAAAGCATGGGGCATCTCGATGATGAATCTAATTTTGACGGGGTCTACTTTAATGCCCTTCATAGATACAATGAGACCTAAAAGCTTCCTGAAAAGAACACAAAATACACATTTAGCTAGGTTAAGGAAGAGGAAGTATTGACTAAGGAAGGATAATGTGACATTGAGGATTATGAGGTGATCCCATTGACACTTGGATTTACCAAAGAGGTCATCCACGTAGTCTTCTACAATTTTATGGATGATCTCATGGAAGATATAAGTCATGACATGTTCATAAGTGGCCCCTACATTCTTGGGATGAATGGCATAACTTGGTAGCGAAGGTCCTGCGAGTAGTGTTAGGATTTATAAGGAATTTATATAAATTCACAATAATTACCAAAGATTATAGATTATGAAATGCAAAGTGAGAATCATAGATAAAGATGTTTATATGTTCATATTACAGGATGTAATAACAAGAGTTGAAATAAAATAATAGTAAATTAAAAGACATAGAACACTGATTTATAGTGGGGAAGCTGTATGTACCCAAAATTGTAGGGTACTACACCACTGAAAATATGTTACACATACCCCAATGATGATACAAATCTCCTTGCAAGGTGTTTAGGATTCATAAAAGCTCACCAGGTATACGTTTGTATCCCGTATGCCTCATCCGGCCTCCATGTGCTTTATTCTACCATCTGCCCCCCTTTTTCCTTGCATTTTTGGCTTAAGTGACGAGACCACCACCCTGCACGGGTGGCGGTCCCATGACCACTACCCGAGGATAGGGGGTAGTCCCGTAATCATCACCCCGCACCGGGTGGCGATCCTGTGCGCATTTTCCGAGAAAGTTTTGATGATCATGTCAAACATAAAATTCAAATTTCTATCCACTTTTTCAGCAACTTTGCTTTGCATTTATGTTTTAAGCCCCTGTAAATAGTGTTTTCACTTTGTTTAATGGTAAAAGAGTTCCATTCCAAGTTACCTTCTAGTGAATGCATTTGCTATAAATAGTGAGCTTGTTTTCAAACAAATGGCCCCTCCTTCTCTCTTTAATCATTCAGTATTTTGAGTTTCTTTCTTAGAATTCTAATAGTTTCATGTTTTTCATCCATTGTTAGTCTTTCTTTGCTATTTAGAGGTCATTTGATCTTCTTGTTTCAATCTTGCTTCATTTTTGTGACATGCAAACTAGTTTACAGTAAGGTAGTTTCATTCTTAGATTGGGATCCATTTAGAGTTTCAGGTTTTGTTTGGTCACAAAAGATAGTTTCAAGAACTCTCGGCGTATTTGTGTTGTATTCCCGCAATAAATCCCGCTAGGAATTACATAGTCAAGCTTTGTTCACTTGCATTATCCCTCTCTTACTTGCATTGTATTGGGTCTATATCCAAAGCTGCCATTGTTCCAGTACCTTCTTCTACTGATGCTATCATATACATGCTTTTCTAGATTCAAGAGAACAAGAAGGAATGAGGAGATAATGCTAAGGGGATGAATTCACACACAATTGGATTTACCATTGTGCGTAAACTCCAGGTTTGAACTATCAAAGTTCTAGTTACAACGTATCAAATAGAGTGGTAAATTATTTTATTTCAGTCAAATCTCCCTCTCGATATCACTAGGGAAGCTGTGGGGATTGATATTTTGTGAGAAACTACGATTCATTCCTCACTTTTGAGGTAGGATCGAGAGTCTTTCAATTTAAATAAATTAGTTGCTTAGATATTTAGGATAAATTTACAAGTGCACAAGAAAATAGCTACACCGGGCTACTTTGTTTGTTTTAATCTTGTTAATAGATTAGTTTTCCATTTTCTAAATATATTAGAATAGATTCTCTTTTAATTCCTTTAAAATACTTCATTGAAAATACAAAAAATAAAAGAATACATACATAGTGTAGATACATTTTTCATAATTAGTTTATTAGTTTTAGTTAAAAGTTGAATCATTTTGCATGACAATCACGGGACCTAGAGAGCCCAGAGAATACATATTTGAACCGATAGTGCCTCAACCAAATCTCCCCACAACACTAGCTGATATAGATCAAGACCTTAGGATCCAGGTCTTTTGAGCAACGGTAAACCTATGAGCAATTAGTGAACAACTGAGAGAGCTAAATATTGAAGACGACAAGGCATACACATTTTGGTCAAATCATCATAACTATAGACTGCCTTGATAGGATATCCATATGGATCAAGGACTTAAAAGAGAACACATATTTGGTTACGATCCTCTAGTTCCACAACCCAATGCAAGGGACCTCCTCATCAACATAGACATTAGCTTACACATTCAAGTTGCTAGAACACTTGTAAGGTATTATGAGAAAATGACACAACTCCTAGTTCTAAACATAGAGGTTGAAAAGGTGTATTCTTATTGGATAGTCGAAAGGAGAGATTAACTCTTCATATGACCATAGGAGGTCCACCACAACCACAAACTTACGGTTGTGATCCATATCTCCCACAACCCAATAGGCCTACTAATCAATTAGACATTGATGTTGGTTTACAAATACTAGTATTTAGGTCCTCACCACTTCCACCAAACATTATCACACAATTCTCCTTATTAAATGTAGTAGCCAATCAAGCTAAGGATTTCTGGACTAGACTAGAGAATCATTCATAAAATCCCAGAGAATCCACTACACCTCCCATCACCATTTTCATGACCTTGTCTAGAAATATACATGAAGCTACCACAAGTCACTTCCCACGTATCCTACAGCCAATAAACAGGATCTCAATAGAGCTCGACATTGATTGGAGCCTCCGAATAGCTATTATATCTGAATGATCCATTACACCAATTTAGGTTAGGAGGGCCTTCTTCACCTTAGATTCTGATTCCATTATTGTGTATTGAGGATATAAGATTGCCCAACTAGTTTTTTTGTATCCATATATATTCCACATTCACCGGCCATCTCGACATGACCTCGGGAGGTCGGGTACGAGGAAGAGTTACTTGTAGATTATTATGCTTGCATGTCATTTTTCCATCATACAAAATTGGTGAACCCGACGTGAAACAAACAATTCTTCCTCTTTTATTTTTATTTCTTTCATCCACCTTCACTCTTTCCCATTATTCTGTGGGTATTCATATACCCCGAATATGTTAGGATACAATGCATATGTCAAACATCTCTCATGTCTTGAAGAAAATTATGGTAAAAAAAATAGACAACCATCACCCTCGCTTTCTGCATGGGTTGATAACTATTCAAGTATTTATTTGTCATCTCAAACTCCCCCTCAAAGAACTAGTTCCAATTCTTCATTCCAAATTGAGGAGTTGGATTAACTTGCACAAACACAACAACCAGAGCCCTCAGGATCTAAAAATATGATGTTTACTAGAGAATCCACTCCATCTCCTTGGGTCTTGTTTAGAACACGAGATAAGTAGATAGTCGAGATCAATCCCATTTTTAGATGAGGAGTACTTAGCACGCTACGCTAGAAGTGAAAAATGATTCCAAAACATGTACCCACCTATAGGGAGTTTACAAATACAATCCGATACCCTACTCCAAGAAAACACCCCCATTCCTCCACCTATGGGAAATGCCCTCGGTGAAGTTTGGGGTAATGACCAATTCATAGAAGGGTATCATACCCCTTTACAACCTCAAGGTATACAACAAATGCCATTAAGGAAAAACACCGTGTCTTCACCAATAGAGGTCATTTCAACCTTAGTTGAGAAGGTTAGAGGACTGGAACTTGCTCAAGAAAACCAAAATTTATATTTTGGTGAAGCAAGAATCCCCAACCCTCCGCATCACCCTAGTCGGGTTGATCTCCTTACGGGAAAAGGAACATTAGGCATGCCTCCCGAACATCCGTATCATTACCCACAACAAACACCAAATAGGACCACATTTTCAAATGCCGCTCTAGTTGAAAATATGATACCTCCCGACTTGGCACCAAACAACCCATACCAAAACAATGCTCCTCCATACTTAAACATTTATTCAAAACCACCACAAGGAGACATGTTCTCTTCTCTCGGGATGTTCATTCAACCACATGGATTCTCTTATGTCCCTACAAATGCATACACTATTCCATATCAACAAACCATGCCACCCGACCCCCTCAAAAGCACCATCGATGGTCGAGGCCTATGCGGTAGGGACTTATTCAGAATATTTAAAACAGCCCCTAGACTTCACCATACAAAGTGTTATGCTTCCAAGACCTCTTCTGATTCACCCAAATACAAAGGGGAAGGAGATCCAAATGTACACATTAAGGCCTATGCCACGGTCATACAGAATTACTCCCTTGGGATGGGGTTGTTGCTTAAGATATTCCCTAAAACCTTAGAGGGTATTTCCTTTATTAGTATTACAGGATACGAAGCCTCAATACACTCATTTAAACAACTTGTGTAGATTTCATCAAAGCTTTTGATATGAAAAAAATTGTTAAGAACGTGAATTAGGGAATTCTTGCATATTAAACAAGAACATAATCAATTTGTTGCTCATTTTATTCAAAGATGGCATACGGTTCTCTCCTCATCAGCAAGTGCTCCAAACATGGATCAAATGGAACTATGTGATTTATTCCTTCATTCTCTCAATAGAGAGATAAAGGAAGAAGTCCAAAAGTTCCCACTAAGAACTTATGATGAAGTACTCGAGAGTGCTCTCTGAATCGACGAGACACCAATAGATAGTGGTCGTAAGACATATGGAAAAAACGGGAAATTAATCACTCCCAATCAAAACACCATGACCTATCCTAATACTGGGAATGATAATCAAGGACCTAATATCCTTAACAAGAATCATGGAGTTACAACAGATGGAGTAACTGACCAAGTTAAAAGGGAAAACGTTGTAAACATTTCGCCACCTGTTAATAATCAGCGAAATAACAATTTTACTCCAACAATCAATGTGGTGGATTTTAATTGTCCACCATGACCAAAACAATAACAACAATAATGAAAAATCCAAACACAAGGTCCAAATCAAAACCCAACTGGATATCAGATTCAAAACCAAAGGCAATGGCCTCAAAATTTTAACTCTAACAACCAACAACCTTATCAGAATTTTGGGCCACAATAAATTTCAAATCAACAACCTCAAAATTATAATCCCAATTTGTATTGTGGTTTCCACAAGATTTAAGGCCATGATACTAGGACTTGTTGTGACTATAATAAATTCATGCAGTGTTTTCCAGAAGATCAAAAGCAACTCTTTATAGATATGTTTTTAGCAAATTTCTGTAGTACCTATGCCAAACACTTATACAGGGGTAGTTTCCCCTCAAAATGCACCCCTCAAGATCTTTAATGATCCACTCCCAAACCATTCTAAAAATAACAAGTTAGATCCTAGTGGAACAAACAAAGGTGTTATAATAGGAAACAATAATCATGAAGCCTCAACTTCATTAAATCCACCCGATTGCACCCCAACTAGGAACTTGATCCCAAACTAAGATAGTTGGTGCGGTAGAGTTAGACACCGAGATACTCGTAGAAACCATAACAAGAACATGGGATTATTCTTCTCAACCAAATCCAAGTTATCCATTGGAACTAGACAACATTCAACAAATGTTGGTAAAACCCATAGGCGCATATGATTTAATTAATGACTTAACTAAAACCTTATCTCACATCTCCTTTTTGGATCTGTTAAAGAACTCTCCCACCCATAGGGCTGCCCTCTTAGAAGCGTTAGGCCTTGGTCATTTAATCAACATCACTGCTCCTCTAGAAACGCAAGTAAACCATGTAGAATTTGATGTCTACCCTCTAGGGTAGCTAGATAGGGATACTAAGTTTATATTTGATATAAGAAAAATGCCAATAGACACTGAAATTGTATAAAGAGGTGACCCAACTTTACATTTACAAGTATGGGTTTACAATAATTATGTTAAACGTGTAATGATTGATGATGGGGAAACAATTAACATATTCCCCTTCACTTTTCTTCAAAAGTTAGGATATGGAGAGAAACTATTCCACAACAAGAAATATGCTAAGAGGTTATGATAGCCTCAAGGCCACCTCAAGCTGGAACTATAGTTTTACCGGTCACTTTAGGACCCAAGACGGTCCTCATCAAGTTTTATATTATAGATCGGGAAACCAACTATAATATGATCCTTGGTCGGAAATGGATACCGCATGAAGGAAATCCCTTCCACGTTATTCCAAGAAATAAAGTTTCTACACTTAGGGAAAATATTTGTGGCACAAGGTGACCCAAAACCCTTCGATATACATCTAGCTAATTTGAAGAAAAGACCAGGCATTCACTCCAAGTTTGAACTCCCAACAAATCAACTTAGCAAAAAAATTAATTCAAAACCAAAAGATAATTTTATACCCACCATAGAATTGGAAATTACAAATTTGGTTGAGGGCATTCCAACACTAAAAAATGAGACCAATGTCATAGAAATAGTGTCACTAGGCACTACCACAAAAATTGTTGAGTTACTAGAGAAAGACTTACCTATTCTCCTACCATTTGATTCTATGGGTATGGGATGCACCCTGGGAATTGCTTCTCTTCCATCATACAAAGTTTTCATGGTAAAAGTAACCAAAGCAGAAGAAATAGATACAAAAAATATCCCAACATCCATTTTTCCAAGAAAATATTGGACTCTCCACTTCGATGGAGCTAGATGTCACTTTGGAGCTGGGGCAAGGGTGATCTTTACTTCACCTAAGTGAAAGATCCTACCTTTCACCTTTAAATCAAACTTTGAGTGTACAAACAACAAATCGAGTATGAAGCTGTCATCCTTGGCCTCATTCTAGCCAAAAGAATGGGTATCGATAACATTAGAGTGATAGGAGACTTGCAAGTACTTGTAAACCAAGTCTCTCGAGGTATATGAAACTAGGGGTGAACATTTACAACTCTACAAAATAGTGGTATAAGATCTAAGCAAGGGATTTAACTTCATATCAATTGAAGCAATCCTACAAGACCAAAAACTTTGCGCTAACTCAATAGAAAACTCAGCCTCCTATTTCACTCCAAATAGTGAGTTGGAAGATACAAGTTTCATGGTATCACTTTGTACTAAACTATTGATACGTAAAATACCAACAAACCCACTCCTGACTCATGGAAAATATGAGAATGATTTTCCTATCTTAGACCACTTTGATGGTGATAGAGTCACTCTTGAATATCTAAACACCTATGCAGAGCTACACCTTGCCCATCGCATAGTGGATCTTTCCCTAATACCACATTCCTCTTCCTATTTCAGAAATCCCATGGTAGAGTCTCCTCCAAAAAAGGATCTCGATATGTACAAGGTAGAATATGGAGAAAGCTTGGAACTACCTCTAAGCACACCTAAATTTTAAGAAGGTAATACTTCTTTAATAGAAGAAACCATTAACATAAACATCGGAACAAAGGAAGAACCAAAAATTTTGAAGTTGGGATCCTCGTTAACTCTGGAGGAGATAGAAATACACACCCAAATCCTCAAAGAACATTAAAAGGATTTCACATTTAACTATAAAGAAATGATAGGCATTACACGAGACATCACGGTACATGATCTTGTCACTAAACTAGATGAAAAACCAATTAAACAAAAGTTAACACCAATGAAGCCAAAAGTGGCTCTCATGGTAAAAGAGGAAGTAATAAAACTTCTTCAAGTGGGATTCATCAAACCTATTGACTATTCACAATGGGTATCTAATATCATCCCTATTCTCAAAAATAATGGGAAGTTACACATTTGCATTGACTTTCAGGATATTAATAAAGCTCTCCCAAAAGATGACTTCTCATTACCATCCATTGACATTATTGTTGATGCAATAACTAGATTTAAATTGTTGTCCCTCATGGATGGGTTCTTAGGGTAAAATCAGATTAAAATATATGAACAGGATCATGCCAAAACTAAATTTATAACTCCTTGGGAACTTATTGTTACGCTGTCATGCCATTCGGTCTTGTTGGTCGTCCGATAGGACTTTACGAAGAGCTTGATCGGGGGACAAGAAGTCCCTCCTCTTTAATGGGAGAGGTTCCCTTATTCAGAAACAAACTTATTTACAAATGTACAAAACATAATTTGTTGGTTAAACTTGGATATCACAAAAGTGTTTTCTATGAAGATCATCAATTACAAAAGGGTGAGGAAATGAGAGTACGGGAAAGAGCGAGAAAGGTAACATGCAGAATTATAGATATCAGAGTAATTCTTTATGTATCACGAAAGTCACAAAGTGAATTGAAACAAGATCATTTGTATTGAATAAATAAGATGGAATTTAAAGACATAAAGTTCTGTAAATAACATCTGCTTAGAACACAAAGTTTCTTAACATAACACAGATTCATTAATCAAGGACACAAAGTTCCTTCTTGGTTATACAAGATCACCGAGCTTGCAAAGTTGAAGAGTATGCAATTGGTAAGACTAACGAACTTGAGACAAATGATCTTCACAAAGAAAATAAGCGAAAGCTTAGGAATAACAGAGATCAGATAGACAAAGAATGGAAAAGTCCTTTTGTATTGATTTCTTTGTAATCTATTTACACTTTCAGAAAATATGCCAAGTTCTTCCTCCTTTCTGAATGGCGTAGAAATGCCATTATATAGCTTCAAGTCGGTTACTCTTAATGTAACCGTTTCTTTTAACCAAGAATAGTTAAATGCGCAACCTGCAATACCTCAACCTTTACAAAGAAAATGGAAAAGAAAGGGAAGAGAAAAGAATGGTGAAGAAGACACGGTGGCGATCGAGAGGGACCCACCGACTTGAGAATCTGCTTTGCACTGAACTTCTTTAACGCCTCGGCCTATATGTCTCGCCACGAGGGTGACGTGTTGGTCATAGGCGAGTCCAAAATCCAAGACACTTCTCCATCTCATTATCAAACTCGACATGAGTATGATAATCTTTGTTTGCTTCTTCAATGGCAGATTGAAGAGAGTAAATCTCCTTCATTTTCTCCTTGGAGATGGAACTTTCCTTGAATAGGTTATCTTTGACAAAAGCTCGAATTGAGCTTTGATTTCTTACTGAGGAAAGGAAGTACCGAGAAGTCTCATCCACGAAGATGACGGTGTATATATTTGAAAGTAGAGACCACCGGTGTCTTGAAAGCTTCACCCTTCGCCAACTTGGCTGTTCTTGATTCTCCCAAAGCCTCCTCCGGGACTCGATCTTCCACTCCACACTTGTAGACCCGGGACTCGGACAGTTATCCTTTGCATCATCAAAGACTTTACTTGCCAATGAGAACTTTCTCATCTGCTTGTCCCATGAGTCGGAGGTCTACTATCTGTTTGCTCCGAGTTTGAGCTCTTTATCCATGATATTGATAGTGGAGGAGAGCTTTAGTTGTACATTGCTCACCTTTTCGTGGAGTTTGAAAGCTTCATCGATGAAGTTTAATCCAGCAACAAGCATGTCATCCACCAGGGCTTCAATAGCTCTGCCATAGATAGAATACTTGTGCATATCTTTGATACTCTACACTTCATCTTCGCTTAGAATTACAGGAGGTGGGAGAGTAGTCAATGGGGTAGGGTCTAAAACTTTGTCCTTAGACAAAAGAGACTTGATGAAACACTGTGAGAACGGGCTGATCTTTCAAATGTTCAATAGTTTGTTGCCCTTTCTCTACCCTCCCAATGACTCTTGTGACTGTTTCCTGGAGGTTTTGAATTTCACCTTCAGGGGTAGACTCTCCCATTGGGATTCTCAAGAGCTCTAAGTCAGATACCTGCAAGTCCTACTCTGATTTATCCGTTGTAGGCTTGGCAATCTCCAGGAATTGTTGACCTTGAGCATCAGATACTATTCTAGAGGTAACCTTGGCTCTCTTGGCACGAGAAGGAGTGGTGCCCAACAAGGCTGCAACGGCATCAAAATTTGGTCCTGAGCTTTGGGAGGAAAATTTCCTCTTCCTTTTGTCAACCAAAGGTTGCACCCACGCAAAAGAGGAAGAGGAATCAGCAGGAGGGGCAAGGGGACCAAGAGACAGAGAGCTCATGATGCTCAAGGTGCTGCTTGCATTTGTTGACTCAAGTTGAGAAGTGAGTGGGGTACTTGGGGCAAATGTGCGGCGGAAGAGTCAACATCACGAAAGCTCGGTCTATGGATTTCTTTATCTTTATCATTTGCATCTTGGGAGCACTTGCAAGAGTTGGTATTTCACTTTCTTCAATTTCATTTGAGAACAATGATGTTCTCGGTCCCATAGGAAACTCTGCTGCTTTCTTTGAGGGTCACTTACCACAGGCTCCTTCTTAACCTCCTTGAGCTTTTTTTGGTACACTTGAGTGGATGAAGAAGGAGTAGAAGCCGCAAGTCCTTGTATTGATGAAGCAGGAGGGGTCTTCACTGGTGTTTTTGACCTTGGAATAGATGCTTCTCTTCTTGGTGTTGAAGCATCCTTAGAAGAGGATTCTCCTGAATGCCTCCTGAATTCTCGAACCATCTGTCAAACCAGACCTTAGTCCTGACTAAGACTGGAGCAAGGATCTCAGCCAGATCATCCCTCTCTTTCTATTCCAATCCAGTCCTTAAAGGAGTGTGCTTAATCACATTTTCATACTCATATGAGTATAGATCAGAATTTTCATCACGGAGACCTTCGGGAACTTGGTATAGACCGAGTTCTTGGATCAATTGCAAGGAGAACCTGCCACAATGCCTTCTCCTGGCTTCAAAATCATCTGCATAGTCAGCCCAGTAGTCTTCTGTATCTACCCTATGATGATAGATTATCTTGATGTTACATTCAATAAACTTCTTCAAGTCAAAGCAGGTTCTTGGCTTGAAGAAATGAACGGTTGATAGGAACCAGGGCTCTTTCATGTTCCGAGCATCCAGAGCTGTTTTGCAAGTGTAGTTTCCCAGAGAGATGGGAAAGTGCAAGGCGAAATCTTCTTATCTCTGCGCAAGTTACGCAACTTGTCTAGTTACACTGCATATTTCTATCAAGGCCATTTTATCATTGCAGAACATGGGAAGCCGCAGAGGAGTGCTCTCATAGCCGGCAAGCCTGATATAAGAAAATTTCCTGAATTGGATGAAATAAGCACCATATTGCGATATCAGGTTCATGGCTTCATCTAAAAATCTTCTAGCAGTATCACCTTCAAGCAATCGACCACGTACATGGTGAAAGCATCATTGACCCTTCTGAAATTACGATTGCTGGTCTCCAGGGTGAACTGCGGGCAGTAAGCATATACTGGATCATCTTTGTGAGCGTCGATGTAAGAAAAGCCAAACCATTGCCGTGACGCTGCCAGGGTATACATCAGGTACGAAGTCATATAGAACTTCTTCATTTGCTGCACATTGGACAGCTGCTCCGTCAAATTCATGCTTATGATTTCCGCCCAATTGATATTTTGCGTTCCTTCGCACACCATGCTGATGAGCGGGCACATCCAGAAGTGAAATTCGTTGGTAGAGGGCAAACCCATAACCCGAGCCAGCAAGATTATGAAGTCTGACAACTCTTCATTGAAATCTACTCGGAAGAGGGTTTTGGTCAGACGAGAAGCTCCTTTCTTAGGGTTCTTAAGCCAGGACTTCGCCACTCGTGCCTTATATTTGTCACTGTCTTGGTCAAACAGGGCCTGTGCTTGATCTCGGGAAACTACTATGGCATTATCCATCTCGAAATCCTCAGAGTAGTGCTAATGGTGGCAGCATCCAATTTGGCGATGAGTTCCCCATGTATATTGGTCAATTCACTTGAAACGGGGTCGAAGTGAGCTTCGCATGAAAGCACGGTATCAGCACACTGTACTGAGATTGGGAAACCTCCAGCAAAAGCCAAACCACTATCGTGAATCATCTGCGCCATTGGTGTAGGGTTTACGTCTGCCATTCTTGCCCAAAAATCACTGAAATCAAGATGACGAGCTTCGCTGTCCCCAATATTGCGAACGGCAGACTCAAGTGGAGAAATTTGCTCCTGTCCCTGAAATTTGATCTTCATATTGATAGTAGCTAGGAGGACAGAGCCACAAACCAGACTTGGAAAGGAATTACAGAGGGAGGGGGACGCGCAGGTTTGTAAATTGCAAGGGTTCGAGCAAAAGATAGCATGGAAGTAGTGTGAAAAATGCAAAGGGGAAATGCTCGTTATATAGCCGTTTAGGAGAGAGAAAGGCCATGAATGCGCATTTAATACATAACCACCAATTTGAATAAGCATGATATTCGGGTAGAGTGGGAAAAATAAGCACGAATGACACTTGGTACGCTTGGGACATGTGAGATGTGAATGCGCGAAACTCGCGGCTCGGCCGGTCGGATGAAACAGGAGAAGACGCACAAATGCATTTTGGGACATTTGGGGCCGAAAACGTGCGAAGGGCTTGATTCGGGTGTTTCAAATTTGAAAATGGAACAAAAGGCCCATTTGAACTTGGGACATTTGAGACAAAAAGTTCCGGAGTACGCGACTCGGCCGGTTCGGGTGAAAATGGAACAACTTGCACTTTTTGATTTGGGACATTTGGAACAAGAAAGTGTGAAGTACGCGGTTCGGGTGTTTCGGCCGAAAATGGAACATCTCGCACAATAAGTTTTGGGACACTTGGGACAAAAAGTTTTGACGGGCCCGAAAATGGAACAACTTCGGGGATTTCGGCCGATCGGGGAACAAAATGCACTTTCGTACTTGGGACAGGCGGGACAAAAATGTCCGACAGGCCCGAAATACATACAAAATGACCCAAAACATAGATTTTCTCAATTTTCACGACTTAGGCACTTTAGAGAAAAACACTCATAACTCAAAATTTTGAAATTTTACTTTTATCAGAGCAGGGAATTTTGAGTGGACAACAGCTGGCTCCTTCTGGGGATGACTTGGCATAAATTCAAGGAATGAGACAAGGCAAGAACTTAGACAAACTCAGGAGAAGCAGATCAGTACCTTATCCATTGGGCCACGGAGTCAAAAACAGACCAATACAGAGGACAACACACCAAAACAGAAAAGGAAAGAAAAACAAAAACACTGTACAGAATATACAAGGGACTCCCTAATCACCTAGGACTTGAACAACTTGAGATATTGCCCACTATAAGGAAGTGGGAGAGGAGAACCATCCATGTAATTAAGATAAAAGGAATTCTCACCAGCAAAGTGTCTGATCTTGAAAGGTCCGAGCCACAGGGAATCAAACTTTCCATGGCTGCCACGAGGTTCATGTCTTTTGTCCCATAACAGCACGGTGTCTCCAACTTGGAAATCTCTGAACCTAGCTTTCTTGTCAAACAGGACCTTTACCTTCTGCTGGTGAACAGATATCCTATCAGCAACCATCAATCTGTCCTCATTCAGTTTGTGTAGGTACATAATTCTCTTGTCCAGAGCATCACTGAAGCTAGTATCTTCAATGGCCTTCATTAGGTGCAAGGCTGGCAGTTCCACTGTCACTGGCAATTGAGCTTCTACTCCATATACCACTTGAAAAGGAGACATCCCAATAGCTCTCTTTGGTGTAACCCTGTCTGCCCAAAGAGCATCATAGAGCTTCTTGTGCCAGTTTCGTTGAGACTCATTTACTAACTTTCTGATAATAGTCACCAAATTTTTGTTAGTAGATTCTGCTTGCCCATTTCCCTGAGGGTAGTAATCTGAAGAGTGAGCCAAAGAAATGCCATACCCATAGCAGAAGTCCATTATCTCAGCTGAAGAGAAATTCGAGGCATTATCTGTTACAATCTTGTTAGGTACACCATACCTTACCAAGATGTTCTCTTTGATGAAGCTGCATACCACTTCAGAAGTAGTGCTCTTGACTGGAATAGCTTCCACCCATTTGGTGAAATAGTCCGTGGTAGTTAGTACATGAGTGTGACCAGCACTAGAAGCAGGATTAAGTGTACCAATGAAGTCCAAACCCCACTGTTGAAATGGTTCCTCAATCACAACTGGCTTGAGAGGCAAAGAAGCCAATTTAGGTCTTCCCACAAAGGTCTGACAAGCCTCACATTTATCCACCCACCTAGATGCATCTCTGAACAAGGAAGGCCAGTAGTATCCTCCATGGAGTATCTTATGAGCTGTAACCATTGATGAATAGTGCCCTCCACATGCCTGATCATGAAAAGCTGAGAGCAACTTTCTCTGTTGTTCCTTGTCCACACACTTCAAAAATCTCCCATCTAAGCCACGCTTGAACAAAGCATTTTCCCATAATACATATTGTACTGACCTCAATTTAACAGTCCTCTTTTCTTTGGTAGTTAAATGAGAGGGGCATTCCCCATAGGTGAGAAAATGGGTGATGTCAGCATACCATTCGTCAACTGAACTAAGGAACAGAACGGTAGGAAGGCCAACTTTGTTCTCCAATAATTCATGCTTAGCTCCTTCAGCAATGAGCTCACAAAGACCTTTTCCACGAACCAGCTTGGTCGGCTTGATGTCAATGTCATACTCTTGGACCTTAGCAACCCAGTTCCCTCTCTTGGATCCAAATTCTTGTTGTGTGAGGATTGACTTAACAGTTGTATCCGGGACCAATACCATGGAATGAGAGTTGAGGATGTAAAAGTGAAACTGCTTGACAGCTTTAACCACTGCAAAAGCATGTTTCTCCATCATGGTGTATTTCAACTCGTGATCTTTCAGAATATAGCTCATGAACGCGATTGGTAGCTCATGCTCATTAGAGTCTTCTTGAGTTAACACAGCAGCCAAGGTATTATCTGTAGCATAGCAATAGATGATGAAATCTTTATTGAAATCAGGACAGGCTAAAACAGGAGTTTTAGCGATAGCTCTCTTGATACCTTCAAAGGATTCCTTTCCTTCAGAAGACCAACCAAATGTTTGCTTCCCTTTCATCATCTGAGAAATATTCAAAGTTAATTCTGCAAAATCAGGGATGAATCTTCTCAAGAAATTGATCTTACCGAAGAAGGAGTGCATGCCCTTTTTACTGGTTGGGAGAGGAATTTGCTGGATAGCTTGTACTCGTTCAGGATCAATCTTAATACCATCCTTGGAGACAATGTGCCCTAATAACTTTCCCTCAGTGACACAAAAGACAGATTTTTTAGGGTTCAGAGAGATCCCATGCTCTCTGCATCTCAGCAGAACTGTCTCTAGGTGATCAAAATGATCCGCTCTTGTCTTGGAAAACACTGTCAGGTCATCAAGGTATATGACAATACACTTTCCTTTTAAGCTTCCAAAAGCTAGATCCATAGCCCTCTGGAAAGTGGCACCAGCATTAATAAGCCCAAAAGGCATTCTCTTGTAGGCAAAGGTGCCCCAAGGAGTAGTGAAAGCTGTTTTGTGTTGATCTCTGATATCAACCTCTACCGATTATATCCGAGAAAATCCATCAAGCATAGATAACATTTCAGATCACATTCTTGCTTGCAATACTTGATCCATCATGGGCAAAGGATAATTATCTTTAGAGAAGCTGATTGGGTTCGAAATCAACACGAGATGCGGATCTCACCATTTTCTTCCTAATGAGCACAATATTTGCAATCCATGTTGAATGGTGAATGGGAAAAATAATTTTAGCCTTTAACAACTTTTGTATCTCCTGAAAGATGGTGTCAGCTATTTTGGGGTTGTATTGCCTCTGTTTCTGTTTGAAAGGCTTAATCCCAGGCTTAAGAGGAATAGAGTGCTGCATATCTTTTGGTTTGAAAGCTTTCAAATCTTCATAAGAGTAAGCGAGAACATCCTTATACCTTCTTAGAAGATCAATTGCTTTTCTCCTCTCATCTGTTGTGCAACATTTTCCAATATTTACTAGCTTAGGGTCATTAGAACTCCCAATATCAATCTTATCATACTCGGTGATTCTTTGAGGTCGATAAAGCTTTAGATTTCACATACCTATCATGTTTATCAAATAATTCCTCCAAACTCACCAAACCTTTAGGAATCTTGTTTCCTTTGAGATTGATGCATCCATCTTGATCTGTTTCTTCCCCTTGGGCGACTGCTTGGTCAAAGGGCACATTCTCACGAGGTAGGTTGTCACTTCCCTCAAAATACAGTTGTTTGAAATTACCCTTGAGTTCCAGGAAGGAAAGCAAATGTTGATCATTATTGAAGACTTGCCAGTTATTGGCATTATCAGGTACACTAGGCCGATGGACCATCTCAATGGTGAACTTATCCTGAGAGAAATCAGGATGAGGAATCAGTAGCGACCCTGAGACTGCTAGTGAATCAGCCCTGTTGTTCTTCTCCCTAGGTATTGCCTCAATGGAGAAAGCATCAAGGAATTCAATGGAATCCCAAACCTGATTCCGGTAATGTTTCAGCCTCCCATTTTTTACCTGGAAAAGGCTTCTCACTTGCTTTACAATCAATTCTGCATCACCACGAGCCAGAAGATTCTTCACACCTTGTTCTTTGGCCACTTGCAATCCAAGAATGAGAGCCTCATACTCTGCTGTGTTATTAGTATTCTCAAACTGTAACTTAAATGAAAAGGGGTGTAGGCCTCCTTCAGGTGACACTAGCAAGACACCAGCTCTAGAACCATCTGAGGAACAACTTCCATGAAACTCTAAAATCCAAATACCATTAGGATCTTTAGGTGACATTATGGGAAGTTGGATTTCATCAGGGGACATAATCATGTAATTGTCATGACCCATATCCTCATAGAGTATTTGTGCTTTAGGATCATCTGTTTTTGCACAATATACTCAGATTGCTTCTCAGGCATCAACTTCTTCATTTGTCCATTGACAGGCACGAGTGCATGCAACCAGTCCATTTGGATTTCCCACCCACATCTTTGCGAAGTTCCTACTTAGCAACATCCCGTATGAAGGGGGATATCTGCTACTAAGATGGTAGCCAACACTTTCTTTTCAGGCAAGGCAGCAAAAGCCACTTGTGCATCTTTAATTCTCCCAGACCAGGGGCACTTCTTTACTCTCCATGGAGTAACAAGACCCATAAGTGCGTGTGAGGGTCAGGCCTAAAGCATGAGCTACTTTAGCAGGCATTACGTTATCTGAGGCTCCTGAGTCAATGACACACCATCGAGCCTATGACCAACTATAAGAAGTGTTACATAAAATGGTTTAATTTTGTCACCGGGTGAGGTGACAAAGAGCTACTGGAACTAAATTTGTGGTGCAGAAGGAGGAGTAGGTAAAAGGCCTTTAGAAGTGGTTTTGGAATGGGAATTAACAAATTGAATCATTTTGGCAAAATCTTTGGGATGGGTTTGGTAATACTCAGCCTCTGAAATTTGAACCTTAGTCTTTTTAAGATGATCAATAATATCAAAAGACCCAGAAGTGGATGGACCATCATCACTTGAAATTCTAGGCTTATCAACTTTAGGAGAAAAAGAAGGAACTTTACTAGTAGGATTGACAGGACTCACCTTTGGTGCAGATGAAGTAGGGATAGGAGATCCTCTTTTTGTAATTACAGGAATAGTTGCGATTGCTCCTTAGATTTCTTTATGGGCTACGTTACTTTCTCCCTCGATGTGTCTATTCTTGAGTCATGACAAAAATGATTCACTATTCATATACTGCCACCACTTCATCATAATCATCTCCATCATCGATGCCCTCAGTGGTAAAGAAATTAACCCGAGATCCCTCAAGTTCTTCTGCCTCATCATCAAATTCCTCCACATACTCCTCGCAAGCTTCATTGTCCTCATCATCATCTGGCTATTCAACCTCACAGGTTGCATTCACGAGAGGTCCTTCAAGTGCTAGTCTTGTTTGAGAAGGAGGTAAATGATTTCTGGGCTGAAAATTCCTTCTTGGAACATCTGCATAAGGGGCATGCTGAGCCAATTGTTTCTTTATAGCAATAAGATCATTCGCAAGCTTCTGAACTAATGGATCAGCATTAGGTCCAGGGGTGGAAGAGGAAGAAGCAGCAGACTTAGATTTGGGAGGGTCTCTTCTCAACTTCCCTGACATGATCAAGTCATCCTCGATACTAACAGCGAGAGTTTGATCCTCGACCAATGTTGCGAGATTAGCCCTTCTTAGTGCATAACTAACTTTGGGTGATTGAGCATTTAGGAAGAAACATTTTTGAATTTGATCAACAGGTCGGGTAGGCTGCAGAATTTTATTGATCAATTTGTTGAACCGGGCCACAAATTCTCTCATGGGTTCTGATGAATCTTTCTTTATCTAAGAAATTTGGGCAAGCAAGGCATGCACATCTTCTGCTGGTTTGAAACGGTTTTCAAACTGAGTTCTCATTGTGCCCCAGTCGGTGATAGCACCAGCCAGAAGGTGGTAGAACCAATCAACAACATTATCTTGTAACGTCTCAATGAACAGGTCTCACGGAGGCGTCTTATGCTCAACTCCCGAGGACTCCACATGCACAATGAAGGTGTGATGTGTTCATCCGGATGTACTTTGCCATCGCCTCGAACTTAGGAAAGTTCTTAGGTTACCTCTGGGTAACTCATGCAAAGGCTGAGGAAGGGCAAGGGGCCCGACACGATGAGCCCATGGTAATGGCGCCACCATCCTTGGAAAAACGGCTTGGAGAGGCGCATGACACGGCGAGAATCAAAGCTCGCATATTAGGGCTAGCTTGCTCTGAAGGAATACCACCCATAGGACTTCTATCTTGAACAGGTGGAGTGCTTGTCGAACGAGTTCTTCTATTTCTCGTTGAAGGGAAAGGAAAACCCTACTACTCCAAAAGCTGGGCGAGAGTCCTCAATACCAAGGGTCCTTCTCCCTCGAGTAAAACGCGGAGTCGCCTGATCAAAAGATGATCAAAAATTACAGAACTGGAATATGATTTTCCCCAGTGGAGTCGCCAAAAACTGTTGGTCGTCAGATAGGACTTTATGAAGAGCAACAGTCAGGGGACAAGAAGTCCCTCCTCTTTAATGGGAGAGGTTCCCTTATTCAGAAATGAACTTATTTACAAATGTACAAAACATAATTTTTGGATAAACTTGGATATCACAAAAGTGTTTTCTATGAAGATCATCAATTACAAAAGGACTGAGGAAATGAGAGTACGGGAAAGAGCAGAAAGGCAACATGCAGAATTATAGATATCAGAGTAATTCTTTATGTATGCGAAAGTCATAGTGAATTGAAACAAGATCATTTGTATTGAATAAATAAGATGGAATTTAAAGACACAAAGTTATGTAAATAACATCTGTTTAGAACACAAAGTTTCTTAACATAACACAGATTCATTAATCAAGGACACAAAGTTCCTTCTTGGTTATACAAGATCACCGAGCTTGCAAAGTTGAAGAGTATGCAATCGGTAAGACTAACGAACTTGAGACAAATGATCTTCACAAAGAAAATAAACGAAAGCTTAGGAATAACAGAGATCAGATAGACAAAGAATGGAAAATTCCTTTTGTATTGATTTCTTTGTAATCTATTTACACTTTCAGAAAATATGCCAAGTTCTTCCTCCCTTCCGAATGGCGTAGAAATGCCATTATATAGCTTACAAGTCAGTTACTCTTCGTAACCGTTTCTTTTAACCAAGAATAGTTAAGTACTGCCAACCGCAATACCTCAACCTTTTACAAAGAAAACGGAAAAGAAAGGGAAGAAGAGAAAAGAATGGGGGAAGAAGCGGTGGCGATCGAGAGGACCCCCGACTTGACTTCAGAATCCGCTGCCTGAACTTCTTTAACGCCTCAGCTATGTCTCTGCCACGAGGGACTGACGTGTTGGTCATAGACTGAGTCCAAAATCCAAGACACTTCTCCATCTCATTATCAAACTCGACATGAGTATGATAATCTTTGTTTGCTTCTTCAATGGCAGATTGAAGAGAACAAACTCCTTCATTTTCTCCTTGGAGATGGAACTTTCCTTGAATAGGTTATCTTTGACAAAAGCTCTGAATTGAGCTTTGATTTCTTGCAAGGAAAGGGAAGTACCAGAAGTCTCATCCTGAAGATGACAGTGTATATCTTTGAAAGCAGAGACCACCAGTGTCTTGAAAGCTTCACCCTTACGCCTTGTTGTTCTTGATTCTCCCAAAGCCTCCTCAGGACTTTGATCTTCCACTCCCTGCTGTAGACCCGGGACTTGAAAGAATATCCTTTGCATCATCAAAACTTTACTTGCCAATGCAGACGTTCTCATTTGCTTGTCCCATGAGTCGGAGGTCTGTCTGGCTTGCTCGAGTTTGAGCTCTTTATCCATGATATTGATAGTGGAGGAGAGCTTGATTGTACATTGCTCACCTTTTTGTGGAGTTTGAAAGCTTCATCGATGAAGTTTAATCCAGCAACAAGCATGTCATCCACCAGGGCTTCAATAGCTCTGCCATAGACAGAATACTTGTGCATATCTTTGATACTCTGCACTTCATCTTCGCTTAGAATTACAGGAGGTGGGAGAGTAGTCAATGGGGTAGGGTCTAAAAATTTTTCCTTAGAAAAAAGAGACTTGATGAAACCTGTGAGAACCTGGGCCTATTCTTCCAACTGTTCAATAGTTTGTTGCCCTTTCTCTACCCTCCCAATGACTCTTGTGACTGTTTCCTGGAGGTTGTGAATTTCACCTTCAGGGGTAGACTCTCCCATTGGGATTCTCGAGAGCTCTAAGTCAGATACCTGCAAGTCCTGCTCTGATTTATCCATTGTAGGCTTGGCAATCTCCAGGAATTGTTGACCTTGAGCATCAGATACTATTCTAGAGGTAACCTTGGCTCTCTTGGCACGAGAAGGAGTGGTGCCCAACAAGGCTGCAACGGCATCAAAATTTGGTCCTGAGCTTTGGGAGGAAAATTTCCTCTTCCTTTTGTCAACCAAAGGTTGCACCCATCAAAAGAGGAAGAGGAATCAGCAGGAGGGGCAAGGGGACCAAGAGACAGAGAGCTCATGACACTCAAGGTGCGCATGACATTTGTTGACTCAAGTTGAGAAGTGAGTGGGGCACTTGGGGCAATTGCGGCAGAAGAGTCAACATCACCTGAAAGCTCAGTGCTCTGGATTTCTTTATCTTTATCAGCTGGATCTTCAGGAGCACTTGCAAGAGTTGGTATTTCACTTTCTTCACTTTCACTGAGAACAATGATGTTCTCTGGTCCCATAGGCAACTCTGCCTGCTTTCTTTGAGGGTCACTTTCCACAGGCTCCTTCTTAACCTCCTTGAGCTTTTTCTGGTACACTTGAGTGGATGAAGAAGGAGTAGAAGCCTGAGTCCTTGTATTGATGAAGCAGGAGGGGTCTTCACTGGTGTTTCTGACCTTGGAATAGATGCTTCTCTTCTTGGTGTTGAAGCATCCTTAGAAGAGGATTCTCCTGAATGCCTCCTGAATTCTCGAACCATCCTGTCAAACCAGACCTTAGTCCTGACTAAGACTGGAGCAAGGATCTCAGCCAGATCATCCCTCTCTTTCCTGTTCCAATCCAGGTCCTCCAAAGGAGTGTGCTTAATCACATTTTCATACTCATATGAGTATAGATTAGAATTGTCATCCTGGAGACCTTCAGGAACTTGGTACAGACCGAGTTCTTGGATCAATTGCAGGGAGAACCTGCCACAATGCCTTCTCCTGGCTTCAAAATCATCTACACAGTCAGCCCAGTAGTCTTCTGTATCTGCCCTATGATGATAGATTATCTTGATGTTCTATTCAATAAAATTCTTCAAGTCAAAGCAGGTTCTTGGCTTGAAGAAATGAACCGGTGATAGGGACCAGGGCTCGTTCTATGTTCTGAGCATCCAGAGCTGTTTTGCAAGTGTAGTTTCCCAGAGAGATGGGAAAGTGCAAGCCAGAAATCTTCTTATCTCTGCAAGTTCTGTGCAACTTGTCTAGTTGCCTGCATATTTCTATCAAGGCCATTTTATCATTGCAGAACATGGGAAGCCGCAGAGGAGTGCTCTCATAGCCAGCAAGCCTGATATAAGAAAATTTCCTGAATTGGATGAAATAAGCACCATATTGCGATATCAGGTTCATGGCTTCATCTGAAAACCTTCTAGCAGTATCACCTTCGAGCAGTCTAACCACGTACATGGTGAAAGCATCATTGACCCTTCTGAAATTACGATTGCTGGTCTCCAGGGTGAACTGCGGGCAGTAAGCATATACTGGATCATCTTTGTGAGCGTCGATGTAAGAAAAGCCAAACCATTACCGTGATCATTTGCCGGATATACATCAGTGTACTGAATTCAAATAGAACTTCTTCGTTTCTTTGCACATTGGATAGCTGCTTCTTCAAATTCATGCTTATGATTTCCGCCCAATTGATATTTTGCGTTCCTTCGCACACCATGCTAATGAGCGGGCACATCCAGAAGTGAAATTCGTTGGTAGAGGGCAAACCCATAACCCGAGCCAGCAAGATTATGAAGTCTGACAACTCTTCATTGAAATCTGCTCGGAAGAGGGTTTTGGTCAGACGAGAAGCTCCTTTCTTAGGGTTCTTCACCAGGACTTCGCCACTCGTGCCTTATATTTGTCACTGTCTTGGTCGAACAGGGCCTGTGCTTGATCTCGGGAAACTACTATGGCATTATCCATCTCTGGAATCCTCAGAGCAGTGCTAATGGCGGCAGCATCTAATTTGGCGATGAGTTCCCCATGTATATTGGTCAATTCGCTCGAAGCGGGGTCGAAGTGAGCTCCGCATGAAAGCACGGTATCAGCACACTGTACTGAGATTGGGAAACCTCCAGCAAAAGCCAAACCACTATCGTGAATCATCTGCGCCATTGGTGTAGGGTTTGCGTCCACCATTCTTGCCCAAAAATCACTGAAATCAAGATGACGAGCTTCGCTGTCCCCAATATTGCGAACGACAGACTCAAGTGGAGAAATTTGCTCCTGTCCCTGAAATTTGATCTTCATATTGATAGTAGCTAGGAGGACAGAGCGGCAAACCAGACTCGGAAAGGAATTACAGATGGAGGGGGACGCGTAGGTTTGCAAATTGCAAGGGTTCGAGCAAAAGATAGCATGGAAGTAGTGCGAAAAATGCAAAGGGGAAATGCTCGTTATATAGCCATTTAGGAGAGAGAAAGGCCATGAATGTGCATTTAATACATAACCACCAATTTGAATAAGCATTATATTCGGGTAGAGCGGGAAAAATAAGCATGAGTGACACTTGGTACGCTTGGGACATGTGAGACATGAATGCACGAAACACGCGGCTCGGCCGATTCGGGCGAAACAAGGAGAAGACGCACAAATGCATTTTGGGACATTTGGGATGAAAACGCGCGAAGGACGCGGTTCGGGTGTTTCGGCTGAAAATGGAACAACTTGCACTTTTTGATTTGGGACATTTGGAACAAGAAAGTGCGAAGTACGCGGTTCGGGTGTTTCGGCCGAAAATGGAACAGCTCGCACAATAATTTTTGGGACACTTGGGACAAAAAGTTTTGATGGGCCCAAAAATGGAAAAACTTCGGGGATTTCGGCCGATCGGGGAACAGAATGCACTTTCATACTTGGGACAGGCGGGACAAAAATGTCCGACAGGCCCGAAATACATACAAAATGACCCAAAACATGATTTTCTCAATTTTCACGACTTAGGCACTTTAGAGAAAAACACTCATAACTCAAAATTTTGAAATTTTACTTTTATCGAAAGGGGGAATTTTGAGTGGACAACGAGGTCTTAAGAATGTCGGCGCTACATATCAACAGGAAATGACATACATATTCCATGATCTTATCCATAAAATTTTGGAATCCTATGTGGATGACTTATTGGCCAAGGCATTGTGATCATCCACAAGTACTCCGTATCATCCTCTCATGATTGATTGAATATGGCATCACTTTAAACCCAGAGAAATGCATGTTTGGTGTGACAAGAGGTAAACTTATAGGCTACATTATATCTTCACGAGGGGTTGATGTCGATCCAACCAAAATTTAGATCTGTTCTCAAAATGATTCCACCATCGGATGAGTTTGGAATTAGATCATTTCTTAGGAAACTTGGTGTAATCTGAAGGTTCATCCTGGATTTAAGTTTTTGATTGATCCAATCAACAATCTATTAAAGAAAGATTATAACATTGATTGGGTGAAGAATGCAACGAGGCCTTTGAAGCGGTTAAATTCTTCTTATTATCTCCACCCACACTAATGCCTCCCTGCACCGAGACCACCCTTTGATCCTATACTCATGGGCCACTGATGTCTCGCTAACTGCATGCTTTGGCTCAAGAAGACAACAATAAATGAGAACGTACGGTCTATTTCATTATCCGAATGTTTCTCGATTATGAAACATGTTATACATAGGTAGAGAGAGAATGCCTTGCCATAGTCTTTGCAAAAAAATGTTTAAGACATTGCATGTTAAACCAAGAAACAAGGGTCATTGTAAAGACATATCATTTACGAACATTCCTCATGCAAGGGTCTTTATCTAAAAAGGTTGGGTGTTTCATAACCTTAATGGGAAAATTTGAGTTAACATTTGTAAACCAAAAATCTATTAAGGGAAAAATCGTTGCAAATCAAGCTGTTGACAATCCATTAGATGGAGGCAGTTTGGTAAATCTGGACTTTCTTGATGAGTGTATATACTTTTTCAAAACTAGGCCCCCCATCTCTACATGTCCCTAGTACACTAATATCATCAATTTTATCATGGACCACACATACCCGGAAAGTGCCACGTTGCAACAAAGAAGGTGGTTACACATTATCACTGCTAAATATGTTGTTTTAGAACAATTAATCTATCATAAATCCTTCAATGGCATGCTTCTAAGATGCTTCAACACAGAAGAATCCAAGAATATTCTTTATGAATCCCACAGTGGGATGTGTGGAGGCCACTTTGGTGGTCATGCCATTACTCACAAAATACATTGGATGGGCTATTTTTGGCCCACTCTCAAACACGATGTAGTAGAGTTTGTACATAAGTGCCACAAATGCCAAGAATTCTCTCATGAGATTCACATGCTAGCACAATCCTTGCAACCAATAGCAACCATGTGGCCCTTCTCCACGTGGGGTCTAGATTTGATAGGGAAATTATCTCCCTCATCAAATAATGGCCATAATTTTATAATTACAACCATGGAATATTTTAATAAATGAGTAGAGGCCATGCCTCTCACCACTGTACTAGGTTCAGTAATTATCAAGTTCATTCTAAACCAAATCATTTATAGGTATGGTGTCCCACAAATCATTATCTCAGATAATGGCACATCCTTTAAAAATGATGAGGTTCGTGAGTTATGTAGCAAATTCAAAATAAACCATCACATGGCCTCTCTTTACTACCCTCAAGCCAATGGACAAGCCGAAGCAACAAACAAAACATTAAAAGCTATTCTCCTCAAAATAGTTAAGGAAAACAAGCGAGATTAGCATCTAAAATTATACCTGGCCTTGTGGGCCCATCAACCCTCAATAAGAACACCAACAAGAGCAACCCCTTTCTCATTGGTATTCGGGGTAGAAGCAGTTCTCCCACTTGAGGTTGAAATACCCAATCTCTACATCTCATTACAAGGGATATTGGATGAGGAAGATTCTAGGGAGACACACCTCTCTCAACTAGAAAGCCTTGATGAGGCCGGGTTATATGTTGAACAACGGCACTGAGCCTATGCTGACCGGATGTGCGAGAAGTATAAAAAAAAATTCTATGAGTGAGAAATATATGAGGGAGATCTAGTTCTAAGACTAGACACCGGATTAATAAGAAAACCGACAAAGGAAGGAAGTTCTTGCCCAAATGGTTGGGTCCATACCAAGTCATGAAAGACTACGGAAATTGTGTGTATCTCTTATACACACTAGAATGTGAGGAATTCAATGAAAGCTGTCAATTCCTTGCATCTTAAATGGTTTTATGCATAAGACATCGAATCACCAATTGTAAATTATAGCTACCTACATTACATTAGTCATCTTCTGTTTCATTTTTTCCACTCATTTTGAAAAAATTGTAGTCAAGGAACTTACTCTTAAGAAATCTATTACAAATTTCTAAAAATATTGGCAAAAGCATTCAAATCACATCTCTTCAAACATCAAGTAATTTCAAATCTTATCATCAAGTTTGACAGACAAGTATTGACAAAAACCATACCAAGGCTCGCATACTTGGTTTTCTCTTTCTTTCTACTAGGTAAAGTTGTCCTTACCTATGGTCTGTTCTAGAAGATTCTTGGCATCACATCTATCCCTCTTATGTATATTTGAAAGAAAGAATATCCCAAAGTCACGGATCAAAAGTGTCAAAATCAAATGAATAAAAATGCCAAGAAAACAAAATATTTTATTTTACACACTTCTTTGCGCCACCAAACTTCGGTGATAAGCCCACATCTCTCACTAGTGGTGTGAGGTTGGGAAAGGAAATATGTTCCCTTACTCACCTATATCTTTCTTTCGGTGAAAAACCCATGATTCTTACTAGTGGCATGAGGCATGGTGTGGGGGGTCCATTCACACAAATCAACAAATCTTGGTATTCTAGAAATACAAATCAAATTATATTAAGTGAAAATGAATTTCCAAATTCCAAAGAGATCAAATACTCAAAACTATATTTTGTTAGCCAGGTTGCCATTTATAGATCTAAGTATAGATAAACTAAAAAGTAATTGACCTTCTAAGCTTAGTGGTGATTCTAAGTAGAGTAAGTGTGTAGGTCTAAGTTTGGTTTCTGTCACTGGTTTGTCTATCTCTCATCGTTCCATTCAATCAAACTCATACAATTTGTGCCCATCCCAACTCTTGGTGTTGAGCCCTCACATATTACTATTTGCATGGAGTCAGGACTGGGGCAAGTTCATCTCTTTATCACTATACATTCATCACGTTTTTCCAACATAAGAAGAAATCATAGACATTGCTCAAAGATGTCGAAAGTTCAATACTACAATACGTTCATCATCACATATCAGCATTACAAAAGCATATAAAGTAAAACATTCTATTTAACATTTTCTCTCATTTGTCATCCATTACATACATTCGAAAAAAATTTAAACAAATACTCAAAAGAAAAAACATCTAGTATACACATGGGAAACGAGCCACAAAATTCTAGACACCAAGAATCCAAATCAAAAAGATATATATATATATATATATATATATATATGGTGTTTCATGTATAATGCCATGATGCACCAAGGCATGGTCAAAATGCTCAATGGGCCCAAAAATACAAAACAATCATACATATATCTAACTAGAGGTCACTACAAAAAAAAAAAACTATGATCTCTCAATCTCTGCGAGATTCCTCGAAGGAGTATGACCACGCCTAGGACTCTGTTGCGGTGACGCTTTGAATGGATGGAGGGCTCATGATCATGGCCAGCAACTATGGTCTCATTATGAGAGTGACTCCTCCTCATCAAATGCTCAGTAGTCCTATATCCAGCTAGCTCGGTGTGAAGGGAGGTAATGATCTTTGCCGCCTTCCAGATAGGGAAAAGATGCTTATATGTCGACTAGCTCTTGAGGATCCCAAAATCCTTAGTGAGCTCGGCTAAGTACCATTAGAAGGGAGTAATAGAGTGTCAGCACACACCTGGAAAATCAAGTCTTGCCATCCCTCAGCAGTCACTATAAATAAAAAAGGAGAAACACACAAGTTAGAAAGTTGTCCAAAATAAAACCAAAGATAAACAAAACAACAAAAGGAAATAACAACTAAACAATTCTAACTAAAGCAAAGTCAAGAAAAGAGTAGTAACTCACTCGGATCTCCAGGCCTCTAGGTAGGATCTCTAGGATCCATGCCTGCCATTGATCGTTGCCATTGACTATCATCCCTCTCCCACATCTAGAGAAATGTGATGGCTGCCATGGACTCACCATCTCCCCCTAAATCCTGAGAAGGCAACTCCTCTGAAATCAAAGTCACCTTCTCTACGCTCTACTCCGCCCTCTCGACCCACAAGATATCCTGAGTATCATGCCACTCATAATCACTGTCATCCTCCTCACCTGTCCCACTAGCTCTAGTCTCCATCTCCTCTATCTCCTCCTCTGTCTCTCCCTAGTGAACTCCTCAGACTCAGAGTCCACATCAATAGGCTCATCTCTGCTATGGGTAGGACCGGTGGTAATCTGAAGTAAAGGTGCCTGAGGAGCACTAACTACCCCTCGATCATGAACCACCCTCCTCACTGCGATGGGAACACCAAGAGTAACCATAGTCCAACCCCAGCCTCTAGGACCTCCTCGAGCCTCGCAAATAGATCTATACACTGGCCATGCTAAAGGAAACATGTCGATGTATGGGAGGCTGAAATCTGTGGTACTCTATCAAAGGGGTGGATCTCCAACTTCCCCGTCCTATCTACTAGCTGACTGGTAGTGTGGTAAGTGATCAATGTAATATTCTCCTCTCCCCATAACCCTGTCATGGCCTAATAAGGAGTAGCCTCCATGTCTGCAGTGGTCAAAGAGGCCACTGGTTGGTGAGGCACTCTAAGAATGGTCATCCCTATCCACCTTGCCGCCCTGACGGCCACATGGTCCTCTGCCTATACACCTCTCCCATACAGAGTGATGTGATCATACACCCAACTCATGACAAGAGTGGGGTGGCTCAGTGACTTTCCCTATAGTCTGACAACCCTGTATAAATCATGGTAGGTGGTCCCGAGGATGTCTGCTCCCCAAGCATAAATGTGGCCATGGCCCTCAATATGTACAATGATGGGAGCCCAACAATATAAGAGAGTGTCCCCTCCCTTGTCCCCAATCAATTTTGAAGCAAGGATGCCCATGATAGCCTTGCGGAGCACACAAATATCTGACTCAACAATGGAGCGGATCTTCACCCCCTTCTTTAACCCCATTGAAACAATGACATCCCCCATATACGTGGCCTCTTGAACCACCCGAGATCCGGACATTGATGTCTTAAGAGATAGTCACCTCCAAAGAATCGAGACCCCAATATGTGATAAACATCCTCTAGAGTAATGGTCAACTCACCCATAACTCCCGGAAATCGAAAGTGTTCGATCTACATCCCAAGTATGAAAAATAAGTCACATAATATGTGTGGTAGGTGTAATGTGAGGGACTGTGTAATCCTCCAAATGCTAGCCCTCTCGAAGAGTATCTCATTCTACTTGAGTGAGTGCCTCTAACACTCGCTTTGGGAACTAATCACACTTCCCCTCTCTGCTCCATTTGTTGTACTCCTCCTTCTTCTACATCCACCCAAAAACACAGAAAAAGAGTAAGTTAGTAACAAAATCTGACTAGAAAAATTATCAAGAACATGTAAAAATACTAAAAATGTAAAAACAATTAAATAAAACATCTTTTTTTGCATTTTGTTATGAACCACCACCCGTGTAGGGTGATGTTTTTGTAACCATCGCCTTATAGGGAGACGGTCCCATGACCTTCACCTGTGTACGGTGGCGGTCCTGTCTGTCCCGAACCGTGAAACAACTCGAAGCCCTAAAAATGCATTAAAAATGCACAAAAACACCATTTTAAGAAAAATAAAGACCTACCCTATGGGTGCCCCCTAGAGACTCATTTAAAACTAGCATTTTCAAAAATAATCCCCCCAAGACAAAGATTTCAACATTTTTACATTTTAGGTTTAAAAGGAATGAATTGAGAAAAACTAACCTGAGACTTCATGGGTCGATGTTCCGCTCTCGGAGGCATGATCACATTCTCGTAATGGACATTTCGATTGCACTCTTACCAAAAATGGTCTTTGTGGGTCCTAGAGATCAAAACCACCAAATCGACACACATAAATGAATAGTAAAATGAGTTATATATATATATATATATATATATATATATAGCTTTGTAAAATTGATTTTGAATGTCTTTTGTAGGGTTGGAGCATTGATGGAGGTAAGTTCTAAACCCCGTCCTGATGGGAAGTCCTCATTTCATATCAATTTAGTTTTATTTCTCGATTTATTTTATCTATCTCGCACTTGAGTCCCCTTTTTCATTTTACGGATAGTAGGAGTTTGGATGACAACTTTCCGACACGGGTGTGTCGGGTATAAACCCTAACTCCACATTTCGGGACCGTCATACTTGGATCCACCATTTTACACCTCTTCATGGCTAAAACACTTCTTTGACGGGGCAATATGTACATACCCAAAATTTTAGGTTATTTCACCACCGAGAAAGATGTTACACATACCCCAATGATGATACAGGTCTCCTCACAAGGTGTTCGAGATTCGAAAAGATTGCTGTGTATACGTTTATATCCTATATGCTTTGTCCAGCCTCCACGTAATTTGTTCTACCCTATACCCCCTTTTTCCTTGCATTTTGGTTTTAAGTGATGAGACCGCCGCCCCTGCTTGAGAGGCGGTCCTGTGCACGCTTGCTAGAAAGTTGCGACGATCGCATCAAACGTAAAATTCAAATTTCTATCCTATTTTTCATCTACTTTGTTTTGCATTTATGTTTTGGCCACCCTGTAAATAGTGTTTTCACTTTGTTTAATGGTAAAAGAGTTCCATTCCAAGTTACCTTCTAGTGAATGCATTTGCTATAAATAGCCATTTTGTTTTCAAACAAATGGCCCCTCTCCTTCTCTATTTAATCATTCGAGTCTTTTGAGTTTCTTACTTAGAATTTCAATAGTTTCATGTTTTGCATCCATTTTTAGTCTTTCTTTGTTGTTTAGAGGTCATTTGATCTTCTTGTTTCAATCTTGCTTCATTGTTGTTCCATGTAAACTAGTTTAGAGTAATGTAGTTTCATTCTTAGATTGGGATCCGTTTAGAGTTGCAAGTTTTGTCTGGTCACAAAAGATAGTTTCTAGAACTCTCGGCGTATTTGTGTTGTATTCCCACAATAAATCTAGCTAGGAATTGCATAGTCAAGCTCTGTTCACTTGCACTATCCCTCTCTTACTCACATTGTATTCGGTCTATATCAAAGCTACCATTGTTCAAGTACCTTCTTCTCACGATGCTATCATATACATGATTTTATAGATTCAAGAGAACATGTAGGAACAAGGAGATCATGCTCGAGGGATGAAGTCACACACAACTAGATTTACCACTATTCGTAAACTCTAGGTTTGAGCTATCAAAGTTCTAGTTCAATGTATCAAATAGAGTGGTAAATTATTTTATTCTAGTCAAATCTCACTCTCAATATCACCAATGAAGCTATGGGGATTGATAGTTTCGAGAAACTATGATTCATTCCTCACTTTTGAGATAAGATCGAGAGTCTTTCAATTTAAATCAATTAGTTGCTTAGATATTTAGGATAAATTCACAACTACATAGAGAAATAGCTACACCGGGCTACTTGGTTTGTTTTAATTCTATTACTAGATTAGTTTTCCATTTTCTAAATATATTAGAATAGATGCTCTTTTAATTCCTTTAAAATACTTCATCAAAAATACAAAAAATAAAAGAATACATACATAGTGTAGATACATCTTTCATAATTAGTTTATAAGTTTTAGTTAAAATTTGAATCATTTTGCATGAAAATCATGGGACCTAGAGAGCCCATAGAATACATTTTTAACCAATAATGCCTCAACCAAATATCCCCACAAAACTAGCTGATATAGATCGAGACATTAGGATTCGGTCTTTTAAGCAATGGTAAACCTACGAGCAATTAGTGAAAAATCGAGAGATTTAAATATTGAAGACGATAAGGCATACACATTTTGGTCAAATCATCCTAACTATAGACTCATTTGCCTTAATAGGATATCCGTATGTTTGTCTGAGGACTCGAAAGAGAACAAATATTTGGTTGTGATCCTCTAGTTCCACAACCCAATGCAGGGGACCTCCTCATCGACATAGACACTAGCTTATGCATTCAAGTTTCCAGAACACCTGTAAGGTATTCTGAGAAAATTACACAACTCCTAGTTCTAAACATAGAGGCTGAAAAGGCGTATGATTATTGGATATTCGGAAGGAGAGATTAACTCTTCATATGACCATAAGAGGTCCACCAAAACCACAAACTTACGGTTGTGATCCACAGGTCCCACAACCCAATGGGCCTACTAATCAATTAGACATTGATTCTGGTTTATGAACACTAATATTTAGGTCCTCACCACTTCCACCAGACATTATTACACAATTCTCCTTATTAAACGTAGCAGCCAATCAGGCTAAGGATTTACGGACTAGACCAGGTGAATCGTCCATAAAACCCTGAAGAATCCACTACACCTCTCATCACCATTTTCATGACCTTGTCTTGAAATATACAAGAAGCTCCCATAGGTCACTTCCGATGTATCCAACAACCAATAAACGGGATCTCGGTAGAGCTCGACATTGATTAGAGCCTCACGAACAAATATTATATCGAACGATCCATTACACCAATTCAAAGTTAGGAGGGCCTTCTTTTCCTTAGATTCACTGATTCCATTATTGTGTATTGAGGATATAAGATTTCCCAACAGATTTATCTCGTATCCATATATATTCCACATTCACTTTGTTGTCTCGGTATGATCTCGGGAGGTCGGGTAGGAGGAAGAGTTACTTGTGGATTCTTATGCTCGCATGTCATTTTTCCATCATATAGAAACCTGAAGGAAAAAACACCACTCAGAATAATGAACTTCATCTATTAAATATTTCATTTAAGCTTTAACCAACACTTCCACTTGATCCTTGGTCTCGCAAAGAAGATTACTGAGAACCATATTTGGCATTGTGTAATACAATAATCATCAATACATTGATATTAGTGCTCTTTCCAATCTGATCCGATCTCTCTTATGTATTAATATGGTACTAATGTATACATTGGTCCAATCCTGAGAGGGATCATAGTGAATTAGTTGCATCATTTCAATCTTAAATGTGGAATTCGACATAATAAAGTTTAATAAATTAAACTTTAAAACAATATGGGGTGTAAAATAGTGATCCTCCTAAAGAGGTATCCCAACTTGACGTTATCACCCCAAAACTCCTCCTTGATGTTAAGTGGGAAAAGAATATACCAAATTACCTTTTTCTACAAAATGATTTATAGATTCAAAATCAACAATGATTCAGGATAACATGTAAACAAGAGAAATCATACAGATCTTCCTATAAAAAAATTATTAGGATAAGTACTTTATATATGAATACTTATATCAAATTATGGATCCTTTTATAAAACAAGGCATTCCCATAACTAATGCTTCACTAGGAATTACAAGTAAAGTCACGTGTTGTGATTATTTACTTATTACAAAAAGAAAGAAGTATTATAAGTTTACAACAATCATTAAGAGGTGGCATTGTCATGAAAACTCCCCTCAATGGAAACTCTAAAAGGCACAACAAGGAAAAATATTTGTAAAACTTTACAAAACATGAAAAATTTATGAAAATATTTGGAACTTGATCTTCAGTGGAACAAAACTTGAGATCAATATCACCATTCAAGACTTCCTCTTAAATAAAGTACATATGAACCTTGATATGATTTTTCCTTTAATAATGAACTAGATTTTTGTAAGAGAAACACAACTATGAATTTCACATAGAATAGTAGCGCTTCCTTTTATGCCCATATGCAGTTCATCCAACAGTCTTTTTCAACCACATACCTTCCTTTGTTTCTTCCATAACAATTTTATACTCTGCTTAAATAGAAGACATAGAAACTATTGGTTATTTCTTGCTAATCCAAGTGATGACACCTATACCTAACTTGAAAACATATCTATAAGTATATTTTCTATCTATAACATCACCAAGTATGGTTAGAATCACAATATCCAAATAATTTGCATCATCACAAGAAGAATAAAACATACCATAATTGATTGTTCCTTTAACATATTTCAAAATTATTTTTTCCATTTTCTAATGATCCTCATAAGGATCCTGTATAAATCTAGAAATAAATCCTACTGCATAGGAAATATCAGGCCTAGTAATAGTTAAATAAATTAAACTACCAACTAGTTATCTATACAGAGTAGGATCAAATTTAGCACATGTAGGTTTAGGATCTAATTTCACACCAACTTCAATAGGAATGGAAACAAGTTTACAGTCAATCATGTTAAATATTTTAAGTAAATTAGTAGCATACTAAGATTGAGATGCAACAATATATTTATGATCCTAAAATATAACCATGCCTAAAAATGATTTAATAGACCTAAGTCAGTCATTTCAAAACATTGTTTTAATCTTTCTTTGATTCTAACAATTAAATTTTTATCACTGCTAGTAATCAATAGATCATCAACATATAGAAAAAAATGATAATATGATTATTTTCAAACTTAACAAATAAATCATTATCAGAACAACATTTAGAAAAACCAAGATCTTGAAAGAAACTATTAATTTTAGCATACCAAGCTCTAGGAGCTTGTTTAAGATCATATAATGAATTTTTCACCTTACTGAGACATATAATTCCCTACCATGTCCTTAAAATCCTTTAGGTTGATGTATGCAGATTTATTCTTTCATATCACCATTGAGAAATGTATTTTTAACATCCATTTGGTGAATCTCTTAGCCATATTGGGCAGCCAAAGAAAAATAATTATGACAAGTTCTCATCTTAGCTACATGAGAAAAAGTATCAACATAGTAAAGACCAATTTTCTCGGTGAAACCACAAACTACCAACCTCTCTTTGAATTTTTCAATTTGTCCTATAGAGTTATATTTGATCTTACATAACCACCGGATCTCGCAATGCTTTTCTTAGAAGGATGAGGGACTAGTTGCCAAGTGTTATTTTTAATTAAAACATTGTACTCATCTTTCATAGCTTGAATCCATCTATCATATTGACAGGATTCTTCAAATATTTTGGTTCAACATCATATAGGGTCATCAAGGCATGATAATAATGTTGACTACAAGTTACCTTTCTAAGACTAACATGATTAGAATCCTTAATATGATTTTGAGCCCATTTAGGAATCCTGGGATGTAATAAATTTTGAAATGTATCTTGGTCAATCTCCATCATATCTAAATCAAGATAATCGACCTCTTGAAGTATTTTTTCCATATTTTTTAGAGAAGGATTATCAAGCTCTATTTTAGGAGAAACAAAGGAGGGTTCATAAGAAGCATCACATAATGTTTTCTCTAAGACATGAACATTCATGTTTTCAACTATGTCATGCTTGAAAGGGTCATAGACTCTTAATCCTTGAGTTCTACAACCATAAAAAAAAAACAGGAATAAGAGGTTGGATCTAGTTTTTTTAACTTTTGGAATAAAAATAGAAGTAGGACTACTGAATATTCTTAAGTGAGAGATATCTAGTTTTTTCTTTGTCCATACTTCACGAGGAGTAGCTTGATAACGATATTTTTAAGGAACTCTATTTAGGATATAGATAGGAGTATTCATTGCTTATTCCCATAGAAACTTAAGTGCATTTGATGCATGAATCATAGTCCTAGCCATCTCTAAAAGAGTCCTATTTTTCCTTTCTACAATGTAATTTTGCTGCAAGGAATATGGAGTAGTCAACTCTTTGTTAATCCTACATGACACATAGAACTCATAAAAAAATTCTAACATAATCACCTCCATTATCATTTCTAATTATTTTTATTTTCAGATTAGAAGAATTTTCAACTAAGGCTTTAAATTCTTGAAATATAGACAAGATATATGACTTTTTCTTAATAAAATAAGACCAGGTCATCCTAGAGAAATCATCAATAAAGAATATAGCATAAAAATCTCCACTAAGAGAAGGAACATCAAGTGGACCTCTCACATCACTAGGAATCGACTCTAATAAATGACAAGAACTTGGAATCGATGTTTTTGAAAATGTTTAACATGTTTCTTACCACATAGGAAATTTTTACATGTTTCATGATCAAATTTAATCTCAAGGAGACCAATTAAAATAATTAGGTGAGACATTTCATACAAAATTCTAAAATTTACATGTCCAAGCCTTTCATGCCAAAGTTGAAGATCATTTCTAGATGAAGAAGAAAAGTAATATTTAAAAAAAAATCCATCAAAAATATATAAACCATTTTTCTATATACCAGATGCAACAACATTACTGAGTTCATTTTTCACATACCATTTATCTTGCAGCAATACAAATTTATAGTTTTCTTTAGTTAAGCGAGAATGAGATAAAAGGTTATTTTAATGAGGAACATATAAAACATTCCTAATTATTCCATTTTCCGGTTTAACAATTCCATAACTTACGAGATATAATGTATAATTATACACTAGATATATATTTTACTCACATTTAATAACATCTCGAGAGGATATAATGAATACAATTCATGTGCCTAGAGGCACCACTATCTAGGATCCATTTATTTTCATTTGAAGCTGAGAGAGAAGTATACAAGGAAATAGAATGCTCAACATTATTTGCATGGTTTTTATTTTTATTTTGATTCGATCTTTCTTTTGATTGCTAAATTTACTATTTTTAACAAATTTGTTAGTTTTTACATGACAATCAAACTCTTTATGACCAATTTTTCCACATTTGTTACATGTTCCATTGAATTTCACTTTAAAATTCGACTAGTTCTAACATAATTAGATTTAGGATTGGGTTTAAATTTTGATCTAAGGTTAGATTTCTAATTAGGATTGACATTATTTCTCTTATGAGATGGTTTATGATTTTGAGAGAACAATGCCTTAGTATGAATTTAATTTGAATAAAAATTATCCATTACATGTTCTTCTTAAATTCACAAAGAATAAAAAGTGTCGAGATCGGGTAAATCATTCTCATTCTGATATTTAGAGTTAATGATGGAGATATAGTTTCTGAATTTTTTATGTATATTTATTTGAATGATAAAATATAATAGTTTATCTTGAAATAGTTCATAGTTACATCCATCCAAATGAGCTTTAATGTTTTTAATTTTATCCAGTAATTAACAATTTTCTCATCCCCCTTCATGGGAGTTGTAAACAATTCCATAATTAGCTTAATTATTTTTGACATGCATTGCCTTCATGCATGGTTTCTAATTTTTCCATGCATCTGTAAGAGAATCCATATGACCTATATGCAATATAAATTCATCCTTTATGCTTTGCAATAGGATTGATAGGGATTCCTAAGATCTTTGGGAGAAGGAGCTAAGGTTTCAAGGTTTTAATTTCTTCTAGTGGTTCATGTCTCTGCACTAGTTACAAGATCCCATAGCTTTCTAGCCATGAAACATGATTTTAACCTTACTCTCCAAATACTGTAATTTTTTCCATTTAATAACTGAGATTTATCCATTAAAAAACTAGCATTATCAGCCATTTTTTATTTTTAAATAAAAAACACACAAAAACAACTTAGGAAACATATTAAATTAATAAAAATGAGTAGAGGAATAAGAAGCCGCCACTGCACGAATCCAATGGCTAAGCACATGTCACTATTCCAACATTCTCCCAATAATATTTCCATGGATGACTTGAATCACCTAGAATAAACCATATTTAATACAATTATGGATCCAAAGTGAGGGTAGGATGTGTGATAAAGGATTAGCTCATATATATTAAACAAATTTGTGATAATAACTCACAAGAGTGAGCTCATAAACAATCTAATCGATCTCTATAAAGCTACTTAACAACAACCAAATAGTAAAATAGAAGGTTGAATTTGTGGATGTTATGAAAATTATACTTGATAGAAAGATTCGGTGATCTTGTTGTGCAACGATAGGGAAGGTTACATCTATGGAGGGAGTTGATTACAGGAAATGGGAGGATCCACAGGTAAAGTTAGATTTCGTGAATGGAAATGCTAGATTATTTAGGGGGTCACAGGTTGGTGGAGTGTTGGACTGAGTCGATTGCGTAAGGAGGAGGAGGATCTATGCCCTAACCCTAGCGCTAAAAAAAAAGTGTATCCAGATGGGGATGGTGGGCAGGGAAGAAATAATGATAGGAATCAGGGGGGTGGTGATTCAAGAAACCATGGCTCAGGGCATCACCAGAAGGCTACTTCCTTCAAAGATGCACTAGAAAATAGGGGTGGTCATTCCTTGGGCAAGAAAACATCAAATAACCAAGCCTACCTAGTCAATCTAGTTGAGGACATTCCTTCGCTCACCATAGAAAATCTAGAAGTTGAAGAATATTTCAAAAATTATCATGGGATGCGGTGGTTGGTAGGTTTAATGGGTTTTGGCCTTCCTCCATTGCTCTGTATCAGTGGGTTTTGAAAATTGGACCAATAAATGTGAAATATCTCTTTGTTCCAAGGGTTTTTTCATTGTCCATTTTAGGGAACCAAAAGATTACCAACGTTGTTTGACAGATGGTCCTTGGTTCTGGGGACATGCGGGTTTATTTATCACTCCATGGTTCCCATTTCAATTTAAATACTTATTCGATGTGGCCAAAACACCAGTTTGGGTCAGGATTCCTAACCTCCCATTACATCGTGGTATGCCCTAGAAGATATTGGAAATGTGTTGGGAAAATTTATAAAAGAGGATTTGGATAGAACACATTCGGGTATGTGTTCTTTTTCCCAAATTTGCATTGAAATTGATTTAAGAAAAGGAATACCTGATCGAATCAACCTTAAATTTGGTAATTTTCAGCATACCCAGGTCTTAGACTATGAGAATACTGCATTTTGATGTAGATTGTGCAAAAATGTGGGACATTTGCAAGCCTCTTGTCCCTTCAATAAGAATAAAAATCTGGGAAAAAATGGATCGACATCTTCAAGTGGATGGGGTTCTGTAAACCCGATTTGGTTTCTGCATCAAATTTTAAAGAGTAAAATGGTTACATAGAAGAATGATACAGAGATGGGATTTCAGGAAAACCACTTGGTTGGAGGTGGCATAAAAAGGGACATACTTCAAAAGTTTGGAATCAGATCAGGATTTTGTGCCAGATAATTTGATGGCTTTGGCAAATCCTAGTGACCTTGCGCTGGTTATTTCATCCGATATAAGAAAATGGCAAAAGTTAAAGAAGCAAAAAAAAAAAAAAGGACGCATGGGCATCGTTGATGTTTATTTTCCATCCCTGGGTGGGAAGTAATTCTAGGATAGTTTTATCTTTTGTGAAGCTGGTATGTAGTTGTTTGGATTTTCTATCCTTTTTGTTTTCCTAAGGATTTAGCCTCATCATTTTAAATAGGGAACGGGTCCCTTCAACCCGCTTTATCAATAAAAAACAACAACGAAACAAAACAAAAGTAGAATTCACCAAAGTTGGTGGTGACACGGTTTGAAAATCAAAGCAATCAACTAAGACACGTGTCATATTTGTAGAAAATTCTAAAGAAGATCCTATAGGAGGACATGAGTTCCCAAAATTTAACACAGACAATAACTTTTCGAGTTTATGACAAGTTTGACAAGGTCAACAGAAAGAAAACACGATGATCAAACAAGGTGACACTTGTCACAGATCAAGACAAAGCAACATGACACATGCCATCTTTCAAGTGATTCGAAGGTGATGCACCCGACGGATGTGATGTCCATGGAATAAACTAAGATGAATAGTTTATCGGGTCCACAACAGGGTTTCCAAGTCAACCGAATATGTAGAAAAAAGGAACACGTGGCAAAAGATATAAAATATGACACTACAAAAAACAAAATACACATGGTTTTTTGCTATTAGATCACACTTCACAATGCAACAAACAAGTCTGAAGACTAATTAATAGAAAAAAGACAGATAAACCGTACATACATGTCATTAATTTAATGGATCACTTTTTCTCACTCTAACAAGGTTATGACAAAGAAAAAACAATATGTGAAAGAATGTGGACACATTATCTTGGTTTACAACTGGAAAATTATTAAAAAATAAAAAAGTGGTTGCTTAATCTGATTGGTTAGCTACTCACATGATTAAAAAAGACCAATAATGCGAATGTGAAAAGACTTGGAGCTTTTATATTGAGCAATTTCACATGCGATAGAGGAAAGCTTACACAAGTCCGAGAACGTGAATAATTTGGAATGCCCTTATTGTCTTGTGCTTCGTAACTAATAAAAAGATCAATAAAAAAATTGACAACGCAAAGCTAGATGGAGCTTTATGATTGGCTCGAGCTTTGCAAAATTGAAAAGATCTATTAAAATATTGAACACAATGATGCTACCTAGAATTATCATATTGGATGAAGCTTTAAAACAATAGAACATGCAAAGAATAAAGATATTTACCATTATGGTGAAATTAGAAGCACTTTGGATCAACCAAATCTAAAGAAATCTTTCGGGTCCATAGCCAAAAATAGCTAGAATGGCTATAAAAATGTGAAAAACTTAAAAATTACTTGCAGACGATGGATTTAAAATGTGAAGTATAAAGAACAGGTCGTAGAAACATAGATCTATGCACACAAATGCACAAACAAGATCTAAACAACAAATTAACCAATATTCATAATATTTGGCAAAAAAATAGAATTTTGAACCTGTTTAACTTGAAGTTGATGACATAACAGCTTGGGTTTTTCATATTAGGAAAACTTCAAGTTTATTCATCGTATAAATTAAAAACATCTATATTTTTCTCTACATAAGCATAACCACTAACTTTTATACCATGTTAGGATTTATAAGGAATGTATATAAATCCACAATAATTTCTGAATATTATAGATTATGAAATGCAGTGATTAATCATAGATTACTATGTTTATATTTGCATATTACAGAATGTAATAACAAGAGATAAAAGAAAATAACATGAGTAAATTAAAAGACACAGAACACCATATTTATAGTGGGGAAACCCAAAGGAAAAAACCCCACTTAGAATAAAGATCTTCCTATTCTTATAATTTCATATAAGATTTTACCCAACACTTCCACTTCACTCCTTAGTCTCTCATAGAATATTATAAAACTATTTCAACACTATGCAATATAATAATCATCAATATATTGATCTCGGTGATCTTGCCAATTTGATATGATCTACTTTATGTATCAATATGGTACCAATGTATCTATTGGTCCAATCCCAAAAGGGATCACAGTGAATCAGTCATGTCATTTCAATCTCAAATGTGGAAGACTAACATAATAAAGTTTAATAAATTAAACTTTAAAATAATGTGGGGAGTAAAGTGATGGTCCTCCCAAAGAGGTATGCCCACTTGACATTATCACCCCAACAAGGGGTGATGCAATATGTATTATGTTGGTTGTCTTATGTAATGAGAATATGATTATACCTAGAAAAAGTATCCATAAGATATATCATCTCATGTCCTTCCATGTGGTCGACAAGCTAATTGATATTAGGAAGGGGAAGTAATCTTTAGGAAAAGTGAGATTGAGATATCAAAAGTCCATATAGAGACATAAATTTCTAGTGGCTTTGTTTAAAGGTACGATATCGAAACCCATTATGGTTAGTCAATGGGTAAGATAAAACAAGTAAAGAGAATATGTTCTAACTCTTATTTGATGAGTAGGGCTACATGAGGATGCATCCTACATAAATTATACTTGAAAGACTTAGATTTAGGGATTGTGTCAATGTTTTGGATAATGATGTTAAAGTTAATACCGGCATGTCACCATATTACCATACAAAGGCTTGACTATTATTGGAAATAAATGTGGTGAGGTCTTTTAGCTCTTTTGAATCTAAATACTGGTCAAATTTTACTATGCAAGGTTCTTACAAACTCCATATGGTAATGTCGATAGTGTATTCATTAAAGAGTGTAGATGTGTCTGGTGGTAGATTATTTTGAAGATAATGATCCTCTTCCCCCATATAGGATAAGATGGATTTTTCATCATGACATTGAAGAATGTTGATGGTAGGGGAGTCTTCCTCTACCATTTTAGGTAACACTAGTGGAATATTCCTAGTCTCACCATTACCCTGGTAAGTTAGTGGTCCTAAGGTGATCGTATTGATTTAAAAAAGTTGGGGGTGGATATGATGTATTATATGTCTAGAGTTATTGGGTGGAGATGAAGGTGATGGTTTTACTTATACTATGGATTCAGGTGTGGTGGTTATGGAAGTGTTCAAGGAAGGCTTCTTGAAGCCTAGCTTGAATTTCTCTTGAGGATTCCAAAATTGGTCAAAGGCCAAGTCACGTATATGCTTCGTTCGTAATGTCCTAAACTAAAACCTTTCCATGCGTAGTGATGTATATAAGTTTGGGAAAATGATAGATTGTATAAGAATGAGAAGTTGGATGTGAATGGTTGAGTATGGTGTTTATTATTATGGTGTGAGGAAGGAAAATCAATGACTTCATAAATGAGGTTGGTTTTCATATGGGGAGGATCAAATGAGATGATATCTTTGACGTTTTGGTTGTACATATGTTTTTGGGTATCAATATATCTTTAGTGTGGGAAGGGAATTAAGGGAAAAGAGTTGATACTCCCTAGTGAAAGACATGATATCATGTCTTCAAAGGTTTCATCGTTATGTAACTTGGATGTAAACATGGAGGTGTTAGTAGATGCCTCATTAAAAGAGCCCAATATTTTCTTAGGAATGATCACATCGTTAGGCTAGTTGGTTATATGACATGATTTGAAAGGAATAGAATTGGAAGGAAGTGTATGAAATTTCCATTCCTATTCATATTTCAAGTAGTGATGGAGAGTGGAATTATCACAATGCATAACGTAGATCCACGGTCATCTAGGTAGGATGTTGTATTGAAATTCCCTTTCTATTATGTAGAAGAGATCACAAAGAAGTTTTTCACCTACTCGGATGGGTAGGATGACTGTTCCTAAGGCCAAGGCCAAAATGTCATTGAAGGAACCCAAATCAAATGGTGATTAAGAAATGATGTTATTGGAAAGTTTGAGTTATTTGAAGGCATGTAATGAAATAATGTTAATATTGGCCCCATTTTCAACCATTTCTCTCTTTATTACACTATCATTTTAAAAAAATGATGAAAAAAGGGATTCCATGGTCCTCTAGTAGAATGGATGGAATTTCAGAGTCTTCAATAGAGATGGAAACCAAAGATTTAAGAGTTCCCACAAGCATGGAAAATTTTTTTGGTTCATCTAATGTGATGAAAATATGTCTTAGGGATTCTATGAGATCCTTCTAGTGATGAGGGGAGTTTTGAATTAGATTGTAAAGAGACATTTTTGTGGGTGCTTGATGTAATTGTTTAATGATGTTCTCTTCTATTTTGATGGGTACTTGAGCTTAAGAACATGCAAGGATAAACACCTGAGTTTTAGAAGAAGATGAATGGACAACCTCGGGATGAGTGGCAGAGATGGTGACCTTAGGATTTTCTTGATCTTGTGTTTTAGGGTCATATAGGTGAGTTCTTTTAGTGATATGAATAACATCAATTTGGAAGAATGGGAATTATTTAGAGGGGGTATAATTTTATTTTGGAATAATGTCCAAAGAGGAGGTAGGAGGATTATATTTGGAATTTAGGGAAACCATAGGCTTAACTTGGTACTTGGGTTTCAATTTTTGTTGTCTAGTTGAGGGAATATGGTGATATTATTCTCGTGAGGAGACCATCTTCTTATGTGAGGTTATTAACAAATATATAAATAGCTTTACAATGATGATCGTATCATGTCCTTACATATGGTGGTAGGTATAAATAATATTGTAATCATACCACATGGGTTTCCATCCATGTGGGTCGAAAGTTTTTATAGGGGAAAGGTGATAGTAGATGTTTGGATGAGTTGATTGTGGATAAGCGCATATAATCACACGGGGATTTGTGGAGGTGAAGACATAAGAGTCTTAGTATTTTTAGAATTTTGAAGGGGGAGAGGAAAGAGAGGTGATTTCTTGTTTTTGGTTTTTATCGTAGTTTTAGAAACATACTTAGAATCTATGATGGAAATAGAAAACTTGGATGAGAGATGAGGTCCTAGGATAGAAGGATGTGGTCCCAAAATAGATGGTTGTGTGGTTGATTTCTTAGTTTTACTACGTTTATTTTGTGGAATACCCAACTTCTTGTGCGAGATAGGTAATATATTTTGGGATAAGACTACCAAGGTTCTTTATTATTCATTGTGAAATTTTACCTTTGGTAGGGATTATTATGGTTTCCATAATGGTTTTTTTTTGGGTGAATTCCTCATGATGAGGTCGGTTAATTTAGAGGAGTGAGTTACTTGTAGATGTGACTACCGATGATGAGTGTAATTTTTTAGATATCACTAGTGAGAAGATAAAATAGGTTCGTTGGATCAACCAATTTTTCAGATGTGGAAGTGGATGTTGAAGGTACTAAGGTGTGATTGATAACATTAATAACATGGGCCACAAAGGATAGAGATCCAGGAGGATAGATTTTATTGTTTGGAGAATGATTTGGGAATGGTTTCTTGAAGATGTCCAAGGCTTGATTGGCGGGTGCATTTGGATTATCAATTTTAAGTCACCTCATTCATTGAGTTTCTAAACCAAATCCTTAAAGGTACGACATCGTTTAATGTCATGGCCATGAACTTAGTGATATTTTTAATAGTAATTTTCTCGGTACCATGTAGATTAAGGGAGAGAATCATCAATAGGTCAAATCGGAGGAGCTCTATCAAGTGAACTGCCATAATATTTTCAAAGATGAAAGCGTAAGAATCTGAAAGAGGTGTGTATGTGTGAGGGGTTCATGATGCCGTTTGTGTTTTTTCAGTGTGAGAGGTATTTTGGGAAGTGGTTTTACCATGATGGAATTTTCCCCACCTCTATATTTATCATTGTTAGATTAGTGTTTATAAAACTCAAGCTTGGGATATTTGGAATGGAGTTTGACCTTAATTTCTTCAAGGGATCATATTTCTAGCTTTTGGGATATGGTAAAGGATTCATCAAAAGTTTGAAATGATTTAATCCATAGAGTGGAAGAGATGTGTTTAGAAAAATACCAAGATAATAACTCAATGAGCTCAGTCTAAGGAAAAGATAAGGATAATTTATTAATTGTGCCTTGCCATCTAGTGACAAATTCAGTAATGTAATCATCTTCAAACTATTTAATGGTGTATAGGATGGTAACGGTTATTTTACGATCAATGTTTATGGAGAAGTGCTCGAGAAAAAGTGGGCTAATTGAGTGAAATTAAATAAGGAGTGTTGAGGAATGTTGTTATACTAGTCCAAGGAAGGTACTACCAATGAAATGGAAAAGGTCCTAAGCGAAGGTCTTGGTCGTGAACAATGAGATACTAAGAGTATCCGAAAGCTCTTAGATGTTGTTATGGGTCTTCTTTTCTATTGAACTTGGTGAATTTAGGAAATTATAAATATGAAGGATATGGTTTGATAATTAGGTTTCATATATGTTCATAGGTGAATATGTTTTTAGGTTCCATGGTAGCGGCTTCTTGGTTTTCCATTTCTATTCATAATTTATTACATGTGATCATTTTGAGAATCATATGTGAAGGGATCAACTTGTGCATGAGTATAAGGATTTGGTTGATCGGTTGATGATAGTACGGGGTAAGAGGATTCTAGCATAAATATGGTTGATGTATAGGAACATGTAGAGGTTGATAGGAAGGGATATATGTAGAGGTTTGAGAAGGAACTAGTTGTGAATGGCGTTGTTGTATGGGGATTTAGGAAGAAGTTTGAGGACTTTGTATTTGTTGATCTTTGAATGAGGGGATATGAATAAGTATGTGTGTAATAGGTAGGGATATTTTTATATGTTTGTGACATTTGAGGAGGGGCATGGGGAACATGCACTAAAAATTAATATGCAGAGAGTTTTAGCTAGTCCGAGTTGGATACAAAGGATGAGGTGGTGGGATAAACACACTAGAAATTGTTTGCAGTACCAAGAAAGAAAATGAGGTCAATATATGATGATTATGTGGAGGAGGAGGAATGTTGAGATTTTAATTATGTTGTGGGGAAGAATATGTTGATGTTATGGGAGAATAGGTACATTTTTGGTAGGTTGGATATGTACGGATGTCACCATAGTGGATGTAGCAATACAAATATTCATAGGAGGTATGCGTACCACAAATTATGTATGAGATAGAACCGATGGGGTATAAAGAGAGAGTTAATGTGGAATATGATCTCTTTGCATATTTACTATCACCTTCAGGAATTTGGGAGAAAAGAAACCAACAAGATGAGAAGTGAGAGTCTTTCGGTATCCGGATACAAAGGGTACTCATTGATTTTTGGATGGGATGTAACTTAGTAGGGATGTGTGTATATTTTTAAGCTGTATAATCATGAAAATAAATCATATTGGAATCAAGGATTTCTTGGAAGACAAATCATCCTTGGGGGATAAGGGGTGGTTTGGATGCCTGGAGATGTAGCATAACTAGGTGAATTTGGTTGATTTGATGGGTTGATGAGACTAAAAGGTGTCGGGATATGTATGAGGGATATTATAAGATTGATTAGGATCGGGAGGAGGAGCTATAGATATGGTAGAGGAGGAGACTAAATATGATGGTACTTGTAGTAATTATTTTATCCTCAATACTTTTATCTAAACCCAAGCACTTTGGCCTATCATCCAACATATGTTGGGAACTCATCCAAGGTGCACACGGGAACCAAACCCATCCTTTATGTGAGATTCATAAGATATTTTCACCATTAATGGAGGATTATTTGTAGAAATAGAAGTACATGCATCTACTCAAAAGGTAGAAGATATAACTAACAGATCTACACATCAATGCATCATAGAAGCTAAATAAACATTGCAAGAAGTATAATAAACCATATCTAAATCATGATAAGCCAAATAACATGAGGCTTTATACCCATAAACAAGATATACATAATAGATCTATGTATATTGATTTAAAAATAGTCTTTGATAGCCACAATACATTCAAAAGGGTCATCTCAGACCATATACATTAAATGAAAAAGATCTAACCCTTGCAAATTAATCTTATCAGAGATCCTAACTATACTTTCCCATTATATCCTATTACTGAGACCACGGTGCCCATACATTAGCTTAATGATATCCCTTACAACCCTCTAACACTAAGTACTCTAAACCCTTAGCATTTATGCGAGAACTTCATATCTTGTCATTTCCTTTATCTACATTCCTCTATGAATTGTCTTTCCATTCCCTCGTATGTCTACACTCTATGCCTTCTCTCTTTCTATATGTGTTCTGTCCTAAGCACCTCTTTAAATAGGATCTGTCATCACCAATCCGACACTATGATAATTCTCCACCGGGAACACCTTGTGCTATGATTATTTACTATGCACAACCTTTAGTTTGGTGGATGTAATCGGAAACACAACAACAAACATAACACAAGAATACCATAGACTATGATAAAAAGGAATGATGAAAAATCTTAAATATAAGTGTAAATTATAATATCAACATGAAATTGTTACAATCTCACCCATGAGGTACTTCAATTATTCATGACTTCACTTTCCTTCCAACAATAACTATGGGAGAAACTTCACAATGGATTCTTTAACACACTTTCTAAATGATGGATTCCTTTACACACTTACTCATACAATATTTCTCACTACTTCTCTCAATGCTAAATGAGGGAGTGGCCTCTTTATTTATAGGAATTATAGATTATCTACCCTATCTCTAAGATAGGATAGGAAATCTCTTCCACCAATCATATTCCATGCCTAAACTCTTTCCTTTACATGTAGGCTTATCTTGTAAGATAAGATAAACCTTATCATCTCACATGGGTTCCACCTTTTTATACTTTTCCACAAATAAAATACACAAAATATTTATGACATCACTCTTTTTCCTTATTACAAATATAATATTTATAATTCCGAATCATGTAGACCCTACTTCTCTACTTACCCCAACTTTGATATTTTAACATTACCGGACCACTTACGACAAATATTTACTTTTTAGCACAACATTCCTTTTGTACTTTGACTATTACCATACTCTACTCTATTGGTGGCACCGTACTGATGATGTCGTTATCTTCTATCAGACGCCACTACTATTCATACTTAACAACATCCTATTCCTAATACATACATGATAAAATAGAAATTACGGAGGAAAATTTTAATGTCGACATTTTCCCCCTTCCTAGCTTCTACTCTGTTCTCGGAGTAGACTATTCTGGTGCTTGGAAAATCTTAACTTGTCATGGTTGACCCATTTCGTAATGAGAGTGACATCTAATTCCTCTAGTTGATATGTACCATTTTCATGCACAACTGCTATTTTGTAGGGCCCCATCCATTTGGGAAGAAATTTTCTCTGTCTTCTTTTTTGTATCTGGAATCATATACTAGAACCAAGTCATTCACATGAAATGGAGACCAACGGATCTTTTGATCAAAGTATTCCTTCTACTTCATTTTCTTCTTATAGCTTGTATCCTTCACTATTTCCCTCATTTCCTCTAGTAAATGAATATGTACCAACCTTTCTTTTATTGAATCACTTTCATCCATCCTTTCATTTTTCATAACTCTCACAGTGGGAATATCAAACTCAATAGGAAGAACTGGATCAATGCCATAAGCCAACTGAAATGGGGAGTATCCTGTTGCTGACTTTGATGTTGCCATATATGCCCACAATGCTGCATGAATCCTTTTATCCCACTTATGTACCTATAAGGCTGCATATTTTGCTAGAATTCAACACAACACAAAATTTGTTCATTCCACCTGCCCATTTGTGCTTGGCTTGTATGTTGTTTCCTTCCTGTGCTTAATAGAAAAATTATTGACTAGGGCTTCTACCACCTCATTAATGAAGTGGCTTCTTTGATCTATTATAATTTCTAATGGAAAACCAAATCTGGTGACAATGCGTTCATATATGAACCTTTCCACTTCATCCATGGAAGCTATTTTCAATGGCCTAGCTTCAACCCACTTGGTTAAATAATCTGTGACAACTACAATATACTTATTTTGGCATGGGGTAGTTGGAAGTGGACCTACAATGTCTATTCCCCACTTTTCAAAGGGACCAAGTGGAAGAATAGGGCATAATGGAGCTGATGAAGTCTTACGGTTACCATGTGTTTGACAAATATCACATGTCTTACAATAATTATAACAATCTCTAAACATATTGGGCTAGTGATAACCTGCATCCAAGATCCTTCTTGCTGTAAGTTGTCTAGAGAAGTGTCCTCCACATGTACCATTGTGGAATTCTTCTATCACCTACTTCCCTTGATCACGTCCATTTGCCCTCTTGTACTATCTATCGGTCCTAGTTGAACTAATACTCCATGCAGAATAAAATATGGACGATGGCTTGAGTAATCTTCCTCTTAGTCTTTGCATTGGCACCATCGGAAACTTGAATTCATTCAGATAATTCCAAATATTTATGTATTCACTAGGGATTGTGGCAAGGGATAACAATGTTGCATCGGGAAATCATCATCATCACAAGATGAACCTAAAGCATCATAGGCTTCGAGAGAGTGCATCTACATTGACATGCTTCTTTCTGGCCTATCTATAATATCAAATTCAAATTCTTGTAGCAAAATTATCCATCTTGCTATCCTCCTTGATGGGTTAGGCTTATTTACAATATATTTTAGAGCCTGATGACCTATTACAACTATAAATTTCTACCCTAGAAAAGTAATTTCTAAACTTCTTTACAACAAAAATGATAGCTAGAGCCTCTTTTGCAGTTACAATATAATTTACCTCAGCACTACTCATTTGTCTGCTCCCAAAGTAAATTGGATGATCATTCCCATTTTCATCCTTTTGGCTCATAGTACTTCCTAGTGCTGCATCTGAGGCATCAATATACACAATGAATGGCTTGATCCAATCTGGATTCTTTAAAACAGGTGAAGACACCAAGGCTTCCTTCAGTTGTTCAAAAGCTTCATGCGCCTTATTTATTGGTTCATAATTAACATCCTTCTTTAAGAACTGAGTTAGTGGCTATGCAATTTTTGAGAAATTCTTGATGAACATTCTATAGTAACCCACATGGCCTAAAAATGATCTCAACTTACTTCTATTCATAGAAAATGGTAACTCTTTGATTTTTGAAACTATATTAGGATCAGTACCAATACCATCTCTGGATACAACATGCCCTAACAAAACACCTTTAGAACATCCAAAGACACAATTTTTAGGGTTTAGTGAGGCTTATGCTTCATCTAACCTTTGAAATAATATCTCCATCTAGTGCATGTGGTCCATCTTGCTCCCATAGATGTAAAAATCATCTAGAAATACTCTGATGATGTTTCCAATGTAGGGTTCAAACACCCTATTCATCAAGCGCTGGAACGTTACCGGAGCATTACACAACCCAAAAGGCATAACTCTATAAGAAAACATTCCCTAAGGAGTGGTGAACGTGGTCTTCAGTTGATCTTTTTCTACTATATGAACTTGGTTATATCCACATTATATCCATCAAAGCAAAACTATAACACTCTGGCCGCCTACTTCATCCAAGATCTGATCTGAGAATGGAAGAGGGTAATGATCCTTCTTTTTTTCCTTGTTGAGCTTCCTATAATCAACACAAATGCATATTTTCCCATTCTTTTTATTGAGATCACAATGGGATAAACCCATTCTCGAATTCTCCATAGAAAATATGAATCCCGCATCAAACAACTTATCTATTTCTTCTTTTATAGAATTGGAAAAATTAGGATTCATTCTATATGGCATTTGATTTATGGGCTTAGCACCATCTACCAGACTCAATAGAATGTTCTACCCAACTTACTCAATGGAGTTCCTTGTAATCAAAGTGAATAGGTGTATATACCTTGAAAGAGTGGAGGTAGGATTCCTTCTCACTCTCCATCACAACATCACCAATCTTTATTTGTTGGAGATGATCATTAATTTCTTCTTTAGATAATTTTATGGGTTGATGAGTTGGTGTGTGGAAGGATATCCATGACTGAAACATCAACCTCACTTTCTTCATCTTATGTGTCTAGTTCACTAGTACTAGAGTAATCGAGAGGATGTCCAATCATCAATTTCATCACTTGAATCTACTGGGTTCTATCTTATAGTGCCGAGGGATCACGTTTATCTTCACCCTCTCTCTACCACGTCCAAGTGTCATGAAGCCTTCATTCCAGTAGTTTCTTGCATGAATTCTCCTTAGCCATGGTCTTCCCAACAACATTGGGTATGCAACAATACCATTTTTCATCACCTGAAACTCTACCACACATATAACACCCATAATAGATATTTCCACATTTGAAACAACACCTTCTGGTTTAGTTTTTCCCTTATTTAATGACCTTAACATAAGTGTTGAGGGGTGATCAATTTTTAAACCCAACATATTCATTACAAACTCGGTCATTACATTAACTGCAGCACCTCCATCAACTAAGACATCATGAATTGAAATACCATTACATAATACCTTAACTTGTGGAGCGTAGGGATCTTCCTTCACCTCCAAAACAGGTACCTCAACCTCCTTACTTCATCAAGCATTGAGTCCACTTCGTAGCTCCCGCCTCTTCTCAGAAGACATAGCCAGAAGTTGACCATATGTAATATTTGCAGGCCTTTTGGATAGATCTTCTAAGATGAAGTATGGTCTTGTCCCTGTGAAATTAGAAAATCCTACACACCCAACTTTCTTCTCCTATGTTTTTTACTAGTTTCTCCTTTCATCTTCTTAGGATCAATTCCATCTTGGTTATCTTTTTTTTTCTTTCATTTTGTTACAAACACATCTACTTCATTATTTATGCTCCTATCTATTACATCAAAAAAAAATTCACAGTGTTTTTCCTTTATCATTATCTCTTGTACCAGATGTAGAAGCTCTATCTGGACAATTATACTTATAATGACCCTTTTTATGAAAACCATAACATACAACTTCAGTTATATTTCTTTTTGGACCTCTATCTCCTCCCTGAGAATTAAATTCCTTTCCTTGAAGAAGATTAATAGTTAATTGATCCATCTTCTTGAGCAAATATTCATACTCAGTAGATGTACTAGGGAAAAGATTTGTGCTCACCAAGAGTGGTTGTGGATTTTGGACCAAAGGTGTTGGTGTAGGCTCTACCTTAGCAGCAATTTCTTTAGGATCCTCTTCCATGCTTTCTTATTCCCTTCTTGCAATCTCCTTTGCTTGTTCAATGGTAGCTGGGAGGTCATACTTCACTCGTTGTCGATATTTTGCTTCATCCCAAGAATGAAGTGCTTATAGAGGAGATTATTCAAGGCATTCATCAACCCATCCACTAATCCTTCCTTCTAGATCTGGGCATCGAGCTTCCTCCTTAGCTCTAGAACATGAGCATGATAATCCCTTATCTTCTCCTTCTCTCCTTGGGATAGCTTTGTGATATCAATCATGAGATCTGCATATTTCTATTGTTCACCAAATTCTTCAAGAAAACTTTCAGTTAATAAATCCCATGAATTTTTCACATTATCACCTAGTGTTTCAAACCACCTAAGAGTTGAACCATCCAAAAAGGTAGGAAAAAATTTAGTCCATTGTTCCCTTCTTACGAAGCCATTATAAATGCAAGATCGTTTAAACTCTTGAATGAAAGAGGAAGCATCTTCATTAGATTGGGCTGAAAAAACAGGAATCTTCCCCATTTTTAAAAGTAACCATAGTGAAATACCAATTCACAAGTACAATTAGTAAGACTTGTGTGCACAAATAATTGGACTCACTACAATAGAAAGTGACTTTACACCTTTCTATAGTAAAATAGGAATGACCACGGTAAAACTTGACTTGACTTCATGGTAAAAGCGACTTTATTGTGGCAAATACTATTCACAAGTAAAAAGTGAAGTTACTATGGTAAATACTATTCACGATAAAAAGTAAAGTTACTATGGTAAATACTATTCATGGTAAACAACAAAGTTACTATGGTAAATACTATTCATGGTAAAAAATGACTTTACCATGGTAACTACTATGCACAGTAAAAACAAGGTTACCCTCCAAATGATTTTTGATTAAGGGGAATATTTTTCCGTAAAATCCACCAACAAGGAATGGTCAAGCAACTTAAACAAAATGTCATCACCAATCCAAAGCACTATGATAATTCTCCACCGGGAACTCCTCGTGCTATGATTATTTACTAATGCACAACCTTTAGTTTGGTGGATGTAATCTAGAAACACAACAACAAACATAACACAAGAATACCATAGACTATGATATGAAGGAATGATGACAAATCTGAAATATAAGTGTAAATTATAATATCAACATGAAATTGTTACAATCTCACCCATGAGGTACTTCAAGTGTTACTGACTTCACTTGCCTTCCAACAATAACTATGGGAGAAACTTCACAATGGATTCTTTAACACACCTTCTAAATGATGGCTTCCTTTACACACTTACTCATATAATATTTCTCACTACTTCTCTCTATGCTAAATGAGGGGGGTGGCCTCTTTATTTATAGGAATTCAGGCTTATCCACCCTATCTCTAAGATAGGATAGGAAATCTCTTCTAGCCAATCATATTCCATGCCTAAACTCTTGCCTTTACATGTAGGCTTATCTTCTAAGATAAGATAAACCTTATCATCTCACATGGGTTCCACCTTTTTAGACTTTTCCACAAATAAAATACACAAAATATTTATGACATCACTCTTTGTCCTTATTACAAATATAATATTTCTAATTCCTAATCATGTAGACCCTACTTCTCTACTTACCCCAACTTTGACATTTTAACATTACCGGACCACTTACGAAAAATATTTACTTTTTACCACAACATTCCTTTTGTACTTTGACTATTACCGTACTCTACTTTATTGGTGGCACCGTACTGATGATGTCGTTATCTTCTATCAGATGCCACTACTAATCATACTTAACAACATCCTATTCCTAATACATACATAATAAAATAGAAATTATGGAGGAAAATTTTAATGTCGAAAGATCATCGACCACCGCCATGAATTCTCTTCTCGAGAAGATCACATTCCAAGTGTTGATGTGGTCCTCCATTGGCAAATGCTTATCCTTTTTGTAAACCTTCCACTAACTGTAATGATGCCTCTAGGAATATTCCCTACATGGAATATCATTTACTTGAATTCAAGGATCCAGTGGCACCTTATCTACTTATCACACCTATTCAAGTCCTCACATTTTTCCTCAAGTAACTCCATGATGCTAAATATGGCTAAGTACTTAAAACCATTATTTTGCCTCCGCTCATGCCCCTGGTTTCGCTTAAACCATTCTAAAACCCATTTTTCCTACGTTCTTCCCTAAGTGCCCATCTATCTACTTGGTCCTATGCATGTGCGCCTCTTGGTACTTAGTGTAACACCTTTGACAAATAGTTATATTTCTCTTTTGTATTACAAGCGTCGGCATGTGATTTTCTTGAATGAGGTTTGTTTCCTTGATTGTTGAAAATCATGCTTCTTATGGATAAATCATATTTGTTCTTGGATTCATTGGACTGAAAGGATATGGCTTGTAAGAATCCATTTTTCACTTGTTGTAGATGAGTTACAATTTGGTTTTGAGAGTTGAAAACTTATCTCTTTTACTAAATCATCCTTAGATCAATTCAAATGATCCAAGGAATGTTTTGAATCTCCTTACTTGGACTGAATGGTAAAATTTACATTCATAGGTGGAGAGACGTAGCGGAATAAACTTTGTATGTTACAAATTTTTTGGTCTTGTATGAACGTGCATCCATTTGGTTATATGTTTGTGTTTGGGTCTTTAGGATTGATCTCTTGGGACATTAATGGTGTAAAAAAATATAGTCTGCTACATGACTATGAAGGAAATCTTAATCCTAAAAACTAAAGGATTATCCTAACAAGTATCCTAAACTAGGTAAAAACCTACTTCCTAGCTATGTCTACCTATTTGGGTTTTGATCTACCCTAAGCTTCTTATTCTATGTCGTTTGGATGATGTCCTAACCTAAGTTCTTGTGCTAAATGAATAAGGGAGAAAATTACTAAAGTAATGCTAGGCTATTTTAACCTAATACCTAATACTATATGGTTGTGAATTTGATCTAACCTAAGGTGGAAATTACCTATGGCAATGTTTTAAGACCTAAGGTAATTATTGTTAGACTAACCTAAGTTTTGGGAAATCTATCCTAAACTATTAAAAGGGAACCTAAGGGTCACATGACATTATGGCGATGGTTCCAATGGCATTTAATTGATTTTATTTGGTTAAATGAATGGAGGTACAACTAATTTTGGAAAAGGAAAGTAAAATTTAGTGGAAGCATATGTGGAGGATTCACTAAAGATGGAAATGCATGTTAAATTAGAAATGGCATTCACTAGTTTTGGGAGGCAGTGGCAAGGAGAGATAAGTGGGAGATTTGGGAGTAATTGCATTAATGGACCTTGATTTTTGTGTGCAAACCATCTTGGAAAAAAGGAAGGAAGATTTGTTGGAGGTTGTTTGATCTTGCATGCATTGTGATTTTTTCTCTACATGGAGCTATCTAGTTCTTTGAACCAGCAGTTCGACTTCTACTTTATGGCTATTTTTGGTTTCTCTAGTTTATTTTTGATTGAGGGAAAGTATATGAGGAATTGGAAGAAAAGATGTTTGGTTGTTGATATTTCATGGAGAATAAAAAGATTTGGAAGCTCAGCTGGAAGTCTCCTTGAATTGGTGAAGCACTATCGGGAATGATAGGCTTTACCCATTAATATTTCTTTCTTTCTTCTAAATGATTCATTAAAACAATTCTGCTCTCTTGAGATAATTTTTTTCATGATTTGTCTGGTTATTTAATTTCATGATTTTTTTTGAATCTTTGTGGTTTTTGGATATAATCCATTGCTAAATAATGTTATCCTTTGGAAACTTTCTCTTTGTGTAAGTTCAGTGGTGACATGCATGTGAAACTATATTTCGATGCTTGTATTTCATTCTGAGCTTGTGTTCAAGGCTGGTGTTGTTCTGAACTGGTATATGATGCTTTGTGTTTCGTTCTAAACTTATATTGGAGCCTTGTGTTTCATTCTAAGCTTGTATTGGAGATTTTTGTTGCTCAAAACTTGTGTTCAAAGATTCGTGTTTAGCACTGTACTCGTATTCAACACTTGCATGTTTTGAACTTGTATTCGAGTCATTGTGTTTGGTTCTATACTTGTATCCTAAGCTTGAGTTTTACTCATATTAAAGGTTTTGAAACACTTAGAACTCGTTTATGTGATGTATCTCTAAAAAAATCTTGGGAGATCATTTTTGGTTTGAGTTGATTTGGTTATCTCTTTGATATCTTCCCCTTGTAGCTTCTTGAGTTGGATTGGTTATGGTACTTCTGTTTTTGAGACTATACCACCTTCTTTGAACTTGAAAGGGTGTGTAAATTTGAGGGATATTCTTCTCTCCTCTACTCTGTGAAAACCCATGTCTTGTTGAAGGCTTGACTATTTTGTTTGAATGATTAATGGACTGGATCGTATCTTGTTGTGGGTTTGGTTTGATATAGAGTTCATTTGGAATAGTCGCTAACAATTTTTGAGGTTTATGGAAATGTGGTATGCATACTCCTTCTTGTGATTGATGTTTGAAATGAATACCTTCTCTATCGCAATATTTTTAGATGGAGTTGTGAGAGTCTTTGTTGTGTTTTCTATTTCAGTCACGATTGGAGGTAAAGTTGAGACATTTCTTGACTCAAACATATATTGGGTTTTCTTACTCACTTTTTGATCCTCTTAAATTGACTTTTGGGTTTTAAGGAAAGAAGAGTTGAATACTCTCTCATTCTGAATCTTGATTGATAGGATTTATTACCTCTATTTGGGGTTGTTTCATTTAATTTTTCTTCATGATGACCATAAACTATATGTCTCTTTTATATGGATTCGTGTAAGACCTTGAAGTTGGGAATACAGTTTCTATTGAGTTTGTGAGTTTTATTGAAACTTGTTTATCTTATACTATTTTGGGTTTTCTATTCTTTGTTAGATTCATTGAATGAATCTCTAGGTCTTTGAAAAGAGAAAGGAATATGTTCTCTTGTGGATAGTATACTATTTTGGGACTGTACTATGTACTCCTTTCTAGGAATTGAATTCAAACTTGTGTTTAATGAATTGGAATATATAAACCAAGGTTGTATTGATTTGTAAGGGACACTAGAAATGTGCTTTCTTTTAACTGTGTGTTTGGTTTTGTATTCTCCTTTGGGAACTAGTAAAAGAACTTCTGATTTTGGAAATAGAAATGGAATTCATTTGATATTAGAAATGAAATGAATTATTTATTGGACCTTTTCCTTTTGAGATCCTTTAAATTTTGAAAAGATAGGTTTTGTTGATCGAACTTCTCTATGGCACGACTCTCTTTTTGGATGTAGAGAGATTGTTCTCTTAGGCCTGCTTGAATTTTGGTTTGGATTTCTGTCCTTTCTGTCTTATAGGAAATAATGAGAAACCACTCTTCTGAGATGGAAATTTTCTTGTGGATTGTTTAGTCTAATTTTTACTAGTCATTTGTTGTAATGATGTGGAAAGAGAACAAGCTGAGTTGGTTCAGTAGAAGAGAAAATGTAAACATGTTTAGACCGACTGTTATGTTTGACTGAGTCATACTTCATTTGGATTTGGTATTGGAAGGTTTTCTCTTTTTGCACCCTATCTTATTATGAATCCTCCCTTGGATGGACATGAGAAGAGATTAATCTTGTGTGAGTCTAGCTTTGATTTGTGGAACATCTAGTTTTAGATCTTTGAATTATATCTTCTAACATGTAGAAGTTAGTTAAGACTTGCAGGTAGACTGTTTTGACTCTCTACCCCTTCTTGGATTGATTTGGGATTCTTGTTAGATGTTGTCTCTTTAATGTTGAATCCTTATATTGTTATCCTTGAAGCAATTATGTGTGTTTTGAACTTGTTTCTGCCTTTTAGATGATTAGTGTATGGGGTACAGTATGTATTGATTCTTCTTCTTTTCTTAAGTTGTAGGATGAAACATCCTAATATGAGCTATGCTATGAATAAATTCTTTTGCTACATAGTAAAGATAAATGTTGTATTTCTATTCTGATAGAATTATGAAACAATTGGATGACAAGACCTGTTGTTTGTTTAAAAGTAATTGATATGATCAATTAAACTATATGTTATAATGTAGATGTTGCAGATTATATTATGCCCTTTTCTTAAAAGTGAATTCAAACTCTTATTTGTACTTCTTTTCTAGTTGTTATTACTTATGCTTATTTGCATGATATATTAATTGTTTCATTAAAGAAGAGTTGTTTTAATGGAACAATTAGTGGAATGCATCTCATTTTAATGCTTAGTGCTTATCATGCTTAGTTCATTGAACTAACCCGTGCTAGCAATTTTTGAGATGGACATCGTAAGTGATAAAAGAAGGAAAATTTTTTTATGATGCATTGGCTTATTTAATTCTAGATCTTATGTAAAGAATTTTGATTCATTCTTGAGTTGTATTGGAAAAGAGAAGTGATATTCTTTTATGATCTTAATGATGAATGACATGTAGTATGTATGAAATGCATAGTCTTGTAAATGTATGTTTTATCATGATGAATTGAAAGGTTTGGAGACTGACTCCAATTTGTTGTGTAAATTCTCTTGTACTTTATATGATGGTAATAGTAGTGATATCTTGTCGATATTCTTTATATCTGTTTGTATACTATTGTTGTTATCAATTAATAAGTTGGATTAAGGGAATAGTACAATCTCCCTTATTATTTTGAAACTTGTTAAATTGTAAAAGATATCATTCTCTAACTACACAACTATAGTTTAATAATGAAATATGTATTGGTCATATAATTAAAACTATATTAGTAAAGCATGATAAAAAGGTTATGTTAAATTTAACTTCAAACCATGTAGAAGAAGACTCTTCCTCTCTCAAAATAATGAAAAATAAATGGAATGGTGGTTATGATATTTAATCCTTATGCTCTTTTTATAAAAATTAAACACTAGATGAATTTAGGTGAATGATACACCTCCTTGGACAGCTAGGTTACATTAAGAATTAACCATTTGATGTTTGCTTTGTCCTTTTTTTGGGATAACTACTTGTTAAGCCAAGTTAATAAACATCAATGCAAACATGATTTAATGAAGTTCTTAAGATCAAATAAGATTAATTATGGATAAAAAATTTAATGAATGTTGGAATTAGGGTTAAGCAGGGTTTCTGTAATTTGAATCTTAATCCAATTAAATTAAATCTAATGACCACTAAGGGGTATGTACAACATGATGAATCAGTTCTAATGGATGTTGGGACATGCCAACTACAGACTATACCTTCGAGAAGTCCGGGGGCTTCTCGAGGATAAAGTTTTGTAGTTGACATGTGGTAACACCCTTCCATATTCGTTCATCTAGATCTACAAACATATGGACTTGAACTTAGTTTCTCTCTAGGTAAATTTAGTAGCATGTTTAGGATAGGGAATAGATTTCTATGACTCGGGGTACCTTGGCACATTCGGTTGAATTAGGTTGATCAATTATGCCCATATACCCTAAGTCATCATGAGTGTCTTCCTATAACAAATTATGTTGCTAACCCGAGCTAGGTTTAAACCTTGGGTAAGTGGGATTTGACAGTAGTCAATAAATACCTTTCTAGATAATAGAAGAGTGAGGTGAAGGATGTATTCGAAATGATGATTATGTCATCTAGGAATAGTAACATGAACAGTTTGTTGAAAATCTTTGGCCAAAGTATCACAAGCTACTGGTTGTATTTTCCTAAGTCACCTAGTTTAAAGAAAAGTGATGTTAGATGAATATTAGTAACAAATATTCAGATAGGTTCTTTAAAAAATCACTCAAGACCCAGATTAGGGTAAGAGAACCAAGTATAGGTAGTATACATAAAGTATTTTATACTTTAATACAACATGAGAGATTGGTTTGGTAACCGAGTCATGGAATGAGATACTAGTAATATCCGAGTCATTACTGAGATGCATATGGTTATCTATTATGAGATTGATTGGCATGGAATATGTGTTTTAAATGATGTTTTATTTAGAACAGAGAACATTGTGTTTCAAAAAAAAAAATCCCTTATTTCTAAAGTCTTAAAATGGGAATGTTACACTTAGCCAATATTTTAGGGTCCAACATCACCCCACACTACACATGTTCTCCATCCTTGGAAACATTCTTCTTCCTCAAAGAAAAAATAATAGAGGTATAAAAATAATTAAAGAATGGAAAGATAGAATAATGGAAGAATAAAATAATATGTTATTACTACATGAGGATTGGTAAATCCTTCTTCATTGATGCCTAAATATTTTTCCATGCATGTAATTCTCCCTACACTTGCTTAATTAGGTCACCCACTAATACGCTTACTTCATCAAGACTAAGTTCCTCACTCTTAGCTTTCAGTTTATCAATAATGCTTTCCAATTGCTTGCTAAGATCACCTAGCACATCCATCATGTGAGTGAATTGGGGGTATAGTTCCTTTGTCTTATTTATATTGAACCCCATAAGGTTTTGATTGCTTCCAACTTCTTCTCAACTTCAACCAAGATCTTGGCATGCTCCGCCCTATTACGTTTTTGATTTTCCTAAAATTATTTTAGATGTGACTCATGTGTAACAAAAAATATGCTTGCTACCTATCCTTATTAGTACGGTTGTAAAATGTGGCTTCAACCATCTATGTAGCGGTCTTTACTACGAAAAGGAGATCAGTACTAAGTGATCTGTCTCCCCAATATTCAGCATTTCTTCCTCCTTCTGGCATGCCATCACCTCCTATGATAAATCTAATGTGAGTGGTCACCTTTCCATGGTGATGATGCGGGTAAAGTATTCCAAGCATTGCATGCTTGACTCGTATTTCTACTCAAGTAGGGCTAGGTCTGCTACTTACAATATTATGGAATTTGAAATGGCCTCTATCTTCTTATGGAGTTTGCACACCTTTTCCTTTTCATCCCTCAGCTTGCACCTTAATTGTGCACTAATCAATTCCTTCTATTTTATCTCTTTTTCCCACTTAGTGATCTCCTCATTATTTTTCTCAAGCTCTTTCTCCAAGACCCTTATCCTATCGTTTATCTTTGAAGATTATTGCCTCTACCTCCTTGATGATTTTTAAGTGGGTTAAAAAATTCTCACCAGATATTTGTTGGTTATTTACTAGAGGGTTTACTCCCTTGACATCTGGTATCTTCATCAATGCATCTTACTTTACCTCAAATTTGGGTTCATCAACATGGGACTAAAGAGCCCGAGATAACATTTTCCTTGTGTGTAGATACTATTTCACCATTTTCTTTAAGTTTTTGATGAAATAGATAAGGTTGTGGGACAAGGAGGAATACATGTATTGATGGTCAGTTAGATGTTGTTGCACACATTCTGACTTCTTGATCCAATGCTGAATGTGAGAGATTCCTTTTGCCTAGGAGGAACTACTTGAAATACAAAACAAGACCACAAAAAGAGGATTAAATAATATATGTCAGTGGGCTTCCTAGCATGTGCTAGATCCAGGAAGTGTGATACTTCCTTGGTGGTAGTCAACCCACTGTTTTAATACAATTTAATGCAAGAAAAAACGTAAGTAAATAGAATCCTATTGTATTTGATATGATTTAGGTATCTCATCTAAATACAATAATAAAAACTAACATAACAAGCTAGGCTATGATAAGATCTAGAAATAAGGTAAACAACTAAGGTAATGGAACAAGTCAGGGTCAGATTCAAGGTCACTTGAAACAAATAAAAAGGGTTATTAGAATCGTTATTAGTAGAACTACCAAATAAAGAGATCGGCGTTGGTGCGGTATTATCGACAATGATTTAGTAAGGGTGACGGCCGGTTCTTATGGGTTGGTAATAACTCAATAGTTCATGGTTTTGGGGATTTGTCTGAGACTAGATCAATGATGATGAGGAGTTGGTTTAGGTCTAGGGGGATGTTGGGAATATTCAAAGGTGCTCAGGGGTAGAAAAAGGTGATTAAAAGGGGTAGGAGCGATGGGAATGGTTGGGTTCACAAGAAGGCAATAGTGGTAGGGTGAAAATATAGTTGATGATTGATAAACAAAGGTGAAGAACTTTATAAACTGAATGGAAATGAAGTGGTGCAGGTTAGAGACACACTTACTATTGTGTAGGTTCAATGGCTGGGTGGTGGTGATGGTTGATCAGTGAAATGGAAACCAATTTCATGGCAGTGCTTCGGAGTTCTCCTATGAATGCAAAAACCTCCTGATCAATGGTTGTGTTGGTTATGGCTACCTAGATGTGTGAAAGAGCTTTGGTTATTTTTTACATGCAAATATCATTTTATTCCAAAACTCGAGAATGTGTCTAGCGTTTGAAACGATGCTACCAAAATGGTTATATGGTAACCAACGATGGTGTAGGGTGACCGGTGTCGATTTTGCGTTGACGGTTTTAGTTAAGGTGAGATATCCTAGGTTTCCTAAAATAACAGATCTTGACTATCACCTTCTAGGTTTTCCTCATTGGTGTTAGTTCTAAATGGAACGTTGCACTTAGATACGCAGGAATGTGGTTAGAAGAATAATAAGCATGTGATTTTAGGGTTATACTAAGTCTTAGTTCATTAAGGTAAGTAGGGCTAAGTCTTAGTTAGTTATGGAAACATGATATGAATAGGTCTATGGTGAGGTGTCTAGGTGAGGTGTGCATCCATTTAATTAAAGTAATTAAATTAATAAATGGATTGAGGGAAAGTGTTGATTTAATTATGGATGATTAAATTAATGTTAATATGGGGTGAAAGGGGATAATTTTAGGTGAGTATTTTTAAGTTAGTTATTCGAAAGGGGACCAAGGGGAGTGTGACCCAATTTTGGTGTCTAAATTTTTCCCCTTTTTGTTGTGTAGATTTTATTGTAAGTGACAATGACAAAAACAAGAAGTGATTTCCCCATGTGTGGGTGAAGGTGATCCCCCTCAAACCAGGCACTGATGAGGTGAAATATGGAATTAGTGAGTGGTTTGATAAATGTGTAGGTGGGGAAGGGTTTGAGTATTGAGGGAAAGGGTGATGGTCAACTCAAGTAATGGGTAGTAGGTCGTGGTCAAAATCAGGTCATGGGTAATGGAAATCAAACACACACACACACACGTATAGATTGCAACATGGTACCATGTTGAAAAGTTTGCACACTCTATATTGTCCAAGGTCGATAGGTTTATCCAAATAGGGGTGAAGTGATTCAGGTATCGAAGGTATAGGATATGGTTGAGAAATACAACATAGGTCAGGTGTAGGAATGTTTAGGTATACTCTGGTACACCAAAGGTTTGGTCGGGATAAATGGCACAAAAATAGGCAAGGTATGGTTGTTAGGATAAAACAACATAGGTAACAACATCACAAGGTATAATGAGTACATAAGGTCAATGGGCACACCAACTAGGTCAAGTTTAGAAAAATAGGTCATGACACGGGTAGGGTCAAGGTAGAGAAAATAACAAATCCTAAGAGGCGAGAAAAAGGAAATGTAGGTGTAGGTTGAGCTTGTAGGTATGTATCAATGGGTGGTCAGAATGATAACAGGTGTGTTGGCACTGATGATTATAGGAAAAGGAAGCGTAAAAGGAAAAATAGTTAGTTTGGTTGACCGATCCTGGTTATAGGGTGACCGACGTCGGTGGCTAGGGCACAAATATGACCGGTGTTGGTCATATCAAGTTGGGTTTATAAAACAAAAATTCCATATTTTACGGAATCATTGTTGTTTTGTGACTTTGGAGAAAATGACAAAGCCATTTGACTTTTTGCTACTTTTTAGAGAGAGAAGGATAGGGCATTGTACCTAGCTAAGGTGGAGAGTATGAGTTGGTGAGAGGAGCTAGGGAGATGGGTCCACAAACTCAAGGGTATTGATTTGATTGGTTGGATTAGAGAAGTGGGTTGTAGTATTTTTATTTTTGGCTATATATACCGGCATACGTGTTGTAGATGTGAGGATACATATGAGAGTTTTGATATTTTGAGCATATATGGGCATGCATGCTAAAGATGGTGAGGTTGTATATGAGAGGCATGTGTATTGATTATGCTTCTGTGCACATATGTATGGACACATAGATTCAGATGATGATGTATATAGAGATGGTGATATTTATGGTATGATGTTGTATTTATGTTGTAAAATTTTCATTGTTATATGCATATGGGAGAAAACTAGGTGGATTAGGAATTATAGAGTCGAGTTGATTTAGGCATGGTGAAGTCGGGTTAATTTAGGCATGATGGAGTCGGGTTGATTTAGGAATGATGGAGTCATGTCGATTTAGGCATGATGGATTCAGGTCGATTTAGGAATGGTGGAATTAGGTCGATTTAGGCATGATGGAGTCAAGTCGATTTAGGCATGGTGGAGTCAAGTCGATTCGGACATGGTGGAGTCGAGTCAATTACACATGGTTGAGTCATGGTTTATGGTTTTTCTTTAAGTTCCAAGTTTTTGATAACATGAAAGACAAATGATGATGGTCATGCATGTTATGGTTTAAATTTCCAAATATTAGCTATGGTGGAAATATAAAAATGATAAATGAATGATTTGATGAAGTGGTAAAAATGTTTGTTAATTGGTGCTTGTTTGGTTTAATTTCCAACTGTTGATATAAAATGGAAACTAAGGTAAAGCATGCATAGGAAAGTGAAGGGGAAATTGGTTATGGTAAAGATTGGCCAAGATAGCCTTCAAGGGCCCCATGCCCATGAAGTGGTGCCTATATAGCCCCGATGAAAAGGGGCCTCAGGCCGATGTAGTTCTCCCATAAGCTAGGGAAGAATATGATGAATTAGTTGGTAGATATTAGGCATGGTTAAATGTAGGTCATAGGCATGGTTGAGTCATTTAAAATTTAGGTGCCAATGATCTGGTCATGTATAGGATAATCAATAAGTAATGAGGAAGGAGAATGATAAGAGGTGGTAAAAGAGATGTTTAATTGATAAGAAACCTAATGAGTCTACCATACCCAAGATGGGATTATGAACGTAAGACCCTAAAGGAATTGCATAATGGACTATTCTAAAGGTAAAGAAAGTCACATGATCACGAAATGTCACATTTACAGCAAGTCCCTTGAGTAGAGAGAAAATGAGGGTGTAAAAGGAAATGAGGTGAAAGTGGATGGTTAAGCATAACCTAGTGTGAGATAGCATGTCTATTTGGAAAGAGACCCAAGATCAAAATAGGTAAATCCATGACAAAAAGTTAATCTTTTTTTTTCTTTTTGCTTTGAATTTTTTTTGTTTTGATAGACTGATTGATGCGGGAAGTCTATGTGGGATGAGTAGATTTTATCCTTGAGGTCTTTGTGAATTTGATCGATCTTTGGAAGTTTCTAAACATTTTATTACATTTTTTCAATGACTTTATATATTTGTCCTTCAAGGGAGCAGTCCATTTATAGCAGCTAGATAGAGAGAAGAGATGTCCCTTTTGAGAGAGTCATCTTTTCCTAGAATTTTGACTTAAGGAGTTGAATACATTTTTTTGGACATTTTTAAGTCATGGAAAAGACTATAGAAGAGGATTAGTTTTTTTAGAAGACAAAACCATAACATACAAAGGTTAAATATAAAAGAGGTAATTTTGAGTGATGAATGACCATGGGATTCCATCTTTTTAAAAGACGAAAAGTATCTATTGGTGCCCATTTTTATCCTTTGTCATTTTTCCATGTTTCCCCTTTTCTCTTTGTGCTCTAAAAAGTTTTCTCTTAAATTGGTGGTATGAAACTTTTCCCTCCAGATTAAATGCCTTGAAATGCTCACAAACTTATTATTTTTCCCCAATTTGAAAGAAAAATACATGCATGCCCTGTTTTGTGCCCTAATTTTTTCCAAATCAATGTCTCTACCATTTTTCCACTTTTCCGACCTTTGGAGCTCATGATTGTTTGTTTTATACATATCTACCCTCAAAAATCCCTTGCCATGGTCGTAAATTGCCAAAAAACACTTTCCATCTGTCTTTTGATCAAAAATTCTCCACCCACGAAGGAAAAATCAATTTTGGGCATCCTTGGAAAATTCTGTGTTTTTTGACAGATCATACGGGTGTCCTTTTCCCATCAAATTAAAGCTCAAGCATCCCCTCATACGTGGCCATTTGTGGTTGGACAAGATTTGGTGGGTTTCTAGAAAACTTAACGTTTTTGGTTTTGGCAAAAAATCAAAATTTCCCCATAGCTCCATAGGTCCCGAGAAAAGGTACACGTGTCGCATGTAGAATTAAGGCGAGATGGATGGGTTGTTTTGTGCCTTAAGTCATTTTGGAATAAAAATTTAAAGTACAAAGGAAATGCCTAAGGCTTGTATCCAATCAGGGAAGGACATGTGGCGGCTTCAGAGTGCAATCCTTGGCGAATTAGAGGAGGACATGTGTCATATCCTTATCAATGACGAATCAGGCATGGACATATGTCGTGTTCTCATCAAAAGTGAGATGGAAGGCTGGTGGAGGACTTAGAAGATTTTTGCCTTTTTTGGCAAAAGGGATAAAAGTTACAAAAGGGGTCGTGGGTCCACCAAATGAATCACAAAGAGACGCTCAGCAGGTGCATAAGGGAGTGCGGGCCACTAAAAGAAAAAGTGAAATTTTTCCCCATTTGCAAAATGAGTCAGAGTGAAAATTTAAAGTATGGCTCCGCAACAAAACATAGGGAGACACGTGGCAGGGACGGAGCAGAGGAGCGGACCCATGGAGATTTTTTGGAAAAATTTCCTTTTTCTAAAAAAGGTGGAAATGTGCAAAATTGAGCCGCGATCCCAGATCTAATCATATTATGCCACGTGTTAGCACCAAATCTCAAGGGCGGAGGGGTGGAGAAAAATGTCAAAATTTTACATTTTTCCAAAAATGTTAAAAAGTCAAAAAGTGATCCCAAATCCATTTCTAATCACGTTATGACACGTGGAGGGCTTAGATTGAAGGGAGAAAGGCAAATCAATGGTAACTATGCATTTTTCAGTTTGGCCGCCATTTGAGCTCCAAGAAGCTTGGAGATGCAAATTTTGCATCAATTTTCATCAATTTTTTGGCAAATTTGTATTAAGGATAAATTTGCGGATTTGGGATGTTTTTGAAGTAAATTTTTGCCCTAGCCTATGTAAAAATGTAAAATATCAAATCAAGAAGTTGCAGAGCCAAATTTTGGATGGATAAGGATGAAATGATGAAATAAAAGGGGCCTGCATGCTTTGAAGATGAAAAACATGCCCCCATAATGGATAATGATGAAAGTTTTGTAATGATTCACCTTTTGAAAGAACAAGTATCAATTTTTGTGAGTCTGTTAGATGTCATTTTCCAAAAATATTGCAAAGCAAAGGTGCTCCAAATATTCCACTTTTGGAGGGAAGATTTGTGAGTAAGTGAGTGAAAAAGTTATATATTGCATGAATTTATCATGAAAATGGTTGGAGAAACTTAGAATTTCACTGGAAAATGGGAAAAATCCCATTCTTCAAGAAACCACCTGAGAACCATTTCTAATTCCTTTTTGCATCAGATTTGTATCATGTTGAGCTGGTTTTAGTTGTAAAGCCATCAACAAGCTCTGAGATTGTTCTTATAACATTTCCCTGCTAATAAATTTGGTCATTGTGGATTATTTTGTGTTGTCTCTTGGCAAAATTTGCATACACTTATGTTTCAAAATGTTTTCAATATGTGTTTCTTGCTCAGGTTGCGAGTCTTGTGTTTAAAATATCTCTTGATCATACATGGTCTCATTTCTTGTTGGTGGCATTTGCAATCTCACATTCAGAAGAGCTTTCATCTGATAAAGAGATAAATAAATTTAAAATCACTTTACCTTCCTTGCATTCGAAGAGATTGTTTGTAAACCTTTGGGTGCACCTTAGGTCATGATAAAATAGAGATTTTGGATGCTTTGTTGGTTCATTTTCTTCAAAATTTTGTGGCAAGTTGTCAAATATTGTGTGGAAGAGTACAAATTTGGGCCTCCATTCGGTGCACATATCTTAATTGAAGGAGTACTTTAACCCCTTTGAAGCATTCTCTTGTTTAGGTCTTACAAGATTTTTGCAAAGGTCCAAAAATTTGTGTGCTAGTTAGATCACATCCCCAGCTACAAAATGACATACATCATGATCTATCTATCTTCAAGCTTCATGTCATATCTTTGATGTTGCTCAGACTGAAAAAGAGAACAAATTTGGGTACCAACACCTATGGCGTCATTTCTTGGGACTTGTTGAAAATATTTGAGATATTTGGATGCATATCAAACCCACGGTAGTGTCTCTTACAAGTTACGCTGCAAATATATTGTTAAAGCATCATTCTATACTCAGATTATTAAGGTGAATACAAAGGTTTTAGGTTCTGCTTACAATTTTATTAGTTTCCAGTAGTAGTTGCACTTCATTTGCATTTGTTGTTGATAGATTCAAGAAAAAGGAAGGTCTAATCTATAAAGTTTGGAAATATTTTTAGTGCATATAGGTATTTTACAGAGTATTTTAGTGCATTTGCACAACTAGGGTGAAAGTCCTTAGTGGAAACTCCATGTTGTTTTGATCTTGATAAATACCAATGTCTAAAGCTTTCTGTCATTTATTTTTGTGTTGCTAATCTCTACAAAACTGGAAGGAAGAAGATCTCTCTTCATTAGAGACTCTACTAAGAAGTTGTTTTCAGATTCAAGGAACTTAGAGTTAGAAGGGAGAAGATTTTGGAAGGTTGTTAAAGGTTAGACATCAGGAAAAGGTATATCCATTGGTGAGAGAGATCAGCCTTTGGTAGAGGATTATCACTCTTCTTCTAGTGATTCTGATTCAAGCAATCCTCTCATAAATTTTTTTACTTCAACTAGTGAAGGTCCTTGTTGTATCTGGTGAGTCCCTTCTTAAATATTCACCTCTTTGTTTCAATTCAAATAAAATTCTCTAATAAAATCAGCACTTAGAGAATACCAATCTTGTGAACCACATTCTTGAGCCCCAAAGACCTTAAACTCCTCATCGTTATGTGTCACCCCAAGATCACCACCTCAAAACAATATGGCTCAGCCTAGACCTCCATTTGTTTTTAACACCTTTGGTCCTATAGACTTTAGAGGAAAGGATGGTTACCCAAATGTTGTCCCAAAAGATTTCAGAAATAGGTTGCCAAAGTTCCAAGGTAACAATGATATAATCGGTGATCAACATCTCAAACATTTTATTAACATGATGGAGGATTTTTAAATAAAGTTTGAAGATGTGTACATTAAATTGTTCATTCATACACTAGAAGAGGATGTAAGGGATTGGTACAAGGCTTTGTCTGATGATTCTATTAATTCATGGAATGAAATGAAGAATGCATTTAGGTTTCAATATGGTGACAAGACTGATCCTAGATTTCTCTTGTCTGAATTTGAAAATATCAAGAAGAATCCCAATGAATCAGTCCATGACTTCAACAAAAGGTTTAACAAAACTTTGAGAAGGCTGCCTATTAGTCTGAGGCCTTGTGATGAGTCTTGTTTAATCAAATATGCATATGCATTTGATAAAAAGGAAGCCTATTACCTAAGAGACAAGAACCATACTAATCTAAGACAAGCTTTTAGCATGGCACTTCAAATTGAAAACAATATCAAAGCAATTGGGAAACCTTTCAAGAGAGATGGTGTAAAGTTGATAAACCGTAAAAATCCTCAAGCTAGTAAGGGTGCTGATTTGGAGGAGGTTGTGAAAACTTTGGCGAGAGGATGTCAAAGAAATCTCATACAAGTTAGGGCTGAGAAATGAATTGGGTAGACTTCACAAGGTCAATAAAAAGCACAAAGCCATGACATATTTTCCAATCATCCTAGGGGTAATCAAAGGGTAGATGATAGAGGGAAAGGACCCATGGGGTCTGAAAATAGACATCTTCAAGCATGTGAAGGAAGAATGTTACCTAATCCCCTAACTACTATGGTTGATGTTGTTGAGGAAGTTACTGATATTGATTGGTGTGATAGGTTTTTATTCCCCATCCTCCATGTGAATTGGACCAGCAAGATGGTGAAGCTAGTAATGATGATGGTAATGATGATGATATCTACATGGTGGGCTATTATTCAAGCTCACAAGGAGGAGCAACATCAACTAAAATAATAAGTGTAAGGACAACTGCAACCTTTTGGGATTGCATCAAATGGGCATAAGTATTTCTTCCCCATCATACTCTTGAAGTTGATGTAGTGTAAGCTTTTGAAATTCCTAACAATGACTTTGAATACTTAAGAGCTTTGATGATTAAGAAGTATGATGGTGGTATCCCTTTGGAGGAGGATAGACAATTGTTGATGAGTGTTGTTGTAGCTCAAGATAAAGACTATAACACTAGGAGAAAATTTATTAAGGGAGTTGGGGCTCAAGCCAAACATAAAACACCCTTGCTCATAAGCATTCCCAAAGAAGATTCTAGAAGAGAAACACCTACCAAAATCTCTGTTGTCCCAAGGAAAAATTGTAGTCCTCCTCATGACCAAGCTTCCAAGAATCCCTTGCCATCTAATGAATATGCTTGTCTCCATTCCAATCCTACCTTGCCAAAAATGTTAACTATGACATAGCCCAAGTATTGAGCCAACTCAAATTGAGTGTTCCAATCATTGAGTTTCTTATAATTCTTGATCATAAGAAGAGATCATTTGATTACTTGGGATTAAAGGAAGAAAAGAGTACCCCAAGCAGAAATGTGAATGTTGTTAAAACTCCTCCTCAAATCATTACAGACCTTGAAACACCACCAGTAGTAGAGGATCTTGAAGAAACACCTGAGGTATACTTGGGGACATCCTTGGTTGATTCCCAATTGAATGTTGATCCATTCTTCACAACTTTGATCATAAAGGATAGGCTACTTCACAATTGTATGTTTGATTCTGGTGCATCATGTAATGTCATGCCTCTAGAATTCATGAATGAGTTGGATATCAAAGTGACAATAGCCTATGGAAAGTGTACTACCATGGACTCAAGAGAAGTGCCGGTTGTTGGTTGTGTGAAGGGTTTGGTGGTGCAACTTGCATCTTATCCGGGAGGAATTTAAAATTGGATGTTGTGATTGTTGATTACCCTGCCAAATGGGGTATGTTATTGTCAAGAAAGTGGGCTGCAAGTGTTGGAGGGAGTGTCCAAATGGACATGTCTTTTTCCACTATTCCCATTGAAGGCAGCCTTGTCAAGCTCTATGGAGAAAAGAAGATGTTGCATCTAATTGAAGATCCAAACAATGCTTCTTATGAAGTCTTATTTACTGATGTTGATGCTGATAATTTTGTTGGGTTTGTTGATGGAAAAGAACACAAGATGGATAAGTCAAAGTGCCTTGAACAGGTAAGTTCTCCTTGGACCTTGCTATTTGATGGAGCTTGTTCCAAGTTTGGAAATGGTGCTTGTATAATTATGTTTTCTCCTAGCTTGAAAGAGTTTGTTTTCTCCTTCAAGCTTGATTTTGAATGTACTAATAACATTACTAAGTATGAAGCCTTGTTGTTGGGTCTGAGAATTGCATGGAAGTATGGTGTCAAGGACATCATTTCAAAAGGAGATTTAGAGCTAGTTGTCAAACAAATAAGAAAACTATATGCTACAAAAAATCAGTGGATGAAACAATACAAACATGCAGTTTGGGATCTAATTGAGATGTTTGATTCCTTCAACATTGTGCATCATGATAGAAGTTTCAATGCTGCTGCTGAAAATTTGGTAGTGTTGGGGTCAATATTTGGAGATTTCATTTTTTCACCTTATTATGAGTACAATGATGAAGTGTTAACTAGGCCAGCTATTCCCGACAACATCAAGCATTGGGAAGTGTTTAACGATGATGCTCAAGTGCAAAGGTTCTTACAAAATCAAGGTGATTTTGTAGATCGAATATTGATTTGGAACCAATGGTGTGTGTGACTGAAGGAAGAGAGACTTTGTTTGAAAAGATATTATCCAATTGAAGACTAACACCATTCCTACAGGTTGGTTTATCTTGAGTCAAATTTTAACAATGTCGATTGCATCATCAATAGGAACATGTCTTCCTCAAGGGATGTGGAAGAGCATAACTTGGGAACTAGTGGTAAACCAAGAAAATTTTGGTTGGGCAACAATCTAAACAAAGAGGAAAAATAGTCCTATGTTTAACTATTGAAGAAATATAGGGACTGTCTTGCCTAGTCTTATTTAGAGCTGAAAGCATGATGAGAGGACTTGTTTTAGCATAAGATTCCTCTTGAAACAAATGCCAAACCATTCAGACAAAATCAGAGGCAAATTAATCCACTCCTCTCCATGAAAATGCAATACGAATTGAAGAAAATGAAGGAGGGAGGGATCATTCAGCCCACAAGTTATTCATCTTGGGTTGCAAACCTTGTGCCAGTCAGAAAGAAAAATTGAGATATCAGACTTTGTGTAGACTTCAAAAATCTGAATAGAGCTTCATTGAAGGAAAATTATCCATTTCCAAACATGGAAAGCATGTTGCATTTAGTGACTGGATCTGAATTATTGTCCACCTTGGATGGCTTCTTTGGCTACAATCAATTTGTTGTCAAGGAGTCAGAAAGATTTAAAATTTCCTTTACCACTCCTTGGGGAACATATGTTTATATAAGAATGTCTTTTGGTCTCATGAATGCTAGAGATACCTTCCAAAGAGCAATGGATGTTGCTTTTGCTAGTTACATAAATGACTTCATTGTAGTTTATTAGGATGATGTGACTATGTTTTCAAGGAGCAGAAAATATCACTTGTAGCACTTGGAAAGAATGTTGATCAGATGTAGAGAATATGGCATTTCTCTCAATCCAAAGAAGTGTCATTTTGGGGTGCAAAAGGCCAAGCTTCTTGGTCATATTGTTTCAAAGGCTGGTGTCATGATTGACCCTGAGAGGGTAGAAGCAATCAGCAAGGTTCCAATTCCAAGAACAAATAAGGGCATCCAATCCTTCTTTGGGAAGATCAACTTCATTAGAAGGTTTGTGTCAAATTTTGCTGAATTGACTCTTCCTATTACATGCATGTTAAAGAAAGACCAAGTTATCAAGTGGGAGGAGGCTACTATTCAGGATTTTGAAGGAATCAAAGAAGCATTGAAGCATGCACCTATCTTAGCAGCTCGAATTATAAGAAGCCTTTCCAAATCTTCTCTTTTTCTTCTGAAAATACTATTGCATCTGTTTTGCTCCAAAAGGATGAAGATGGGGCTGAGAGGCCTATTGCCTTCTTTAGCAAGGCTTTACAAGTTGCTTTAAGTTAAAGTACAGTCATGGAAAAATAGGCATTTGCCTTGGTGAAAGCATTAAAGGTTTTTAGGCCTTATATATTAAGTTCAAAAGTTGTTGCTTATGTTCCCACACCATGGTAAAAGACATCTTATCGAGAGATGGAGATTTCAAGAAAAAGATGTATATGGGTGAACAAACTATAGAAGTATGACATGGACATCCAAACCATAAAGTGGTAAGAGGTTTGGGTCTTGCTAAGCTCATGGTGAGAGTAACTTATAGGACTGTGGAAGTGAATGAAGTAGAGGAAGAAAGGGCAGATATTCTTGAGAAATTGGTAAGTTGTTGGTGGTACAAGGCTATAATATTTTACCTCGAAACCTATGATGTCCTGATCATTTGAATAAAAATTAGAAAAGAGCCCTCAAGGTAGCTTCTCAAAAGCACATCATCACTAAATTTGGGCTGGCTTGGAAGAACCCGAATGTGTTATCTTGAAATGTATAACTAAAGATGAAGCTCCCAAAATAGTTGTTGATTTCCATGGGTGAGTTTGTGGAGGAAAATTTTCGGAAGGGTTACAACAAAATTTTTTTGAGAGCTAGTTATTAGTTTCCTACTCTTTTCAAAGGTGTAACAAGGATGATTAGAAAATGTGTAAGCTTCCAACATTTCGCTAGAAGAATGAAAGCTTCGGGCTCCCTTCATTTGCAACCTGTATCAATTGAAGCTCCTTTCAAGGAATGGGGGATGGATTTCATTTGTGAAATTTCAGACCCTTCTAGTGCTTTGGACATAAGTGGATTCTTGTAGCCACATATTACTTCACCAAGTGGGTAGAAGCAATCCCCACCATAAAAGAAACACACCAAGTTATTATGGACTTCTTGTTAAATCACATCATATGTAGATTTGGTGTGCCAGTAAAAATTATTGTTGATAATGCCACGTGTTTTAGAGCTAAACCATTGATGGCAATGTGCAAAGAGTATGGAACCAATTTGACTTATGCTTCAAACTATAACCCTCAAGGGAATGGACAAGCTGAGTCCAGTAATAAGAACTTATTGAAGATCATTAGGAGAACCTTGGAGTTAAACAAGAGAAAATAGGGTGAAGAACTAAAATTTGTAGTTTGGGATGATAGAATCACTACCAAAAGAGCTACCAAGTAAGAGCCCATTTGATTTGGTGTATGTAACTCAAGCTCTACTACCCTTACATATGTAATTAACTTCATTTCAGTTTGTTCAACAACTTGAAGATCAAGAGGTCATCCATATGAAGCACGGATTAGTCGATTGTAGAGCTAGATGAAGAAAGAAGAGCATCCCACCAAAGGCATGTCGATTTAGAGAGTATTTAAAGAGGTTGTTTGACAAGAAGGTCACTCCTAGGGCCTTAAATATTGGAGATCTAGTTTTTTGTGGGACAATTGAAATGAAGATAAGGGAAAACATGGAAAATTTGATGCATTGTGGATGGGCCCTTACTCCATTGATATCGAATAGGTGAAAATACCTTTTTCTCAAGGACTTAGATGGGGAATTGCTTGAATTACATGTTAATGGCAATAATCTGAAGCATTTCTTGGATTAATCCCCAGATTTGAGGTATGCACCAACTTCAGACAGTGTATAGGCTTTGGTTTTGCTTAGTTTTTGGTTTTTGTCAATTTGTGGTTTACCTTGGTGTGTGACAACCTTTTTTATCAGTTCCTTAGCTGGTTTTGGTGGCTCTGTCTCATGACTCCTTTTCCCAATGGATTATTTTGGCACTTGGTCTACTTTTTTCTTGTGGCACTCACTGGGAGTGCCCATCCCCGAGCAGGAGCTGATGTTGGTGCCCATTTTAATCATCTACCATTTTGCCATGTTTCCCCTTTGCTCTTTGTGCTCTGAAACATTTTTCTCTTAAATTGGTGCTATGCAAATTTTGCCTCCAAATTGAATGCCTTGAAATTCTTAGAAACTTATTATTTTGCCCCAATTTGAAAGAAAAATACATGCATGCCCTGTTTTATGCCCTAATTTTTCCAAATCAATGTCTCTACCCTTTTTCCACTTTTCCTAGCCTTTGGAGCTCGTGATTGTTCGTTTTATACACATCTGCCCTCAAAAATCCCTTGCCATGGTTGTAAATTGCCAAAAACACTTTCCATCTTTCTTTTGATCAAAAAATTCTCCACCCATGAAGGAAAAATCGATTTTGGGCATCCCTGGAAAATTCTATGTTTTTAATGGTCATACGAGTGTCCTTTTCCCGTCAAATTAAAGCCCAAGCATCCTCTCATACATGGCCATTTTTGGTTGGAAAATATTCTATGGGTTTCCTAGAAAACTTAACGTTTTTGGTTTTTGGCAAAAAATCAAAATTTCCCCAGCTCCGTAGGTCCCAGAGAAGGTACACATGTCGCATGCAGAATGAAGGTAGATGGGTAGGTCATTTTGTGCCTTAAGGAATTTTGGAATAAAAATTTAAAGTACAAAGGAAATGCCTAAGGCCTACATCCAATCAAGGAAGGACACGTGGTAGCTTCAGAGTGCAAGCCCTCGGTGAATTAGAGGAGAACACGTGTGACATCCTCATCAATGACAAATTAGGGGTGGACACGTGTCATGTTCTCATCAAAAGTGGGATGGAAGGCTGGCAGAGGACTTAGAATTTTTTTGCCTTTTTTGGCAAAAGGGATAAAAGTTGCAAAAGGGGTCGTGGGTCCACCAAATGAATCACAAAGAGACACATGTCAAGCATAAAAGGGAGTGCGGGTCACCGGAGGAAAAAGTGAAATTTTCCCTTTTGCAGAATGAGTCAAAGTGAAAATTTGAAGCATGGCTCCACAATAAAATAGAGGGAGACACATGGCATGGGGACAAAGTGGAGGAGTGGGCTGCAGAGATTTTTGGAAAAATTTCCTTTTTTCCAAAAAAGGTGGAAATGTGTAAAATTGAGTGGTGATCCCATATCTAATCATATTATGCCATGTGTCAGCACCAAATCTCAAGGGTGAAGGGGTGGAGAAAAATGTCAAAATTTTACATTTTTCCAAAAATGTTAAAAAGTCAAAAAGTGATCCCAAATCCATTTCCAATCATGTTATGACACGTGGAGGGCTCAGATTGAAGGGAGAAAGGAAGATCAATGTTAACTATGGATTTTTAGTTTTGCCACCATTTGAGCTCCAAGAAGCTTGGAAATGTTAATTTTGCATCAATTTTCATCAATTTTTTGGCAAATTCATGTTGATTGTGCTTGCAAGGACCAATGTAATTTTTATTAAGGATAAATTTGTGGATTTGGGATGTTTTTGACTAAATTTTTGCCCTTGCCCATACAAACACATAAAATATCAAATCAAGAAGTTACATAGCCAAATTTTGGTTGGATAAGGATGAAATGATAAAATAAAAGGGGCCTGCATACTTTGTAGATGAATAATGTGCCCCCACAATGGATAATGATGAAATTTTTGTAATGATTCACCTTTTGAAAGAATAACTGGAAACTTTTTATGAGTCTATTAGATGTCATTTTCCAAATATATTGCAAAGCAAAGGTGCTCCAAATATTCCATTTTTGGAGGGAATATTTGTGAGTAAGTGAGTGAAAAAGTTATATATTGCATGAATTTGTCATGCAAATGGTCGGAGAAACTTAGAATTTCATGGGAAAATATGGGAAAAATCCCATTCTTTGAGAAACCACCTGAGAACCATTTCTAATTCCTTTTTACATCATATTTGTATCATGTTGAGTTTGTTTCAGTTGTAGAACCATCAACAAGCTCGAGATTTTTCTTATAGCATTTCCTTGCTGATAAATTTGGTCATTCTGGATTATTTTGTGTTGTCTCTTGGAAAAATTTGCATACACTTATGTTTCAAAATGTTTGCAATATGTGTTTCTTACTCCTATTGCAGTCTTGTGTTTAAAATCTCTCTTGATCATACATGGTCTCATTTCTTGTTAATAGTTTAGTGGAATTTTCAATCTCACATTGAGAAGAGCTTTCATTTGATAAAGAGATAAACAAATTTAAAATCACTTTACCTTCCTTGAATTCAGAGATTGTTTGTAAACCTTTGGGTGCACCTTAGGTCATGATAAAATAGAGATTTTGGATGCTTCGTTGGTTCATCTTCTTCAATCTTTTGTGGTAGGTTTTCAAAGATTGTGTGGAAGAGTGAAAATTTGGGCCTCCATTCGGTGCACATATCGTAGTTGAAGGAGTAATTTAACCCTTTTGAAGCATTTTATTGTTTAGGTCTTACAAGTTTTTTGTAAAGGTCCTCAAAGAATTTGGAAAATTCTGGTTAGTCTTGTCTAAAATCTCCCACCAAAATTTCATTCAAACAAACCAATCCTACCTATAATACCCCTGCATTGCATTGTGTGTCAACAAAAGAATACAATCCATTTACAAAAATGCACAAAGAAAATTAGGATCATATAATGTCTTCAGTAACCCTTGCCTTGTCTTGAAAGCATTTCCATCATTTAGTAGTGACAACTCTGTTGAGTTTGAATAATGGGAAATTGATCATGTTTTCTCAAGGCCATTTTCATACTATTTACACAAATTGAGGGATATCTTCATCTCCTTCACCATTTGAGGGTTACAAAATAGGTTCTCTTACCTTGGTTGAAAGGCACAACCTAAAACAGTTAGGACAAGATCAAGTCCTATTTGAGTGCTATCCATCTCTTCACAAATATGAGTGCAGTTAGATCACATCCCTGGGTACAAAGTGACATACATCATGATCTATCTGTCTTTAAGCTTCATGCCATATCTTTGATGCTACTCTCAGACTGAAAAAAGAGAACAAATTTATGTACCAATAGTATCCATGAGAATATTTCCATGAGTAGAGTTGTGGTACTCATATTGAAGATAGGACCGAAAGGTGACGGGTAATCACATGATTCTTGTTTAGTCATGGATGCTCAAATAATTGTAACATGGAAGATGAATGATGCTTAAGGGATGATTGATCAATTGTGAAAGTGATATAAGACTCGACATCAACAATAAAATGGTCAAAGATGTAAGGTGTTGAGAGGCTCAGGTTTAGGTTTACCTTCGAGTGAAGACAAACGATAAGCACCTGATCCATAGGCATGGGTAATGATATAGGGTCCAAGCCAATTAGGATAAAAATTTCCCGTTTAGTTTTCTCTTCTTTGGTTAAATGTGGATTTTCCTTCAGACAAGGTTGACCTAAAAGGTTTGTTAGTGGAAAAAAATTTCATAGGCACATTTGATACGTTTCTGGTAGATTTGGAGATGGTCAATATCATTAAGATGACATTCATATAATAACTCAAGTTGCGCCAAACAATCATGGTGAAAGTCATCATCGTTGAGAATGTCTTGTAGTGAGATATGGAGAGATGAAATTTGGACTTCGAGAGGCAAGAAAACCTCGGTACCATAGACCATAGAAAAGGGTGTGGTAGCAGTCAAAGTTTGAATACTAGTGTGATAAGCCCACAAGGAGAAAGGAATGTGTGAATTCCAATCCTTTCCAGTATCGTCAACTACTTTCATAAGAATTTTTTTCAAGGTTTTATTGGTGGATTCTTATTGGCCATTGGTTTTTGGGTAATAAGTTAACAAGAAAGCGAGTTGGATTCCAAAAGTGACACATAATTTACATAGGGTTTTGTTTTTGAATTTCTTTCCATTATCAGTGATGAGATGGTGAGGAACACCAAAGTGACAAATGATGTGATGGTTGATGAATTCACATAATTTCTCAGCTTTTGTAGAAATGAGGGGGATGGCTTCTACCCATTTAGTGTAATATTCAATCATGGTTATAATCCATTGATGTTGTTTTGAAGAATGAGGATTGATCTTGCCAACAAGATCTAAGCCCCATTGATAGAAAGGCCAAAGGTCTCATGCAACCTATAAAGCATGAGTAAGTGTGTGATGAAGATTAGCATGTTACTAGAATTTTATACAATGTTTGACATAGTCACAACAATCAAAATTTAGGATTGACCAATAATAGCCAAGGTGAAGAATGTAGTTTGAGATGGCTAAACCACTAAAGTGACCTCCAAAATTCCATCATGAACTTCCTTGATAGTGTAGGGAATTTCAAAACTTGTAAGGCATTATAAGAGAATACCGTTGAAGCCATGCTTATAAAGGATACCACCCATTATGACATGATGATAAACACTTTTAAGAAATGCATGTTGTCCATTATGAGTGAGATCAGTGGGTAGAATGGAAAGGGAAATATAGGCTACAAAATTATTATACCAAAGGTCACATGGGTTGGGTGTGTAACAGTTCGACAGAGTATACCTCACGAGGTAAGTAAGAGGGTGATTGCAACCTTTATATTGTGACAAAGATTTTAGAGTCGGTAGGTGAAGCGAGTATCTAAGAATCCAATTAGGCCACGGTATCTACAAATTTATTAGTAGAACATGGGGTAGTTTGAAGTTTGTAATGGTAAAAGATGGTAAAAGTATGTCTACATGATGTTTATACTTTTAAGTATCTCATTACGACAACGGTATATACCATTGACTTTATTTACGACTAGTGAGAATCACCAAAAATATTAATTTACTTAACATATAGGGTATAAGCAGCCCAAGACCCAATACAAGTGCTTCGTATTCAGAAATATTGTTTGGACAATCAAAATACAGTTTGAAAGATAAAGGCATAGGTTCACGATCAAGAGGAATGAGGATAACACCAGCCCCACCTACACGCCGACACTTGGAGCCATCGAACAATAATGTCATTTGGTAAGTGGGTTCATCTAAGGGGAGGGTAGCTATGGATTTGTCCTGGGAAATTGAAGTTATAGGGTTGATTCCCATAAAGAGGTACGTCTACTATATGGTTAGCAATAGATTGGCCCTTGATGGAATTTTTATGAATGAATTCAAGGTTGAGGTTAGAAAGAAGCATAAGCTAACATGCAACATGTTGATGTTGATAGGGTTTGGCATACATATAGTGTAGGGGGTCAGTATTGGTAACAACAAAGGTTTTATGGTTGAGTAGGTAATGGCGGAGTTTGGTGGTAACGAAAACTAAGGCTAAGTAGAGTTTTTTAGCATGGGTGTATCTAGTTTCGTAGTCCAAAAAGGTATGGCTTATGTATTAAAGCTGCTTTCTCTCTATGTTTCTCATCGCAATGAGCAAGCATGGCACCTAAGAAATGGTCAGAGTGGAAATATATAGTTAAAAGGGGTGGTCATCCTTACAAGGAATGATCACTTTGGTGGTCAAGAAGGTATTGTTTTAAGGCTTTAAAGGATTTATGGTATTCATCATCCCATTTGAATGAAACATCCTTCTTGAGAACATGATGAAATGGTTGACATCGGTCTGAAAGTTATGACGAGAAAATGATGAATGGATTGTAACTTACCTTGTAGGTTTAAAAGTTGATGAAGATTAGTAGGTAGAGGCATTTCTAGGATAGCCTTTACTTTAGCATAATTGACTTCTATGCCATTCAAAGAAATGATGAAACCAAGGAGTTTTCTGAAAGTACGAGAAAGACACACTTCTTTGGTTGAAGAAAAACACAATACTTGATGAGGCGGTCAAAAATTCCCTTAAGGATGGTTAGATGTTTGGCTCAATGTTTGGATTTGAGAAGAAGATCATCGATGTAATATTCCAATATGTGACGCATGATGTCACAAAATATGTAAGTCATAGCTCATTGATATGTAGCATTGACATTTTTAAGGTGAAAAGGCATGACTCAATAGCGAGAAGGTCCCCTAAGGGGTAATGAAGACAATCTTGTGTTGATCTTCTTGAGTAAGTAATATTTGATTATAACACGAGAAATTGTCCATGAGTGATAACATCTCATGGCCGGTGGTGAGATCAACTAGTTGGTCAATACCGGTGGAGGAAAGTTGTCTTTGGGACAGGATAGGTTGAGGTCACAGAAGTCCATACAAATGTGAAGTCCCCCTTTTACATTTGTGACTGGAACGATGTTAGAAATCCATTAGGGGGTAGTCAATGGGTAAGATGAAGGAAACGAGAGAAGGTGCTGAAGTTCTTCTTTGACGTAAGAGCAATGCAAGGATGCATTTTCTACAAATTTTGTTTTATGGGTTTAGCATCGGGAATGGTTATAATATTGTGGACCATGATTTTCAGGTCAATATTGGGCATATCGACATAGGATCGGGAAAAAGCATTGCTATGGTACCAAAGGAAAGAGGAAAAAGCTTCATGTTTGGTAGTATCTAAAGATCGACCTATCTTTAGAATGTATGGGTTATCCCGAGTATTAATGTTGATTTTGATAGTTGATTCGTTCAATATGGTTTGTGTCTCAAAGGGTAACGACCGTTGAATATAAGAGTCTTCTGCACTAAGGAAGGTGAGGATAGACTCATCATACTGACATTGAACGAAATTAATAAAAGGTGTATCATCATCGATGATGTCAGGATATAGGAAGGGGAGAGAAGAGGGAGTCTTGCCATCTTATTGATAGGTCACAGGTCTTAAGGAAATTGTTTTTATGAAAAAAAAAAGTTAGGAGGAATAGATTCGGGATCTATGGACTCCATGGGTGAAGATGGTGACATGGGAGAATGAGGTGGAGAGGGTTTGTCTTCCTTAATGAGATCGATGCGGGCCTTCTTGGGAGGTGATGCGGAAAATCCAATGCCACTATTGTCATTGTGTTTATGGGTGGTATAGGAAATGACAATATGATGGCCCTGTTTGTAAAAACTGAAGCCAAAGCCTTTCCACGCACAACGGTGGAGGAAAGTGTGAGAAAAGTGGAGTTTAGTAAGGGATTCTAGGTCAAATGAAAATGGTCATGTTCTGGATGGAGGTTTGGGTGAATAAGTAGAAATATCAAGTCCCTTGTACATTATATTAGTGTGAAGGTGGGGAGGACCATAAGGAAAAACCTTGCCTACATGGTAGTCATAACTAGGGTGCTGGTGTAGGTTCCCATTCTCTTGAGGAGTGAGGAATGTGTCGATATTGTATAAGTAGTACTGCCCTAGAGTGAGGCATTGAAAAAAACCTTCTAAGGGATTATTAGTTGATATGTGGGTAGCGGGCATAGATGACTCGCTATATGAGTCACTATAGAAGGCTGTGGCGCAAGTAGTAGGGATAGAAAGGTTAGGTTTGGGAGAGGTGGAGGTAGCATTGGTGGATGGGTTTGTGGATCGAGGTGAAGTGGGGGTAGTGAAAATGCCTTGACTAGTAAAAGTACATTGTTGGGCTATTACAACATGTTATAGGTCTTGAATGGCGACGGGTTGGTAAGGATGGTGTAGTTATGTCCCTCATGCTTAAATTTTACATAGTGGTGTAAAGTTGAAGGGACACAACCCATGACATGAATCCAAGGTATGTTGAGAAATAGGTTATACTGTAATTCTCCCTCTAAGACATAGAATAGTTTTGGGATAGTGCGAGGGCCTACATGAACATGAAGGATAATAGTGCCAAGGGTGGAGGTGATGGCATCGTTGAAGGAGTGTAGCATAACTAGGTTATTATGCATACAGTTAGAAGGAATACACATTTTATTATATGCATGGGAGGAGATGATGTTAATGCTAGCACCACCATCAATCATGACGCATCGTATGCGTATGTTATCGATATAGACAGAAATGAATAGGGTGGGATCAGGGTCATCTAACTGGAGAGGTACAATCTCCTCATCAGAGAAGCTGAGGGTGGTGACGTGAGGAGTGGTTGTGGGGGTAGAAGGAGGAGCTAATTTTGTTAGCGAGGCCACATGGTGAGGGGTGATAATCAAGGCCACTGGTTTGGGGTCATTGGGTATAACTTCAATGGATTGTAAAACCTCAATAAGTTCTTGTCTATGGTATTCGGAAGTCGGACAATATCATATAAAGACATATTTAAAGGAGACTGATACAAATTTTTTATCATTACATGATGGGTGACCCCATCAGAGATAGGGTATGTAGGTCCATGGATGGTGATTTTGGGAGTAGGTGCAGATGGTATATTGGGTATAGGGTTGGTTGATGGGCTAGTTTATTTTTCTTTACCTTTGTCTTTTTTAGCGCGGGTAACAACGTGAACCATGTTAATATGAGGGGAGGTGGATGGAGAGGGTGTGTCATGAAAGGTATAACGACATGAGGGAAAAAATCCTAGTGGTGGATAAGAGCCTTGTGAAATGAGTAGGGTGCATTGACATTTGGGTGGTGGTTTGGCCAACTCTCTAATACAGACCATGTTGATCTCGAATTTTGGAGGTGGGAAAAATGGTTGTGGGGGTGGAGATACTAATCGTTGAATGGGTAAAGTATGATGATGTATGTTGATAGGTGAAGGTGGAGCATGGTCCTCATCAAGAATGTCGTCATCATCAAAAAAAAATTGAGGAAAAAGTTGAAGAATAACAGGTCTTCAAAGCCTTACAATTTTCAACATCATGTCCTAGTACATGATGATAGGCACAAATCTTGGTTTCATCAAACCCTTTTGGTTTGGGATTTGAGAGGATTGTGAGGTCAAAGCAGTGGAAATGTGATGACGGAAGTCTCCAAAAAATTGGTTAAAATGTTGGCATATGACCCCACTAACAAATCACAATGGGAGGTGAGTATGGGTTTGGATACAAGTGTGGTTGATTGTGAAGGAAGAGGCTTTATAGGAGGGGAAATGGTTGGTCTACTAGTTTGGTATGTGGAGTGGTCTTAGGTCTTGCTAGCATCTATTTGGGTAAAGGTGGGGTAGAAGAGCTGGCAATGGAAGGTTTGGTTGGTTTGACTACCTTATTAGAGGGTAGCGGATTCTTAGCTTTGGGTTACACCTTCTTGGGTAAAGGTGACACAGGAGTATGGGATGTAGAAGGAAAAACAAATGGTGGAGAGGAAGGGTTTTGAAGGGGGCAACCAAGTTATGGTGGAGGTGGTTGGTAAAGGTTGGGTAGGCAGCATTGGTTGAAGTCGTATAGGAAAGGTTGGGGTTATAGTAAATGGTGGAGGTATAGGTGGAAAGAAGTGCATGGGTGAGGGTGAGGGAGCTTGGTTTTTGGGTGAATGAGGTGTAATAAAGGCTCATGATGTAGTAGTAGGTTATTTATCTTTTGAATGGCTTTGGGTGTGAGATTGTTTGGTCAAGGTTGATGGATGAGGCCCTAGGATGGACGAAAGGGGGAAGGTGACAAAGGTGTGGTAGGTGAGACCGGTGTACGTGGCCTAGAGGGTTGGGTTTTCTTTTCGGGTGGGGGAATAATGTTGCTGAGACTTTGGAATATGTGGCTAGGTCCAATATAATAGGTGGGTGAGTAAGGCTTGATGTCTACATAACACCCAAAGTAGTGATGGGTAGAATTTTTGATGGAGGTAGGGATGATGAAGAGGAATCATTTTCCATTGGAATTGTCAAAGTAGTTTTTTTGCCAAAAATACTTTTGGGTAGATCATGGAATTATCATTAGGAAACATTTACATTTGGGTTGGAATGGGGAGCCAAATACATCCCTAGATCATGGACTGATCAACATAATCCAAATGATCAACCAACCCTAAAAATAGGATTATTGAAGAATATGATGGAATGGGTTAGGTAGTAATCCCTGTAAAATATGTCTGTAAGACAGGGTATTGGCTAGCCTCATATTTTGTAGGTAAAAGAGCTGAGATCATGTCAATAGGGTTCTAGGATGCTAAGGGAGAAATTTCCCCAACAAGTAGTGACATTTCTAAAGAATCTCCCATGGGTAGGAGAGATAATAGGTCGGGTGAGGTAGAATTATCTCTCGGTGGAGGAGAAGGTGATGATGATTCTCTTGTGGATGGGAGAATAACAAGTGTTGATGGTTTAGAAGGTTAGGAAGCATATGATGACACGACATCGGTAGAAATTTTGGGTTCCTCTATGAGAGAAAGGGGAGATGAGGGGGACTCCTCTATGGGTGGAGGATTAGAAGAGGTGTGATCCTTTGTTGGTGGAGGAGCTTTTGCCAAGATTTCTTCAATAGATGAAGTAGGTAGGTTTTGAGGAATAGTTGGCATGATATTAAAAACGTGTGAACCTCATGGATGTTCTTTGTCACTAGATGAAGGTTTTCTATTTTGATTAGATGATGGTTTATGATTAGGGAATGGATTTTTGAAGATGTGAAAATTCTGATTTTTGGCACGTTTGGGTTTTCTACGATAAGGTCTCCATTGTCTATCATCTCTTGAACAATGTTTTTAAAAGTTATGTAGTTACCATCACTATGTCCTTTAACACAATGATAATTATAGTAGTCATGCTCTTTATACCATGTGGGCATAGGATGAGTGGGATTGAAACTTGTATGAGGTTTTATGGGAGGAAGTGTAATGGCTCCATCTTTAAGAAGTTTTTCCAAGACCGAAGAATAGGGCTCTCCAATTGAAGTGTACTTTCACTACTCCCACCGAAGCTGAAAGGCCTAGACAGAGAAAGATTAGAAGAAGGATGGGCCTGATTAGAAGGATTAGGTAGACCCACCTTGAGGACTACCCCGTTAGCAAATCCTTTGGGCTTTAAATAGTTATTTTGGGGTTTTGAAGATGAATAAGAATCATTTGATTTGAATGGGGTGTTCTTGTTTTGTAATTGGATTTTCTTTTCTTCAATGGCACGAATTTCTAGTTTTGGGCCATGGTGAACACTTCATCAAAGGTTCGGAAGGTTTGGACTTATAGATTTGGTGAGATGTGTTTAGCACAAGATCTATTGAACAAATCAATAAGTTCAGTCTGAGGTAGTTGGAACGTCAATTGGTTAATAAGACTCTACCAGCAGGAAACAAAATCTGCGATAGATTCATCTTCGTATTGTCGGGTTAAATAGAGATCAGTCATGGTGACTTTCTTGGTAACATTGATTGAAAAATGATCTACGAAATCTTGGGCTACTTGATTAAAGGAATAAATGGAATTTTGAGGTAGTCCATTGTACCAATTCAATGCTGGTCATGTTAGGGACATTGGAAAATTTCGTAGGATTAAAGTGTCATCATGGGTGATTAGGTAACACCCATGTTTGAATGGACACAAGTGTTGCTTTGTGGGTATTCTTTACTATTGAAGTAATTGAATTTAGACATTTTCCAATGCATTGGGTAAGGATGAATGGGAATAGATGGATGGATAGGCTCATTATAGATTTCATTCTATGTTAAATAATTACGGGAGCTAGAAATAGATGTTTCTAAGGTCTGCATATTCTCCATCATCATTTTAATGAGGTCATTAGTAGGTTGGGATGAATGGGTGCCCCCGTAGAAAAAGGGGTTGATGCTGAAGGTACGAGGTAGGTGGTATGCTGGTATATGGTGGCGCTGAATATGAGAACTATGTAGGAGGAATAGATGTGGGTGGCACATAGCCAACATAAGCGATAGATGAGGTCGGGGTTGTTGGTAGTACATGTAAGTAGGTGGGGTAGTCGTAACGATTCTAGTGGTGATTAGGGGTAAGGATTGTGGGATAGAAAGGATAAGGTTTTGGAAAGGGGTGTAAGTTTCGACACTAGAGGTGGTTGTGATGTAATGGGTATATGGGAAGTGGCAGGTGTAGATGGAGCTATACTCATAGAGGTTATCGAGAGGGACAATCGATGTCACGGGCATGATCGATGACATAGATGTTGTGGTTATAGTGGCTATGGGATTTAGCTAAGACACCATAGGTGATAAAGTGGATGACGGTAGTACCAAATTGGTGCTAGCTGATGTAGAAGTGGGGGCTAGAGCCGAGAGGGATAGATATAGGCATGTCATATATTAATTATCCTAAGGAATCCTCGGGTGGAAGAATGAGAAAGGTAGTATTGGAGGGTAGTGGGATTCTAGTCGAGGAGTCTCGTAAACTCCTCGTCACTAGTGGTGATGGGGATAAGTTGAGTCGAGATCCATAGGTGACAGAATGGATGGCGGTGATGGACTAGGTGGGAGTGGCTGATGGCTAGCATGAAACACGAGGGCGTTAGTTTGGCTGTGAGTCAACACCATGTGAATCAATGTAAATCAGGTGAACTGTACTTTGTACAAATGACACATGGGATAGTAGAGATGGGACAAAATAGATTTCAAGAGGAAAATTGGGTAAATATTTTGATAAAAATCAAAATAGGGTGACCAATGCTAGTTGCAAGAACCGATGTCGGTTAAGGTGTGATCGATGTCGGTCACAAGATGACTAATGACGGTTACTATGAAGAATAATAGTTTCAACAAATAAAGCAAAAACTGGTGACTGTTAGATAGGAGACTATATTAGAGGACTATGATCAGAATATAGAGAGTATGGTGACACACAGAAACTTTTAGACAGAAAAGAAGGTGAGATGAATGTTCTCTGGGTAAACTAACTAATAGAACAAGGAACCAATGCTGATTAGGTAAACTAATGTTGGTCAGATGTAAACCAACGATGGTCTCGAGACCGATGCCAGTTACTATGAAATATAAAGAATGAAGAAAAATGAGGTGTTGTGAATTTATATTGTATGAAGAATCAACCTAGAAGCTTGGGTATGATAGGATGAGGCCCTAACACACTCAGATAAATTCGAATACTCCAACTATGATGGTAGAGTGTGAAAGGAAAAATAAAGATGAAGAAAACATATCCTCTCACCTCAAAATGCAAGTCAAGCACAAAGCTATGAAAACATGCAGTCCTAAAAGTGAATTTTATATTTGTTGTAGCTTATGCTATTTATGACTGACACATGAATTCAGAACAAAGTTTTTGGTTGGGAAGGCATCCTACGAAAAATGAAATCTAAAGGGTGAGGTTTCAAGTTATGTTATGGCGGGGGTGGTCCTTCCTCTGATGGGGTACTGGACAGAGATAACTAGCTAGGGATTACTGTCAATCCTCTGATCGTGTGATCATTGACATGTGTTCCTAGGTAAGATGTCATTTAAGAAGGTGTGTATATTCAAATTTTTGTGCAGTTTGGCAAGAGAGAGAGAGAGAGAGAAGCAAGTTCTTTCTACAGTTCAATTGTGTCAACCATTAGTTGGGCATGACTTCCAGCATATAGGTTTCCCTCATTTTTAATGTGAGCTATAATGCACAAAATCAAAATGCAATGCAAGTGTTTTAAACCCAAATCAAAATATGATATTTGATGTAGCAAATGATGAACAGGAAGAGGGATGCTTTTTCACTAATGCAATGCAAGAAAGAAGAAGTGGTTCATTTTAAGCCCCAAATGACAAATGTCATTTAGACAATTAGAAGAAAGGAATATTACCAGGGAGAAGATTAAATGTGTAATTTTCAAAATGAAAGAAACACACAAAAATATTTTCCCTATATGAATAAAATGCAATGAACCCAAGAGAGGGTCCCACTGGGTGTGCCAAAATGTTTCACCATTTTCTTTAAGTTTTGGACGAAACAGATAAGGGTGTGGGCCAAGGAGGAATACTTGTAGTGATGGTTGGTTGGAGGTTGTTGCGTGTGTTCTAACTTCTTGATCCAATGTTGACTGTGAGAGATTCCTTTTGGCTAGGAGGAACTACCTGAAATACACAACAAGACCACAAAAAGAGGATTAAATAATATATGTCAGTGGGTGCCTAGCATGTGCTAGATCCAGGAAGTGTGATACTTCCTCGGTGGCAGTCAACCCACTATTTTAATATAATTTAATGTAAGAAACAACATAAGTAAATATAATCCTACTGTAGTTGATATGATTTAGGTATCTCATCCAAATACAATAAGAAAATCTAACATAATAGGCTAGGCTATGATCAGATATGGAAATAAGGTAAACAAATAAGGTGCTGGAATAGGTCAGGTTCAGATTTTGGGTCACTTGAATAACTTAAAAGGGTTATTGGGATATGGTATTGGCAAAACTACCAAATATAGAGACCAACGTCAATCTGGTATGACCAATGATGGTTTAGTAAGGACCGATGACAGTTATTGTAGGATGGTAATAACTCAATAGTTCATGGTTTTGGGGATTTTTCTGAAACTAGATCTTCGATGGTGAGGAGTTGTTTTATGTCTGGAGGGATGTTGGTAATATTCAGAGGTTCTCGGGGGTAGACATAGGTGATTAAAAGGGGTAGGAGTGATGGGAATGGTTGGGTTCACAAGAAGGTAATAGTGGTAGGGTGAAAATATAACTGATGATTGATAAACAAAGGTGAAGAAATTTATAAACTGAATGGAAATGAAGTGGTGCATGTTAGAGAAACACTTACTATTGTGTAGGTTCAATGGATGGGTAGTGGTAATGGCTGATCAATGAAATGATAACCTGTGTCATGGAAGTGCTTCCGGATTACTCCCGTGAATGCCAAAACCTCGTGATGAATGGTTGTGCTAGTTATGGCTTTCGAGATTTGTGAAAGATATTTTATTATTGTTTACATGGATATGTCATTTTCTACCAAAACTTTAGAATGTGTCTAACCTCGAAACAAGGTTACCAAAATGGTTATAATGTAACTAATGATGATTTAGGGTGACCAAAGCATCGTTTCGGGTTGACCAGCGTTGGTTAAGGTGGGACTATCCTCTTCTATATTTTTCTCATTGGTGTTGGGTCTAAATGGAACATTACGCGTAGATATGTGGGAATGTGGGTAGTGGAAGAATATATATGTGCTTTTAGGGTCATACTAAGTCTTAGTTCATTAACATAAGTAGGGCTAAGTCTTAGTTAGTTATGGAAACATGTTATGAATAGGTCTATGGTGAGTTGTCTAGGTGAGGTGGCTAGGTGAGGTGTGCATCCATTTAATTAAAGTAATTAAATTAATAAATGGAGTGAGGGTGAGTATTTATTTACTTGTAGATGATTAAATTAATGTGAATATGGGGTGAAAGGGGGCTAATGTTAGGTGTGTATGTGTAAGTTAGTTATTCAAAAAGGGACCAAGGGGAGTCTGACCCAATTTTGGTGTCTACAGATACCCACCTTCTTCATCAAAATAAGACCATGGGAGGAGTTGGTTTGTGGACACAGAACTTTGGAAGTTCACACATAGTACCTTGTTCAAATCATTAATGTAACTCATTTCTTCTCCCTATGCCTCTACTATTCCCTTTACACCTATGTGTGCTACCTTTGGGAAGGTTACTACTAAGATGGGGTTTCTACCCATGCTTCCATACTCTTTTCCCACACTCACGATTTCCTCTTTTCCCTTCAATAATTCTTCGGTGCTTTACTTGATCTTGTGCTCTACCAACTATTGAATAATTCCCGACACTTCCCTCTCTATGTTATTATTCATTTGATCCTTGGTCGTGGTCGGGGTCTTCTAATATTTCATGTTTACTACCTATCTCCCTCCATTTTCATGAGCATCTCCTTTGTTCTCATCCTTCTCTTCATTTCCTTCTTCCTTTGACTTGTGTACATCATACACAAGATGATTCTGTGCCTTGTCACACTCTTCATCATCTTGATCACCCTTGTCGACCTCCGTGCTTTCTATTTTTCCCGAGTCTACTCCTTTGGTCACCCTCTTCTTCTTCCTTCTTGTGATTCCAATTTAGGGTAATTTTCTTATTCTTTCTTGTGCGAATCTCCCCTTACTAGAGAATCTTACTTATGTGGCAACTCTTCCTTTTATGGTGATTCCTCCTTTTGTGGTGACTCTTTTCTCATAGAATAATTATTTCGGTAGACGTAAGTACTTGTGCCGTGCGACTCATGTGCCCCTACTATCTCGCATTGTTTCGCACTCGATGAATTTTTCTCAGGAGCCTCTCCTCTATCTCTTTTCTTTATCATAATATTTATCTACATAGTGGGGTCCGCAAGAATGGAGACATCATATTCAAAATAAGTTACCTTTTCATACTTAGGCCTTATGTGCAAAAACACCGTCATTGTCATCCTCCCTATAATAGGTAATATTATTGGTTTTAATACGTGCACATCATGGGAGACATAATTATCCACATAGGCATGCTTCTTGGGGTATATTAGTTTCCTACACAGCTCACGGTAGTCTTGATCTACTACACTTAGATCAAATCTAAGTTTTTTCACCTCTTTGAAATGATTGACCCGACCTAGAAGTATTGTGTTATGAAGGAGAAAGGAAACTTACACCAAGGACTCTTGGTGCCATCTATGAAAGTAAATCTACTGATACAAAATTGGTATACGATGAACTTAGCTTCTACTTGCACTAGTGAAGGTAATTGTTCAGTATTCTCCATTTAGCCCCAAATGCATCACGCATCTGCTTATACTACTTTTCTAGGAATGCCTTATGAGTGGCCATCATGGTGTCACAAGTATATTGTTCAAACCTCTTGGTGGGGGAGGGTTCCTCATCTTGGTATTCCCAAAAAAATTATCCAACCCATCGGGAACTCCAATCTCGAAAAACAATGGTGAGGAGGACATTACCAAACATGATCTTATTAGTATCGCATGCAACATCTATGATCTCCTTTGCAATAAAATTTGAGAGATTATAGATGGTTCCCTCTGAGATCTTACAAAACACATTCAACCGGGTCTTGTCTATTTATATCCATATCTCTTACCCATTCAGCTTTATAACCAAGCACATGGCCATCCTCATCTCTAGGTCAGTAATAATGGAAATGTCAATGTAGCACAAACCCTTCTTGTATTCATAAGACTCGATGATCTTCTTAATGGCTTCCTTGTCTTCCAAGTCATTTTCCAATGAATATCCTTCATAGATAAGGTCTATGAACTTAGAAATTAGCTAGGGGGTTATGTGCATCCTCCGACCTACGAAATAGAAGTGGTCTTCATGCATATGTGACATCAACCATTGGTATAGTCAATCGGGCTCACTTTGAAATAGGGAAAATAGATTTGCAACAACCCATCCTTCTCTGTTTTTACCTTTACGTTTTTTTTTCTTATATGGGAATTCCATCTAGTGTCCTCTTCTTTGTAGGGTGAACTGGTTCTAGTGTCATTTCACTCTATGTGGTGATTGTTCAATGGTTATAATCATGATGACCATCTTCCTAAGATGAGACACCCATTATTTAATAAGTAGTATTCCATTGGGTAATGCATTTACGTGTACCATTCTTCATTAAAACTGGTAGAAATGGCTTGTTTTGCTTTTCCCTTTCCCTTCTTTAGTGAAAAACTTGCTACTTTCCTTAGTGTCATTCCTTCGTTGGGTCCTCAAAAATTCTTTCTCTCTCTTGGTCCTAGCTCTTCTCAACTTTTTGGCTCCACTCCTTTATGAAAAATACTTCAAACCCTATGCCCTAGATATGTAACCCTAACCTAGAAAACCCCTTTTCCATAAGACAACGTAACACCTGTGAGATTCTTCCACACAATATTCTTCACTTATACTCGTGTACTTCTTTCCACTATGGTTTGTTGATTAAACCAGCTATGCACGCAAATATTCACAACTCTTCTCAAAATTTCTTCACAAGGATGCCCTAGTTCACGAGATCTCTTTGATAACTTAAAACACAAGGTAGAAAATAATGCACCCCCAATATTCTATTTATAAATTTTTATTTTCTCCATAATAAATGCCATACCACCTACCAATGCACTTTCAAAATAAAGGCATATTTTTTCCAATGCCAACCTTCAACACTTTTCCTCCACACTCAAACCTACATGAACACTTTTGTAACCTTTTGGTGTATAACTTCCTCGACCATATAATTCTTCATGCTTTCTCTTGTGCCTGAAGTCAATTCTTCTTCTATGTCTTGGACCAAGTTCTTTCCACTACCTACCTCATGTTGCTCCTACACTTTTTATTCTTGTACGTGGTTTCTCAAATCCTTTTGACACCAACCTTCCCTTATGTTCACCTTTTCCACACGTGATCTTCCAATCCACGTGTTTTTTATTTTTTCAACTGAGCCATCCACAACCATAGCTTTCAACACTTGTCACATCACTCCACCCCACACAAAAATGGATGTATGGTCCTCTATGCATAGAAAAACTTTTTAAAATAATAAGTGGCTACCAACACACAAACGTGCACAAAACAAAACAATAAGAAAGGGAAACACAAAGAAAGGAAATGAAATAAAATAAAAACCAAGACTAACTTAAAATACTACCTTATTTAGAAATACAGAGAAGACTTATTTATAATAGGGTTTCAACCTACTCCCATTGGAATGGCCTGGAAAATTTGTTCCATACAACATTTGTAATGGCAAGCGCCTAAGTCAAGTATATAGGAGATAATGTATGGGCCCATCCAATGGACTTTGAATTTTCTTGGATTGTGTAGAAACTTGGAATCATATAATAGAACCATCTTCCCAACCTCAAACTGTTTATTCTTGATGTGTTTATCATGCCATTCCTTTTGCCTATATTTTTATATTTTCTGACTCTAACAAGCAATATCCCACCTCTCATCTAACTACATCAACTTATAAATCCTCTCTTAAAGTGCTTGTTCATCATCTAACCCTCCGTGTGTGCTATACATAGCGATGGCAACATAAATTCAATAGGTGACACAACTCCCGCCAAACACCAATTAAAAAGGTGTTTCCTTGTCGATCTCTTACAAGTAGTTTGATATGACCATAACACATCAGAAACTTTATCATCCCAATCCTTTCTTCCCACATCAAAAATATTTGTTAATGTGTGATTAAGATTTTTTTAAATACCTCAGAAGTCCCATTAGCTTTTGGGTGATAAGGGGTATTATTTTGGTGGGCTACCATGAATTCTACCAATAAGATTCTAATTGTCTCATTTAAGAAATGAGTACCCCTATCACTTGTTAAGCTCAGCAGGCATCCATATATGTTGATTATATTTTCCCACAAGAACCTAACTTTTGTTGCCACTATGAAATCCCTTGTAGGCACCGCTTCTTCCCACCTTGTAAGGTAATTTATGCATGTAATGATATAGCATGAAATTGTCCTTGGGACGGCTAGGGAAATAAGGCCTATGATGTCAACTAGCTACTTCTCGAATGGTTCTACACTAAAAATCATTCTTAATGGCATTTCATCTCTTTTCCTTGGTTTACCAAGGCACTGGTAGTGGTCATAGGCCTTGCAATACTCGATAAAATATTTGTAAATTGTTTCCCACCAAAATCCTGCTAGAAGGATCTTACGCACGATTGCATTCTCTGCATAGTTTCCTCCTACAATTCAACCATGTGCTTCCTCCATGATTAAAGCACATTCATGCTCTAAGCACGTACGAGCCGACGCAAAACATGATTGTGACCTAGCTTGTATAATTCTCCACTAATTATCATGTAGGGCACGATGCATATGGCTAACTGCTTCCTTTCCAAATTCTTCATTCCCTTCGGTGCCACACCCGTTTTGAGAAACATAAAAATATATTCCAAGTCGGATATAATGCATCGTAATATAAATAGTTGTGCATTTGACATTGTATCCTCAATGCTCTGTGCATCCTCCCTAATTCAATCCTTGATAGATGGTCAAGCCCCAAATTGATTTTACCTAGTTTTACAAAACCCATAAACTCAAACTCTTGAAATAATAGGACCCATTGACATATGTGCTATTGTATAATGGGCTTCTTAACCAAGTAATTCAATGGCATATGGTCCATGTAGAATATAAAGCGTGCTTCTAATAGATAATGCCTACATTTTACTGCATGTAGATAATTGACAATGCCTCATGCTCAATAGTATTATAAATATGTTTTGTTGGGGTTAACTTCCTACTAGAAAAGGACAAGGGGTGGTCAACAATTTCCTCTCTAGGTTGTGGTAAGAATGCTCCAATCACCATCCCTGATGCATCAATATGTACATGGAATGGCTTATCCCAAGAAGGAAAATGTAATATGGGCACAATGATAAGCCTATTATTTAATGTATCAAATGTCATCTACTGCACCTCTCCCCAATGAAATGTACATTTTTATTCAACAAATTTTCCAATGGTGCAATGATCTTGGCATACCCCTTAATAAATTTTTGGTAATACCCCATACGCCCAAGAAATCCATGCACTGCTCTTTGGTTGGTAGGCTCCCCCAATCCCACAATAATAGAAACTTTGGTAGGATCAATTATAAAACCTTCCTTACATATGATATGTCCCAACAAGGTTCCAAATACAGAGTGAAGAAACATTTCTTAATGTTGAGGGATATCCTCAACTACCGAAATCTTTCAAAAATTATCCTCAAATTGTCACAATGATCCCTCATTAATCCATATATTGTCCAGTAATCTAGGTAGACTTGTAGAAAATTTTGGATGAAGTCCTAAAATGCCTAAACCACAATGCATGAAAACACAATAGACACGTTCTTCAGTCCAAAAGGAATCACCGTGTAGGAAATATTTCCCCATTTAGTGGCGAAAGTTGTCTTTTCTTGGTGCTCCTTTACAATTCTAACCTGATGATATCCTAATAATCCATCTGTGAAAGAATAGATTTCATGCCCATCTATTTCATCTAGGATCTCCTCAACGAAGGGGGTTGCAAAAAGGGTCAATGACATAAATCACATTCAAATCTTGGTAATCAATGTAAATCCTCATCCTTCCATCCTTATTAATGTTGATGATCATCAAACTTATCCATTCTAATTCTTCAACAACCTTAATGATGCCTGATGTAATCATCTTGTCAATCTCCTCCTTGACTTTGATGCACAAATTCAAATTCATTCGATAAGGTCTCTTCCAAATTGGGTGTGCACCTTCCTTTAACTTTATCTTCATTTCTCCTAAGAAGTGGTGAAATTATTTAAGGTTGTGGTACCCGGGTGAAAAAAATCCTAAAATTCACACAACAGATTGATGATCATTAAAACCTCCTTTTCTGTCTAGTAATCTCCAATAGTAGCCTCCTTAGGTTTCACCTCCGAACTAATGTTAACCTTCTTGGTTTTCAGGGGTTCATGGTATATGGGTGCTTTCTCATCAACAATATCCATAACCTCTCTCGTACCTACATTATATGGTTAACATCCATGTTTTCCACCTCTTCACCATCAATCATATAGAGCAACTTTCCTTTTTCTTTTTCCATGCATGCACGCTCAAGTTGTATCTCCTCTAATTCTTCCTCATCAAAGCACACTTATAATTAAGGTTCACCCAATAATTCTAGTTTTCTATCTTCTACCATGGTAGTATCTCCCATATTTAGGTGCTTGATGACCTATAGTGCCTCATCCAACAATGGCTTGGTACTTTGATATTTGAAAGCTTGAAGGAGATCGATCGTCAACTCCGGACATTTACTTATCCTGGCGACACATCTTTGAGTGAATGTACCATGCGTACGCATAGCCTTATAAGGTGGAGTAAATATTATGCACCCATAAAGAAGGCAATAAGGATTTCATGCCTTCCATCTAGGCCTTCTCACATGTTTGGATGTGAAACAAGGTAGGTTCCTTCCCATGATAATCTTGTATAATAGTAGGTGCCTTACTTCAGACCAACCTAACAAGGAACATGATTCTCACCTTGCACCAATCTATAAGGTTATCATGATGGGTCACCCACCATCGTGATGTGGTCTGAGAAAGGTATAGCTAAACATCATTCTTATTTCGATCTCATATCTCTACCGAGTCTTCATTTCTCATAGGAAAACATCAATGTTAGATCCCCAAGTATAACTTGGAAACTTCTTTCCTCCTAGGTGCGACTGAGTGTTCCTTTATTACTCTCATCACAAAGCCTCTTAACTACATTCGACTAACTCATGTGTCATATGTTCCCAATTTTCACTTACCACACTAGTTGTATCACTTATAGATTAAGTGTCTTCCCACTTTGAATAACACCTTCTTTTTTGGTTGCATAACCTCAAGGTCCTTGATAGTGCACACATAAATTCTATCTAGGTATTCTTCTCCTAAAGGATCAATATAGGGCGTTGAATTCCCATCCATCAAAGGAATGATAATATGTTCCTCTTTATTCTCAAAACTTATATACCCCTTATTGAAATGTAAGTTAGCATTGTTCTTATAGTACTAGGGGCACCCAAGTAACACTAGAAATTTGTCTACCTCAGAAAGTGCTAAGACTTCAAAGTCTCAGTGAATTTCACCCCTTGGATAGTGATAAAAACATCCTTTAAAACACCAATGGGAATTTCCTTTGTCTTATTATCCATATACAACACATTTGAAGATGGTTGTAATGGGGGCCTTCCCATTTGATTCTAGGCATCCAGGTGAGAAAATTATGTTACATGCCGTGTCAATCAAAATATTGTTTAGGAGCCATCCATCAAAAACCACATTCAAGGTAATCTCCTTATCATATTCAAGGCTACGAGGAAGAAGGTTAGCATGAAAAAATTGCCTTTTGCACTCTCCTCTAGTCTTGGGTATCTTATCTCTCAACCATTATCCTAGTAGTGAAATGATATTCTCTTGGCACAACATCTTACACACCTCTCTAACATCATCTATATCTAACTACGAGACCTCAATACTTTTCTTATGCTCCAACTTCCTAGATTTCTCTTTCAGACACTAAATTTCCCCTTGAAGACTTGTGATTGTGTCCATGATTTGTTGATATAATTCCTTCTGATTTGTACTAAAATTTCATGGATAAGTGGTATCTAATTTGGTATTTCCCTAACATGCATAGCCTTAGCTCACTTTTTCACTAGTATAAGTTATAACTCGACTCACGTGTTATTTTATCCTTTACGCTCACCATCCCATCACCCTTATCCTTCCATTGCTTCTAACTCATGTGTTCAAATAATTTTGGGCACTCCTCATATGTGTTATTCTTTCCACACCAATAACATTGTAGTAGATCAAGGAATTCATTCTTATAGTGTTTCGTATACCTACATTTGTAACAAGTTCCATTTGGGAAATCAATTCTTCCACATCCATTGTTTCCATGGCCTTCAAATCCTTCATGAAATCCTTTTCCTCGACTTCCTACATCTGTATGCCCTTCATAATGATGACCATAATCTTTGGATCTATTCACAACACTTTGGTTTAGTGCACTCCAATATCAATGACATCATGTATTTGGTCAATTAATCTATAATTCTTGGTGTCATGAGTAGTACGGGTAAAAATTTGGTAATAGCAAGACACATTCTTACGGATCACATGATGCGGTAGTGGACACCTACTTGCATCATAAGCTCCATGGAAAATATCATATTCCACCATCATCACATGTACCGATCTTTGAGGAAAAATGTCCTTTGTATTCCCTTCTACCTCACAATTTATACACCATAACCCACAGTGAGTCTCATGAGACAAGTTTGCACATAATTGCTCTAAATAATTTTCCATTGCATAAATTTGGGCTTGTAATAATGGAATAACTCTTGTATCAATGATTCCTACTACCTCAACGCGCAAGACAAATTCCAAGTCCTCGTGTGGATTTGTGAAATTCCTTCATGAAATTGCCCTCTTGAAAGGTGTGATCAATCATCTAACAAACCACTTGAACATGCTGCAAATGATGAGTTTTGTAAGATAACTTAGATAGGAGAGTCTTGAAACAAACAACATACTCCCACACACACTCTACAATTCCTTATTGAATCTCCTTCAACGTGTCGATGCTTTCTGTTTAAACTCAGTTATGCGGAACTCCACCAAAAGGGAATTATGCAACACAATGTAATCCACCACTGTCTGGTGTGGGTCATACTTCTTGTACCAGATATGCATGCATCCTTGCAACGTGGTTACAAACTAACTTTCTTTCCACTCCAAGGAAGTGATTCCCTTCACGTACCATAGTAACTTGCACTTGTGTACATGTTCGTGGCATCCTCAATGCCCTTGTAATCAGGTAAGTGGAGTGACATCTCATAAAACACCTGTTGATGGTGTTGTGGAACTTGTTTACCAGATCCAAGACATTGATTCCCTCGATGTTACTATACGTCCCAAAAATTACATGTGCTACATTGTCGGGAAAATGGTTACAAAAGTCCCCAATGATGATTCAAAATCCTTTCAAGAAGGTGTTCGAGCTCCAAAACCCATTCGTAGTGTATATTTGTAGCCTAGATAGCCTTACTTAGCTTTCCATGCATTTTTACATCTCCCCACTTCTTTCATTACTTTTTTTGGCCTTGATTGCCATAACCGCCACCCTGGTACAGGCGGTGGTTTGCAAACCTTCATTATGCTTGGCGCGGTCCTTAAACCACTACCTTGCATAGGGTGGCGGTCTTACCCAATTTTTCCAAATTCTTCATGCATGTTTTAAACATGTGATGGTTCACTTAAATTTGATTTTTACATGCATCTTTGAGCTGAATTGGCTAAAAATAGCTTTATTTGCTTGGTTCTCCTTGCTCCTTCTATTTTAAATAAGACTTAATTAGTTGGAACTGCTTCTTCTTGCCTTGTACATGAAGTAACCTCCTAGCCTCCATTCCTATATATTATATGCTTGTATTCAAGAAAAGCTCCTAAGAATTTTGTGTATCTTGCATTGTATTGCTACTACAATCTTGATAGGAATTACATAGCAAAGCTATGATCTCTTGTGTTATCTCTCTTCTACTTGCATTGCATCCATAACTGTCATCAAGCTGCCATTTCTCAAGTGTGATCCTCTTATTGTTGTTCTTGCATTTCCAATCCCTTGGACTCACATGAACACGAGAAAGAAAGGAAAAATTGAGGGGACAAATTACTACACAACTAGATTTACCTCTATTATGTGAATTCCAGGTTGGATTTGTTGTTTGATTTCCTTCATTCTTGCAATTTATCATTGTTACATCATATCAAATAGAGTATAAATCAATTCATTTACAAGTAATTAGTTAATTTCCAAGAGGGTTTGAATCTTTCATAGCAACCCCGGTGATGGATCCTCTTCTTCCTATCCCTGTGGATCTGAAGGAGAGAATATCTGTAGGAGGTTGTCTATATATCGTAAATCACTTGGAAAAGTCATTTTTAATTTAGTTTAGTTTCAATACAATCAACATAGGTGAATAACCACCTTTGGGTTATTTTTCTTGTTTAGGTTTAGCATAGAAATATTTTAATTACTTAGAATAGAAGTAAATTGTTGTTTGTGATTGTAATGTTTTAGTTTTGTTATTTCTTTAGATTAGTTTCCTTTCAGTAGTAGCATAGATTTTCAGTTTCATCTTAGTTAATTTGGACACTTCAAACTAGTTTAGTGCTTAGATCCAAGTTAGGAAAACAAACCATAGGGAATTTATGCTACTTGTTCATAGCCTCTAAATCTCCCCTTTGTTAACTCAACTACCAGGATATCACACTACCAAATCTTAATCACTGATCCTCCTATAGTTAGCCACACACATTCAACATCGGCTACTCTGGAATGACCTTGGGGGGTCAAGTGCGGTTGAAGATCACGTGTTCATTTTCATCTATACACTTGCCTCCACCACTAGACCCACTAGACCCACTAGTTCCAACTCCTCCAGATCCAGCAGATCCTCCTCCTTTTATAGAAAAAGGGCCTAACGTAGTTATGCCATGTGAACCCACCATTGCACTAAACTAGACACTAACATTCCGTGATACCAAACAAATCCTAGATGTGATACTCAAACCTTATGATCCCACACCTTGTCCAAATGTTGTGCTTGGAAAAATATCCTCAAACACAGGAAATGATTGTGTAGCCATAGATGTACCAAATGAAAAATTATACCTCTTGGTGTCACTTGACTACAAATAATGATACTAATAAAATTATCAACACTTATCTCAGGAACTAGAAAACTAAGCGCAAGGGTCTGGTCACCATGTGGGTTAAGATGCATGCCTATGAATCTTCTCCTTTCTTCATATAATGAGATATCTCTAGAAGCCGAGGGGGTTTCTCTTCCATGCTTGCCAAGATGGGGTAGCTCAGACTTCTTAGGTTTCATGTCCTTTGTGTGAACCTCAAATCCTTCCCACAACGTCTGCCTCCATAAATCCATCACTCCTATAACTTTGTGTTGTCTTGCCAACTCCCTCTCTTGAGCTTCATTATACTTGATCCACCTCTCCTCTCTCTCCATTTCTGCCACAAGGTCTGCCATCCTTCTACCACATAAACACGTGCCTAGTAGGAATTTATCCAGCCATGGGAAATGATTCCAAACTCAAAGTAATAACTAGGATCTTGATAGTCAGTGGAATAACATGTAATAAGTATCCTCTAGGATCCCTCAAGAACTCAAACTCAAGAATCTCCAAGAAAGAATATGTAGAAATAGTGTATTATAAGGTATAAATAGTCAACACTCTACTCCACCAGTGATCAATAACATAGTTCCATGTCATATTGACATCATGCAACTAATGATATTCCTCCTAGGTCTAAATGCAAGGTCTATAATACCAAATCACCTCAATGCATATACTGATAGTCATTCATACAACTATATTGGAAAATAGCAGAATAATCTCTCATAGAGTTCATGATACGAGTTCTCCTTGACCCATTTTTGTGCATTACATCTTGATCCAAAGACTCAACCTCGAGAAAAATCATCCTTCATGTTTTTGAGCCACGCTTTGACACTATCCACGGTCAATCACTCTATCATCACACATTTCTCTCACAATAGCTTCAAAAGAGGTGCCAGCAACAAAACCAAGATGTAGGCATTATTTTACCCTCATTACCTCTTTCTAACCACAAACACAATGGCTTATCATATAATATATGTTGGGCACTCACCCGAGGTGTGTGCAGGCACCAAGTCCCTATTTTATGTGATCTTGATGAGATATTTTCTCCATTAATGGAGGATTATTTATAGAAATAGAAGTACATGCATCTACTCAGAATGGGAAAAGATATAACTAATATATCTACACATTAATGCATCACAAAAGATAAATAATCATTGTAAGAAGTACAAGAAACTAGATCTGAATCATGATAAGCCAAATAACATGAGGGTTGCACCCATAAACAAGATGTACAAAATAGATCCATATATATTTATTTAAAAAGATCCCTTCGTAGCCACACTACATTTAAAAGGGTCATCTCAAACCATATACATTAAATGAAAAAGATCCAACCCTTGCAAACTAATCTTACCAGAGATCTTGGCTATAATTTCCCATTATATCCCTTGTTACAGACCCCAATACCCATACATATGCTTAATTGTATCCCTTACAAACCTCTAACACTAAGTACTCTAAACCCTAGTACCATGAACTCTAAACCCTTAACATTTCTATAGCACTTCATTACTCTCCTTCCCTTTATCTACATCCTCTATGTATTCTCTTTACATTCCCTCTACATATCCGCACTATATGCCTTCTTTCTTTAAGTCTATGGTCCTATCCTAAGAACCTTTTTAAATAGGATCATCGACCACCACTATGACTTCTCTTTTGATTATATTACATTCCAAGTGTCGATTTGGTCCTTAATTGGTGAATGATTATCTTTTTGAAAACCTTCCACTAATTATAATGATGTGATGCACCATCTTAACTCAGCGCCTCTATCTCAACTTTTAGAGCTTCATGAATACCCAGAAGGTCTAACAAGATTCATTGGCTCTCATTTTCCCATAAAACCTTTCTCCTAAAGTTTCATGGCTTAAATTTTTGTCTAACTCCCTCTATCTCATTTGTTTTTTTATTTCTTGCTCTTGAGAAACCAACTCGTTTGGGACAGTCCTAAATCCTTCATAACTTTTCTGGGTCTTTGTTTTAGGACTCCAAATTTTTACACAAGGTCTGTATATGCTATAACCCTCTCCACACAAAATTTTAGATCTTTATCGTTCTTCTAGCTCCTTAAATTAAGCATTTACCAGTCTGATTTCTGGATATTAACATTTAGATAAGCCTTCTAGAGATCTTACCAGTCCACAGTCATGTCTTACACAAAATGAAGGCAATATCATTGAAGGTTTCTCCTTATAAGTATTCAAATATGTTATTCATACCTAGATGGTGTCCTCCGAGCCTTCATGCATTGGTTCTTAACTCAAATTCACCCATTTATCATTTGAAATCTCTTACTATGATTTGAGACAGTCATACATACCCTGCAGACTTTGATTCTTGTCAACTGATAGAAATATTTTCATTTACACACTCATAAGATCACCCAATCATGTCAAATACACCTGCATCGGCCTCTCTTATTAATCTAGCATCATGATTGACCATGTTATAATGAAAAAACTGCTTGTTTCCTTGTCTAACTGTACACTGTACATTCCTTGTTATAACTCAAAAACGCAGTCATCTATATTTTGAGCTACACACAACCATTCCCCACAAGATTTGGATAGTTGGTAGATCACATCAAGACAGAGGTATTGTGAAATTTTCAAGAAATTTCATCCACGCAATAAAAAGTTATACTGAGCCCTAGATCGGGCCCGAGAGCCTTCAAATGCCTATAACAATTAAATTATGCAATTTCAAAACTTACAAAAATCATGATGGCATTCCTCATCACCTGTAGAACCTTCTCATGTTAACAGACAGGAGCTTTGCATCATTTAAAAGGTATTGAGGGTTTCTAGCTTGCTGCCTGCCAGGATTCTCATGCACATTCATGGGAAACATGCAAATTTCGTGTAAACAGGACCAAACCTCTTTTCCAAAACATCATCATTCCTTTTATTCTTCATTCTTCATCTTCTACAACCTTTGAGAACCTCTGTTCTACTTCATCTCCATCGAATCACCTATGAAATAGGTATTCATTAGCTAAGAATAGACTCTAACAGCCCCTAAACTGACTCCACAATACCCTAACAAGACTTAATCAATATTCTAATCCTAGAATATTAATGGATATCAATCCAATACTTCTTCCAACTCGTGCATGGACTAACAAACATGATGACATGGCATTTGAAGTCCTTATTTAGCCCATATTACCCTTTAAATGCCAAGTCAAGTCACCTTATCAACTTCTTACAAGCATATATTCATTTTTACAACATATTTAACTCTAACACACCTATAGACAACATGTATCATGGTCTTGTATGACCTTATTATGCCTTGGTCCTTGATGCTCCTGCATCAGAGTGCCCTTGAGAGAAAGAATTTGAGCTCCTACTCAAATGGTTCTTCTTCTTTCTTGTCTTCCAATTCATCATTATTGCCTTTTCTGGTATAGTTTGTCTCCTCCATCTGCTCTTGCATTGCCTCTCCTCAATTCTGCTCTTCTTTCTTGCTCCTTGCTTCATCTTCCTCTTCATGGTCTTTGTCTTCAAGTCTACCTCTTGTAGGTCTTCTATCTCCTTCACTAAGTATGTCAACTCTGGTTTGTGTTCATAACAACATGTAGTCACAGCTTCTTGGTCCATGTTAAAGATAAATTCACAAGAATTGACAGCCTCCTTTGCTTGCTTTAGCACCCATTCCTTCTCTCTTTCATCCTTTGCCTCTTGATAGGCTTGCTTCACCTTAGGAATGAAATGAAGGTCTTTAGTGTTGAAATCTATCTCCTCAGCATGCTTTGAAGTTTCATATGCCTCCTCAACTGAAATCTGATTGTCTTCTATCAACTCTTCACTTGTATGGTCTTCATGTCTATCTGCATGATCCTCCTTGGCTTGATATATGACTTCCTCTAATGCCTTTAGTTCCTCTTGCAGCTGCTCCATACTTTTGTACTCAAAATCATATTTTGGTGCTTCTTCACCTTCAAATGCCTCAACTTCATCATCACATGTGTCTTCTATATCTTCTTGTTCCTCTTGTCTCATGAACTTTCTCATTGAATCATACACTTGATTCATCTCTTTGTCTACCAAACCTGCATTCACAATATTAACAACACCATTAGAAGTAAAGGGTTGAGGCCATGAAGCCTCTTGAATGTCTACAGAGTGCTCTTCTTCTCCATTTCTTTTTGTTTTTTCATTGACCATTTTCAACTTGGTCATTTTCATTCTTTCTCTCTCTCTGATTTGCTTCTTCCTTCTCTAGTTCCTCTTTTCTTAATTGTTTCATTTCTTGCAACTTTTCATGCTGCTCTATCCTTGGCAACACCTCTTCTCTCTCCTTCTTCTCAACTGTTCTCCTTCTTCTTCTCTCAATTTCCTGATTTCTCTCTATTTTTGCGTTGTCATTCTCTTCATCAACTCTTCTAGTATCTTCATTTCTTCTTCCAAGTTAGCTCCATCAACTTCTCTTTCATCTTCATCATATATAGGACTGTTTTGTCTTCATCCTTCTCTGAACTCTGACTTCCCTGATTGTACTCAGCTCTTGCTTCACCATCTTTTGAGGACCTTCCACTTTCCATTACTTCATGTTTGATGACTTTGTACTGCTGCTCCTTGAAGCTCTTAGCTTGCCATACCTTGTTCTGGATGACCTTAGGTTGATACACCATTTGTTTTTCATGTTTTCTTCTCCATTCATGAGTTAGACTGTGTTTGTACTCATTTCTACTCTCTTGTGCACCTGCATACTGGACTGATTTTATCTTGTAAACTGAATTTTCCTCCATACCTTGCCTTGGTTCTTCATGACTGAGCTCCAGTTTGATGGTCTCTTTCTTGGACTCTGCCTTCTCCTCTTTGTCCTTAGTTTTCTCAAGCCATTTAGGCATCACATAACTATGCTTGATCTCTTTGGGTAGCATATACTTCTGATGACCTGCTGATTTATCTTCATTCTTTATTTCCTTAAGCCTTCTAGGCATTGCATGATCACACACATCTTCTTGTGTTAACCTCTTATCATTATCTTGCTCTAGGTCTTCTTTAATGTCAGAAACATCACTCTCATAAATCTGATCATCATATTCAGTCATCATACTTACTTGTTCAATGGCTTTTAGCTTGCCTATATCCTCCTTAATGGCTTCTTGTCTGGCTTTACTCTCTTCCTGGACTTCTTCTTCACTTGGGATGCTATCCAATGCATCATAATACTCCATGTTCTCTATCATGCTTCCCTTGTCATCATGGAAGTCTTCATTCTTTTCATATCCCTCTTCAAGCTGGTCCTTGCAGCTGTCTTGTTCATTTCTCTTCATATTTCTCAAGCTCTTAAGCTTAACCTGCATCAACAAGTTCTTCATACCTGCAAACATAAACACAAGCTTAGATATAAAAACAAGAGACCATAGTGTCTCCATGAGTGCTCCTTTCCTTAGCACCTTCCTCTCATTCTCCTTTCCTTCCTTAAGTGCTTGTTCTGGCACTTTTTCTTCTTTCTTGTTCTCTACAATGAGAACTTCTTTCACCTCTTCTTGTTGCTCATTTGGAAACTCTTCTTTCTTCCTCAAGGCATCCTTTCTGTGCCTTCTATCTCTTTTCACCAATGACCTCACAGGCCATTTCATCTTCCCTCTCAATACTAGGCCACTCTTCTTTTGATGGCTCTCTTCTTCCTACAACTGTAACCACATGGTGGTCACTCTCTCCAAATCTCTCTTCACTTCATCTATTTCTTTTTGAAGTTCCAATATTCCTCTCATCTTCTCCTCTTTCCTCTTTTTCTCTTTCTTTTTGTGTTCCTTTTGATAGCTTAGGAACTTAACCAATTCACACACTGCTTCTACCTCCATGACTGATTAAATCACAAACTTTACAATATGGAGTTCTCTGAAAATTATAGAAATAAATAGCTTGAAAACATGTGTTTGTTACCTTGAACTCCTTGGTATTGGATCTACCTTTTGTTTCCTGTTATGGCTGTCCTTTGGTCTCCTATCCTCGCTCTGATACCAAAAATGATACACCATCTTAACTCAGCGCCTCTATCTCAACTTTTAGAGCTTCATGAATACCCAGAAGGTCTAATAAGATTCATTGGCTCTCATTTTCCCATAAAACCTTGCTCCTAAAGTTTCATGGCTTAAATTTTTGTCTAACTCCCTCTATCTCATTTGTTTTTTTATTTCTTGCTCTTGAGAAACCAACTCGTTTGGGACAGTCCTAAATCCTTCATATTTTTTTTGGGTCTTTGTTTTAGGACTCCAAATTTTTAAAAAAGGTCTATATATACTATAACCCTCTCCACACAAAATTTTAGATCTTTATCATTCTTCTAACTCCTTAAATTAAGCATTTACCAGTCTGATTTCTGGATATTAACATTTAGATAAGCCTTCTAGAGATCTTACTAGTCCACAGTCATGTCTTACACAAAATGAAGGCAATATCATTGAAGGTTTCTCCTTTAGAAGTATTCAAATACATTATTCATACCTGGATGGTGTCCTCCGAGCCTTCATGCATTGGTTCTTAACTCAAATTCACCCATTTATCATTTGAAATCTCTTACTATGATTTGAGACAGTCATACATACCCTGCAGACTTTGATTCTTGTCAACTGATAGAAATATTTTCATTTACACACTCATAAGATCACTCAATCATGTCAAATACACCTGCATCGGCCTCTCTTATTAATCTAGCATCATGATTGACCATGTTATAATGAAAAAACTGCTTGTTTCCTTGTCTAACTATACACTGTACATTCCTTGTTATAACTCAAAAACGCAGTCATCTATATTTTGAGCTACACAAAACCATTCCCCACAAGATTTAGACAGTTGGTAGATCACATCAAGACAGAGGTATTGTGAAATTTTCAAGCAATTTCATCCACGCAATAAAAAGTTATCTTGAGCCCTAGATCGGGCCCGAGAGCCTTAAATGCCTATAACAATTAAACTATGAAATTTCAAAACTTACAAAAATCATGATGGCATTCGTCATCACTGTAGAACCTTCTCATGTTAACAGACGGGGAGCTTTGCATCATTTAAAAGGTATTGAGGGTTTCTAGCTTGCTGCCCTGCCAGGATTCTCATGCACATTCATGGGAAACATGCAAATTTCGTGTAAACAGGACCAAACCTCTTTTCCAAAACATCATCATTCCTTTTATTCTTCATTCTTCATCTTCTACAACCTTTGAGAACCTCTGTTCTAATTCATCTCCATCGAATCACCTATGAAATAGGTATTCATTAGCTAAGGATAGACTCTAATGACCCCTAAACCGACTCCACAATACCCTAACAAGACTTAATCAATATTCTAATCCTAGAATATTAATGGATATCAATCCAATACTTCTTCCAAATTGTGCATGGACTAACAAACAGGATGACATGGCATTTGAAGTCCTTATTTGGCCCATATTACCCTTTAAATGCCAAGTCAAGTCACCTTATCAACTTCTTACAAGCATATATTCATTTTTACAACATATTTAACTCTAACACACCTATAGACAACATGTATCATGGTCTTGTATGAACTTATTATGCCTTGGTACTTGATGCTCCTGCATTATGATGCCTTTGGGAATATTCCCTACATGGAATATCCTTTTCTTGACCTCTAAGGTTCCAAGATGACACCTTATCCACTTATCACGCTTAATCAGGTCCTCATATATTTTTTCAAGTGACTCGATGATGCCAAATATGGCTAAGTCCTTCAAACACTTGTTATTCCTCCCACGCATGCCTTGGTTTCACTTAAACCCTTATTAAACCCCTTTTTCATGTTTTCTTTTCCGTGAATGTCCTTTTATCTATGATCCTGCACAATCGTACCTCTTGGTACTTAGCCAATATTTTGGGTCTAACAATACTATGGGAACATATGAAAACCAGAGAAGTTCTGGTACATACACAGGAGAATTTTTCGAGTAAGTGAAAACATGCATGAATTGATAAAAATAACCCTAAGGAGACTACTTATGTAACAAGAAATATATGTAGCCAAATATTTTTAATTATCTTGTTTAGAATTAAGTCTGAGGAATAAGTGGTTGAAAGGGAACCCTACTCAAGAAGGATTATCCTAGCTTGAAAAAATCCCTTTATAAGATAAGGTAAACCTCATTCAAAACCTATCCCAGAGGCTAAGCGACATGGATGAATTCCAAAACAAGGCAACCAAAATGTTCACTAAGGATGGTTTCAAGTAATGTTTATGGTTGGATTCCTCGATATACCCAAAGGTACGTGATGCCCATATCTATGTTGGTGTTGGTATGAGGCATGATATTGAGGCCTACCCCCTCATTTCATAGTCCCGTGGTGATAAGGGTTTTGGGTGCTTACCCAATATACCTCCCACTAGTTATTTATACTCCTCTACAAAATTGAGTCAACTTCTCTCTTGGTGATGAAATCCAAGTAGGTAGACCTAGGAAGGAAGTTTTGAGATGCTTAATTATACAATGTGGTTTTTCTTGTGTGTGAGGGGAAAAAAATGAGAAATGAAAGATTATTTTTAGCCCAAAATAAAATGTTTCTTTTAACAAGAATAAACACACAATATGCATGAAGAAATTTAAAGGAGGAAAATGAGACAAAAATAAGAATACCTGGATTCACTTTTTCCTTTTTCCTTAACTTTTTGATGCTTCCATAAAGTAATCAAAGGCCTCAAGATACATGATTAGTGCTAATCAAAAGAGAGAAGAGCAAGAAAATATAATTAAACTTGAAATAAAGAAGAAATCACCAAAGGGATAGGGATGTCCCACCGAGTGTGCAGAATGTTTAGAAAATTTCCCATTCCCATTTTAAGTTAATGAAAAGTATGCTAAGAAATAAGTAACCTCAAAAAGAAAAGTTAAATTATGTTACTTCCATGCTAGATGATGATGCATTCAGTTCCAAATAGGTGCATAATTTTCCTCTTCCAACAAGATGAATCACTTTAACACCAAATATGCTAAAAAAATGGAGCTAGATAAAAATGGTGGATTTCCTAGTAATGGCTAGTCCTAGGAAATCAATGGACTTCCTTGTAAGGATGTCAACCTGCTTTCAACACTTAAGTAGATAAATAATGCTAAAGGAAATGTTGGATACAATAAGAAAATATATGGTTTGTATTTGTAAAAACAATAATGTGGATAAAGATTAGTTTATTCTTCCATGGGATCTTAGAAACATGACTGATTATAATAAATTTCCCAAGAAAGGGCCAAAAAGTGCCTCAAGTTGTCAAAGTAATCTTCCCAAGCTTGGTCAGCTACGTCACTTTCTTTCATAATGATATCTAGTTTATCTTCAATGCCATTGAGGTTCGGGTTCACCGCAATGGAAAAATACTTAGCTCATGAGCCATATCATGTTGCTCCCAATAGAAAGGCTACAAAATGGTAGGAAGTTTGTGGATGTTTTTTATGGGGTGTACCTATCTTGAAACAATCATATAAAGACAAAACATCATTGTAAAATAAATTGTTAGCAAAATTAGATGATAAAATTGATAAATATAATAATATAAGGTAGATGTTAGTGTAAATTCACTACATCCCCAAATAAGTTATGGATCTGATTTTCTAAGGCAAATTCATTTGGTGTGATTGCACAACATTGAGCCTTCCCAAAGTGTGGGACATTTGCAAATGGGGAAAGCTCTCCAGAGAAGGTTGGTTCCTCTTCCTAAACTACGCTTACAAGCTATTCCAAAGACAGGCAAACTAATCTAACCTAATATAACTTCCAAGGAGATAAGGAGAGGAAGAAAACAAGGAAAAATAGAGCCTACACTAAAATGGTGATACACCAAAGAAGGAAAGTGTTGATTATCTATCAAAATTGTCATGGAATAAGAAGAGGTGAGCAATGGAAAGGATAGACAAGTGCATCACAAACCAAATATGGATTTCACAGAAAATGTTCCAAAACTCCATGAACACAGCTCCAAAACCTGTAATGAACATCCAAACATGCACAAATACCCTGTAATGAAGAGAGGTAAGGAAAACAACAAAGAAAATGAGCCAAGGATGGACAAATGCATCACAAAAACATGTTTTTTTATTGCTCAGAATTTACACAGTGCATCATTTCATGGGTAAGAGGAAAAAATGCCATTACAGAGTAGGGGAGGAGGTTCAAACTCCATTTTCAACCCTGGGGAAGAAAAGAAGGGAGAGGCAGAGAAGAAGGATGAACAACCTTTTTCAAAATGAGCCAAAACTGGCTTTTATCACTCAAAAGAATGAAGGAAATGAGAAAACATGGGAAAATCAATTTTAAAACTCCAACCACCGATAAGATCCATTTAATTAGCCTGTAAAATGATGGGTTTCCATGAAAAATCCCATACTTCATCGTACATTGCTTTGCAGAGAAAGAAAGAGGCCCATACTTCATTATTTTTGTCGTTGGGGTTGTTTTTCTAATTTTTCCATGTTAGAGACGTTTTCCCATTTTTATCCTACAAAAATCCATCAAAATTTAAAATTTAATTGTCCATCATGTAGAGGATTTCATCACTTTCCATTGATACCAAAATCACAAAAATCTAAACTCTAGATCAAAATATATGGCCTTCTAAAGATTTAGGGAAAACAGGAAAAATTACGGCAAAAATCGGAGTCAAGTGGGCCAAAACTTGACCTTTTTCCTTTTCACAAAATCGGGAAATTTTTCCAAAAAATCTCCGCGCCCCACTTCTCGAGACATGTGGCACCTCCCGATTAGTTGTGGGTCTCAAAATCACATTCTACCCATTTTTCCCACAAGGGAAAATTTTTCCAAGGTCTTCGCGGTGAAATCCCTACCATTGATGTGGACATGTGGCACCTTCTGATTGGTCACGGAGATGCGGTCTAAATTTTCACCTTTGCGATTTTATGGTTTTGGCAAAAACCAAAAATCCTTCAGATCCCCCGACTCCTGCTGGTGACTTGGACACATGGCACGTTATGATTGGTGTGGGGCCTTAACAAATTTTTCTCCATTCTCCTTTGTGGGCTCACAAGTGAAATTTTTACCTTTGAATTTTTAACCCGAAAGGGCTAAGTGCCAAAAAATTTCCTACGGGTCCGCCTTGGAAAATTTTCCCTCTAAAATCCATCGAGCCATAACTCAAAAAATACGAGTTAGGAGGAATTCTTTACCTTTTTGGAAAGGGGAAGAAATTATCTATTTGTTGAAGCCATTTATATAATCTTTTGAGTGCTCAAAATGTGTGAAAATTGAAGTTAAAGCACAAGGAAGGAAAGGATGAAGGAAAATTAGCCAAAATAAGCAGGGGCTCATTTTGGATAACAATTTTGGTGACTCAAAGGAGTCATCTGCTTGCTAGATGAATGATCAGTGGACTTTTTGTATCCATTGGGCATGGATTCAAGCTTGATAAATTGATTCTGATATGAACTCTAAAATTTTGACCTTTGAGTCACTTAGAAACCCACTAAAACTTGAAATTGATCTTCACCAAAATGCCACTGAAATGGACTGTGCAAGAGCAATACAACAACACCAAAAACTATGTACAAATTGAAAATCATACATGCTCCAAATGGAACATGCAGAGTGTGAAAACGCACTTATTCTACTGAAAGGAAACCTACCTACACTACTCTAACTAGAAGCAAAGGTGAACTAAACAAAACCTACAACTGGTTGTGTAAAATAACTTCCCTTCATCAAAATTTTCAGCCATGCAAATGATTTGGAGCTGATCATAGCTGGGTGGATGAGTGGAAAATAAAAAAAGAAGCTGGTATTCTACCCAAATTAGTAAGGTTTCAATTGAAAAAAATTAGATACCTCTTTTAGTTGCTAAGCATTTAGATTGAAGAGGCATTGTAGTTGATCCTTGGCACTTTGATGATCATACTCATGCCCTGAAGCAAGCATGACTGGTTGTGGGATCTCTTTTGGCTCCTATGAAGCTGAATACCTTATTGGGCAAGGTTTGATCTATTTGATATGGCCCATAGCTCTGAAATTATCCTCCAAAAATGGAGTCTTCTTATAGACCTTCTTGAGTGGATGGTGTGAGACGGATGATGACATCATCCTACCTTTTCTCTTCCTCCTCCTTCAAAGAACATGGAAGATCAATATCTTCCAACCTTGTTTCTAGAGGGATGATATGAAGTGCAAGCTACTTTTCCTGAATGTTCTCCTCCATGATAGCAAGCTCATCTACTTGGAAGGATGAAGATAGAGGAAAAAATGATGTTATCTCCTTGGGCTCCTCTCCATCAAGATAATCCTCCAAGTTAGACATATAATCTACCTCCTTATTGTCCCACTACAGGTGCTCAACCTCTTCCATGGTGTCCTTTGAATCTGCAATTTTCTCACCATGGTTCCCCTCATGTTCAAACATGAAGTTTGAAAGATCAAACTCTTCTTCAAAATTAGAGCTTGAAGGGGATGAAGTGGGAGGAGAACTAAAGGTTATTCTATGGCCTAATCTACACTTAGAGCCTTTGAAAGCGTATGGTCCTCCTCCATCATGGGTTCATCAATCAACTTAGGCCCTTGAAATGAAAGCAAAAATATTCAACGATGCCTTCTTCATTGAGTGGCCTCAACACTGGCGATTTGATCTCTCCCAACTACTCCTCTCTTCAACGGGGCTTGGGGATGATTGTTCTTCCTCTTTTTCTTTCTCTTCTTCTAGTACAAACTCAGCCTCAACCACCTTTGGTTCTTCAACCTTGTTCTCTCTCTATAGGCTTAACCATCAAGGGGATATTTGAAAACCCAAACTTGGTGACCCTAACTCTTGATTTTCTATCATTTATTTTTATTGGGATCCTCTTCTTGTTGTTCTCCTTGAATGGATTCTTGAGTCTCTTCCCAACATGGGCTTGGGAAAGCAAGAGGAGTGGCAGGTTAGGGTTTAACCATCTTTGCAATTGTTTGTGGTGGGAAGGGAGGTGGAACTTCTTGTTTTTTTGGAGGGGATGACTGTTTAGAAGGGAAAAGGACAGAAGAATTGAGATGAGGTGGAATACTAGGGGATGGAGAAATGGATTTCACACTTGGGGAAACATCCAATGGGAAGCTTGGAAATTGAATCCTAGATTAAGACGGTCTTTGCTTGAGGAGTGGAAGAGAAAAACTAGATGATGGTGTAGAACTTACCCATTGACAAGGTTGCTCAACACCAAATTCATAGGCCCCTATCTCTTTAGTCCATTGTGTAAGTTGGGGTAGCATCTCCACCATGAAGTCTATCTTCTGTTGAGGGATGAATTGTCTTGGAAAAGGCACAACCCATGGACAAGGTGACCTGTAACCAATTTTGAAAGCCTTCATTTGATCTGTTGCTCTTGATTGCACCATGCTAATCTCCATTTTTTGGATCTTCTCTAATAAACCAACATCTTGCATTTGATTGTCTTCATTGTTGGCATACCCCTGCTCTTGGAAAGCTCCATAGCCAAATTGAATTTGAAACTATTGCTCATATGAGTAAACATGTTGATCTTGAATATGCTCAAAATGCTGATTTGAAGGAGTTGTAAAGCACATTGGACGTGAAATGTAATGTTGTTTCTGTGAATGTGAATTCCATAATGGAAATGAAGTCATGATTTCACAACTTCATGGACTGAAAGATGAATAAAAGAGATGAAGGAAAAAAACAAAATAGAAAACAAATGAAAATGAATTGAAAGAAGGTCTGCAACTTCAGAGATGGGTTGTTGATCAGATGGATTTACCAGATGTGCTTGAAAGTACCTCCAAAGGCTATAATAATCACCAAGAGCACATCAACTTGATGAGATGAAGTGGAAGACCTCTTGGTCCCACCGAGTGTGCCAAAACTGTTAGTGTAAATTCACAAAGACCCAAATGAGTTATGGATATGATTTTCTAAGGTAAATTCATTTGGTGTGATTGCACAACATTGAGCTTTCCCAAAGTGTGGGACCTTTGAAAATGGGGAAAGCTCTCAAGAGAAGGCTAGTTCCTCTTCCTAAAATACTTGCCACAAGCTATTCTAGTGCAAGAAAGCTAATCTAACCTAATCTAACTTCCAAGGAGACAAGGAGAGGAAGAAAACAAGGAAAAATAGAGCCTACACTAAAATGGTGATACACTATAGAAGGAAAGTGTTGATTATCTAACAAAACTACCATGGAATAAGAAGAGGTGAGTAATGGAAAGGATGGACAAGTGCATCACAGACCAAAGATGGATTTCACATAGAAATTGTTCCAAAATCCATGAACATAGCTCTACAAACTCCATGAACATAGCTCCAAAACTTCCAATGAACATCCAAACATGCACAAATACCCTGTAATGAAGAGAGGTAAGGAAAACAACAAAGAAAATGAGCCAAGGATGGACAAATGCATCACAAAAACATGATTTTTATTTCTCATAATTTACACAGTGCATCATTTTATGGGTAAGAGGAAAAAATGGAATTACAGAGCGGGGAGGAGGTTCAAACTCCATTTTCAACCCTGGGGAAGAAAAGAAGGGAGAGGAAGAGAAGAAGGATGAACAACCTTTTTCAAAATGAGCCAAAACTAGATTTTATCACTCAAACAAAATGAAGGAAATGAGAAAACATGGGAAAATTGATTTTAAAACTCCAACCACCGACAAGATCCATTTAATTATCCTACAAAATGATGGGTTTCCATGAAAAATCCCATACTTCATCGTACATTGCTTCGCAGAGCAAGAAAGAGGCCCATACTTCATTAATTTTGGTGGTTGGGGTCATTTTCTACAATTTTTCCATGCAGAGACATTTTCCCATTTTTCTCCCACAAAAATCCATCAAAATTTAAAATTTAAGTGTCCATCATGTAGAGGATTTCAACATCTTTCCATTGATACCAAAATCACAAAAATATGAGCTCTAGATTGAAAGATATGGCCTTTTGAAGATTTAGGGAAAACATGGCAAAATTAGGGCAAAAATCGGGTCGGTGGGCCAAAACTTGACCTTTTCCCCTTTTCACAAAATTGGGAAATTTTTCCAAAAATATCTACGCCCCACTTATTCAAGACACGTGGCACCACTGATTAGCTGCAGGTCTCAAAATCACATTCTGCCCATTTTGTCTGCAAGGGAAAAATTTTCCAAGGTCTTCTACAGTGAAATCCCCACCACTGATGTGGACACGTGGCACCTTCTGATTGGTCATGGAGATGCGGTCCAACTTTTCACCTTTGCACTTTTATGGTTTTGGTAAAAACCAAAAATCCTTCCGACCCCGACTCCCGTTGACTTGGACACATGGTGCATTATGATTGGTGTGGGGCCTTAACCAAATTTTCTCCATTCTCCTTTGTGGGCTCACGGGTGAAATTTTTACCTTTGAGTTTTTTTTTACTTGAAAGGGCTAAGTGCCAAAAATTTCTCGTGGTTTGCCTTGGCAAATTTTCCCTCCAAACTCGCCGAGCCATAACTAAAAAAATACAAGGAGTTAGGAGGACTTCTTTACCTTTCTAGAAAGGGGAAGAAATTATCTATCTGTTGAAGCCATTTCCAGAATCTTTTGAGTGCTTGAAATGTGTGAAAATTGAATTTGAAGCACAAGGAAGGAAAGGATGAAGGCAAATTAGCCAAAATAAGTAGGGGCTCATTTTGGATAACAAGAAATGATAGGGATTGGCACCAATTTTGGATCTGTGGTGATAGGGAACAAAATGGTCTTTGAGAAAAAGGGCTGGTAAAATAGGTTGTTTTGATGTAGATTGGGATTTTGGAAAATTAAAGGTTAAGCATAGGGACTATGAAGACAAAATGGATATAGAAAATAGAGACTATAATATGTATAAAAGGGATAAATTAAATGTCAAGGGATTGGGGGTCCGATCGACAACAATCTAGTAAATGGATGATGATTAAGGATCAACTAAGATCCCTGGTAAATTGAATAATTTTCTAAATGGTTGGGTATGTTAGTAAACAAAAGATAGAGCATGAAATATCTAGGTGTGTGTATAAAGATGAGTGTATGTATAATATATTTAAGGCACACTAAAATGATAGGGATTGACACCGATTCTGGATCGTAGTGATCAGTAATAAAATGGTATGTTTCAGCAAAGGATGGTAAAACATGTCATTTTGATGTAGATTGGGATTTTAGAAAATCAAAGGTGAAGCATAGGGGATGTGAAGACAAGATCAATACGAGAAAATAGAGCCTATAACATGTATAAAAGGGATAAATTAAATGTGAAGGGATTGGGGTTTGATCGAAAAAATCACTTAAATGGATAGTGATTAAGGATCAATGAAGATCCATGGTAAAGTGGATAATTTTCTATATGGTTGGGTATGTGGGTAAACAAAATACAAAGAAGGAAATAACTAGGTGTTTGTATAAATATGAGTGTATGTAGAATGCATTTAATTTGAAATAATACCGAATAACACAAGTGAGAGCATTATACCTTGTTGAGTGATAATACACATAAAAATATCCAATGGTGGAATGGATACTTAAGAGGACACCCAAGGGGTGGCGGTCAGTTTTAATTGGTGTTTCCAATGTCGTTAGGTTACTCGGGATGTAGGTAGGGTATCCATACTTCAATAATTTTTGTATAGTGAATCCAATCAAACTAAGTACTGCGAGGAAGGATGGTGACAAAATAGGATCGATAACAACTCTAACTATCACCACCAATAATCATGGATTTTTGTCATTCAGGTCAATATGGTTAAGAAGAAAATAAGGTAGAATGGAAAATGGTTTAAACCACTCTCCTTCCGAGGTTTGAAGTTGTTTCAAGAACAAAGGGAGTTAAGGATCTAGGTAGGGAGAGGTTAGAAGGTTAGGATGGTTGGGATAAAATAGGATAGGTTTTTCCGGTGGTTAGAAAGGGTAAATGGGATTCTTCATGGGTAAATGGTGGTTTACTATGGTAATTCTAGACTATAGGGATAATGAACTTAGGATAGTAATAATAGTGTAAATAATTATAATTCCATTTATATGTGTAGGGTCACTGGGGTGAAAAATTAGTTTATAAACTTATATAGGGTTCCATATATGATTTATCGATAAAAGGAATACCCAAAGAGATTGTGGGACCTAAAATTGAATATGAATTTGAAAAAATGGATGAAATTTTAGTCTAATAAAGATACCAATCAATCAAGATAGGACATACTATCCTCGACAATGTAACATTCCCATTATAAGACATTAGAAACAAGGGAATTTTTTTGTTATATATATATATAATGTTCTCTATTCTAAATAATCATAATTTAGAACAGACATTCCAAGCCAATCAATCTCATAATGAGATAACCATATGCAGTGTAAGTGTCTTGGTGAACTACCTGAGTCTCTCATTTCATGACCCGGTTTCTAACTGATCTTTCATGTTAACTAAAAGTATTGTATACTAAGTATACTTTTTTCTCTTACCCTATTCTAGGTATTGAGTGTTTTTTAAGAGACCTATCTAAATATCATTACTAATATTCATTTGAAATCTTGTTTCATAAACTAGGTGACATAGGAAAATGCAACCAACAACTTGAAATACTTTGGCCAAAGATTTCCAACATATTGTTCATGTTACTATTCCTAGATGACATACTCGTCAAATGGAATACATCCTTCACCCAGTCATCTGTTATCTAGAATGGTCTTCACTGACTCTTGTCAGTCCACTTGTTCAAGGTTTGACCCTAACCTAGGTTAGCAACATAGTTTGGTATAGGGAACCACTTGTGGTGACTAAGGGTACATAGACATACTCAATCGACCTAATTTGATTGGATGTGTCTAGTTACCCTAAGTCATTGTGAGTTACCCCTTGTACTAAATCATGTTCCTAACTTGACCTAGAGTAAAAATAAGATCAAGTCCAAGTTTATGTAGATCTAGATGATTCAATTCCAAAGGGTGTTGTAACATGTCAACTACAACATTGTATCCTCGTGAAGACCCAAGTCTTCACGAAGGTATAGTTCTACAGTTGGCATGTGCCAACATCCAACAAGATTGCCCATCTTGATGTACGTACCCATGAAAAAGTTAATTACCCCATTTTTTTATTAAGGTTTAACTACAACAACCCTACTGAACCCTAATTTCATTAGCCCTTAAGGTTGACATCCACAATTAAGTGGTTAATGTATTGTAGAAACTTCATGATTTCTTTTTATTCATTAACTTCCTACTTTAGGATTCAGTTAATTAAACAGATCGAAACATCAATAAGATTTACTTATTATACCACAACCATTCTTAGCTTGTTTAAGTTCCAAAACAGGTTCAATTATAATAGACTTCATTAAGATGAAGTCTAATTGATAAATGTTTGTATTTACCTTCATTTGTTTAAACCTATCAAGGTATTGGTCAAGAGGAAGTGCACCTTCCTCTTTCATGTTATGAGTTAGGGTTCATTGTACCCTTTTACATTATACAAGTCATCATAATTAATTTGCACTTTCATTAACATCTTTTTAATAAACCATAGTGACTTAGATAAAAGAACATCTATGCATGCCAACTTAATAAGTTGCATTTCAATAAAGGGATAGTGTATCTAATTTCCTTCCATCTAACTTATTTAATGCCAAATTAAAAGGGTTCCATTTAGATAAGAATATGAGAAAATAAAGATAAGATTACAAATTCCCTTCACAGAATGCACAAGTAGAATGACACACCAAGTACAAGTAACTCTCAATATTTTTCAATTCATCAAGGTGAAATACACATTTTACAAGACCATGCATTTTAGACATCTTTCATGTCAAACAACATCATACTTAGAATTAACATGTTCCATCCAAAAACAACTACAGCCAAGCTAATTCAACCCTTATGAAAGGTTTTAGGTTGAGCCATGAACATTATAAAATAAGATATTCCTATTTCAGATGTTACATCCAAATTTAAAGCCCAAGATATAGCCTAAGTCTTAAGTTAGGCCATAACAAGTTAGAAATAGGAAATGTATTTATTTGATTACTTGCACTAGACATTAGTCACACATTACCAAATATAGTTTCCAATCAACACAAGTCAAGGAGAATAAGTAAAGGATTATCTCCTACTACTCACTTTACAATCCTATTAAGTAATAAAACTGAACCGATCAATTCCTTAAACAAGAGTAACACAAAAGAGGAAAAGACAAATAGAGAGAGAGAGAAACAACTCAGAACTTCCCTCAGAGTTTGAGGAGAACAATGTTACCTTCCACAACTCAGAAAAGAGAGAGGACATAATATAATCTCCTTCACATTTCAAAGAAAATAGTGATGAACACCTTAACTAAGAGAAAGAGAGAAAGAAGTCACAACAAGAATGGGAGAAGATCCCATTATTCTTTTCCAAGAAAAGAAATACATATCAGGATAAAAAATGATACAGATCTAATCAAGAGATCTTTGAACTCTTGTCAAACATTGAAACATAGAACTAAATGAAACTAGACCGAATTATATGACTACAGTATGCAAGTTAGATTCCGGAGATGAAGTTCTCTCAGCATAAAAAATAATAGCAGTAATAGTAGTGCATTAGCTACATCTAGAAAGAGATGATTTGAATGAATTTGATTAAGCAACAATACATGAAGTATCAACAACCACTGGACATTCCAATTTATCCATTCATAAATAGCTTAGTTCATATAACCCGAGCTTAGCCATCATTTTTGAAAAAAAATGCAATACAACAGTAAAGTTAACACTTACTCCCATCTTCAGAGGGATAAAAGAGATAATATCCAGGAGAGAAGAGAAAGAACCCAACCTAATTTGAACATAATAAAGACACAACGTAAAACAAGGTGACTCCATTACAGGTGCACGAGTCAGTCTCAAGTGAGGAATAGAATAATCAAATTTATTTCAGTCTATTCCTCAAGACAGTCTCGACTGAACTAATCAATATTTCACCAAGACATTCAAACTCTTCAGTATTGTTCACATATCAAAATAAACATAAGGATCTAAGAAAATCCCTCAAGTTGAACCAATTGGTTAGTTCCGAAAGCACGAAATTTCATCCCAGAAAATATGCATATACATTCGTTAAGTCTTTCCCAAAAATCATGACAGCATGGTATTTAACAAACTTACTCTCAAATGATTCAATCAAGAGGTTCATCTAGGTCAAGAATAGGTAAGTTATTAACAAACCATCTTCTAACTTACAAGTGCAAACAACAAGGTCGACATCATGCAAGTTCAAGCAGGAGCTAACTTGTATAAATCAAATTTCCAACCCAGATAAAACCAACACTCGAAATATCTTCCATTAACTAGAACTTCTATTGACCAAATTTAGATCAGTCTTACAGAGGTTCACAACCCAAAATGTATAAAGTTAGAAGAATAAAAAACTCGTTTACAGTTATATTCAAACAAGTTTGAATCCACAAAATCATTGAATCCAAGCAACCATTTTAACACAGCTCAAAAGAAGTAACTAGATTCGAAACAACTAAAGTTTCAACTGAGAATAATACCTTTCTTACCCCCTTCCAATAGGGGAAGACAAATCCAGATCGAATCTTATAGAAAACAATGTTTTCCCTTAACTCATTTTATTGATTTGCGAAGGTTTCCATCCGAGCCAACTAGACATTACCTTAACTCCTCATGCCTTCACCAAAACGAGATGAACATAGTTCATTAATTCAAAAATCAAATCACGTTAATGCCATAGAAACCGATGCCACCAACTCCCATTTTCCATGTAACCCTTTAGGTTCCCCTTTAGCTTCACATTAGTTTAGGGTTCAACCTTAGCCTAGGTATATAGTATTTACCTTAGGTTATTTCCAAAACTTTCAAATTAAACATGCCAACATAGGTTAAGACATAAACCTTAGTAATAGGTAATTATCATTTGCCTTAGGTTATTTCCAAAACCCACAACCGTAAAGCATACCAACTTAGGTTAGGATGCTAACCTAAATAGTTTAGTAATAGGTCTAAGGTAGGTCCAAATCACCTTAGGTTAGAATCCAAATAGGATAGAACATTACAACTTAGGTTAAAATATTATTAGCATTAAACATCCTGACCAAGGTTAAGGTATTCACCTTAATAGCCCAGAAATAGGCCTTTGATCTTCTTATTACACTATTCAACATCTTACACACAAATATTTATAAAGAATACCACGGTTTAATACTTACCGCATGTTGTAAAAGCAAGGACATCAGTAGAAGGGTCCTCATATTCATAACCAAAACAAGACTCATTCCACATTACCTTTTACTTTAGAATGTCAATTTATCAAGATGATTAAGAATGGAGGACTGAAGCATACCTTGGATCAATGGAATTGATCCAAATTTTTGCTATTAACATATGATAAGTATGAAAACAAAAATACAGGTTCACAACCTTTCAGAACACAAGGAAGAATGGATTCATTTCAAGTAAACAAAATTACAGCAAAATGAATCCTTGTATAGTAATAATTTATCCATTGCAAACATGATTTCTAATAGTCAAAAGAATACACCTTCCTAAGAAAAATCACATGTCAATGTTTGCAATGTCAAGAGGAAATGAAATCAAGGTAATAGTTTGTCTAAGATGTTACAGACCAAACTATACAACCTTGATTAGGGAAGGAAAACATGTAACATGAAGTTTGGAAGTTGTTTCTAATGTTTGTTTCTAGATTTTATGCATTGTGTTCTCAAAATTTGATGATATGTTAGTTTGCGAGGATAAAAAAGATATACAAAAGACCCTATAATGTGTTATTTATGAAAGGGAAGTTTGAACTTATCTTAGCAAAAGTGTATTTTCAAAACTAATAGTGTTAAAGAGTGAATTGCCAAATTTGAGTGTCTACAAGTGTCATAGTAGAAATATTTACGAAATAGAGTTATCCAAGAATTGTAATCACTTTAAATCTAGACTTGTAAATTTAAGCTTATGAGTCCAATTTATAAATTTAAACTTATAGTGTTTATCAATTTGCATAAGTTCTTGATAAGTACAAAACCATTTTTTCACAATTTCCAAGTAAGTTGTAAAATGCTCCCCAATATCTAATACTTGATCTAATCTTCCTTAGTGTTTAGTGTGGTTTTGACATACATTCACATTTTACATGCATATTGCATATGTAAATATAAATTCTAAAATAAACTGGTTTTATTGTTTAGAAGGTTTTTAGATGTTTAGATCTCCTTTGTACTTTATGTGTAAAATGCATCCGAAGTTCCATATATTGAAATGCAATTTGCACTTATTATTGGTAAGAATTTCAAACCTTTAAATCATGTTAGAATTAGTCATGCAAAAAAATTACCAACCTTTGGATCCCAACTTAGTCTTCATCTAGATTTCATTTCTTTCATCCACATTTACAACTTGTGTGAAAATTATGCCCCAAACCCCAAAATCCAAAATGCACTTGTCCAAGTGTGTGTTAGATTTTATAACTTCATGCAATTCTAAAATTCATTTAAAAATTGCACATTGGCCTTCGAACCTTAGGTATGTCATGTCCACACATTTACAACCCAAAATGACCACTAAAACCATTTTTTTAATAACATGACACAAATTTATATATAATTTTATTCAAGGTTTATCCCATCATTCCTCGACCCACAAAAACAAACCACAATGACAATGTTATCTCCTCTAATGTACCTTTACTCATAAAAAATATTAACGACATGTCATTTATGTGCATGAACATTTTCTCATGTCTTAAAATTGTAAGTCTCCCATTTCATTTAAACATTTGGTCTCTAAGGAACTACTCTTTTTAATTTCATTTATTTTATGATCATGTTAGGTTTTCTAGTCATTTTCATTACCATTAAGGTTGCACGAGTCACATAACACTTGTTACGAGTAGGAAATTCATGTTACTTAAAAGGTATGTTCTAACATGTAAAGGAGGAGTCATTTACTACAATTAAACAATGTAAAGTCAGCCACATAATAAAATAGATCAAGAAAATCCACTTTATGCAGCGAGCCCATCCCATGGTGCCATTAATAATGGGGCAAGGATTTTTGTTTTGATCAATGAATGTACTACCATGATGGGAACAACACATATGTTATTATTTTCAAAATAAATTTCCTCATTTCATTCAAACCTTCACTTATAAGGAATACCTTCATTTATCAAAGTTATCTAAAGAAACTTAACCATTTATTTTGCGTCATTTATAGAATAAATAAAAATCACATACCATTCATTTTGAAAACATTATTCCATTTCCTTCTAGGTTATATTTCCATAGCGACCAATTTAAATAAGTGTATTAACATAACAAAAGTGCAACATGGAGGTATGGAGATGTCTCAAGCTTCTCTGTACATTAGGTTTAAGGAAGAGAATTCAAGTGTTTACCTTGTACTTGTGGTACATCTTAAAACCAAATCCTCAATATAGTTATCGATTATAATTGTTTCTCATAAGTTGTCTAGTCAAATGTACTAAGATTGGTTTATTAAGATATGTTGGGCCCCTAAAATATTGGCTAAGTACAAGAAGGCACGTGGGAGCACAAAGCTTATTTGAAGAAGGGGGTGCAAGGCAAAAGCATGCAGGACAAGGTTTTAGGAGGGTTTTGTAGAACCGGTGGCATGCGTGTGCAAGGAAGAGAAAAGGTTTTGGGACTTAGCCATATTTGGCATATCAAGTAGAACACGAGGAAAAAATGACCCGAATGCACATGTGGAGTGGATAAGGTACCAACCTGGCAACTTGGTGCCCATGAAAGGAATATACCTTGCGATAGAAGATTCTAGAACATCATCATGGTGAATAATGGAGAGCTTGAGTTTGAAGGAGAATTCTACCATGGAGGACCACTTGGAAAATTGGCACCCAATCTAAAAATTTAGAAAGACATGGTGGTGCTTTCTCGGGACTATAAATACAAGAACCCAATAGAGAAGGAGAGACTAATAAGAAGAGAATGGAAAGAGGAAAAGCTATGTAGAAATATTATGAGAGTTCTATGGGTTGGGATTAGAGGATCTGTCAGAGTATGATGTATCAAGGGGATGATTCGAATATTTTTATTTTTACTATGAGGGGCTTAAGTCCAGTTCTGATGAATGACATTAGTCTACACTATTATATGGATCTATGATAGCCTCAATGAATGTAATGTGATTACCAAATGTATTTAATATGGATATATGTGGTTCTAGTTTTACTTATATCCATGTGGATCAGTTCTAAATATATTTCATATGAGTGGGTGTAAACCCTTATGCATTTCCTTTATGTTATGATTTAGATATATGTTCTGTAATGCTTTTCTTATTTGAATGAATACATTGGTCTAGAAGCCCATTCTGAGATCTAAGATGAATGTGTGGTTCATTTCCATTCTCTTCTCTTAATTTTTTGTTGTAAATAATGCATTCTCACAAAACTCACATATAGGAGGGGATCGGCACCCACATGTTCCTCGGGTAAATGCCTAACGCCACCGGTGATAGGTCGGTGTGCATGGGATTTCCTTGTTCTTTGAAAGGGTATAAAAATGACTACATTTTGGTTCCATTGCTAGGGCCTCTTTTTAAAGTTGTTATGATAAATGACATGCATCTTTGTCCCTGTGATTTGTGATGGCAGAGTACCTAGCCTTAGAAAATGTTGAAACATGGTTCAAGAGTATGGAGGATAAGTTTTCTCAAAGATTCAACACTAGACCTAAGTTCAATACACATGGATGGGTAGAAGAGAACCTATACCATGAACTATATGAGACATTCTTTTTCTACTTCCCACTAGAAATATATGATTAGATTTCATCCACGTATCCAGATCGAGATGGTACTATAGATCATGTGTGTGGGCCCAAGATGACTATCGAGAGGGTGCGGGATGTAGATCCGACTTAGATGCGTGTTATTGATCACCTGGTGGAAGGGAGTGTTGACTAGTTACACTTTAGGATATGCCATTTTGATGTATTATTGCCAAAAATTTGTTGAGTTTGAGTTTCTGAGGGATCCTAGAGGATGATTTTTGAGTGTTATTCCTTTGGCTATGAAGATCTTGGTCGTTACTTTGAGTTTAGAAGCATTCCTCATGGTCGTCTAATATTCTCTAAGTGCTTTGGGAGAGGAAGTTAGGGTGGAGTAAGATGGTGGAAATTGTGGATGAAAAGGAAAGGGAGGAAAGGTAATTCAAGTATAATGAAGCTCGTGAAAGGGAGATGACTAGATAACATGAGTTTACATGTGTGATGGATCTATGGAGGCAAACTTTATGGGAAGGAGTTAAGGTTCTTGCAAAGGATGTGGAAATTGAGTAGTCTGTGCTACCCCATCTTGGAAAGTGTAGGAGAGAAGCTCATTTAGCTTCTTATGAGATTTCATTGTATGGAGAAAGAAGAGTTGTTGGTGCACATCTGAACCCACTTGGCGACGAGTCCTTATGCTTGGTTTTCCATACCAAGGGAAAAGTATTGTTAACCCATTTGGTATTAGTGGTAGTAACTCATTAATGCCTAGGAGATATAATTTCTTGTTTGGAACATCCATGGTTGAACAATCCTTTCTTGTATTTGGAGGAATCTTTGGGCAAGGTGAAAATACACAAGCTTTTGGTATTGCATCTAGGAGTGGCATGGGGCACACTACTGGTAGTGGGACATTATCACAAACCGTTAGCACATAGTTTAGTGGGACATTGGGAACCCTCGGAGAGACTAATTTAGGACCTTTTCCAACCGTAGGAGGTGGATCTCGGTGGTTCAAGAGGAACAGGACTTGGTGGATATAATGGATTTGGTGGAGGGAACATTGTAAGAAACACTGGAGGGAACTAAGGCTCTAGTTTAAGAGGAAAAGGACCCCAGCCACCTCCCCAAGTTTTTTTCAAGATGCCTTTACACTTACCAGATTATAGGGGTATTGCGATGCTTTCGAGCATGTGCACAAGTGTGAGTTACTATGGTGTGTGAATGGGATCACTACCCTAGAGAAGAAGGCAAGCCAATTTACAAATACGTTGCGAAAGGCATGCACATAGTTGGTATAGGAAGTATGACCCCATCGATGGTAGTAGATTATACATCATTGAAGAATGATTTCCTCATAAAGTTCCATATTCCAAAGTTTGAGCAAAAGAGCATCAAAACGTTGAAGGAGAACTAGCAGGGAATGGAAGATAGTGTGCAAGAGTATGATGCACATTTCAAGACTCTCTTGTCAACTCTCTCCTATGGCATTCATCCTTCATAGCATGCTCAATGGTTTGTTGGAGGACTGATAACACCATTTAGAAGGGATCTATCACATAAGAATTTCACCAACCTGTATGAGGCATTGGAAGCTTCCCTATACACTAAAGTTGTTGGAAATGTGGATAATGGTGTTAGTTTGTTTTTAGAGGCCCAAATTTCTACAATGGCCAAGCAGTTGGAGAATTTATCTAAAAATTCAACGCATGAGGTTCATAGTGGGCTTTGGTGTATAGAATACGAATCAAAGGGACATGCAAATGATAGGTTTCCCTTGGAATTTGGTGCACATTGTGGCAGTATACTATGAGATCTGCCATGAGGATCATGATGTAAGTAGATTCCCTCTACTCAAGCATGCAATCTGCAACAATATTTTTTGCTATTACAAGATATGCACCTCTACAACCCATGACACCAAGGATTGTAGAATGATTGATAAAATCCATGATGCTATATATTTGGGTGTGCACCATACTATCCTTGCTAGCAAAGTACTAAATATGATGGCCATCGTTATGAAGGGCGTGTAGATGGTGGGGTGCATGGAAGGGGTTTTCGTGGGAGATTTTGTGGTCATGGTAACTACGATGGAGGAAGGAGTGAGTTCCTATGAGGAACATGTTATAATTATGGATCTACAGAGAATTATAAATTTGAGTGTACTGATTTGTTACAATGCTCATGGTGCAAGAAGAAGCACAAGTACAAATAGTGTCTAGAAATCTATGAGCACATAAAAAAGCATCACAAGAAAGATAACGAAACTACTATGGTGAGCATAAAGAAGGTCGATTCACAATGGATGCTAAGAGTGAAACGTGAGTTAGAGCTAGATCTTGTATTGGTGCCAATGTGAGCAGAGGCCATGTGCGGGGAGATTCCAAGACCAAGGAAACTAGTTTCTAAAGAGGAGGTGCTATATGGAAAGTACTCGAACCCGCCCATAAGAAAGGAGTATACCACGATACTATGAACATGATTCGAGTTTACAAGGGAGATACAATGTCTCGTAGATTAATCAAAGTAGGTGGAGCAATAGAAGGGTATTGAGGTTCCAAGGAATGAACTGGATGAGGTCAAATAAGTGTGTAAAATGTTGAGGTGAGAGAATATTATTCCCTTTCGGGAGAATGGTTGAGGGAGAAGGTCCTACATGCCGGAGCAGAGTGCGAGAGATAGGTTTTACATGCAAACCTTCATCCTCACAACATTGAATATGATAAGGAGATTAATTTAAATGTGGTTGTTGATGAATGACATCGAGCAATATCCTCATCGACACGGGAGAAGAGGTGAATGTTCATACCTTAAATTCGACATCGAGATAGGAAGGTCCGCATTGTATCCATCTTCAAATGTGTTGTAGATGGAGAACAAGACTAAGGAAATTCCCATTAGCATCTTGAAGGATGCATTTATCACCATTCAAGGGGCCAAGTTCACTCGAGACTTTGAAATCTTGGTGTTTGCCAAGGAGACAACTTTCTAGCATTGCTTGGGTGCTCATGGTGTTACAATAACAATGTAGACATAAATTTTAAGAAAGGGTATATCAGCTTCGAAAAAAAAGGAATAAGGGGTGGTCATCCCTTTGACGGATGGGAATTAAGCTCCCTACAGGATCCATTAGGAGAATAAGTCCTTGATAAAATCTATGTGTGCTCCATTAGAGATCCTAAGATAATTCACCCCACAGAGGGAGTTATCCAGTTTGAGGATGCTCAGTCCTTAAGTGATACCACTAGTGTGGCATGTGACAATTGGGCACATGGAACCTATGAGTTAATTGGGTGACAATTAAAAGGACCTGTAATAAGGGTGACAAAGGCACACTTAGTCAAGCACCTAGGAGGAAAGAAGTTGCCTAATTACTCGGGCAGGCATACCCTAAAATTTTTCTATAGGAAATAGAAGCTCAGTGGAGAAATGAGGATGAAAGAAGAGGAATGCTCAGCTATAACCTACTTAGGACTACAACGTGCTGGTGGGCTACACATTGGGAAAACCTCCGGAGTAGCGTGAGGTGAGGATTGCATTTTTCGTTAGGTTTTGCAAGAGTAACATGCCCACAATTATACAATACTACCACGGCAAGGAAACTACTACATTTCATATCCAAGTATGCGAGGAGGCCTAGATGGGAAGCACATAAGCATTTCTACCTTCGTTTTGGGAACACAAGTTATATTCCAACTTGCAAGGTTATGTGCATGCATGGTACATTCATTCGGAGATGCATCATCAGATGGGTAATTGGAAAGAGTTGGTGGATGATCTCATTCAAGAATTTGAGTATAGGAGTACCAAACCATCAGTGGATAAGGCATTGTAAACAATCAAGTGCCTTACAATGGGAGATAGTGCCATGGCTGAGGATAGGCTGCTAGAATTTCTAGGAGAGCCTTATTTGGAGATGCACCTCAATGAGGAAGAATCAAAGGAAGTACATTTTGAGCATGCATGTATGGAAAAATAAAAAGGAAAATTGGTCTATGTCATAGACGGGGAAGAGATGGATACATTGGATGTTGATCATTCAAAGGGTACGTGTGAGGTCATATACATCACCGATAAGAAATCATACACCTACCATGAGCCTTTGAAGATGAATACGGCCGACATTGGGATGAAGGCAGAAACTAAGGAGGCTATAATTGGTGACTATTGATCGAAAAATGAATTTTCGAAGATCATTGATCTATTGCACGAGTTCCAAGATTTTTCCCTCATGGCTACCTTGAACTTAAATACATCCACCATTCCTTGGGAGAAATGAATATCAAGCTAAAAGACCTATGTAGGCCCAATTCATAATAGACCTTATCGATGAATCCAAATTTACGTGTGTGTATTAAGGAAGAGATAGAAAAAGTGATAGCATCTCGGTATCATTGAGGCAAATGGAAGAGTCGAATGGATAAGCTCGATGGTTATCAATATTAAAAAGGATGGTAGGATAAGAATTTGCATTGACTACATGGATCTGAATGTAGTATGTGTCATCGATCCCTTCCCAAGCCCCTTTACTGAAGAAATTCTGGAGGGAGTAGCCTAGCATGAAGTCTACTCTTTCATAGATGGCTTTTCAAGATACCACCAGGTGAGGATTGTAAAGGAAGACTAGAGAAAGGCAACTTTCACCATTGAATGGGGAAGTTTTACCTATAAGGTCATGCCTTTTGGGATGATGAATGCACATGTTGTGTTCTCGCACATTATAGTACAAGCCTTTCAGGACTTCATCCATAAACTTCTTTAGGTCTATTTGGATTATTAGACTATTTATGGTCTAGTCAAATACCATTGTAATAACTTAATAATAATGTTCAAAATGTGTCAATAGTTGAGGATATCCCTCAACATCAAGAAGTGTGTCTTTGTTACCCCATTTAGAACCTTATTGGGGCATATCATATGCAAGGAAGGCTTACTAGTAGATCCCGCCAAAGTTGCAATCATTGTGGGTTTAGGGGATCCTACTAGCCAAAGTGTCATGCACTGATTCCTTAGAAAAATGGGGTATTACATGAAGTTCATCAAGGGGTATGCCAAGATTACCGCGCCCTTAGAAGAATATTTGAAACACAAAATTTCCTTTCATTGGGGAGAGGTGCAATAGAAGGAATTTGAAACTTTAAAGGAAAGGCTTATAATGACACCCATATTACATTTTCCTTCTTAGGATAAGCCTTTCCATGTGCATGTGGATGCCTTAGGGACAACAATGGGAGTAGTGTGATCACAACCCTGGTGAAGGAATTATTGATCATCCCATGAGCTTTGCAAGTAGGAAATTGACACCAGCAGAGTAAAATTACACAACTAGTAAGTGCGAAGCATTTTCAATGATCTATATGCTGAATAATTTTAAGCAGATCTATTAGCAATGCCCTTCATATTCTACACAAACCACACAAAGATTAAAATACTTAGTCAAAAAAACCATTATGCAAGGTCACATATGTCATTGGGTCCTTCTATTTTAGGAGTTTGAATTTACAGTGGTGGTGAAGTCGGGAAAGAGAAATTTAGGGCCGACCACTTGTCAAAGATTGATTTGGGAGAGGATACACAAAGCATTGAGGATACCATGCCAGATGTGTAACTATTTAGATTGTGGCATGCACCCTCAAACTTGGAAGATATCACAGTGTTCTTAAAAAAAAAGTGTGGTGCTAGAAGGGATGAAGGTTATGGAGAGAAAGCAAGTTGGAAATATGCGCCACACCCTACATGCTTATTAGTGGGGACCTATACAATTTAGGTCATGATGAGGTTCTATGCCAATGCGTATCGGAACATGAGTGAATAGCCATTATGGAAGAAGCACATGGTGGGATTACAGGAGGACACTACGAGAGAAATGCTACCGCAAGAAAGATTTTATTAGTAGGGATTTGGTGGGAAACCATCTAAAAATATTGCATTGATTTTTGCAAGGCTTGTAACCATTACCAGTGCTTCGAGAAACCTGGAAAGAGTTATGAAATTCCCTTACAACCAATAACTATCTGAACCATTTGAGAAATGGGCAATTGAATTTGTAGGATCAATTACTCCATCTGCGCGAAGGACTGGTTCGCGCTATATCATCACTTTCACCGATTACTTGACACGATGGGAATAGGTAGCACCTACAAATTCTTTCACCATGGAAATAACTACTAGATTCTTATGGGAAAACATAATCAACATGTATGGTTTCCCTTTAAGTTTAACAAGTGATAGGGGTACACACTTTCTCAATGAAACAGTTAGGATTCTGTTAGTAGAATTTATGGTGGCCCATCATAAGACTACCCCATATCACCCTCAAGCAAATGGGACTACTGAGGCATTTAACAAAATACTAAGTCATACGTTAACTAAGATCTGTGATGTTGGAAGATAGGATTGGGATGATAAGGTATCATTCGTTCTATGGGCATATAGGAAAACCTATAAAATGTTGAACAAGGCCACACCATTTCAATTGGTGTTTGGTGTGGAGGCTATTTTACCAGTGGAATTCATGTTACCATCACTATGTATAGTGTGTGTAGGAGGTTTAGCCGATGAGCAAGTGCTGGAAGAAAGAATTGATAAATTGATGTAGTTGGATGAAAGGTGATCACTTGCTAGATGGAGTTAGAAGATAGAAAAAGCAAGACAAAAAGCATGGCATGATTGTCATATCAAGAACAAGAAGTTTGAAGTTGGGTAGTTGGTGTTATTGTATGATTCGAGTATCCGATCCATCTTGGGAAGTTGAAATTCCAATGTTTGGGACCTTACATAATATCATACATTTTGATTCAGTGTGCTTGCTAGTTACAAGTCGTGGATGGGACAAGATTACTAGGTCACTTCAATGGGAGTAGGATAAATCCCTACCATAAATAAGTCTTCTTGGTATTTGTAAATAAGGCAGTGTTGTCGGTTAGTTTAGAATTCCTTTATGTTTTTTCTTTTCTTGTGTTTCCCTTTCTCGTTGCTTGTTCCTCTCTTTTGGTTTTGTTTTGTGCCTTATGTGCCAAGAACCACATTACTTATTGAAGGATGTATATGCATAGAGGACCACACATCTATTTTAGTGTGGGGTGGAGTGATGTAAAGAATATGCCTATAATACAAGTTGAAGCGTGAAGTAGAAGTTGCGGTGAATGGCCTAGTGGAAGGAAGTGCATGGGAATGAAGGAAGCTCATGGAAGAAGAGTGGATGAAAAATTTTGGTGTCGAATAAGACTTTAAGAAAACCACATACATAAGAGGAAGAAGCGCAGGAACAACACGAGGTAGGTGAGAGGAAAAATCAAGTGAAGGGTAGAAGAAGTGGCTTTGGCACTGTTGACATGCATGTAAGAGTCTTCTATTAGGATGGATTATTTACACGCCATAAGGTTGTAGAATTTTTTGTGAAATATTAGGCACGTAAGTGAAGGCACGTAAAGGCTGGATTGGTGGAAAAATTCACATTTAGTGTTAAGTGTGGTGGTAGGTAAGATATAACTTAATTCTAGAAAGAAGAAAAAGAGATAAATAAGAAATCGGGAACTTCATTATTTTACCTTGAGTTTACGAACGGAAAGGAGATCTCATGAACTAGGGCATCCAAAGGAGATGTGTGAAGAAAAATCTAATAAATCTAAGAGGGCATGACTAGATTAGATACACGAACCATTAGGAAAGGAGTACACGAGCATAGAGGAAGTTGTTGAGAAGTGTTGTCTTTTGGAAGAATTTTTCCAGTTAGGGTTTGATGTCTAGGGCATGGTGTTAGGATATTTTCTTCATAAGATTGATTCTTGGGGTTGGATAGAGTTCTAGAGCAGAGCAAGGAGAAGATGGTTGAAGTGAAACCTAACAAAGAGAATAGCACCAAAGAAAGAAACCATCCCACCTAAAAATTAGAAGGAAAAGGGCAAGGGGAAGCAAAACACTATAATCACCATAAAAAATGAAGAGTGGTACGTAGAGATGAAATACCCAGATGGGGTATTACTAGGAAAAGAAAGGAGTTTAATTTGAGGAAAATGACTTGGAGTGACTATAATCATCACAATAACATGACAAAGAAATAATTGGCTTTAGAGTTGGTTCACCCAACAAATAAGAGGACACTGGAGGGCATGCCCATATACAACGACGAAGTGAAATTTAAATTATAGAAAGCAAGATTATCAGTAAATTTATGAATTTCCCTACTGCAAACCTAAGTGCCTATATCGTGGCTGATGTCACGCGTTCACGAAGATCATTTTTATTTCACGGGGTGCAAGATGTGCATAAATCCCCAGTTGATTTCCAAGTCCATGGGCCTTATCTGTGATGGGGATAACATTAATGATGACCTAAGAGACAAGAAGGCCATCAAGGAAACAATAGGCGTGTATGAATACAAGAAAGGATCGCAATAATTTGACAGCATAGAGATTTCAGACCCCGTGATGAGGATGGCCATGTGGTTGGTAACCAAGCTCAATGATCAATAAATATGGACTCAAGTGAACAATGCATGGCTGAACATATTCCAGAAAATATCAGAGGGGACTATCTACAACTTGTCCACCTTCATCGCAGATGAAATCATTAGCGGCGTGTAAGAGGGTGGGAAGATACTAGTTTTCAATTTCCTCCTCAATTTTTTTTCTCAGAGATTGGAGTTCCCGATGGGCTGGAAAGTTTTGTTTGGGAGTACCGTAAGAAGAACTGTCACCGGTGAAGAGGTTCAAAAATATACTTGTGATATCATGACAACCACTCACAAGGCATGCTTAGAGAAGTGGTACAAACACATGAGGGACATGTTCGGGGTAGAAGGGAGGATTCAGAGTAGTTTCCCATGCTCATGAACAAAGAGGTAGAACTTGCATTGTATCAACACTTGTACATTGGAAAATTTAGGTTCTGATGAAAACATGAGTCTATGGTGCAAACTACCCTTCTCCTTCACCGCATTATACTTCTAAGGAAAAGTTAATCTGGTTCAAGGAGGCCAAGAGAATAAGGTTTGACCTTAGTGAGGTATATGCAGACCACCATGAGTTGCACTGGAAGCTAGTCTACCCCAAGAAATGTGTGTATGTGGAGAGATATGTCTCCCATGAGATACAAATGACAAATCTTATAACATTTCCAATTGCTAGAAGGGTTGTAACATGGATATACCTTCACATAGGGCTGAATTTTGAGAAAGGAGCTTACTTAGAGAATGATGTCTCCATCCTTAAAGACCCCACATGAAGGAAGAAGTTTGTGCCTAGGAAGAGGGAAAGATAAGAGGTGTAGAAAGTGCCAAGTGTTTAGACTACATAAGCAATAAGTGCACTAGAGAAAAGCACTAAGCCTAGTAATTATGCACATAGAAATAAGTCCCCAGTGACAATAAAGACTATAGAAGAAGAAGCACCGGGGCATGAAGAACCCATCACTTAGGAGAAGTCACCAGAGGAGGAGGAAGAGAAAGCAAAATCTCCTATCAGGAAGAAGTAGAAGGTGACAGAGGAGGATGACTCGGAGGATACAGAGAGCTTAGAGGCCTATAGAGGTAAAAGAGATGATGATGATGATGATGAACTTGAGGTAGTTCAAGGCCCTCCCATATTCGAAGTACATGACTCAAAGGAGGAAGGAGAGGAAGAAGAAAATGAGTACATCTTTTTCAGGAGGGAGAATGAAGAGGAAAAAAGGAGGATGCTCAGGATAGAGGGGTAAGTGAAGAAGTTACAAAAGAACAAAGGACCCCAAGCCTCACAAAGGAATAGGTAGATGAGGCCAAGGAGAAAGAAGTAGAAAAATTCATCAAGGATTTGGTAGAGAAAGAAATGGAATGCAGTGCGGATGTGGTGATGAAGGAAGATGAGGAGGAGAAAGTAGAGAAATAATATGGAAGCATGGGAGGAAATACCTATTTTGCTATAAGATTTTCTAAGGCCATGCGCATGAGGAGAAAGAGTGCAGAAGAATCATAGGTTCAAAGGATGGGCTACATTGATGATCCAAATAAGGTGTTGCATGCAATCTTTCAAAGAACCATACCAATGGAGAAACTCTTGGCTATGGCATCATTTGATGAGGAAGGTGCATACCCTTGGATGAGGAAAATGCTTTCTTGGGCATTTGAGTCCCACATCGATGAGCTAGAGTTTGAAGTAAGCCAAGGGGAAATAATAAAGGTACTAGAGTCAAAAGGATTCAACCCCTTGGTAAACGCTTAGTGGCTATCAGATGAACAAATCTGTAATGTGTTGAACAAGGTTTTAGTTGAGGTTGAAGCTAGACTCTTTGGGAGGAACGATAAGGTGAAGTTCCTAGAGGAAGAATTGGAGAAAAAGGAAGAAGAGCTCAAGGAAAGAACCAAGGAATTAAATCTAGAAGATATAATTAGTGCTAAAATAAGGCATGAGTTAAAATAAGAGAAGGGAAGGGTGCGTGAGATTTACAAGAAAGTAGATATGATCACAGATGCCATTGTCTTGAAGAATCAAGATTGACACAACCAAAGTGTAAAATTATGGATCCACCTTGGAATGCCTTGAGGACTTGACCTGCGTCCTCACAAAGGAAAGGTAACCACTATCCTTGGAATTTGTAGAAGAGGCATTAGCATGTAAAGAGGAGGAAAATATGAAGGTTGTGGAAATTATAGCTTAGTAAAATAAATTCCTCACTAATGTGAAATTCACTACCCAAGTCACTGAGGCCGCCTATGACAATTGCACTAATAGAGATAGAGTGGCAAGGATTCACATCGCCACTCATGAATCGAGCTCAAGTTCTAAGAGAAGAACAAGGAGAATAGATCAGAACATGATAGAATTCTATCCAAGGTTGAGAAGAAATGGGAGGCTATTGAGACCCTCATGGGCTCAATTAATAACCAGCTGAAGGAGTTGTATTCCTAGATCACTCGAAGGATGTACGTGCTCAAGGATTTGGTAAAACAATTGGAGGGGATTGTTGAAACAATGAATACCAAAGGAAAAGGGCTAGGCTTTGAAGAGGTGAGTGTCCTAGTCGGTGACCTCTATCAACAGGCATAGAATGAATTTGATGCCTAGAATAAGTTAGAGGTAGACTTGAAGAAATATTTCCCTCTCCTCTAGCATAAGTAATCATAGTCTCCCCATTCTTTCATTCTTCCCCAAATTCTTCATTCCTTTATTATTTCCCCAAACTATTCAGGAATAGTCATTCTTTATTCATTGAGAAAATGTTCCTGAGGGTGGAGAACAGGCATAGTGTGGGGTGATGTTGGGCTCCTAAAATATTGGCTAAGTACAAGAATGCGCGTGGGTGTGTAAAGCTTATTTTAAGGAGGGCATGTAAGGAGAAATCACACGGGACATGGTTTTAGGAGGGTTTAGTAGAATTGGTGGCACACGCGCAAGCGCAAGGAAGAGAAAAGTTTTAGGGAATTAGCCATATTTGGCACATCGAGAAGAACACGAGGAAAGCATGACCCGAATGTGCATGCGGAGTGGATAAGGTGCCATCCTAGAAACTTGGTTCCCATGAAAGGAATATACCTTATGATAGAATATTCTAGAAGGTCATCATGGTGAAGAATGGAGAGATTGAGTGCAAAGGAGCATGCTTCCATGGAGGACCACTTGAACACTTAGCACCTGATCTACAACTTCAGTAAAGGCACGGTGGTTCTTGTTAGGGATATAAATACAAGTGCCCGATAGAGAAGGAGAGACTAATAATAAGAGAATGGAAAGAGGTGAAGCTATACAGAAATACTGTGAGAGTTCTATGGGTTTAGGTTAGAGGATCTATAGGAGTATGATGTATCAAGGGGATAGGTCTAAATTTTTTTATTTTTGTTATGAGGGGCTTAAGTCCAGTTCTTATACATGACATTAGTCTACGTACTATTGTATGGATCTGTGATAGACTCAATGAATGTACTGTGATTACCAAACGTATTTAATATGGTTATATGTGGTTCCAGTTTTACTTATATCCGTATGGATCGGTTTTATATATATTTCATGAGTGGGTGTAAAATCCTATGCATTTCCTTTTTGTTATGATTCAAATCTATGTTCTATAATGTATGGTTTGTTTCCATTCTCTTCACTTAAAATTTCTATCGTAAATAATGCATTCTCACATAACTCACATAAAGGAGGGTCTCGGTGCCCTGTGCATTCCTCTAGTGAGCACCCGGCCTCTATTTGGGTGATAGGTCGATGCATATGGGATTTCCTTTTTCTTTGAAAGGGTGTAAAAATGACTACATGATAAGAAATTAAGAAGATTACCACCTTTTACGAGGTCCACACTAGGTAAAAGGGTATTCTTATTCCACACAATAAGTGCATAAAGAAATGGTAAAGGACTACATGCTATACATAGTTTAACAAGCCAAAAATGAATTTTACCAAGGGCATATGTTCTCTTCTCAAAATTTGTAAATTTATCGCTTCATGAAAGTTTTTCTCTAAAGTAGTACACCTTATTTTATTTTTCTCAAATCCTAACAAAATTAATTTCAAAATCCACTCACTAGTTAGGATTATGATACCAAGATATGTGCTTCTACATGAACATAGATTATGATTCCATTGATAACAATGAATTTAGAACATAAATATCAACTGCTAATTCAATTTTCCGATAACTCTTTTGAAACATACAACTACACATTAATCAAGTAATAAACAAATTTTAACTTAAAATTTCAATAATCATTGTAATCCCATTGCATTACCCACAACTTGTCAAGTTTTTATAAACATGGTCATTGAAAATGATGGTATGGACATACCCCTCCCATATAACCTACTAACAAAACTCACAAGTCAATTCAAAGTTAGAGAAAGACAAAAATATGCATTTTCCATATTTAAATCAAGACAATTTTTCTAAATATAGAGGGTTTAAAGAGAGAAACTCACATTTTCATTTACACAATTGTTGTTATGCTAAATGTCTAGCATGTAAAATTTAAAATTTTGGTCATGACAACCTAATCCACACTTGAAATTCTATTTCCGGTCAATGTAAACCTTTCCTATGGATAGTATTTCAAATTTTTCACCCTCATTATCGTAAAGATGAATGTGATAACATGATTTTAAATCATGTTGTAGACACCGAAATCATGTCGTAATCACCTTCGTTCCCTAGTGTAGCCCTATAATCACTTTCTCATCCTCAACACCTTATCACCTACCTCCTGCACCCCACACATTTTAATTTAATTACTTTAATTAAATTAATGCCATTTACCTCCATACATATTAATTTAATTATTTTAATTAAGTTAATGACCTTTTACCCACACACATATCAATTTAATTACTTACATTACATTAATTCACTACCCTCACACACCTATTTAATATAATTACCTTTATTAAATGTACCTCATCCAACCACCCACATCATTTGACCCATTAACCTAAACCCTAAACCAATGTCCTAAATAAAACCTAACATTAGACCCATCCCCTCACCTCACAATTAAAATCCTCCTAAGATTGGTTTTCACCCCGAGGAAAAGAGGAGACCCTTATCAAATAGCGGAGAAACTTCCCAAGAAATTTTGGGGAACAACCCGAGATATCTCACCTAAACCGATGTCGGTTCACCTTAAACCGATGTTGGTCTACCCTAAACCGAAACCGGTTATACCAGAATGGACCAAATGGCCTATTTAGACCCATCTATAGCTTTGTGATACAAGTTGGAAAAATTTTGATCTTGAGTTCAATATCTTTAGACACGAAAGTAGAACAAAGATTAATATTGTGATTAACAAAGGCAACGAAATACACTGGCACAATAGTGAAACTTTCTTCCCAGCATCCTCCAAAGAACTTCTTCATTATTCTTTAGACCTATACCTCACAGAAGAGTAAGTATCCTCCTTCCATCTATTTCATTTTCTTATCATCATTTGTAGTATTTGTGGTAAAGGAACCTAGTCTTTTACCCTTTGTCCATTCCCTCTCTCCAGTTGCAACCACCTTCCATACCTAATCATCTTAATACTTGGCCCAATTTCCTATTTGACCTCCTCAGTAGTCTCAGACCTTCGCAACATATCTACACACCCTTTGTGATCAATCCCCACCTTCTATCCACTCCACTTTTTCCCCAAAACTCCAAAACCCAAACCTGTGTGATCCCACCACTTCGACTTAATCGCTGCCGTTATAGTAAAATCGTCATTAGTTTTATATAATCAGAGTCAGTCTCTATGTCACCTAATCTTTGTTAGAATAACAACCTGTTTCTGACATATACCTACTTGAACACCTATTTGACCTTCAGATCTATATCTAACCTAGCCTGTTAGCTCAGATTCACCTATAACCAACCTACTTGACCTCTAGATCTCCTTCTAGCCTAGCCTATTAGATTAGATCTAGCCTATTGAATTTTTATGAGATGCCTAAATCATATTAAACTGTAGTAGGACAACATTTACTTTATTTCAACATTGAATTGTTTTAAATAGTGGACTGACAGCCATCTAAGAAGTATCGCACTTCCGGGATCTAGCATATGCTAGGAATTCCACTGCATATATTGTTTAACTCTCTTTGGTGGTCTTGTTTTGGTTCTTATACAAGTAGTTCCTCCTAGCCAAAAAGAAGGTCTCACAATCACTTTGATTTATAATTTTAGATATATGGGCGCATACAACCTTCAACCATCCTAAAACATGTATTCCTCTTACCACCTTTACCTTATCTATTTCACAAGTACTTCTCGTAAAACTAAGAAATCAGTGAAACATTTTGGCACGCTGGTGGGACCCATTTAGGTTCCTTGCATCTTTCTTCATTTCTAGGTGAAAAATTGTGTGTGTTTGTTTCCCTCTAGTAGCATTCACATTAAAAATTTCTCCTTGGTAACATTCTCTTCTTTCTACTTGCTCTGAAAGAAAAATTTCTTTTAGTGTATTTAAAAACAACCTTCTTATTCTTGTTTTTCTACATTTTAGTGAAAGAGCACCCCTTTTCTTGTTCATCTATTTTTGTCATCGAATATATTACTTTTAATTTGGGTTTAAAACAAGTGCACTACATTTTGATTTAGCTCATTAGCTCACATTAATTGAGGGCAACCTAAATGCTTGGAAGTCATGACCAATCGATGGTTGACAAACGAATCATAGAAAAGCACTTCTATCCTTTTCTCTTTCTCTCGAGTCTTACTAAACCACACAAAAATTCAAAATACATACATTCTTAAATAACATCCTACTTGGAAGAAGTTATAGGTGATCACACGATCATGTTATAGTGGGCACCCAACTCACTGCTTTGTCAAGTCATACTTTAGAGTGAAGCCTGCCCTTGCCATAACATTCTTGAAACCTCATCATTTATAATTATTTCTTCGTAGGAAGCCTTCCTCACCAAAAAATTCTATTGTTTTGTTCATAACATTCAATCCATACAAATAGCATAAGTTGAACAAACGTAATAGAATAGGCACTCTAGGAACGTTCTTTCTTAGTGTTATGCTTGATTTTCATTTTGAGGTGAGAACTTTTGATCATTATTTTTGTCTTTCCTTGCACACTCCCAATCATATTCAGTGTATTCTGATTTTATTTGAGTGTGCTTGGACCACATCTACATCATTCTCAAACTTCTGGGTTTGATTCAACACCAGATTTTTAAATCACAACCATTTTTCTTATTCTCTGTTTCAATTTCACAGAATTCGACTCACGGTTATCCTTAATCGTCATCCTTTGGTTACATTCCAACCGGCATCGCTTAACCCAACCAACGTCGATCCAAGTATTTTTAGATACCTATCCGTAAGACACCTATTTCACTTTCTGAGTTGTAAAAGACTCCTATCACCTTTCATATTGTTGTTACTTCAATCACAGTCACCTTATGTCTCATCCTGTGTGAAAATTTTCAGTCTGGGACCATCATTTAATAGACTTTTTTTTTTTTCATAGTAACCGAAACCGATTAAGCCTAGTGGGCATCGATTTACCCAAACTAGCGTCAGTCACCCTGTGTTGTTTTACATCTCACCAGCAAACCTAATTCACTCACCATTAAGTGTTTTCCTAGTTATTTTGTGTTATGTGCCATTCAGATATAATATAGTCTCACCAAATCAGTTCCCACCCACATAGTTCTGACCCGTAGATAGGAAAGCACCCTTGTATTTCACACTAGTCGGGTACCGCTCCCACCTAGCCCTTCATCACCTAGTCCTTCACCACCTTCCATCTCATCATCCATGGATCCCAATCAACCTATCACCATTCCTACTGGTGACAAGGAGTTTTCACAACTCCTAGATCAGAATCCCACTACTTTGAGCCATTACCTCACCCATTCCTCCACTCGAGATGCCTCAGGTCAATTTATCTATGGCATGCATGTATCCTTATCTCCATCCCTAATGATTGCTTCTGGAATAACTTGAGGAGAATGTAAGAACATTTACTACTTGTGTAATAATTCTTAGAGCCCAATGAATAATCTCTCCCTCCTGTAAAATTGTTCCATCCTATCGTTGTTTTGATCGCCATTTGACCAAGAGAGCCCAAGGGTACACTATGTAAGGAGCAATTAATGGAGATAGGCATAAAATATTATTGAAAAATGAAAGGATTTGTTTCTTGAGGTTCCCTCTCTATTCAACTTTGTCTCGACCACTATTTCAAAGATCAAAGTGACTAAGGGGAGATCAAGAAATAAAAATACCTTTGGGATAGTGTTCTCCCATTGGTATCTAAGATGATTTGTCTTGAATCCTACTCCTTGGTGAACCATAATGTATTTACATCCATATCTGATAATTTTTCTCATGTGTGGTCACACATGATGAGTGCTAGGTGTGATGTAATGAATGATGTCATTTTGGAGCTTGAGTCCACAAGGTAACATGCATAAAAACTGGAGAGTGTTATAAAAGAGTGCAATAGCTCGATCACCTTCACTAAGTGTAAATTCATCCTTAGAATAAATCTTGAGTTCCTTTCAAGGAATAGTTCAAAAAGAAGTTGGAGAACCCATTTACTTAAATGAGGATACCTTAGAATCTATCATGGAAATTATAGGTTCCATATCTAATACCAAAAGAGATCACAAAATTTGGTTCACATAGTGTAGAACACTCAATGACATTCTTGAGACTTGGGTCAGTGTTTTGGAACATGTGTACATTACACAGTTAGAGAAGGTTGTCTTTAGAGTGCCACGGTTCAACAATGAGGTCAAAGACAAGGATTTCATTACTAGAAAATTTCCATAGGGTACTATGAGATATGGATCTTATTCATTAAGGCTTCTTCTTCCTCAACATGATCATTTCTCTTCTTATTCTCTCTCTCTCTCTATGTTCTATTTCTCCATTGGGAAATGTACTTTTTGGATTTTTCATCTTATTCACTTAAGTGACATTTAATTTTTCATTGTAAAAGTTCCTTTTAAATTAATAAGAAAGGGTGTTATTTTTTATTCTTAGAGGAATGTGAAAGGTCACACGTGGTGGGAATATAAAATTTCATGTGGGGGTAGATGAAGAGACCATTTTAAATATATAAATTGGAATGGATTCTCCATTCCAAAGGGTTATATTTTCTTGGTTGATAGCTTCCATTATCTTACTATAATTGTTCTATCTCCTTGTCTTATGTTTTCCCCTCCATCTCAACTTTACTCCATGAGCATGGTTACTTATGAAATATTAAGAAAATGAACTTGGATTTATTTATTTTGTTCCTCTTTCCTTGACATGGTGTCTTCTCATTGTTAACTTGGAAATATTATGGTTTTATGTCAATAAAATCATCTTGTTATTTATTAAGTAAAACCACAATCCTCACTTTCTCCCCTCTCTCCATACACACACCTTTCCTCCACCTCCTTTGTACACATGTTTAGTGGAGTATTCCTTTGTGATACCCATTTGAGATGCCACCAATGATGGTTATTGTAGTGTACATATTAACTATTTTCAATAAGTGGAACTGCCCCATTCCTAAGTAGAAGGACCTAGTCATAGAGCATTGGTAAAAAGCCATAATTTTCATTTGTGAAAAATTATTTTTCCGGCGATTATAGATGCCCACCGTGGTGTATATTTTTGTCTTTCACCCTATTGGTACCAAAATATACACCACCTTGTGAGCCCGAAACATTTGTAATCTGAGTTGGATGCTTAGAGAGAATCAGACCAAAGATTTAGTCATTTTTATAGCTAGGGATATATTTGAAAGATTCTTGGAGACTTGACTTGGGAGGGATTGGATTGCACTCACTAAGGGGATGACCTTCACTCCTACTTGAGGTTTCACCTTTAACCAGGGTGAGAGGACCCATTTTTTAACTTGTTATAGTGTAAAAGATGGATGAATTTGATGTATCTAAGATTTCTCTTGGAGATATGAAAGATAGTCCTAAATAGACATGGTCAATGCAAGCATTATTTAAATCTCACGAGTTGTGACACTAAGTAATACAAATGTCTTTCAAAATGGGATTCAAGATACTTTAGAAAATGTAAACCTTATCTTGCTTTTGCATATTTATGGAAAGGGAAGGAAGAAATGTTGAAGTCCCTTTACAAATGCTTATAAGTAGGAAAAGGATGGGTAATTTAGAAGGATTTAATGGGTATAGATCATAATTTTTGTGTATGAATGGGAGATCAAAGAAGAATAAATTTGATTATACAAGTCTCATAAGAAAACCTTTAAAATGTTTGGAAATTAACCCAAGGAAAGAAAAATACATCACACAACTAATATCATCCCTTTAATCAAAAGGTATGCACTCATGGAAGCCCAAGAGTACACGATTTCACATAATCTTTGAGAGATTAAACACAAAAGATCATGTTAAATTATCAACAAAACATTAACAGATCTTGTTCAACTATGCTTAATATACAATCAAAATCTTCTCAACTAAACATAGGCAACATGAATTTAAAACTATTTATCACACGAAAGAAAGAAATCTCTATTTATGTGGATAGTTTCAAAAATTCCACTAATCAAGACAAGATCTAGTGTAATTCAAAGGAACCATCAACATAATATTGCAACATGGAGGCAAGTAGTTGATTTAAAGTATTCTAACTTAAAGAACAAAGATAACATTGCTCGAGAGATAAACTATATTTAATTTAAAGAAATTCAAATTTCTCAGCAAGGGACTATAAATCCTATGGCCTAAATGATTTCTAATGATTTTACACTCACAATAATCTTGGCATGAGAATGTTTAGAAAAATTAAAATAAATCACGGATGATCTCTCGATTTGATTCAGGTTTTTCAGAAAAGTACAATTAGTTTTGTTACGTTTTCTCTAAGAATCTAGAAACATTTAACCCCCTTCTCATATGAGAACATTTCTCTCGTATATATACAAATCCATTTCTCTCTCTTTCCTTTTCTTTTACTCCCCAAAAAAATGTGAATATTCAAAAGAATATTACTCTTTTTCACACACGATCCGATATACTTATTATTCTCTTTGAAAATACTTTTCTTTCGTGGTGCCATGTGGAGGGATTACAAATGATTTGTATTTTTCATTCTCCTAGAATGACTAGGATGCCATGTCACCTTTTTAGCATCATTTGTTTAATCATTTATTTTTTAGGTAAGTTGAGGGACTTTTTGATGAATTTTTTAGTACCCAGATGGTTTTATTTGATGTTTAATCATTCCCACCTTTTGAGAATCTACCTTGAGACACACACACTCGTTAACATATCTTTCTAAGCTGAGTGTTTCCACATGGATCAAGTCACATCAGGCCAATCACTCCCTTTTTTGAATGATGTCAGTCTCTTTTAATTTTATTTCCTTCATGTGGGTATCACAAAAATCTCAGGAGTCACCTCACCATGATTTTTCTTAGTTCAACTTTCTAGCCTCATATTTCCTATAAATTCACATCATTTCCATTACAAACTCACATCTTTTCTCTTGAGTGCAAGAGGCTTGGTGATATTTTATCTACAATATGACAGGAACATCATTAGCATATAAATTGAAATACATCTTTGAATACTTGCACTCAATTTTTGATTTATCAGGCCCAAATGAAGCATTTGTGAGAATGATATTTGGGATTGGATCCTGAAGACTACAGTGGTCCATTAACATGTCGAGCTATTCGAATATCATTTATATGAATATTGATTAGATCGAGTCTTGTGTTCTCTACCTTCCAAATGTTGTATTTTCACCTCTTCAAGTTAGATACGAGAGAAAATTCTTGAGGTGCTGAAATTGCTTTGGCTCAAGAGAAGGCCTATTTGTAAAGGTGCATTTTAAAACACATATCATTTCATCTATTGTGATGGATTCACCAAAAAATATATTCCTTTAGAATATTATGTTCTTGATGAAGGTATTTATATATATACCATGCCTACTCTCTTTCATAAGATGAATGAATTGGAGCAACATGTTTCAATTATGGAAAAGAAATCAACAAGGAATATGTCTTCGCAGCCTCCTGGGACATCACCAATATTTATGGATAAATGTAAGGGTGAGTCTAGTTCCAAAATCCCTTCTCCATCTAGTCCAAGAATAGTTTTATTTGCACTTCTAACATTATCATGGACCTCCAATCCATCTTCCACCTTCAAAGCATCAGGGAAGAAGGATTTTCCTAAAGGTGGTCTAGACCTTACTAAGTGGGTTTCCTCATATGAGAGGAGATCAAAATTGATTAGTTTTCTGGATGGTCCTGTAATAAGTATTGAGGAGCTTATGTCCTTGGGAAAGTCTCGTAATTTAGCGAGGGGATATTGTGTTTATGAAAATGGTGATTGGAATGGAATAATTTTTCGTAGAAAGAACATGATTTTGAAAAAACTTCCTCTTTGCAAAGAGAATTTTGTATTAGTAGAAGATTAGGTAATTTCTCTTAGTTTCTATCGGATGTAATATCAAGAATGTATGTGAACCTTTTCCTAGGTTGGGGCCCTAATAGAACCCCATTCTTATTTCCTTTTTCAAAATGAAAAATATATAAAATGTTACAATGAATTTCATGTTAAAATAGACATATGATCTTATTAAAATGAAATGAAATTCTACTTGAATTTTTAAGTAATACATACAAGATAGGAAACTATAATTTAAAACAAAATGTAACTATTACTATGAGTGAAAGTAATAGTTGAAAAACAAGTTCGTTAGAAAAAGAAAGCCTAAAATTTCTCACAATCTAGCATGATCATCATCTTCTTCCTATTTTGGCTATCTTTCTTTGTATGCATTATACCTTTGAAATTTTTTATCAGATTTTTTTCGTTAGGTCCCAAGTGATATTTGAACATCGGTGATGCTTATTCAAGTATATCAAGACATTTGGACTTTTTGGCTTATACTTCCTCAATTTCTTAGTCATCTCAAAAATCTTGTTCTCAACAAAGATGAGTCTTTTGATAACCTCATATGAACAAGGTTCCTCCTTGATGCACTTTTCAAAGAATTGAGTTAGGGTATTAACTTATATATTCCCATAAGTAATTTTATTCTTATAAAATACCATCTATTCTATTATGTTTTCTATGTTATCAATAGTCTTTCCTACCCATTCCTTCTCAATTACTAACTTTTCTTTAACCTGATTTACAACTTCCACCTTGATTCTAGCCATATCTTCCATCACATTTGAGTCCCCTTTTCTTCAGGTGGCACTATTCCCTCATTTTATAGAAAATCCTCATCAAGATAGTTTATTGTTTCAAGTTTAGGAAAAATCCCCTCCCAAGAATACAATTTACTTTCACATTGCTCAAGAATTTCATTAATGTCATTGAGTGTTTTGGTGAATTCTCGCATACCCTTTTATTACGTTCTCAATTACCTCCCTTCCTTATGAGACAAGACCTTGATCCATTTATCTATTTCTTTAGATTTATTCATAGCCTTTTCTATTTTATCCAACATTTGAGGGGTGATGAGTGGAAACTTCTTGATTTCCTTATGCAGTCCCTACTAATTTTTGCAAGAATGAAGTCAATTTTTTTATCTACACTTTCAGTTGCTTTTTAGATTTTTATCCTCATGAACCTTTTGTAGTAGGAATTTCAACTCGCCATTGTAACTTATTTCTTTAATGATTTTTGGTAGGCCTTCCCAATTGGATGTGTTTGATATCATAATCATTTTCTATAATATCATCCTTTGACTTGCCTTGGTGAGGATTTGTAACTTCCAAGGTCCTAAATCCATGTTGGTCTATATGTGTTTTAGTAAGAATTTTTCTTTTTGCAAATATTTTTGGGCTTTAGGAATGAGATGTTGGTGATAAATAAAACTTCCTTCTATCCTATTTTAATAAGTCCTCCTAACCATCCATTCATAGGGGCATTCCCTTTTTTCTTCTGTAGAGTCTCATAATATAGCACCAATTATTTTGATGTTTCTCCCACCCTAAAAATTTTCCTTTCACTTTCCAAGGTCACAACCCCGTTGACTTCCCTTTTGCTATGTTTTTGACTCGTGGGTGAGTGATATCTTTTGGATTCTTGCGACTCACTTATTTATCATCTTGTACTTTATTATATGTAGAGATCACATGTTTATTTAATGTTTCCTTAGACCTTTAGTAGGAGTGGCCACTATTCTTGTATCTACATTCTTTGATGAAATAGTTGTCACATTTGTAATCTCATTTAGAATATATTTATCTTAAGTTGGAGCTTTGACTAGTTCCTTGTCTTTGAAAAATATTCATCCCTTATAAGTGGTTGTTCGATGGATGAATCTTTTTAGATCTGATATTCATCCACTTTATGCTTTGTAGGTTGAGCTTTAGGTCGTGATTCCTTATTTTTACTTTTACTTTCTTAGAGATGATTCTCAATAGGTTTGCTAACTTATTTTGACACCTCATCTATGAATTATTTCATGACACTTGTCTCTTGAGAGACCTCACCTTCCTTGACTTCCTTTCAATCCTTTGGTGGATGGTTTTCAAAGCATAGAAAACACCTATTACAAATGTTTTATTTAAAATTTTTTGAGCTATTATTTCAAAATGCATGACAGAGGTCATGCCTTCAATTTGAGTATGTTGGGTTGATCCCCCAATCTTACACTTGATGCTTGATGAAGATATTGAATATGAATTTATTGTTCAAGAACAATTACACTCTCAGTTGTATAAGTTTCAACATTTACATCATCCATTTCAAGTTCAGGCATTTCTTTAAGTAATTCAACTATCTCATTAGCCACTTTTGATTGTTTTTCAAGATGTTCAATCACTAGTTTGTTTTACATTTGTTCCTTCATAACATCACCTGATTAACTAGACACATGAGCACTATCAACTATTCCTAGAGTGAATACAGATGAAATTACATTTGATGGTGTTCCAACAAGAGTGGAGTGAATACCTCCATGAGTTTGAAATGGAATTTCCTATTTTACAAATGTGGCAACCAATTCCTCTTGATCTTTGGTGAGTGGGGTTGGATCAATAACTTTAGGCTCTCTATGTTTATGCTTTTTAGATACATGACCACTTCCCTTTATTGAAATACTAGTGTCCCTCACCAAAGGTTGTATTATCTTAATTTTCTTCTTAGTTTTCTCAAAGTTCCTGAGGTCTGGTGCTTCTCTTTCCTTGGTATTCTATGATTTGCATTGAATATCAAGCACCTGCTAAGGATCCCCTCATCATCTTTCCAGTGTTGGATGATCCTGGTAGTACCTTTGAGGGAACTTTTGCTGTATTTAAGCCTTCCACCTTTTCTTGGATTGGCACTACTTCAGTAATGGGGGCATATTACATATCCTTTAAGAGTATTCCCTCGGGATTTTGAATCAAAACATTCTTTGAAGTTCCTATTTTACTTATTGTTGATGTCCACTCATCAATAATATTAGTGTTAGGATTCTTACTTGGTAACCGAGGAGCTTGACCATTCAAGAAATTTATATTGTCTTCTCCTTCCTTCAATAGAGGGATATCTTCCTCTAAAACCTTCAATTCTCTGAAATCCTTTTTAAAAATTATATTTTATAGAGATAATTTCAAGCCATTTCAATTCAACTAATTCAATGTTCTCCTTAATATCGCAAAATTCTCATATGATGGTCATTTGATTCCGTATCTTTCCAATGTATAGAGCCAATTGATTTAGACTCAATATTTTGGTCATGGTAATATTTCCCAACCACATCATTATCATCTACCATCCCTTGGGGTACTACAAGAATCTTGAAATCAATTATTTTCCTTAAGGTCATTTTGGAGTAGTCCCTTAGTTTGAATTCTTCTTCATCTATGTAATTCATCATGTAATCCTCAAAATGAGGCTCATGATCTCCTATGCTAAAAACCCACCAAATGTCATAATTAAGCATGGGTGTGAACTTATCCATTGAAAACATCTTCATTTATTCTTCCATCAATTTGGATTTTATTATGTTTTGGCATGAATATTTGCTAATCCGAAGTGGGAATTTTATGTTTGTTTTGTGCCTTTCTGCAATCTTTTTGTGCACAATGAACCATTTATCTCGATAATTCTATTAAATCCCACATTTCATACATATATATAGGGAACTTACAAGGTTTTCCATTAAATACGCTTACCCTAAAATATATAAAGAATTTGTATTGTATAAAAATGCAACCATACTCCAGAATTACTTCCTAGCACTAGCAGATAGTCTATAGTGTTCCCACTCTAGTTTTAAAAGACATGTTATAGGGGAAATGAAAGCATCATTTACTAACCTGACATTCCCTTTTTAATCTATCCAACCTTAATTGTGGGTATACATCATACACCCTATGATCTTAAAAACTTGCTTGTAATGGGAGACCTGGAAATGATTTAAAGCAAGCAATGTTATAGATGAGATAGGACATCATATAGAAATTGATGTTAACTAGATTACCTGTGTTGATCTTTATAGTTATTTTCATAGGTTGAGCATGAATGGATGTTAATATGAATCTAACCTAACAAGAATTTCCTTGTTCCTCTAGGATAACCATTATAAAATGGTAGGCACATCCACTCTTGAAAATCATTAGACGGTTTTAACCCTTCCATTTTTCTTAATAGCACAATGAGGTCCTCAACTTCATCAACAAACATGGCCCTAGTTAATCTCTTGGGGATTATTTTAACAGATGGTATTTTGTCTTTTAACCATTGGGAATTTAGCATTATAACATATTCATCATGCCTCACCTCATAATCATCCCGTGATAATTCAGCATGTAGCAATTATCAGTTGATCCAATCTTGGTAACCCTAAAATTTTCCTAGAAGCCTCTATTGATAAGTTTATCTCCATGTGTCCACTTCCATCTAATAATTATTTCTTCTTTGGGTCATAATTTTCATCACACAACCATACGAGCTCAGGGGATTGTATGGATGGTGGGAAGGCAGCCACTATGAAAATGTTACTGGCATCAATGGTTATCATCCACCTACCTTTTTTGGGATCAATCGGCCTCCTCCTGAAAATAATGTAAATCATAATTTAATAATTTTTTGTCCACAACCTTATCTAAATCACTGGAAATGCTAGAACTTATGTGGAAACCCAACGCTAGAGATCTCATCTTGTGAATTTTATCTTTCCTTCTAATCCCAATTTGAGTACCAAGAATTAATAGGGAAAACAAGTACTTACCTATTTATCTATGAGCTTTGTGAAGTTATCCTCGATTCCTTACTTCCAATATCTTTAGCTTAATTTAACCTCTTTTTATTCAAATTTTCTTCTTCCTTTTCAAAAATTCTTATAGCTAGGGCACCCGGATATTTTGTATGCAATGACAACAATTTGAAATATTTGAAATCTTCTAAAAATATGCCTTAATTCATGTAAAAAGACATTCTAGCGGAAGCCATAAAGGCATTACATACTAGTCATCCAAATTTCTTCCTTCATTTTAATGTGGACCATTCATGTGGCTTGATCAGTGCTTTACGGGCTTAGGGAATCTTTTTACACATTTGCATTACCTTTCAAATGAGTGCAAGTTTACAAATTTAGCTCAAAATCCACCCTCTTGATTTTTTTGAGAGGATGACACCTGTCTGAATCTTAAGAGTGAAAATTTCATGGGACTTATTTGCTTTTTTGTCTATTTTCTCGAGTGGGTGTAAAACTGCAAAGTTGACCCAAGCATCTACCTATTAACTTTGCATAAAGAACTGACATGTGTCCTTTATCGGGATTGGAGGCATGATTGTACTTTACATTATATTGGGTCTTTGGTGAAAAATTTCACTAATAATCCATTTCCCCACTCCAATCATATCTAAACATGTTTTCTTTTTACCAAGCTGAGCTTTCTTTAAATTTTTCATTTGTAACTCAAATATTTCCTAGAATATTTCGTCGAGTTTCAGGGTTTGGATTACATTCTATAGTTATTAATAAATTTATGTAATTTTGCAAACATAACCCATCGTAGTTCCACCAATTATATCATGTCACATATCTTTTGGTGATGGAGGAAAATATGCAGTTTGTAGTGAAGATCTAAGGGATGATATACAAGAAGGATTTACATGGTTAAACACAAAAAATCATCAATTTCTTCACAGGGATCTCTCAGGGATGACATTATTATCACATTCCTTGACCGAAAAATAGGATTCACAACTTAAACATGAGATTTCATTTGTATTCAACATGATTTCATTCTTCAAGCATACATGTTTTTAACATTGACAAACCAGTTAAGGAAAATTTTTGAAGGCACACTCGGGATAAAAGGGTGAGATCAAAATGAGCACTATCATTAGCTTCGACTGGGATGGGCACCCCTTGCGGGTGCCACAAGAACCACATGAACAAAATGTCATACAAACCAAGTGCCTTAATCCATTAGGAAAAGTAGTCATTCGAAACATACAAAATGTCTAACAGAGAAAACACACTTCATAAAAATACACCAAAACACCAAGGAAACTCGGTCACTTTGTAGACCAGAAAATGAAAAGAGAAAATAAAATAAAAAAGGAGACTCCAAAAATCAGACACTCCAAATTCTTGAGGTAAAATATTACATCTCTATACCATGTAGAATTAAGCATCTTATCTTGGATGTCCATATTTCCTTCTTTACCTTCATTGATCTCCATCACTTAAAAGTTACCTTCTACCATTAAATTTTCCATGCCCAAACCCCTAACCAATTTGGTTGTCTGTATGTCCATGTCATACTATTGTAATTTTTTTATGCACCGACACCTTTTGTTGGATATTTCCATCTCGAGATAGGATATCCTTTACCATTATATGATGAACATAAGCTATAATATTTAGACTCGGTATGTATGGCTCGAAAACTTTAGTTTCTCGAACTAGTGCAAAATATTTCTTTTCCATGATGGTGTATTTTTATTCAAATCTTTGCAAAGCTTTTCTAAAAAAGGAAATAGGTCTCTCATTCCCTTCATCATCCTTTTGCAATAATATAGAAGAAATTGTGTTCTCAGAGGCAAATTTAAAAAAATTGGAATACTTTCCTATAATATGGGCTAGTTAGAATAGGTGCATTCTTTAATGCTTCCTTAATCCCATTATAATCTTGGATAACCACTTGTTCCCACTTGATAACCTAATATTTGTTTAACATGCTAGTAATGAGGATATTTATCAGAAAATTTTAAAATGAACCTCCTAATAAAATCGATCTCTCCAAACAAAGACTAGATACCCTTTTTATGTGGGTATGGGAACTTTTGCAATGACGCTCTACTCTTTCATGATCTATCATGACCCCTTATTTAGATCTTTGTATGATCAAGTAAATTTTCCTTTTGAACACCAAAGTGAAATTTCTTGGGATTTAATCAGATCCCATACTCTCTGCATCTTACCAACATTTTCTCCACATGGCTGTGGTCACTTCTCTTCTTGGAAAACACAGTTACATCATCTTGATACACAACAATAAAATCATTAATGTAACCTAAAAAAGAAACATCCATGGCTCTTTGGAAAGTATCCCCAACATTCATCAAACCAAATGGAATTCTCACATATACATATGTTCCCCATGGGGTGGTGAAATAAGTTTTAATCCTCTCTGATTTTTTCACCACTACTTGATTATATCCTGAGAAGCCATCTAGAGTTAAGAGTAATTCAAATCCTCGACCGGATCAGATGCAACATGTTATCCATATTAGGTAATGGATAATTAATTTTGATTGAGATCTTATTTAGGTTTCTAAAATCCACATATTTTCATGCAAATGTGCAACAAGAAAATTGACAATTTTTCGAGCATGACAATGACACTCTTGTGTTGAAACTTTCAAGTTTTACCTTTTCGAGACACCCCACATCTACCCATTCTCAGCACCAGCCTTACCAAATAATTTCAATGACCTCCCAGTGGATGTTAACTCATTCCCCTAGGTGAATTAGGAAATTCAAGTCAACCCCTAGGTGATTTTAGGAGTTCTTGAAAAATACTATTTTTGGGCAGTGTTGGGAAGGGCTACCACTAGCCTTCCCAAGATTGATGCACCCTCCATGGAGTAGAATAGAGGAGAAAAAAACATGGATATGAATTGAAGGTCTAGTAACATCATGGAATTGATTTTGGAAGATTTAGGAAATATTTGGAGGAGTTGGGGCAATTTCATCAAAAATAGGGTTCACAGGCCTAGGCAATGCACAAGGTCAAAAGAGCTATTGTACTTCAGAAGTGATTCCAGAAACTCCATATAGATTTAGGAGATAAATGAGACATCATAGTAAAGGGAATTCAAATATGTACAAATATTTTTCACAAAATTTTTGCGTAATAGGTTTATATCTAGTTTTTTCCATGCTTAGCTAGTGAGATAGATCAAAATTCTGATTCTTTAGGGCTTAAATGGAGGAGTTAAGAGTTGATATACCCAAAATTTGATTAATAAGGAAATTTTAATTCAAGTTCATATAATATTTTTCCAAAATATTCCATCAGGAGCTTAAGATATCATTTTTTCAAGTTGCCCTCAAGGTGAGCTTCCTACAGTTAGTCAAATTTTGATGAGGACACGTGTTAGCTATAGAATCCTCACACAATTTGATTTCCATTTCATCCCTAAAGCTAAAGAACATGAGGTATAGTAAAATTCACTAAGCCTTAATATGCCTTCTAGTCACACAACCTTTTGGATCACCAGTTCAGCCCCCAGGTGCTTACCAGAGCCTATCCCCTTACTCGTTTAGATCTTGACAAGTGGTGCAACCTGGCATGATGTGAAAAATGATTACCCTTATGTACCACTTGGAAATGGAGATGAGGGAAATTAAAATACAACTAACCCCTTGTGGCCCTCAGGTCATCAATGTGACCATCCACAATGCAAATTTCCATCCCTCAGGAGCTAATTGGAGCCAAATGCACACCATCGGATGCCCACCAAGTGTTAGCTCCGGGAGAAATGTGAAATTTTTGTCCCTTTTTTCCATTAATGCTTGAGGGACATAGGGGATAGGAAAATGTTCCTAGCCCTAGGTATGCCTCCTGGTTCTTCATACAACCAACTTCTAGTCCTGTGTGCTTTTCTTAAGTTTATAGCCCTAATGCTTAATCGCTGGATTTCAGCCAAGTGTCGCGTTGAGGTACAATGTGAAATTTGATGTCCCTCTCATCCCTTAATGCGTAAGGGACATCAAGGACATAAATTTTTTTCCCACCCATGGTATGCATTTTTAAAATGCTTTAAAGATGACACTTAGCTTTATTTCCCACCACTTCTTCTTCTTCACAACTTTGTACATATCATAGTTCTATTCATGCTTACACTCACCCACCATTACTACCCCAAACTAGCTCCCCATGGCCAAAAAAATATCCACTCCATCGTGGAAAATTTTAGTGGTGATTTTTCGTAAACTCACAAATATTAGGGATTTTGGAAATTGGAAATGGTAAATTTTTAGCAGTCGGTTTCCACCTACTTCACCTAAAATTCCCACCAAAATTCATTTGTATGGTTCATTTTTCCTACTATTTATATGTAAAAATTAACTTATGCATGTATTCATTGAGGTATAACATATAGTGTGGGGTTGTAGGGGGTACCAATTTAATACAGACATCTAACAAAGAGCATTTATCCATCTAACTTAGGTTGGATGGACAACTATTTTCTATCATCCAAACTAGGTTGGACGATATACAATGGTAGGCCATCGAACTGGGTTGAAAATTGTCCATTGTCTATAGTCTAACCCATCCCTCTAACCTAGTCATCCACCCTAGATTGGATGGAAAACAATGGATAGTTGTCTAACCTAGGTTGGATGGATGGATTAGATGAAATACAATAGAAGGTCATCTAACCCATGTTGGATGGAAGAAAATGGATGAATTTCAACCAGCATTGGATGGCTAACCATCATTTTTCGTACAACCTAGGTTAGACGTCATCCAACCCAGGTTGTATGACAAAAATGGATGGTCATCCAACCCGGGTTGGATGGCTGTCCATTGTCTTCTTATAACTTGAGTTAGAAGTTATCCAACCCAAATTATATGGAGGATGATGGATGACCATCCAACCCAGTCAGATTTTCCATGAAACGGTTTTTTAGAAATTCTCCATCAATGCAAAAGATGATTTTGGAGATTCGCCACCCATTCTAAAATATTTTTTTGGAGGGGGATATTAAAATGAACCTTTCACTCCATGAAAATAAATAGGTTTTAGAGGAAGGATTGATCGAAAGAGTTAAAGAAATGAAGAATGAAGGAGAAGAACAAAGAAATTAATCAAAACCCCATTGCCGTGAGACGAAGATTTCAAACATATATTGCAAACCGATTGCATGAATCAGAGAATCATTTGCCACTTTTTTAGTATTCTTGAAGGCCATAAAAATCACCTACATACCTCTCATTTGTAGCAAGGAGTGTTCGCAGTGAAGAAATCTCCCTCTTGGTCCAACAAAGACAAAATTCAAGTTTCCGTCAAACCGACAATCGGTTTGAAGAGAAATTTCATAGGTAGAATGAGAAACAAAAACCCATATCAAAAATATGATTTTTTCATGAATAGAGTAGAAAAATAAACCTGAAATTTTTAATCTCCATTAATTCTTTCCATGTCCGGAACTACCGCTAGGTAAAAAAATTGAAATTGTGAAAGCCAAATAACAAGTGATTGGGTAAGCCTAAGATTTAAGAGGGGTGATATTGGGAAATAACCCATATCACAAAACTTATTTCCACCATGATCCGACCACCAAAAGATAACTTTCCAAAAATTAGTAGGTCTTCTACATGGGAAACTGCTATTTTGGGTAAGTCACCAACTGAAGAAGATGCAAAAGAGGCGCTAAAAATGAAGCGGTATTATAGAAAAAAATCATTGAAATGGAAATGGTCATCTTGGTCCAGAATTGAGACTTACTAAAAATAGAAATTGGTCTCACAAACACCTCCTAAAAATAACAAATTGGCCCAGAAGTTGAGAGGAACACAAGGAGAAAGAGAAATTCAAGTTGCAATATCCAATTGAGGTTCAAAGGAGCTGATTTTTCATACTTACTAAAAATAGTAAGTCATCTCATTGGCACTTACTAAAAATAGTAAGTCATTCTAGAGGGTGAATTTCACGAAGGAGGATCCTAAGAGTCTAACATTCAAAATGGTAGATGTAATCGGAGTTCACGAAGAATTTCCACACTTACGAAAAATAGTAAATTGACTTTTTGAAATATTAAGAACTAGGGAACCATGAAGTACACATGGACATGACAGAAGCCAATAAAACCTTTCACTTCTGAGTATGAGATAGAAGAAAATGATGTATCATATATGGACTTCAATGATCTAAAGGCTCACATGATAGCCAAGGAAATAGGGAATATTGAAGACCAAGTATTTACAAGTGGATTGTTTGCACTCTGCAGGACACCTTGTGTATATACGAGAGGTTTTAGTTTGTCTTGGCCTACTCACACCACTATGAGTCTGAAACATGAAAAATTTGAGATGACAATGGTCGATAAATGGCATTCATTAATCCCATAACCATCTCACTCACTCTATAAATTCCAACATCACCTAGCATGGTTGTCATCTCAAAAATGAGACGTGCACGAGATGGAAAATATGGATGCATATGTGCAAGGGGTTACACTAGGATCATGGATGAAGACAAGGAGAAAACCCTCAAGGATTCTAAAAACACTTTTGAGATGTGAGTTTCAGGAAGGCTATTTAGATGCAATCACTCTCCTCAATAGGGTGATGGGAGAAGCGAACACGAGAGACTTCCAAGATTAGATGGGCCTTTTCATCTTGATGGTGACTGAAGGAAAGAAGAGAATTGATTGGGGGTAGATCATCGGTGACAATATGCATTTGTAACTAGTTCAGGTGCCCATGAAAAATAAGTTCGACATGACTTCTTACTTGGTATATTTTCTCGTTATCTCAAGATCATTCAAGGGATTGGTTCTCACACGAATATTGCTTCCATGGTACCGCATTCAAGAAAATTCCACAATTGGTGATGGAGGAAATCCATAGGCCATTCAACAACATGAATGATGCATTCACGATGTACGTAGTCTGAACCTTGGAGGGTGATTTGGAGGCAAGAATTTTGTTACAAGAAACATCCTTAATTAATAAATATGGCTCTTATTTCATACAATTCTTGACTTTATCCTACCTGCGAGTTACTAGCTTCGAACAAGCTCCACTAAGGTTTCCTAAGTACCTTAGTGACCACATTGTACTATTTTTGCTTAGGCAACTCATATAGGTAAAAACTAGGCTCGAGAAGATAGAAAAGGAAGCTAATTTAATTCCCCATCTCTCTCAGGATATTCACATGTAAGAATGCGAATGATGCATCTCATCTGGAAGATACATTTGCACATTTGACTCTGTATTCCTACATTTTTAGGCCCAATTTTGACATTTGAAATGATCCGATTCTATCCATGTCTCATAATTACACCATGATATGAAAATTGAGGACTATTGGGCCAATTACATTGATGAATTTGAAGTACAAGAAAAGGATCATATGAGGATGAAAATTGATGAGATGAAGAAATTCAAGTTCTCTTGGTATGAAGATATTTTTCAAGATGATGGGACATAAATGTATGATCCTAAGTATGTGACGGTTAAGGTTTCTCCATTTCCTCAAGTCAACTGACATGTTTGTGAGTAAGGGGATATAAAGGAACGAATTGAGAAGGTGGTCAAGAGAATGAGAGATTGGTTCCAAAGAAAGAGATCCATGATCATCCAATCACGTGGTATCCCCACAAGTAAAAATAAGCCTCTTAGAAGTCATCATCAAAATTCGTGGAAGTTTCTTCAAGTTCAAGGAACTCTAGAGAAATTTCTAAACAAAGATCCATAGAATTGGAGACTTCTTCTCATGGAAAGTCACCAAAGAGAGACATGACAAAAGAAGAATCAATTGTAATAATGTAAGAGGAATATCTAGTTGCGGAAGTGTGAGAAGAAGATCTAGTGGTAGAAGCACAAGCATAGGGAGAGCATGTAGTTTAAGATCTATTCTTCAAACCACCATAGGAGGCCTCACCTATTTTCAAAATGAATACCTCCCTCACTCAATATATGCCTCCTCTTCCAGAGCAGGGAATGATTGGCACACTTTTCATAGATCTAGAGTCCAATGAAAGGATCCTATGGATGCAGGAAATAATAACACTTGATACTCACACTGTTCAACAAGTGTTAGCCCTTGATTTATCAACTATTTCCTCAATCGATAAGGAAAATAAAAGGAATTTTACACACACGTCATTGTGGTTCTATAATAAGAAATGAGTAATCAATATATTGAATTAGCCCACCAAAAGTGATCAATCCATTGGATGAGATTTAACAAGGTACACCTACTCATGAAGGGGATTTACACATGTATCAACAATCTTCACCGACGTGGTGATGAGAAAAAAGAATATAAGAAGAAGATTGATGAGCTAAAGGAACAGTGTGAAGAAGTTGAAGAAATTACACCCATAAGAAACTTTAATACATAATCTATCAAGAGGACACATGAGATCACGATGAAGGGGTGATCTAATAATGAATGGATCAGTTCAATTTCCAAAAAGGGAAATTCAATGCTCCAAGAGGCAGTCAAGCTCTTCATCTACATGTGTGCAACTGCAAATAGGATGCGGACACTTAAAGAAGATTTGGAGAAAGAAAGGGATTACTAGGAACCTCTGGGTCTAGTGGTAAATGAAATGAGCAACACTTGCCCTCAAGAATTGATCAACACGAAGGTTTTTAGAACTTCTTATGAATAATTATCACACATATGGTCAAGGGCCTTGACAATATCTAGATAACAACATACCCCATTTAGTATGGCAATAAACAATGACCACATTTATTATGAAGTATTTACTGGGATAGGTTGCCATTGTACTACTAAACCTTTTACATATCCTATCACTGACACTTCTCTTGAATCCATGGCTTGGAATTTTCCAAAATCTTCTCTCGACCTTTATGTTTAGTTCATTCATAACTTCAAGGGGCATCACATTACATGAATCTCCTGAATCAAACATACAGTTGTGGACAAGTCTATCTTTTAAAATCAAAGTAGTAAAAAATGGATCCACATCAAGTTGAGATTATACCAAATGAGTGCCTAAATATATCTCAGGTGTTCCCCAAAATTTCCATTTCTTGGGGCTCTTCTAACTCTGTAATAACACGGGAAGATCCACATTGTTAACCTCCTTACTTGTGGCCACCAACTCCTCCTTGATTTCTAAGTATTGAAATGGTCTTCTTCTATGCTCAAGAATTCGAACATCTCAACAATTGGCACAAGTAATATTGATCGACTCAAACTTTGAGCCATATCACAAGGTATATACATAGGTAGGACTACACTAGGAGGTAAGGTGATTGCTTTTTCTAGTGGTATGAGGTTTTCTACAACTTAAGAAGAGGTAGGGGAATCAGATTTGTTAGCAATGACTGGTTCCTTTTTGGTAAATATTTCTTGAGGATATTGGTGAGGAGAGGAATTTTTCAATTTAGGTTGTGGCCCTATTCCTTTGAGTATCCAATTTCTAAGATTATATTATTTTTATTAGGCCACTACTACATTCATTAGAAGTTTCCTATCCTCCTTAGAAGGAACACCACCATCATATTTTTTTATCATTAATTCCCTCATATATTCAAATTCATGGATAGGTAGCTCAAAGGAATGAACCATATCAACATCAAGATTACAAGTAGAAGGGGTAGAAGATACCTGGTATATTCCATCCCAAAAACATTTCATGGTCCTAAAACTTAGTAATTCAGTAGAAGTGGCTCCTTGTTGTGGTCCATTAGAACATTCCATCGTGAAAACATCACCAAAGGTTACATCATCATCAACCTTTTCATTTTACTCATTGAGATCACATGGTGAGTGTGGTAGAAATCAATTGTCACAAAACTCAATAACATGATCCTCCTCTACCATATATACTATAATAGTCAATGGATTAGGAACCAACTTGTTTTTCCTTAGTGGTTGTTTCTTATTTCCTTATCCCATAAGTATTTTCCCTCTATCGTATGTTTTGTGGTCGCCTCTAAGATGAGTACCAAATACATTTTTCCCTTGAGGTTGGTGTTGGGCCTGATAAATTTGACTCAGTGCTTTTTCTACTTTGGAAAGCTTGTATGATATTTATTTTATGCCCTGCCAGATCTTGACCACCTCTTCCAAATATACCCCTTTAATTTCTCGAGGCTTCTCAGATTGACTAACTTGACACCTTCCTCTTTAGAGGTTTTCTTGTTACCTTAATATTATTCTCTATCAGATGACATAGAGAAATCTTGTCTCAAATTTCATGGGTTTTTTCCCTCGAATAATATGTTGCTTTCTTCTTAAAGGCATCAAAATATTTTATTAAGCATGATTCATCACTTGGCCTCAATATTACAAGAAATATAGTTAAGGTATTATTACATTTTGTGTTAAAATCTTGGACATGTTTATTAGGATTCTTTTTAATGTTCTCAAATTATCTAAGGAGGAACCTTGGATCATTCTTATCATCGTATTGTGATTTAAATTTATTTTTCATCTCTGTCCATGAATCGATAGAGTTATCTAGTAGTGATTTGTACCAATCTTTGACATCTTCTTATAGAGTATGTATAAAAAACTTTACATATACATCTTCATACTCAATCTCAAAATATTCCATGGTATTAGAAAATATCTTAAGGTGTTGGTCACCACTAATGGAATTATTACCTTGGAATTTAGGAAATCTATTTCTTACCTCATGTGGGACTACATCAGGATAGCCCACCATACCCGAAAAACTATAGGATTGTAGACATTAACAACAAAGGGAGGTATAGGTAGAGGTTAAGCCATATTATTTTGAGAAGGTTTTCCAATAGGGGATTTAAATGGTGGGAACTAGAGGTATTTTGGGAAATGGAGTGTGATCTTCAAAGAAATGATCCTTTAATGATTATGTCTCACAAAATACTCTATTATTTCTAATCAATAAAGGAGGAAAATGAGGAATACCCAGATGACTTGAAAATGAAGGACCCTCCCGAGTTGGAGTATACAAATTTGTGCAGGGAATTATTGATCTAGAACCATCTAAAGTACTAGAGTAATCTTCTACCAAAGGCTAATTACTTTCAGTAATAGGCACAACATTTTCTTATGATCTTGATCACCAAAGATTTTCTAGACTTGTTTCTTTGTTGGATTTATCTTTCCCAACTCTGGGAACAACCTTCTAGTAGGATTTGTATTGAAGAAATATCTTTTTCCTTCCATATTTTAAAATATTGGTGATGGATCGTAATAATTGATGTTCAAGGTACTGGTATTTACCAAATTTTTCTAATAAATATGGATTCACCACTAAGGTCTTGCACCTTAGATGTATAAATCACTTTAAACAACTTGCCAATTGAAGCTTCACAATCAATTTCATCAAATCTTGGAAAATATTTCTATCCTTTATCAATATTTACTCCTAACCAAGTAAAATTTAATGGAAATCTTTCTTATGTTAGGAAAATATCAAGCAAATAACTTTTGATTAAGCTCATTTTTAGTAAATTTTGACAAAGGATCAATTCTAGATCATATATTTGCATCTAAACATACTTCATATGTTACCAAAGGTTGATATATCTTTGTATTTATGAAAATAGTCCCTAGAAATAGCACCGGGAGAGTGTTGGTACCCAAATCTGCACCACCATATGAGCCAAAAATCATATACAATATTATTTTGATGCTTAGAGAGAATCAAACCGAAGATTTAGTCGGTTTGTAGTGGGGATATATCTCGACAAACTCTTAGACACTTGACTTTGGAGGGATTGGATTGTACTCACTAATGGGATGACCTTCCTTCCTAATTTAGGTTTTACATTTAACTAGGGTGAGAGAACCCATTTTGTAACCTATTATAGTAAGAAAGATGGATGAATTTGCAATCTCTAAGATTTCTCTTGAAGATATGAAAGATAGTCTTGAATAGACACATTCAATACAAGAATTATTTAACTCTTGCAAGTTTTCATACTAAGTAATGAAGATGTATTTCAAAATGGGACTCAAGTTACTTTAGACAGTGTAAGCCTTAGATTTATTTTACATATTTATGGAAATGGAGGGTAGAAATGGGGAGTACCCTTTAGAAATGGTTATAAGTAGGGAAAACATGAGAAATTTAAAAGTATTTAACAGTTATAGATCATAAGTTGTGTGTATGAATGGGAGATTAAAGTAGGATAAATTTGACTATACAAGTATCACAAGAAAACCTTACAAACATTTGGAAATTTCCCAAGGAAAGAAAAACACATCACACAACTAAAAAACCCCTTTAACTAGAAGGTATGCACTCATGGAAGCCTAAGAGTACAAGATTTCAAACAACCTTTGAGAACTTAAAAAAAAAAAATCTCATGTTAAAATCTCAACAAAACATTAACATATCATGTTCAACTACCCTTAAGATACACTCAAAAGCTTATGAAAATATTCTCAATTAAATAGAGGTAACATGAATTTAAACATGTTTGTCACACCACAAAAATAAATAAATATTTATAGTTCAATTGCAGTTGCCAAAATACCACTAATTAAGACAAAATCTATTATAATATAAAGGAACCATCAACATAATATTGCAACACGGAGGATAGTAGTTGATTTAAAGTATTATACCATAAAGAACAAAGATAAAAATTCTCAAGAGATAGCAGATACAGTTAATTTTAAGAAATTCAACTTTCTCAGCAAGGGACAAGAAAGCCTATGGCCTCAATTCTTTCCAATGAATTTACACTCATAATAATCTTAGCATGAAAAGTTTTAGACAAAGTAAAATAACTCATGGGTCTCTTGGTTTGATTTAGATTTCTTAATAAAAGTACAATCAATTTTTCTATGTTTTCTCTAATAATATAGAAAAATTTAACCCCCTTCTCATATGAGAACATTCTTCTTGTATGTATAAAATATATCTCTTTCCTTTTCTTTCCCCCAAAAATGTCAATCTTAAAAAGAATATTCCTCTTTTTGGCACATGATCGGATATACTTATTAATCTCTTTGAAAATTATTTTCTTTTGTGATGGCATGTAGAGGGATTACAAATTATTTGTATTTTTCATTCTCCCAGAATGACTAATATGTCATGTTACCTTTTTAGCATCATTTGTTTAATAATTTATTTTTAGGTAAGTCACGGGAATTTCGATGAATTTTATAGTGCCCCCAAATGGTTTAATTTTATGTTTAATCATTCTGCCTTTTGATAATCTACCTCAAGAAACCCACACTTGTTAACATATCTTTCTGAGTTGAGTGTTTCCACATGGATCAAGTCACATCAGGACAATCACTCCATTTTTTAATGATTTCAGTCTCTTTCAAGTTTATTTCCTTCATGTGGGTATCATAAACAATCTTAGGAGTCACCTCACCATGATTTTTCTTAGTTCAACTTGCTAGCCTCATATTTCCTATAAATTCACATCGTTTCCATTACAAACTCACATATTTTCTCCTGAGTGCAAGAGGCTTGGTGATATTTTGTTTGCAATATGGCAGGAACATCATTAACATCTAGCTTGAAAGACATATCTTTTGAAGACTTGCACTTGATTTTTTATTTATCAGGCCCAGATGAAGAATTCATGAGAATGATATTTGGGATTGCAGATCCTGAAGACTACAGTGGGCCATTGAAAACTTAGGCTATTCGAGTTGCATTGATACAAAGATTGATCAGGATCAATCCTATGTTCTCTGCCTTCCAAATGATGTATTTTCACCTCTTCAGGTTAGAGCACCAAAAAAATCCTAAGGTGTTGAAACAATTTTGGTTCAAGAGCAGGCCTACTGTAAAAGGTGCATTTGAAAACACATGCCCTTTCATCTATGATGAGGGATTCACTATGAAGGATATTCCCTCAGAATCTTATGTTCTTGATGAAGGGATTTCAATATATATTGTGCCTACTCTCTTTCGTAAGATGAATGAATTGGAGCAACGTGTTTCAATTTTGGAAAAGAAACCAATAGGGACTATGTTTTAGGGGCCTCTTAGGACATCACCAATCTTCATGGAGAAATATAAGGGTGAGTCTAGTTCCAAAATCCTGCTCCATCTGCTCCAGAAATAGTTGTATTTTCACTTCTAGATTTTTCATGGACCTCTAATACATCTTCCACCTTCAAAGCATTAGGGAAGAAGGATTTTCCTAAAGGTGGTTTCGACCTTAATAATCAGGTTTCCTCTTATGAGAGGACATCAGAATTGATAGGTTTTCTGGATGGTCCTATAGCAAGTATTGAGGAGCTTATGTCTTTGGGCATGTCTCATAATTTATCATGGGATATTGTGTTTGCCCAAATAGCGATTGGAATGGCATAATTTGTTCCTAGAAAGAATAGGATTTTGAAAAAACTTCCTCTTTACATAGAGTATTTTGTATCAGTAGAAGATTAGGTACTTTCTCTTAGTTTCTATTGGATGTAGTATATAGAATGTATGTGAACCTTTTCCTAGATTAGGACCCCTAATTGAATCCCATTTTTCTTTCCTTTTTCAAAATTCAAAAGATATAAAATTTTACAATGAATTTCATGTTAAAATAGACATAAGATCCTATTAAAATGAAATGAAATTCCTACTTGCATTGTTCAACAATACATACATGATAGGAAACCACAATTTAAAACAATATGTAACTATTACAAGTGAAAGTAATAATTGAAAAATAAAGTCTTTAGAAAAAAAAGCCTAATCTTACTCACAATCCAACATGATCATCATCTTTCTCTTCATCATATTCTTCCTATTTTGGTTGTCTTTCTTTGTATGCATCATACCTTTGGAACAATTTTCTTATCTCTTCTTCGTCAAGTCCCACGTTATATTTTAACACCAGGTGATGTTTATTCATTATATGAATACATTTGGACATTTTGGCTTATACTCCCTCAATTTCTTAGTCAGCTACACAATCTTGTTCTCCACAAAGATGAGTCTTTTGATAACCTCATAAGAATAATGTTCCTCCTTAATATATTTGTCAATAGATTGAATCAAGTTATCAACTTCCATTTTCCCATAAGTAATTTTGTGTTTATCAAATAGAATTTGTTCTACTATGTTGTCTATGTTATCAATAGTCTTTCCTACCCATTCCTTCTCAATTTCCAACTTTCCTTTAACTTGATTTATAATTTCCACCTTGATTCTATCTAAATCTTCCATCACATATTGGGTCCCATTTTATTCAGGTGGCATTATTCCCTCCCATTATAGAAAATCCTCATCAAGTTGGTTTATTGTTTCAAGTTTCAAAAAAATCCCCTCCCAAGAATACAATTCACTTTAACTTTTTCAAGAATTTAATTAATGTCATTGAGTCTTTTGGTGAATTCTACATACCTTTTTTTTCATTCTTAATGACCTTCTTTCCCTTCCAAGTAAAGTCCTCCATCCATTTTTCTATTGTTTTAGCTTTCTTACTAAAATTTTCTATTTTATCCAACATTTTAGGGGTAACAATAGTGGAAACTTCTTGATCTCCTTCTATAGGCCCTAATAATTTTTGCAAGCATGAAGTCAATTTTTATATTTGCTCCATTTTCTTTTTAGATAATTTTTCTCATGAACCTTTTCGGCGGGCCATCAACTACCACCAAAACTTCTTGCTTCAAAGTGATTCCTAGTAGGCCTTATCCTAATTGTATGGGTTTGATATCATAATCAATAGCTATAATGTCATCCTTTGACTTGCCTTGGTGAGGAGTTGCAACTTCCAAGGTCCTAAATCCATGTTGGTTTATATGTGTTTTAGTAAGAATATTTTCTTTCTTTAAAGATGTTTTGGGCTTTGGGAATGAGATGTTTGGTGAAACTTGAAACTTCCTTTTGAGTACCTTCCTTCTCTCATTTTTGAATAAGTCCTCCTAACCATCCAGTCATAGGGGCATTCCCCTTCTTTTATTCATGTGGAGTCTCATAATACAATACCAATTCTTTTGATGTTTCTCCCACCCTTACCATTTTCCTTTCACTTTCAAATTACACAACCCCCGAGTACCCTTTTTCTTATTTCTTAATATATGGCTGAGTGATATCTTCTCGCTTCTTGTTACTCACTACTCTTTCATCTTTTCTGTAGAGACCACATGTTTATTTAATGTTTTATTTGGACCTTTAGTCGGAGTGACCACTATACTTGTATCTACATTCTCTACTGAAATAGTTGTCACATTTGTAATCTCCTTTGGAATATATTTATCCAAACTTGGGGATTTAACTGGTTCCTTGTATTTTGAAATATATTCACCCCATGTAAGTGGTTTTTGGTGGATGAATCTTCTTGGAGATTCTCTTCAACCACCTTATGATTTTTAGTGAGCCTCAAGGTGTGATTCCTTATTTTTACTTGTACTTTCTTCAAGATGAATCTCAATAGGTTTTCTTACTTCTTTTGACACCTTAGATATAAATTCTTTCATGACACTTATCTCTTGAGAGACCTCACCTTCCTTGATTTCCTTTGAATCCTTTGGTGGTTGGTTTTCAGTATAGACAACACCTATTACAGGTGTTTTATTCAAAATTGTTTGAGCTATTGTTTCAACATTCATGATAGAGGTTGTGCCTTCAATTTGAGTACTTTGGGGTTGAGCCCCCAATATTACACTTGATGCTTGATGAAGATATTGAATATGAATTTATTATTCAGGGACACTTACACTCTCAGTTGTATAAGTTTCAAAATTTACATCATCCATTTCAAGTTCAGGAATTTATTTAAGTAATTCAACACTCTCATAATCCCAGTTGATTTTTTTCCAAGATGTTCAATCACTAGCTTGTTTTGTATTTGTTATGTCATAACATCACTTGATTAACTAGACACATGAGCACTATCAAATATTCTGGAACATTTTCGGTGGGGATACAAATGAAATTACATTTGATTGTGGTGCAATAGGAGTCGAATGAATACCTCCGTGGGCTTGAAAGGACATTACTGTTTTGAAAATGTGGAAACTAATTACTCTTGATCTTTGGTGAGTAGGGTTGGATCAATAACTTTAAGCTCTCTATGTTTATGATTTTTAGATACATGATCACTTCCCTTTATTGAAATACCAGTGTCCCTTACCAAAGGTTGTATTATATTAATTTTATTCTTAGCTATCTAAAATTGCTTGAGGTTTGGTGCTTCTCTTTCTTTGGTATTCGTGATTTGGACTGAAAATCAACACTGTTATGGCCTCCCTCATCATCTTTCCAGTGCTAGATGATCCTGGTAGTAGATTTGGGAATTATTTGTGTATTCAAGCCTTTCCCCTTTTCTGGATTGGCTTTGCTTGATAATGGGGGCATATTACATAGCCTTTAAGGGTATTCCCTCAGCATTTTGAATCAAAATAGTCTTTGAAGTTCCATTTACTTGTTATTGATGTCCACTCATCAATAATATTAGTATTAGGCTTCTTCTTTGGGTAACTAAGGAGCTTGATCATTCAAGGATATATCTTGTCTTGTCCTTCCTTCAATGAAGGGAGATCTTCCTCTAAAACCTTTAGTTATCTAAAATCATTTAATAATTTTATATTTTGTAGAGATAAATCCAATCCCTTTTTAGTCAACCAAGTCAATTTTCTCCTTAATATATTGGAAATTTTCATATGAGGGTCATATGATTATGTCTCTTTCCAATCTATAGAGCCAATCAATTATGATTTAATCTATTTTTCACATTAATATTGCCAAACCACATCATTGTCATCTACAATCCCTTGGGAACTTCAACAATCTTGAAATCAATGATTTTCCTTAAGTTCATTCTAGAGTAGTCTCTTAATCGACTTCTTCTTCATCTTTGTAATTCATCCAGTAATCCTCAAAATTTGGTTCATGCTCTCCTATGCTAACAACCCAAAGAATATCATAATTAATCCTAGGTGTGAACTTATCCATTGAAAACCTCTCCATTTCTTCTTCCATTAATTTGGATTTTATTATGGTTTGGCATGAATATCTACCAATCCAGTGGGAATTTGATTTTTATTTTGTGCCTTTTTGTGATCTTTTTGTGCACAGGAATCAACTGTCTTGATAATTCCATTAAATCCCACTTAGCATGCACATATCTAGGTAACTTAAAAGGTTGTCCCTCAAATATTATTACCCTGAAATATGTAAATAATATGTATTGTATAACTAGAATTTATACCGTAGCACTAATAAATAATCTATATTGTTCCAACTCTGGTTTGAAAAGACATGTTATAGGCAATGAAAACATAATTTAATAACTTGAAATTCCCTCTCCATCTGTCTACCCTAAATTTTGGGTATACATCATACACCTTATTATCTTCAAAACTTGCTTGTAATGGGAGACCTGGAAATGAATTGAAGCAAACAATATTATAGATGAGATAGGGCATCATATAGAAATTGATGTCAATTGGATTACCTGTTATGATATTTACAACTATTGTCATGCATGAATGGATGGTGATATGAATCTCACCCAACAAAAATTTCCTTGTTCCTCCATGATAACCATTATAAAAGGACATATTCACTCTTGAAAATCCCTTTCTAACCCCGCCATTCTCGCTTAATAGAAAAAGAGGTCCTCAAATTCCTCAACAAACATGGCCCTAGTAAATCTCTTGGGGATTATTTTGACATATGGTCTTTTGTCTTTTAACCATTGGGTACTTATCATTACAACATACTCATCATGCCTCACCTTATAATTAGCTTGTGTAGATTCAATGTAGAAAATATTGCTGATCCAATCTTAGTAACCCTAAAATTGCCCTAAAATCCTTTGGAGTTAAGTTTATCACCCTGTCTCCACTTCCTTCTAATACTTCTTTCTTCTCTGGGTCCTAATTATAAGCACACAACCATACAATATCAGGGGAGTGTATGGATGGTGGGGAGGTAGCTCGTTAGGGAAATGTTACTAGAATCAATGGTTGTCATCTACCTAATTTTATTCAGATCATTCAGCCTCCTCTAGAAATCATCTAAATCAACATTTAAGAAATTTTGTGTCCACAACCTTATCCAAATCACTATAAATGTTCGAAGTTATTTGGAACCACGATGCTAGTGATCTCATCTTGTGAATTGTAACTTTCCTTCTAATACCAATTTGAGTATCGAGAATTAACGGGAAAACCAATTACTTACATGTTTCTCTATGAGCTCTATTAAGTTCTACTCTTCTTCCATACTTACGAGTTCTTTATCTCAATTTATCTGTTTCTTAGTTGAATTTTCTCCTTCCTTTTTCATAAATTCTTACAACTAGGGCACCCATATTGATGGGTCATCGCATGCTTCCAATCATTTAAGCCGACATAATATTTGTTAGTGTCATTCTAAACCAGGTTTGTGTCTAGGCAATATGCAATGGAGTCTAGGAGAACCCGGTTATATGTTGGAGTGCATTAGGGGTTACTTAGTTTAATGACTATTCTATGGAAATGCAATTTAAATATATGGAAATTAAATATAGTTCTATGGAATTCAACTATTTGCAATGAAATGAATTTTAACAACTAATATTCTATTGTAAAATGAAATTCACACACACTTATTCTTAACAAATGAAATCATAATGAATAAATGGAAATTTAGCAGAAAGCAAGACTATTCATTAACTAGACTTGCATAATAAAAGAATTTGTTCTAAGTGAAAGCAATAATGGAGAAAGTAGATATAGTTAATCAAAGCATGCATGTAAGATTTATCAAATCACAATTGCAGTAAATCTAAGCAAAGAACTGTATGCATGTACTCAAAGTAACCTTGTATCTCCTCGGTTGAGTGGGTCCTTGCTCTTCCTTAGGATAGAGGGATTAACAAATTACGATTCTCAAAATGTCGTGGCTTTCATTAACTTAGAAATAAGTTCATAACATAGAAAAGATATCAAGAACTGTATGCAGATAATCTCCTTCAATAATCAAAAAGTGGTACCACCAAGTTTTGAAGACAAAGTCTTCATATAGATAATGTTGGTTACAAGATCCACCATATCAGGTGGCATTAAACACTATCCATCAAATATCAATTAAAACACATAAATTCCTATGGGCCGTTAGAATCAATCCCAGGCTAATAGGTTAATTCGATGGAAACAATCTTTAGCCACATGCTTCAAACTCGGGCTTCTTATCCACCAACAACTTCCATCATTCCCTGCACACATCATCACGTTTGATCTCAAAAAGACAGTTAGTAGGATGTTCATGTGATAATCAGTTTTCATAAACAATAGTAAGGAAAATGCATCAAACCTACTAAAATATAACTACACAAAACATCCCCATATACTAATAAGTCATATCACAAAGAGTATTTCATCTGAAGAAATCATATTAATGAGCCAAATAATGAACTCATCATTTTCCCCGACTTTACATTGCATGTCCTAATGCAACTCATTTGCACCTTGCTCACCTTCCAATATGTTCATCCATGTCATAATCCTTGAATTGATTAGCATATTGCTTTGTGGTATTCTTGTAGCCTCGAGTATTGGAGGTATTTTCCACCCAGGAAGTGAAACTATCATGGGACTGTGTTGCATTGTTTTCCAGGTAGTGAGAGGGCTCAAGAGGAGTGGTGGCCATACTTGGAGGCCTACCCATTCATCAGTGTATTGCTGGCTGGTTTTCTCTATAGTTTGTTTGATAATGGTGATGAGGGCATCACCCCTGTGCATGCTCTAGCTCAAGTTCTGGGGAGAGAGAACCTCCCTACGTTTCAAAGGTAGACTTAAAGTATCCCATCTCCTATCACAAGCTTGCCAAGCAGCCCCAAAATTCTCTTGACTATAATTTTCAAAATCAATAACACACTGAAGAAAAATCTGAGAAGTATTCACCCCAACCCCTTCCTGATAGTAAAATGATCGAAAGTTTTTCCACAGGGCGACATTTGTATGATGAGTTAGGCGAATGTGAAATCCGATGGGAGCGGATTATTGAAACTATCCATTTGCTACCCCAAATTATCGATTACTGTTATACAAAGCTGAAAGGCTTTAATTTAAAAATCACCCACAAATAGGTTGATTAAGAAATCAGGGACATTGGTAACTATCATGTTATGTAGATAAAATTCACAGAGAAAATTTTGAATTTGGAGTACTGCACTTGTAAACTGATAAAAAACTAGGGCCATTAGGAATTTCGTGAGGGGCTTGAGAACACAATTGAAATAACTACCAAGAATAAAATTGTTCTTGGACATACATGTTGTAGACTGAGGAGGGTTTCCTATAGGATAGTAGTTTGATGGCCAAAGGATAGACAGAGTCTAAAATAGATGTTACTTTTTGTTTTTCCTCTTCTATAGATTCTTTTTCCTTTTTAATTTTTGATTTTCCTTCCACAATTCCCTTTCCTGAAGGGACAACTGTTGGAAACTATTCAAGAGGGTAAGACTCTTATCACACTGTCACTTTAAACAACTCACTTCAAGCTGCAGGGCAGCAATCTCCCAAACTTTTTCTACTATCTTTTGTGTAAATTCAGCTTGTAATAAAAGGTTGGTTTCTTCCATACCTTGTAACTGAGATTTTAGTAGTGTGATTTCCTCCAGATAGTTGTGAGAAGGTGCCACTTGGGTGTCAAGCATTTTAGGAGTCATAGTGTGAATTTCCGTAGATGATGGAATAAGATGATGGAGCGGCCGGGTCATCCTCCTTATGCAGTTCCTCCCGAATGTGGGTGGTATCATTAGGAAAGGACTCGATTGGAAACTACCTGTCTGTAAAAATGAGCTAAGCCACCGAGACCATAGTTTCATGGAGGAAGATGGGGCCATGACACACTTTCCTTTTGAATCAGAAATGGATGGGGATGGACCCTCAGGAGTACCAACTGTATCTGCATGCTTCGGAACATCAGCTGCCTCTTCTTGGCTATGTGAAGGGCAAGGGCCTGATGTAAGGGTAGACCGAGGTGCAAAAGAGAGACCAAATTTTAATTTCTTTGGCCTAGACCCTTCACCATCAACACATCCCTCGAGCCCCGATTTGATCTAAAGAATACTTGGTGTGAACACAACAGATGAATCAACCCCAGGTGTTTAATCATAGACTTGCCTCCACTAGACCGGTGCTTCTGGAAAACTTTAATGATGGAGTCTGTGAGGTATTCTAGCAGGTTTACGAAGGGCCAGTTGACATGTCCCTTTTTAAGGTGAATGAGCATTTTGAGTGCATCACCACCTAGAATAGAGGCCTGACCATTGCATATGAAATACCGGTTGACCCATTTCACAATCTCGCCCTAGATTCTAGGTAAACTTGTCTGCTTAACACCCTTCTAGACACCCAATGGAGTTAGGATGACCTTTGGGAGTGCCTCTCCTTCGTCGTGAAATTGAGCAATCAGAATTTGTAAAGGGGCATTCATCATAACCTTTAAACCAAATTTTGGTAGGCTAGATAGGTCAGAAATGACCTGACTGGTAATTTCAAGTTGTCTTCCACCAACTTGTGAACAGGTGGACTCAAAATTGTTCAAGAACTCTTCCACAATTCCCTCATCGAAACCTTCAAATCACCAAATGAAATCCACCCATCTAAAATCATGAAATACCTGTGAAAGGGTGGCATTCCAAAGAAAGGCATTTGGTGAAGCAAGTTATGATGTCTTTTGCGGTCCCATGCTGAAGCCAAAGGTGAGTAATACTCGGTAGCAAAAAAACCAAAGTAGAGCATCTCTTCCACTTCCCGTCTAGTGTCTGATAAAACTAGTCATGTTTGATGTGCATACAACAATGGGAAGAAGTAGTTGCAGAAGCATTAAATTTCAAATGACACCATATTCCTTGGGTAGCGCAACATCAAGTGAAGGTGACAACGAAAAAATAGTGATGAGACCGGCCACCCGTGTGAGTTTAAGATTTTTACGGCAGCACATATCCCATGGTTGAGGAGCGAGTGCCACCTATCCTGACTTTGGAGAGTGTGACACATCAAGGCATGTGGTGATTATGAGCCATTACTCCTTTTATGCCATCATTCATAGAGCGGATTTGGAAAGAGATCTGGAATGACCATAGAAATCATTTCATGATGGCATAATAATGACAAATGCATACATGGGGAAATGTTTTACATGGAAATATCATTAGCAAGTTAAAATGCACTTACCCATGCCACATTTAGTCGGTTGATATCCATAGATTCTTACACCTTACAGTTTGGGATGAAACGTGATTAGCAGTAGTAGAAATAATGAAAATTCATGCATTTATTGGAAATTACAATAAGAAAAACTACTAAGGGAAGAAGATCGAATGAAGGATCATCTTCCTTTATTGAATATGTAAGAGATTGATTACTCCATGATTTAGTGGAAAAGAGCCTCCTCAAAGCATCCATGTCATTGCGTAGCAAGAATGTCATCGATGAAAGTCTTCTTATCCAACGGTTGGTGATAAACTCAGAGCCTATGCCCATTCACCAGAAGAGTCCATTTGTCTCCATCAATCGGTATCAATCGAACAGAGCCATTATCAAACACTTGATTTACCTGATAGGGACCTAACCAATGTGTACACAACTTTCCTTTAAACTGCTGATAGCAGGAATCAAAGAGTAAAACCCACTATCCCTCATGAAATGTCCTTTTTTATGTGAGCATCATGCCAAGTTTTCCACTAATGTTGTAGAATTTTTGTCTACTATTGTGCCTCCATTCGCATTTCATCTAATTCATTCAACTACAACACTCATTCACACTTTGCTTCATCCAAATCAATCCCAACTTCCAACGTTGTTCTCCAGGTGTACAACTCAAACTCAACAGGTAACAGTGGCTTCTTCCCAAAGACCAGCTCATAGGGAGAAAAACCAGTAGTTGTTTTCTAGGTTGTGTTGTAGGCCCATATGGCCTCAGGAAGCTTTGGTACCCAATTCTTCCTATCAGTATTGACCACATTAGTTAGAATATTCTAGAGTTCTTGATTGGTTACCTCCACTTGCCCATTGGATTAGGGGTGATATGGTGATGATTTACGGTTCTGATTCTATAGATTTCTAAGAATGTTTCAATCATATTTGAAACAAATTGAGGACCTTGATTAGATACAATGGACCTTGGTGCTCCAAATCACAGCAATATTTGGTTGTAGAGAAAATCAGAAACAACATCTTCATTAGTAGATGACAATGCTTGAATTTCAGCCCATTTGGTGACATAGTCCATGCATACCAAGAGATACTCCTTCCCAAAAGATGGAGGATCGGATGGTCCAAAAATTCAATACCCCATTTCTCAAATGGTCCTAGAACCAACCGAGGATTGAGAGGCATTTCTATAGAAAGTGTAGGTTTTCCCATTCGTTGGCATGCATCACACTCGCCACACATACTTTTTTGATCTTATGGAGGAAGGCCAATAGTACCCTACTCCATGAATCTTGTGAATTGTTCGTTTCTTTGAATAATGTCCACCTCCGGCTCATCACGAAACACTCGCGGTATGTTATGTACATCATCCTCTCGAACACACCTGTGAAGAACCATGTCGGAAAACATTTAAATAAGAATCCATTACACCATTTATATGTTGCACTATTTCTAACTAATCACTTTCTTCCCTTATGAGTAAAATAGGTATGAAATTTCCTTATTAAAAAACTTGCAAGATTAGCAAACCAGGAGTCTTAGTAGAGATAGAAAATAAGTGTTCATCGGGAAATTAGTCTTGGACTGCTTCGTCATCACCTAAAACATTTATTCTAGAAAGAAAGTCAGTAAAAACATTAGATTTCCCAGGCTTATCTATAATAGTGACATTGAATTCTTGCAACAAGAGTAACCAAAGAATAAGCCTTCCACCAACCACTAGTTTGTTCATCAAATATCGAATGGTAGAGTGGTCAGTGTAAACAAAATTTTTATATCCAATGATGTAATGATGAAATTTATTCAAAGCATACGATCTTTGTATTAGAAGCATCAGTGTGGATATGGAAAGGTTGTCCCCAGTCAGGGCCATGTAAGATAGGGGTTGTTGTTAGCTTTTCTTTGATAGAATCAAATGCCTGTTGACACTGAGGAGACCATTCAAAAACACAATCTTTGGTTAGCAATGAAAACATTGGGGCGGCAATTTTGCTAAAATCTTTTATGAATCGGTGGTAATAACCTACATGGCCAAGGAAAATTTTGATGTTAGTCTGATTAGCTGGTGTAGGTAATTGGGTGATGACTGATATCTTTTTGGGATCCACCTATATACCTTGGGCTGAAACATGGTGACCTAAGACAATTCCTTGATCAACCATCATTAGACATTTTTCATGACTCAGAGATAGTTGGTGTTGTTCACATCGACTGAGTACTTTCTTAAGATAATTCAAAGATTCTTTAAAAGTAGATCCATGGATAGTGAAATCATCCATGTAAACCTCAACACAGTTGTTAGAAATATCTACAAAAATGGCCAAGACTACCCTTTGAAATGTAGCGAGGGCATTCCAAAGCCTAAAAGGTAAGACTCTGTAAGTGAATGTACCCCAAGGGCACATAAAAGTAGTCTTATCCCGATCACCAAAGGCAATACTAATTTGATTATACCCACTAAAACCATCTAAGAAAGAAAAATAGTTCTTACCAGCCAAATTTTCTAAGACTTGGTCAATGAAAGGAAGGGGAAAATAATCCTTCTTGGTGTCTTTCTTAAGTTCCCTGTAATCAACACATATTTGCTACTTACCATTCTTGTTGGGAACAATAACTAATGGGGAAACCCGCTGACTATCAGATATAGGATAGATGAAACCTACCTTTAGGAGTTTTTCAATCTCAGTTTTGACTATGTCTCTCAATGCTAGATTGATTCTTCATTGCGGCTACCTTATAGGTTTGACGTCATTGGTGTAAATATGATGTGTATAGATGCTAGGATGAATTCCTTTCATATCAGTGTAATCCTAAGAAAAAGCATGGGAATGTTTCTTCAGAACCTCAAGCACCCTAGCTTCTTGATTGACCTCCATTCGCTACCTATAGTCAGCTCTCTACCCATACTGACAAGCACCTACTTGGTATCATTCGCAAGAGAAAGCTCTATACTAGTGATAAAAGAATTCAATGGGAAAACATGGGGCTGAAGCATGTGTAGGATGGATATGTTGTCAAAAGATAGAACCTTGGTTAAAGGACAATAGAAATCAAGAACTAAATGTTTGGAATTATAAGCATAGAGTTTCCTACCAGAATCAGTAGAGGTAATGTCTAATGCTAGTATTCTAGATTTCGTAGCAGTAGTGCTGATTTCCGTAGTCACAGAGTCCTTAGAATCAGTTAGTGTATATGACTAGGTAGCTTTTGCCATATGATTGTGTACTGTAATAGTGGCTAGAAAAGAAGAACTCAAAGAGTTAGCATCCATAAAATCCACCCATACCTGCTCACAATTGTTCATATAAGGCTAGGCAGGAGGATATAATGAAATGTGTTTGGATTTCTGCCCATTTAGAATTTTCATGTTGCCTAACCTACAGTCAATGTAAGTAGCAACCGTAGCCAACCAAGGTCTTCCCAAGATGACTGGATATCCCAACTTCTGAGCTTTAGGTTGTAAAACCATGAAATCAACTGGGTACTCCCATGATTCAATAGTGACCATTATATCTTCAACCACACCATCAAGTACAACAATGGATTGATCTTCTAATTATAGAACAGTGTTGGTTGGTTGAAGTCCTGTTTAGGATAGCAGGTTAAACATTTATGTTGTGATGAAATTAATAGCAGCACCAAGATCCACCAAAACATTAGATATTGACTGGTTGTTTATACAAATAGTAATGACAGGGCTCCCAGGATCCCCATATTTTAGTGAGATAAGGGTGCCAGCAACTAAATTAGCCAAATTCCCTTCGACTACGACAATATTTGGGTATTTATTTTTTCTTTCGGTGTCTTTATACACTCATTTCTAATGGTTTGGTTTATTTAAGGGATGTCGCTTATTGCACGCAATAGTGGAACCTCAATATGTACTTTTTTCAATTCTTGAACTAGTTTTGTTTCATCTGCAGTTCGAGTGTCTTATAATCACTTAGGAAAAGGGGTGTAGTCAGTGTTTAGGTATTTGATCATCCTCTTTATCTAGCACTTGGTGAAGAACTAGCATTACCCTCAAGTTTTTCTTCCTTATCGGCATCATCGGGTAGTTACGTGATAACAATAGGTGGGTTGATATTTTGCGGATCATAGTCGTAAATTACTAATAGTGTTAACTGCATGATGTTACTTGAGTCGTGTCATCAATCGAAAATTTGTTTGTTGATTTATAGGATTGGATATTGGCTAGGCCAAAAGTTGTGTTTGTGTTTCTTGTCCTTGATTTTGGTAGGCTTGAGGTGGAGGCATTAAAGCTTGTTGTGGCTGCTAGAACCTGCGTTGTTGATTACCGTTTTGTGGTGGTGCCCAGGACTAATTTTGGCTAAAATTTTGTTGAGGACCCCACTGCTGATTGTGCCAAGGATTTCCTATGGGTGGTGGAGCCTAACTTTGGCTAAGTGTAGGGATTTTTCCAAGGTGGTGGGTATGGATAAGTCATCTAGTTTGAGTTTACACACTCAGGTTGTCCCTAAGAAGACTGAGAGGCTTGATTTGGCCATGGCATTCTCTAGGGATTATGAGTTGGTCTAGATGGGAACCCACCTTGATTGTTTGGTCTTTGGACAAAATTTAATTCAACACTTGTTTGAGAGATGGCATTCAAACCACCCTTCAACTGTGGTAGAAGTGTGCAATGCTTAGTGTCATGGTTAGTAACTTTGCAGATTAAGCACATGTCTGTGACATCCAAAGGACATTCTCTCAAGGGGTGTCTCTTCCAACATTTAGGGAAATACATGTCCAATGGTTCTTTAGTAGGGGTGGATTTTTCCTTGAGGCCATCTATGGTGGATGTTAATTGCAGCAGAATGTCTTTTTTCATGTTGGCCATTTCTTTTAGAAGTTCAGAGGTACCCAAAGACATGGATGTTTTTTTTCTTCGTATTCCTCCACGTGTTCTAGAATATCTTCTACATAGCTTAGTGATTTGTTCCATGGTGAGTTTATGCACGTCTCCTCCTCCCATGAGATGGAGAGAATCCTTGGTTTCCTCATCCAGCCCTTATAGAAAGACTGTTTTAGTGATGTCTGCATGTAACTCATACCCACTGCATTTATGGAGAAAGAGGAATCTATCCAGATAATCCTCTAGATTCTCATCTTCCTTTTTCCATATTTGGAAGAACTCTTCCTTCATATCCCTTCCCCTATAATAGTCTTGGTATTTATCCAAGAAGGTTGTTTCCATGGCTTCCTGGTAATTAATGGAGTTAGACGGTAACCCCATAAACCATCTCATAATAGAATCTTTGAGAGTGGAGGGAAATAGTTTGAGTTTTTGATTGTCAGTTTGATAGTCATATGTCCGGCATAGGATTTTAAATTCAAACAGAAACTGATCAGGGTCTTCTTTGGTCATTCCTCAAAATAGGGGGAGGATGGATGGTGAGATGTTTTTCATGGGTGCATCCTCATCTGCATCGAGGAAAATGGGCTATGTAAAGGTTTATCCTAGAGGTTGGTCTTCATAATTCCCAAGGTCCCCCATTGCAGAATGGTGTGAAGAGGATACAAAATGCTCATAAAAGGTTCTAGGCATTGAGATGGAATCTGTATCACTCTCAGTGTTTCTCTCTTGTGAAGTGTCTAAAGAGATTTTTTGAATATTGTGTGCTATAAATCTCCCTTGGTTATCTCGTGACCTATGCATCCAGGTTGGTTAGTTTAAATCGAGGTCCGAGAGAACTACTAGTTTCCTATATGAACTCCATTAACATCCATAGAATATGAAAAATAATAATGGAGCTTATGGTTATTTCCCTGGAAATGGTGCCAAAAATGATGGGTCATCGTATGCTTCTAATCATTTAACTGAAATAATCTTTGTCAAAGTCATTCTAAACCAAGGTTGTGCCTTAGGCGATGCAATGGAGTCTAGGAGAACCAATTATATGTTAGGTCTGTTGGGGGGTTGCTTAGTTTAATGAATATTCTACAGAAATTAAATATAGTTCTACGAAATTCAACTATTTGCAATGAAAGGAATTTCAACAACTAATCTTCTATTGTAAAATGAAATTCTTACACACTTATTCTTAACAAATGAAATCATAACTGAATAAATGGAACTTTAGCAGAAAGTAAGACTATTCGTTAACTATACTTGCATAACAAAAGCATTTTTTCTAAGTGAAAGTAGTAATGGAGAAAGCAGATATAGTTAATCAAAGCATGCATGTAAGATTTATCAAATGAAAATTGTAGTAAATCTAATCAAAGAACTATATGCATGTACTCAAAGTAACCTTATATCTCCTCGGTTGAGTGGGACCTTGCTCTTCCTTAGGATAGAGGGATTAACAACTTCTGATTCTCAAAATTCCATGGCTTTCATTAACTTAGAAATAAGTTCATAACATAGAAAAGATATCCAGAACTGTATGCAGATAATCTCCTTTAATAATAAAAAAGTGGTGCCACCAAGTTCTGAAGATGAAGTCTTCATATAGATAATGTTGGTTACAAGATCTGCCATATCAGGCGGAATTAAACATTGTCCATAAAATATCAATTAAAACACATAGATTCCTACGGGCCATTAGAATCAAGCCTAGGCTAATAGGTCAATTTGATGGAAACAGTCTTCAGCCGCATGCTTCGAACTCGAGCTTCTTATCCACCAACAACTTCCATCATTCCCTGCACACATCATCATGTTTGATCTCAAAAAGACAGTTAGTAGGAGGTTCATGTGATAATCGGTTTTCATAAACAATAGCAAGGAAAATGCATCAAACCTACTAAGATATAACAACACAAACATCCCCATATACTAATAATTCATATCACAAAGATTATTTCCATCGAAGAAATGATATTAATGAGCTAAACAATGCACTCATCACACATCTTCATATGCAATGAAAACAATTTGAAATGCTTGAAAAATTCTAAAAATGTCTTAATTCGTGCAAAAATACATTAATCTCAGAATCCATAAATGCATTACATCCTTTTCATAGAACTTGCTTCCTTAGTTTGAATGTGGACCATCCATGTGGCTTGATCGGGTGATTTATGGGCTCAGGGAGTCTTTTTACACATTTGCATTGCCTTTCAAATGAGTGTAAATTTATAAATTTGACCTGAAACCCCACCTATTGAAATTTGATGAGAGGCTAACACGTGTCTCAATCTTAAGAGTGACATGATTCACGGGACTTATTTTTATTTTTGTCTATTTTCTCAATTGGGTGTAAAACTACAAAGTTGACCCAAGCATCTACCTATTGACTTTGCATGAAGAAATGACACATGTCCTTTTTCAAGCTTTGGAGGAACGATCACACTTTGCATTATATTGTGTCTTTGGTGTAAAATTTCACCTATAATCCATTTCCCCACTCCAATCAAATATAAACATGTGTTCCTATTGCAAGCAGAGCTTTCTTTGCATTTTTCATTTATAACTCAAATATTCTTGGGAATATTCCATCGAAGCTTTGGGGTTTGGCTTGCATTCCACAGTTTTAAGAAATTTTTGTATTTGTGCAAACATATCCCATCGTAGCACCACCAATTATATCATGTCACATATCTTTGGGCGATGGATGAAACTATGCAATTTGTAGTGAAGATCTAAGGTACAATATACAAGAAGGATTTACATAGTTAAACATGATCAATCATAAAAAAATTGTAGGGATCTCTCAAGGATGATATGATTGTCGCATTCCTTGACTATAAAAGAAGATTTAGAACTTAAACATGGGATTTCATTTGTAATCAACATGATTTCATTCTTAAAGAATACATATTTTTAACATTGACAAACCAATCAAGGAAATTTTCCGAAGGCACACTTGGGATAAAATGGCAAGATAAAAATGAGCACTAACACACCCTACAAGGATCCACAAAATCCAAAAACATTTCATATTGGAAAAACTAAAAACTTAGCACTTGTAAATTGTAAGAGTCTTGATGTTTACCATACATTTTTCCATTAATGACTATTCCTAGAAATTCTCGATTCTACAACCTAATCTTAGTTTCTTACAAGAAATTACCAAAAAATTATGAAATTATAATTGGAACAGGGAAAATTTTAATCACTACCATGTTACTAAAAGAATTATGGATTCAGAAGAAATTTTTTTCCAAGATTTGCAACATTCTAGACAAGTTATAAATAATCCAAGGAGGGTGTAAAGAAATTTATTTCAAGTTGAGCATAAATCTTATAGTTTTTCCTACAAGATGGATGAAACAAGATACACCAAATTGGGTAAATTGAGAGGCATTTTGATCTAAAGTTTGAATCTCTTTAAAGAAAAGAATGTCAGATCTAGTACATCGAGTTATACAATAGGAAATCCAATTGATAATCCTCCTGAATCTCCAATTCCACCACTACTAACTATTGTTCCCCAGAAGGAGAAGAATAATAAGAAGTAGAAGAAAAATGGAAGAAGAAATGGAAGGACCTCAACCACCTGTTAAATGGGGAAGGAATACTAGTCCTATTTCTCTCACACCACCTCTCCATGAAATTTTGAAGTGATCCTCCAAGAATTTTACCAAATTCAAAAGTGATAGCACTTAACTCCCTAAAGAGCATACTACACATTTCATCACAGAATGTGTAGTTCTTGGAGGTGAACATGAAGATGTTTAAATAAGGTTATTTATGGATTCACTTCAAGAGAAAGTAATTGAATGGTTCTACCTCTTACCCTCTCAATCCATCAAAAATTGGGGTGATATTAAAACCAAGTTTGAAACAAGATTTAAATTAGTTGAATACTCTCAGGATCTCCTTGTTCAATTGGCTTAGATGAATAAAGTATCAAATTAACTCATGGGAGACTTTGTATATTGATACAATAGACTACTCAAAATAACACTTATAGAAGCTTCACTATCCATTGATAATCAATTAATATTTTTCATTATTTCAAAATTTTCCAAAGTTGGATTTATCCTATAGAGGGCTTAACCTTGAACTATTAAAAATTCCCAAGATTATTCCATTGAAATATAAGATGGTATGATTTTTTCTAGGTAAGTAAAGAATAAAAATGGTAAGAATAAAGGCTAAATATACAAAGAAGGTGATACATATTCTCATGTTCAAAAGATAACACATTATGTGCTTTCATTGAAAAAGTAACTTACACATGCCATTGTTACATACAAAGAGGTTCCAAGGAGAGGATACCCAAATCAAAATTAGAATCATAACATAAATAGAATAGTTAGAGGAGAAATAATATTTTATCTCGAAGCCCCTCCTATTAATGCCACATGTGATGTAAAACTAGAAGAGTAAATTGATGAAGTTAAATTTGATGAAAATATTTAAAGAGTTTTGGCTATTGAAGAAATTTATTCTATTAGGAACATTGGTTTTTATGAATATGCCTCTTCTAATGAGGATGGATTTGATGATATTATTTCTAATATGAATAGTCACTCTTGAGAAGTGTTCACCCGTTCAAAGTTTTAAGATAAGGAGAATTATTCCAATAACATGAAAGATAAATTCGAGGATCCTCAAGTAGTGATTCTAAAAAATATGATAAGTGAAAGAGGATCCCGTTACTTCTTTCCATGGATTTTGTAAGGAACATTCCTTAAGTTACTACACCTGACCTTACTCCTCCTAGTATGGGTAAGTATACTTCTCCTTAGCAAAGTTATGTTTCCATTTTTGTACCTCAATGTAATGATGTAAACAACAATAACACCAGTTCCATTCCAAAATGTATTTATCCTCTCACTACTATATCCACTCATTTATATACCTCATTTGAGGCTCATTTTGATATAATTGACCATGTGAAGAAATATAAAGTTCAAATCTTTAAGGTTGAATATTTGCAAACCCATAACTAATAATTTAATAATCTCATAAAGTTCATAAAAGGAAAAAAATCTAAGCCTCTTCTTACCTCTCTTAATGTCACTCTTAGTTCAAAATTCCTATTACCTACTCCTAATGAGAATAAGAACCAAGAACTCCTTGCCTCCTCTCCATTTTCCTCTATAAAAATTGAGCCTTTCTATGTCTCTCTATTGATTGATGGTTTTAGATTGAATAACTATGAAATAGACTTTGGAGCCTATGAAAATGTCATATCTACAAAGGTTTCTAATTCCCTTGGCATAAACCTCACTCGAGCCTTTGGTCATTGTTACTCTATGAAAAAAAAATGCCCCTTGGTAGGGAGGATAAAAGATGTTAAAGTTTCATTCACATCTTATCCTAATAAAAGAGTCAAGGTCACCATTATCTTAATTGACATGTTTGCAAAATAAGGTATGCTTCTCAAGAGAAGATTTTGCAGAGACATGGAAGGATGAATCAAATTTTATTATTTATCCAAAACTATTCCAAGTAAATAATGAATTAAAACAACTACTCCCAAATCATAAAATGAAGTACATGATATGCCAACGATCCATGAGACAAAATTCTATATGAAGATAGAGGTGATGGAAACTACTTCATGACATTTGAAGGGAGTGAAGAGATACCTTTTCTTGAAGAAAGGTTAACCAAGATAATAATCCATGAGGTATGGAAGATTGAGTTCGATGGAAGTTATTCATCTACTATATCTAGAGTAGGAATTATAATCATATCTCCTCAAGGTGATTTGTTTCCATTTTCATACAAATTTGTAATTTTAAAACACCAACAACATAGATGAGTATGAAGCACTCATTATAAGCATGCAAGATGTAAAATAAATGGGTATAAAGGGGTTGGATATCTAAGATGATGCAAATTTGATTTTCAAATATGTCTGTAATCAATTGCAAGTGAAAATCTCAAGGATTAGAAACTATAGAAACATAATATGGGACTGTATTGAATATTTTAATGCTTTCTCCATCAAAACAGTTCCTCAAGATCAAAATACAAGATCTGATTCACTAGAGATGTCCTCATTAATGATTCTACACCAAGATTTAAAAGCTCAAACAATTTCAATTGAAATAGTTTTCCACCCTAGTATACCTAAAAACTCCAAGAATTGGCAAGTTTTTAATGATGACGATAATCTGTTATCCTTCTTGCAACAAAGTGATAATTTTTAGAATCTCTATTTTGAGGGAAGTTACAATGGTCCTAGAGAATGCACCTCTAAAGAAGGAATCAAAGGGGTTGATAATGAGGGAGTCATCAAATTGAAAGGTAAAAAAATTCCAAGAGGTCTTGTTTCTTTGGAGGATTTTTTTGATAAGCATGATAGGTTCATTCAAAGTAAAGCAAAGGGTCAACCCAAGAATGCAACTGAGTTTGATCAAGTGAACATTGGGACACATGAGAAGCCTAGACTTGTCAATATTGGTAAGTTTTATTCTCTAGAAGAGAAAATAATATTTGCAACCTTGTTGAAGAAATATTCAGATGTTTTTTCCTATTCATATGATGAGCTCAAGTCATATAATCCTAACACTATGAAGCACCAGATTCCACTCAAGATGGATGCTAAGACATTTTTGCAAAAACATGACAATATAATCCCAAGATTATGGGAACCATCAAGGTGGAAGTGGATAAATTTATTAATGGAAGGATCATTTTCCTGATTCACCATTCCATTTGGGTAACAAACATTGTTCCCATGTGGAAGAAGAATGGTGAAATAAGGATATGTGTAGATTTCTGGAATTTGAATCAAGCATCTCTTAAAGACAATTACCCATTACCGGTCATGGATAAAATTCTTCAAGAGGTCACATGATTAGAAATGATGTCCATGCTTGATGGATTGTCTGGATAAAATCAAGTGGAGGTGGCATGAGAAGATAAATTCAACACAATGTTAAACACCCCTTGGGGAACTTTCACCTACAATCAGATGCCCTTCATCTTGATAAATGCGGGAGCCACTTTCCAAAGGGACATGGATCTAGCCTTCAAATATTTGAAAGGTAAGTGAATTATTGTATATCTTGATGATTTTACCATGTATTCAAAGAATAAAAGTAGTCATATAATCCACCTGGAATAAGTGTTATTAAGGTTTTATGACCACATGTACATGAATCCAAGGAAATGTATATTTGGGGTAACCAAAGATAAGAATATTGGTAATATTGTGAATAAATAAGAAATTAGTATTGATCTAGAGAGATTTGATGCAATCATGAAATTTTCCCTTCCCTCAAGTAAGAATGGTGTCCACTCCTTTAGAAAATTGAATTTTATTAGAAGGTTTGATATTGACTTTGAAAAGCTTACCAAAGATAGAAATGATATGATGAATCCAAAGGATTCATTTTTTTATATTCAAGAAGGTAAATAAAATTTTGAAGACATCAAATAACCATTACTAAATCTCCCACTTTAGAAAGGCCATGTTTTAATAAATAATTCATCATGTATTGTTATGCCTCTAAGCATATAATGTATTCTATCCTAGTGTAAAATAATGATGAATATATTGAATCACCAATTGATTTCATGATCTCACTATTGCAATATCACAACATTAAATTTCATAGATGGAAAAACATGTGTATGTCATGGTAAAATTAGTGAATAATTTCATATTCTACATCTTGAATTCTCATACTATTACAATGGTCCCTGGATTAGAAATCAAGTCCATTTTGACACAACAATGCCATTTATCCAAAAGAGAAAATTGGGTGTCAAAATTTCAAGAATATGATATAGAATTCATACCTTGAAATTTGGTAAGAGGAAATGGACTATGAAATTTAATGGCAGAGGATGAATCTCACAGGACTTAAGAAGAAAAAGATAATTTTTAGTGTTATGAATGCTTAACCAAGGATTTTCCTGTGGTCCTTTTTGTGAACATTACTGATGAGTGCTAATATAACATAGCCTATTACCTCACATATGGAGATTTCCCATCCCATATGAACCACAAGAAAATGTGGAATCTCAAGTTGTAGTCTTCTAGGTATGTAATTTGGGATAATTCATTGTATAAGAAAAGTATAGATGGTTTCTTTTTTAGATGTGTCGATAAAGAACAAAAAAAGTAGATCCTAAAATCCTACCATAATCAAGCATGTGGTGAGAAATTTTCATCCATGGTAATGAATCAAAAAATATTGAGAGGGAGGTATAACTAGCATACATTTTCAAGGATGCTCACAAATGGGTTTCAAAATGTGAACCTTTTCAACAATTTGTAGGAAGGCCTAAGATCTTCACATTTCCCCTTAGGCCGGTAATTATTAAAGAACCTTTTCATCATTGGGGACTCAATTTTGTAAGAGTGCTAAATCCAATCTCAACCGTCAAGCACTTATATGTGATTAATACAAAAGCTTACTTCAATAAGTGGGTATATGACATACATGTGAATCATGTAATTCTGAAATGGTGTGCAACTTTCTAAAGGAGAACATAATAATCTATTTTGGAGTCCCGAACAAGGTAGTGATATATAATGATACCTAAGTTTCCTCTATTGAGCTCACTGGATTTTACTACCAATATGGAATATCACTCTGTCACATTCATCTAACTATTATCCCCAAGGTAATGGTTAGGAAGAATCAAGTAATAATAATATTGTCACTATCATAAGGAAGTTGGTGGGCATCAATAAGAGGAATTGAGCATAAGAAATTTCTTGATGCCCTATGGGAAAATGGGCTAAATCCTAAGAGGTTAATTGACATGTCACCTTTTTATATTATCTACGGTGTTGAGGCACACATTACAATTTCATTGGGAATACCCACATTATAACTAGAAAACGTTGTAGAGAATGGTGAGTATATTTATTGTCTTGACAAAAGGATTTGTTACATGGAAAAATTAGATGAAGATAGAACTTTAGTTTTGGATCATATTTGGAAACATCAAATGAATATCAAAATTATTTTTGATCAAAAGGATTGTACTTGATACTTTTAAGTTAGAAATCTTATCCTCCTGTGGGACAAGAAAAGTGTAGTCATGGAAATTTTGATTCACTATGGCTTGGTTTGTTTAGGGTTAAGTAATTTTTTAGAGACAACACCTATTACTTAGCCTATCTGGATGATACACACTTGGAGCTTCCCCAAAGTGGGTAATACTTGAATTTTTCAAATAGTAAAGTTCAGTCCTTCCAACTAAAATTCTCAAAGTGAAATCACATTTTCCCCACATGTAACATAGGCAATTTAGGTTGTGTTTCCTTTCCATCATGTTGTTTTCGGTATTATTTCTTATGTGTTATGTGACTCTATTTTACAAATGGATAAGGCACTAGTGTGCTCCCCATGAGATGACCGAGGTTTATGCTTTATCCATTTATATTTTTCCAATTAAAAACAAGGCCTTGAGTAAGAGATATTTTTTGTCATGTTAAATGTCTAACATGTGAAATTTAAAATTTTGGTTACAACAACCAAATTCACACTTGAAATTATCTTTCCTAACCAATATAAACCTTTCCTCGACAATAATTTCAACTTTTTCACCCTCATTATTTTATAGAGTAACATGATAACATTATTTTCAAGTGTGTTTCATGTGTAGAGAATTTTACCTAGCTTGATTCTTGAAGTTATGAAGATCTATGAAATAACATGCCCCTAGAGGCTTCAAAAAGAGTTATTTTGGTATTTTCATCATAGAAAGACATCATTTGGAAGATTAAAGAGAAGATATGTGTGGGAGATAAATGAATTTACTAAATGTGGTTAATTAATATTCCATGGAGATAATTGAGGTCAAGAACAAGCTAAGCAAAACTGGGTGTTTTAGGGAAAGGCCATAGGAAAAGAATTTTTAAAAGGAACTAGTTACCTTGTTTGAAGGGTTTCAGGAGCCTCGTGAAGTGTTGGGAGCTCATATCATAGGAATTGGAAAGATGACATATCCTAATTCATGGTGCAATAATAAAGATAGAATTTTGGGAGTATAAAAATGTAGAAAGATTCCCATCAGTGAAACACAAGAGTCTTTCTACAAGGTGGAACTTTCTCAAAGGGTTTTAGATACCTCAAGAAGAGTTAGGATCCTAACAAAAGGTCAAAATGGATTACATGGGACCATACTCATGGTCCATATAATGGGATTTTTTCACGCTTATTCGGAAGGTGGCAACTCTTCTTAATAGCACATGCACATAGGAAAAAGTGTAAAATATGATAAAAACTAAAATTTCAAGATGAGTAAGGTAATAAAATGGTGGTAATGGATTCATTGGGTCATTTGGAGTCAATATAATATAATTTCTTACCTTTTAACTCCATGTATTTCTATCGGACTTGAAAATACACTCCTCGATCTATTTTCACATTGTATTTGATGACATCAACAATCAAAGAATCTTGGGCAGGGTTTTGGAGGTCTGATGTCCCTTTTTCCATTTTCCCTTAGTGTAAAGGGACATAGAGGACACCAAATTGTGATCCCCCATTGATTGTCATGTTTCCTCACTTAAGTGACAACTTAAAGTGCTATAAACTCACCCATAAGTTGGATTTTGACAACTTTTCATGAAAAATGGACACATGGGGGAATTTTAGATGTCTTATGATCCTTTTTACCATTTTCCTAATAGAAAGGGGACATGGGGGACAAAAAAATTTCTCCCCATACTTGGCTAAGTTTCGTCACTCAAAATCACAACCTGAGGTGTTAGAAAGGTGTTTTCAACTCACAAGTTTGGCCTCATCCCCATGAAGTAAGCACCCATGGTCCACTTTATAGGTGGTGATGTAACTTTTTCCCTTTTACCATATTTTTAATGGGTGCAACCACTCCTCTAACCCCCACTTGAACTGGGTTGAGCATACTTGGGTTTAATGTGAGTTAAGGTGTGCAAATGAGAGGGAAAATAATTTTAATGTAACACTTAACCATTATGAGCCTCATTTGTGTTATTTTCTCTCCTACATTGATGTTGGTATGCTATTATGTTTCCAAAATTCTTAAAAAAATCCTCCATTCCCAAAAAAACCCCTTTCACTAGTATCTTTAAAACCCATGCCCATTTACCATGAAACTTGGATTATAGGTTCCTCTCTGAAAAAAAACCTTTAAGAAGGCTATAAACTTGTTTCCATTGATGCTCTATTTTTTTTCTATAGCCATATGAAATTTTTAGTGAAGGAGCTTTCCTTTTTAGATCTAAAAATCAGTGATTGAAATCCTTTGAAATTTGGAGTAAAGCCTCACATTGCAAAATAGAAACTTTTGAGACCAATTCAATTCCAATCCGACACCCAAAAGAGAATTTTATATTTATAGTAAGTCACTACCAAGATGACCTTATAATAATAGTAAGCCTAATAAATTGGTGATTTTTAGTAACAATATCTTCTCTCTCAAATCCAAAATAGTCAAAAAGTGACAATTGTAAAACTTGCTAAAATTAGACATCCAATTGTGACTTACTAAAATTTCTAAGTGTTGAGTTTGTAGTCAAATTTATCACACTCCCCCATCCTACTCCCGTGTCACAATATCTAATCACCATAAAGATTAAGTACATAGGATTTGATCTAATTTCCACATTATCCACTGAATACCCCAATGTAGGAGATAGTGATGTCTCTCACATGGATATGGAAAATATCAAAGAAAGGATGTTGAATGAACCTCAAGAACCTGTGGAGGATAATATTTTCTCAAGTGGTATATTTCGGGTAGGTGGTCATCCATTTTCAGTTCAAAGCACGAAGCTAGTTCTATCCTTTTCCCAACACTATGACCTTAATTTAAGAACAATTGTTGCAGATGACAACTCAATTATGATGATTCTCACTCGAATGGAATATCACAATGCTTACTGATTCCTAATTACAATAAAATGGTTACCATCACTTGGGAATTTTCTTCGATGACTAGGAATTAATAAATTTATACTTGTAAGGAGTGATAGTGGGTTCATGGATCAAATAGGGAAGAAAGTCCTCTTGGATTCCTAAATCATTATCTCAAAGTGAATTCCATGAGACTGCTATGATGCGTTGTTCCTAATAAAAATGGTAATGAGGGAAGATACCATACAGAAATTCTATGATTGGATGGCCTAATTCACTCTAGTGGTCACATAAAGAAATCAAATGATTAACTAGGGGAAAATCATAAGTAAAAACATTCACACGCAACTTGTGTAGTTACCTACCTCAAAGAAGTTCTCAATGACTTCATATCTGGTGTATGCTCTCACATATACAAGACCCTTCCAAGGTCTCTTTACTGCCCTAAATATGCCACAAAATTCTATTGCATTCAAGATGCATCCTTAGCTCACATTTTAGGAGAGTAGATCTCATTTCTCGAGGGTGAACAATGCATTCACCATGTTTGTCATAAGGCTCCTTGAGGGAAATACTGAGAATAGAATCTCATCATAGGAAATTGAGTTGATTGAGAAGTATAGAAGTCACTTCATTTAATTTCCCACCTTCACCTATCTCAGGGTCGGAGGTTTTGACCTTGCCCCTCATCGGTTACCAAAATATCCAAGTGACAATATTATCATGATTGAGTTATACCTAAAATTTTCCTATGTTCATAACAAGTCTAATAATATATAATAAGGGTGTCTCATTCCATATTTCATTAGGAATATATTCATGCAATAATATGGTTGATGCAGCAAACATTGAATCCTCCCTCACAACATTCAATTTGTATTCCTATGTGTCTAGGCCCAACTGTGACCTCAAGAAAGATCACAAGTCCTTCCTCTTGTTGGGATTGAATCACATTTCACAAATTGAGGACTATTGGGCCAATTGTGTAGATGATTTTGAGGTTAGAACATGTTATCATATGAGAATGATAATGGATCAAATGAGATATTTAAAACTTGAATGGTTTTTTGAAGGAGTGACTGATGATGGATTTGACCTATTTGACCTTGAGTATCAAGTAGTGCAGTCATCTCCTCTTCCTCCCACTCCATGGAATATTCAAGAGTTTAGTGACATCAAGGAGATGACCATGACCAAAATTAAGAGGTTAAAGGAATAACTCAAATAGAGAAGGGATTCTATCATTGAGAGTGGAGAAACACTAGCTTCTTCCAAGCAAGTGTCCCTCACTTCTTCTCATAGGGCACCTGATGTGGCCATTGGGTCCTCTCATTCAGAAAAATCATCCAAGAGAAAAATTATAGAAGAGGAGGACATTGATGTTCCCCCTATGGAGATTCACAAGAAGGAAAAGATCATAGAAATGTCTATAGAGAAACTTGAATTAGGAGAGATTGACCCATCTCAATCTCTTGATCATCCTAGGAATCCAAGTGTCTCCCCAGAGGTAGTGGATTCATCTCATCTTGGTCATGTTTTGGTTCCATATCAAAACCTTCTTAGCATTTCCCAAGGATACATGAGTTTCTTGTAGGATAATCTAGAATGGTCTAATAAGAAATGACACCTAACTTTGAGGCTATCTCAAATAACATCAAAGAAAAAGACCAAGAAATCTTAAGAAACTTCTCATTTATTCATTTATGCTTCTGAAGCTTAGTATTTCTAATGTTTACATCCTAAAGTGAATAAACCTATGGAAGAGATGACACTTGATGACTATGTGTTGAAAAATGTTTCCTTGGGTAAATATATGGATGAGGGATATGTAAATTTTTTTAAAGAGTCCGTATCTTGATTTCTCACAATAAATAAAGAAAAAAAATTAGACTGTGGAACAACTTGAGGAGCATGTCAGAACCTTGACTACTTATGTGCAATCATTCCTAGATCCCAATGCATCATCTCTCCCTCCTATAAAATTTATCTCTTCTACTAGTTTTTTAATTTATATTTGATCAAAAGAGCCCAAGGGTACACCATGCAAGAAAGAGCCAATGATAGATGGATGGAGAATATCATTGAAAAAGGAAAGGTTTTTTTCCTTAGGTTCTCTCATTGTTCAAATTTTTATTGAAATTTTTTCAAAGATAAAAATTGACTAAGGGGAGATGGAGAAAGAAAAATCCCTTTGGGATAGTGTTCTCCCATTGGTATTTTGATATGAATTTTATTGACTCCTATTCCTTAGTGAACTAGAATGTATTTGCATTTATCTATGAGAATTTATCTCCAATTTGGTCCCGTATGATGAGTTCTAGGTGTGATGTAATGAATGATGCCATTTCAGAGCTTGAGTTTGTAAGGAGAATACATCAAAAATCTTGGAGAGTGTTATCAAAAGAGTTAAAGATATTATATCACCTTTACTAAGTGAAAATTCATCCTTAGAAGAACTCTTGAGTTCCTTTCAAGAACTGGTTTAGAAAGAAGTTGGAGACCCATTTTCCTTCAATGAGGATACCTTGGAATATCTCACGGAAATTAGAGGTTCCATCTCTAATACCACAAGAGACCACAAAATTTGGTTCACACAGTGTAGAAAACTTAGTGGCATTCTTGAGACTTGGGTCAGTGTTTTGGAACATGTGTGCATTCCATAGTCAGAGAAGGTTGTCTTCACAGTGGCATGATTCAAAAAAGAGTTAAAAGACAAGGAATTCATTCCCAGAGAATTTCCACAAGGTATTGTGGGAGTTAGATCTTCTTCATCGGGGATTATTCTTCCTCAACATGATCATCTTTCTTCTTCTCTCTATGTTCTATTTATCCATTGGGAAATTTAATTTTTTACTTTTTGTCTTATTCACTTAAGTGACCTTTAATTTTGCATTGTAAAATTTCCTTTTCTAATTAATAAGAAAGGGGCTTATTTTTCATTCCTATAGGAATGTGAAAGGTCACAAATGGTGGGACTATGAAAGGTCATATGGGGGTAGATGAAGAGACACATTGTAAAGCTATAAATTGGAATGGGTCTTTGATTCCAAAAGGTTTGATTTTATTGGTTAATAGCTAGCATTGTCTTACTACAAGAAGGAAACTACAATTCTTCTATCTCATTTTTTTATTTTTTCATCTTCATCTAAAATTTACTCCATGAGCATGGTTACTTGTGGAATATTATGCAAATGAACTTATATTTATTTATTTTTTGGTCCTTTTCCCTTTACACGGTGTCTTCTCATTATTTACTTGGAATTATTTTGGTTTTATGTTAATAAACTCATGTTGTTATTTATTGAGTAAAACCCCTCCTCACTTTCTCCCCTCTAAATACACATATCTTTCCTCAACCTCCTTTTACACATGGGCTTAATGAATTATTCCTATGTGATATTTGATAAAAAGGCCACCCAAAATGGTTATAATAGTTTAAATATTTCCCATTTTCAATAAATGGAGCTACCCTATTCCTAATTAGAGGGACCTAATCCAAGAGCATTGATGAATACCCCTAATTTTGCATTGTGAAAAATTATTTCACTAAAAATTAAACTAAACCATTTCAAAAAATTAATGATTAAATAAAATTTTGAAGAATGGTAGTTAATATAAACTAGGAAAAACAATAAATAACAGATGAATGTATAAATAAAATGACCCAAATAACTAAGAAAGCAAATATGGGGAAACCCTAAAGTATAAAAAGAGTTGGAAAGAACTAAGTTAATTTGACGAGATTGTTGTACTTTTGTCAAAACGATGGTTGGAGTAACATGTCAAGTTATCACACCAGTTGTACAAATAATATATCATATTTAAGCATATATGCAAATAAAAGTGGATATTCTACCGTAAGAAATACATAAAATAAGAGATATAAATCAACACCACATTTAATGTGGTTCAATCGATGTGGGCTACATCCACAAGAAACAAGAAAATCTATTATCCAAAGATTTTACAAGATATAAAATTAAGATTTACAATATTCTACACCTCTCGGATGTACAAGTAATTTATTTCACACAAGAATTTGCTTATTCTCCTATAATTCTCTCTCACAATTATTTTCACAATCATCATCAAATTTTTCAAGTTCTTCTTAATTCTTAATTTTAAACCCTAGCTTTCATGCTTATATAGGCATATACAAACTTAGAGAACTTAGCCATGTGATTACAATTAATAGTTCTATTTTAATACCAATAATATATCTAATTCCCGAGAGCTAAATAAAACACTCCCTTACAGTAATCGACACTGATTATCCCTAACCGATGTCGGTTCCTCATTTCATAACCGATCTTGGTCATATGTGAATGATGCCAATCCCTCTATAACCAATGTCGATTCTTGTATTTTCCAGCAAGTTTCATATTACATGCTAATCTGAAGTAATTGAGCTCCACAACTCAACAATCTCCCACTTAGAGATTAATTACTGCACCATACATGTACAACATCATTCTTGGATCCTTATATTTATTTCTTTCTCTTCAAGTCTCAAAATCAAAGACCAATAGAAGTGGAGTGTAGCTCCAACTTCTCCTTTTCTAATGGATTCATTAGCATATCCGTAGGGTTCTCACTTGTATGAATATTTTCTAGATTCAACTTCCCATCCTCTAATACCTTCCGTATGAAGTGATACCTCAACTAAATGTGTTTCATTATTGAATGAAAATATGAGTTCTTTTCTAAATAAATTTCACTCTAATCTGTCACTCAAAAAATTGCAATCATCTTGCTCCTTTCCCAACTCTTCCATGAACCTACTCATCCATATCATCTCCTTGCTAGCCTCTATAGCTACAACATACTCTGCCTCTATAGTAGAAAAATCCACAACCTTCTACAATATTGAAATCTAGCTAACTTTCATCCCACCTACTGTGAAAATATATCCAGTAGTTCTCCTTCTACCATCCATATCTCTAGCCATATCTGAATCAACATAGCCACATAATGAAATATCCAAACCTCCATAGCATAACTACATGATAGATGTCTATTTAAAATACATGACTATCTATTGGTATTCTTTCGAATTCTCTTTACGGATAATCCATATATCTACTCACAACTCCCACTTCCGAGTGTAATGTCCGGTGCGGTACAAACCATAGCATACATGAGACTCCCAAATTTTGAAGCATATGGCACTCATTTCATGTATTTTACCTCCTCATGTGATGAAGGATGATAATATTTTCTCAATCTAAAGTGTTCAGCCATATATGTACTAATAGGTTTTGCATTCTGCATCTTGAACCTTTCTAACACCCTATAGTTATAATCCTCTTGAGACAAATACAATTTATTGTTCTTCCTGTCTCTATGTATTTACATGCCTAGGATTCTTTTTCATCTCTTAAATCCTTCATAGAAAATGTGTGAGCTATATTTCTCTTAACCTCACCAATGTCCTGCATACTAGATCCTACAATTAGCATATCATCCACATATAGTAACAAAATAATATAGCTCCCATTTTCAAGATTCTTGAGATAAACACAATGATCATATTCACATATCAAGTAACCATGCTCATGCAGAAAACTATCAAACCTCATCTATCATTGACTTGGAGCTTTTTTGAGCACATTTAAGCTATTTTTCAACCCTGCATGTTAATTTATCCTTACCCTTGACTTCATATACAAGAAGTGATGCATATAAATCTCTTCATCCAAATCACCATGAAGAAAATTTGTCTTCACATCTGATTTATCTAAATGAAAATACTTTACTGCAACTAAAATCAATACAATATGAATAGAATACATTTTAACAATAGGAGAAAATATTTCACCAAAATTAATACATGCTTTATGTGTAAATCCCTTTACTACAAGCCTTTCCTTGTACCTTTTTTGTCCACCCTCTTCTTCATTGATCCTGTAAACCTACTTGTTCTACAATTTCCTCTTACCTGCTAACAACTAAACCAAATCCCAAGTCTGGTTTTGTTTCAAGGAGTCCATCTCCTTATCCATGTCATTCTTCCACTGGACATGGGTCTCATCCTACATTGCTTCTTAAAAAGTCTTTGGTTCACCATTATCAGTCAATAATAAATAAAATAGAGAAGCCGTGAATATTTTTAGAGGTTTACTTACCCTTTGTGACCTTCTCACATGAGTTTTGGGTATCGGAGGCTCATTCTGGACCTCTTAGACAATTGTATCCACATCGACAGTGGCCGATGCTTTGGTTACCTATAAGCGATGTCGATTCGCTAACCAATGCCAGTTTTTCTCTTTTGTAAATGATATCGGTTCTATTGATTGATGTCACTTAGGGGTCAACTAATACCAGTTACTATCTAATCCTATCGGTATTACTTTTAAATTTGAGAATTCATTTTCATTCACAAACTTCTCAACTGGTTCATCCTTGGGTACCAAAATTTGATCCTTGTACATTATATTTTCATTTCATTCAATATCACGACTCCTAATAATTTTAGAATTATCTAAATCCCAAAAACGGAATCCGAAATCACCAGATCCATAACTAATGAAAGTGCATCTCTTGGATTTTGCATCCAAATTTTCCTATTTTCCTTATCAATATGCACAAAATCTTCTAAACCAAAAACTTAAAGAAAAGAAATATCTACCTCTTTTCGGTCCAAGCTTCCCTGGTATTCCTCAATCTAGTGAACTTGAAGGCCCATGGTTAATCAAATACACTACTCTATCAACTGCTTATGCCCAAAACTATAAGTGAAATCTAAAATGTATCCTCATACTTCTAACATGTTCCATGATTGTCCTGTTAATTCTTTCTACAACACCATTCTCCTGTGGTGTTCTTGGAACCGTTCTTTCTCTATGTATCTCATTCACTGAATAATAATCATTGAAATCCTTGCTACAATATTCACCACCATTGTCATATCTAAGGAACTTTAATAATAAGGGCTTTCCATTATCATTCTTAATAAGGGATTTCCATCTTTCAAAAGTCTCAAAAACATTAGATTTACGTTTAATACAATAAACCCATACCTTTCTTGTAACATCATCAATGAAATTAACATAGTACTAGGATCCTCCATGAGAAGCTACAGGCTAGTCCCCACACATCTAAGTGTACAATATATAGTTTCTACTCCTTCTTAGTTGCCCCAAATTTGAGAAATCTCACTCTCTTTTGCTTTCCAAAAACACAATGCTCACAGAAATCAAGATCTAAATCTTTCAAATCTAATAACTTACCCTTAGCCTTTAAGATATGCATTCCTTTTTGAATCATATGGCCCAACCGATTATTCCACATACATTCATCTAAATCTAAAGTAGATAATACGAGAAAAGGAATTAGTCTGGTAGATAAATATAACGTTCCTACCTTCTTACCTCTTGCCCACAAAAAAACACCCTTTGTGACTTTCCAAGACTCTCCTGTAAATGTATCCATGTAACCAGCTTCACCTAGTTACCTTACAGATATAAGATTCCTCTTGAGGCTTGGCACAAGCCTCACATATTTCAATACCCATGTATTTCCATTTTGTAATTTTAGATAAAATTCCCCTTTACCAGTAATATTGCAAGGTTCATCATCACCAAAATAAACATGTCCAAAATTTCCTTGGACATAATTTTTGAAATAATCCTTATTAGGGGTTGCGTGAAAAGAAGATGTTGAATCTAAAACCCATGATTCAATTCTATTATCTAAAGAAATAATGAGAGCATCTTGTATTACCTCTCTGCAACAAGATTTACCTCTTTACCTTTGTCAGTTGTTGGTTCTCTTTATCCTTTGACTAACAATATTTCTTTGAACATCCTTTCTTTCCACATTTCCAATAGGTAATTCCCTTACCCTGGATTTAGATTTTCTATCCCTTGAATTTGATTTCCCATTACTCTTACTCTTGGATATCTCCTTTTTCTTGCCCCTACTTTATACATTCAAAGCATTCCTAGATGATGATTCCTCTATACTCTTCCTGCGAATTTATTCATTCAAGATTATACTAACTACATAATCAAACTTAAAAATATTATTATCATATGCTGTATTACTAACAACCATGATGAAGTTATCCCAACTATCAAGAAAATAACATAAGAATAAAAGTTATTTCACTTCATCATCAAATGAAATATAAACCAATTTTAACTAATTTACAATATATCGGAAATCATTCAAATGACTAGATGCAGATCCAAATTAATGCATCTTAGAACTAAATAGTTTCTTCATCAAATAAAATTTATTTGAAGCACTAGGTTTTTCATATAAATTAGAAAGAGATTTCAAGAACCCTATTGTAGAAGTCACTTCTGTAATATTGGAAGACATGGATGCTGGCTCAATCTTATAGATCATAAAGTCTTTTCGTTGAGAATGTTCCATTTGTCATCAGTCATCTTCATAGGTCTAGACTTCTCATCCATCGGTAAATACAAATATCTTTGATACATATAATCCTCAATCTTCATCTTACATAATTGATAATTTCATCTCAAAACTTATCTACCTTGTATTTGTTTTCTTCTACCATTTTTGTAGCTCCCACTTAATCGAAGACCCTTTGTGCGTAAATTAGTCAACACACAAAACCCTCAAAAAAATCTCTGATACCAGTTGTTGGGGTTAGCACACCAGTTGTACAGATAATATATTAGATCTAAGAATACATGTAAATAAAAGAATATATTCTACTAGAAGAAATACACAAAACAAGAGATATAAATCAACACCAGATTTAACGTGGTTCACTAAGTATGGGCTAGGTACACCAAGAAACAATCCATCTATTATCCAATTTTTTCACAAGATATACAACGAAGATTTGCAATCTTCCACACCTCTCAAATGTACAATACTTTCTTTCAAACAAGATTTTGTTTCTTCTCCAATAATTCTCTCTCTCACAATTATTCTCAAAATCCTCATCAAAATTTTCAAGTTATTCTTAATTCTTACGTATAAACCCTAGATTTCATGCTTATATAGGCATATACAAACTTAGGGCATTTATCCATGTCATTATAATCAATAGATTTGTTTTAATTCTCAACATATATCTAATTCCCAAGATTTAAATAAAACACTCCCACACATGTAACCAATGTCGGTTGGCCCTAATAAATGTTGGTTCCTCCTTTCCCGATCGATGCCGATCATAGGTGATCGATGCCGGTCCCTCCATAATTGATGTTGGTTAATGTGTTTTCCAACAAGTTTCATATTGCATGCTAATCCATATTAATTGAAATCCAAAACTTAGCAAAATAGGAGGAGGAAACAACTATTCCAAAGTCCAGAAAAATAGAGATCTAAACAATTTGAGTGTATTAACATGCCTGGATAGGTACAAGGGCATGTGTGGGCACCCTAGTCTACAATATGGATGCCCTGGTATGTGAAAAATATTTGTAACCTTCCTTTGAGGTGTCACTTGATGGTTTTGTGCCTTCCCTTCCCATCACACTAACTTTGTTGCACTATATTGTATAATCTTTGGTAATTGGTGATGAAGAAAAGACCTGCAAAACCCCAAGACAAACATCAAACCATAAAAATAAAAATTTGTATGAAGGGGTTGGACTAACCTCAGCTACCACAATGGTGGTTTTACTAAGTGTTTCCCTACATCTCATACCCAATGTAGTTCTATGTGTGAGTGTGCAATCATGCCCCAAGTGCTCTTGTGCTAATCGCACTTTGTAAAAGTAGTGAAAAATAAATATGTGTAGAAAATGTAATAAAATTCTAGAGGAAATAGAATAAAATTCCCTCCTATGAAGTTTGATGCAAATGAACCAACCTTGTGCCTTATGATGGACCTAGATGGATGCAAATGGAGCCTTTAATGGATTTAACCTTTGGTGATGATAGTATTTCACAATGATTGGTCCCTCACTATGGTCTCATAAATTTCTATTTATATGGTTCTCTTGTTCTAATTTTGTAATTAACCCCAAAAATGCCAACCACTAAAAATATAAGAAGCTTAAATGGTCATAAAGTGCCCAAAAAGTGGTGGGAAAGTGTAGAAAGGCTCAGGGTGCCCCAAATGGGACCATGGAACACTGGGTGCCACAATATTGGGTTGGAAACCCCAGTCAAAGGTAAAATTACGCTAAACAAAAAAATAGATTGGGAAAGTATGTGTTGAAGGTCGGAAACAACGATAAAATCAAAGTAAAATGACCAAAAGACATGGATTAATTAGTACTTTCTTCACTCAAAAACCATATGAATAGTAGTATGAGACCGAGACTAAATAATTTCTAAAGTGTGTGATTTTTGACTACATTTTCCCCACTTTATGTTGGTGAGTGAAAATCTTGGTAACATAAAGTAAATAGAGATGCATACCTGATAATCCATGTAGAGTGATGTAGAAATATACGTGAAGGAATAGACAAAGCATGGAATGAGAAAATAGTGGAGTGTGGAAACTAAAGATGTAAAAGTGTAAAAAGTGGTGAGAGTGAACCTAGGGTGGAAACATGTGTGTAGTTTTCAATGTGTGTGATGTACCTGCATGATTAGTATCACATGTGCTACCACAAAATATTGTTGGTTTTATCCCCATTGTTGTAGTTGTTTTGTTTGTTTCTCATATGGACAAAAATGTAAGGAGAAAACAATCAAGTATTTAAATATGCATGTATATGTATGTGAAATCATGTAAATGTAAATCACGTAAATAAAAATGGAACATGTGCACTTGATCCATGTCAAGATAAAAAGTGTAGAAGGATATCTTGTACTATGAGTTTTTGGGTGATCTCACACCACCCTAGCTGAAGAAGTGTAGGGAGAAAGTTGCATTATTATCCAACCTGTAACTACTTCCCTGAAGTTGTATGAAGAGATATTTGTACTACCTAGTTTTTTGGGTGATCCAATGCCACTGGCTGAAGTAGTGTAGAGAGGAAATCCATTGTATCCTCTAACCTATAACTACTCCCCAAAATGTTAAGGACAACCATGTCCTATAAAATCCATTATGTACAAGGTTCGCAGACTGGTTTGAATCTCTGTATAACCCATAATGTCAAGGGAAAAAACTAAACCGAACTAAAATGGTGTAGAAGCGTTGTCTAGTATATAAAACCCGAATGATGCCCCTCCGATTTGGGGGCACATCTGATGTCACTGATAGGAGAATACAACCCCAAAAGAGGACCAACCACATGAAATATGTAACTCTACCCTGTATGGGGAAATGAATGCACTTGGTAGAGACCAAGGAACACATAAATAGGAGTCTAGTGAAAGACAAGTGTTAGTACAAAAAAACATGCATGTATAAAAAAATATGTAATATACGTAAACAATGTATAAGCTACCAAGAAATATAGTAATGTAAACATGCAACAAGACAAAGTAGGTTGCAAAAATTTGACTGAAAATATGGGACATCACTTGTGATGTCGCAAGACAAGCAAGGCCGGCATGGTCACATAAAATAAACAAGTGTGCACAAAAACAAGGGTGAGGCCCCCATACCATAAAAAACAATAGAAAAACAAGTACAAACAACATATAATTATGGAGGTAAGTAATAGTGTGAAAAAATGTTGCACATGAAGCACCCGTTAGCATGTTAAAAAGATAACTAGTATGCCGAAATATTGTATAACCATGTAATATAGAGTGCTAAGTACAAAATAAAATAATAAAACTTATGAGAGACGAATGTGGATGCCTGCAATGACCCATGTAGGATGGGTAGAAGTTGAGCATTTGTACTACATGAAAAATATCTATATCTACAATCACAACTAAGAAAAGGTGTGAACACACATGTATGTATGGTATAGATAAATGGCATAAAAGAGATCTAACTAGCATGTGTCATAAGATGACCATATAAAGTAAATGTAAACAATAATAAAAGCAACTAACATATGCAACATGTTTTGGATGGGTGGAATGGAATGCAAGATGGAATGATAGGATCCACATGCCCCCAAGTGAATGAAATGTATGTAGTGAGGTTCATTTGGGTTGTCCCTTTAGCATTCGAGAATGAACCGTAAGTGAGAGTGAATCATTGTGAATGGTTGAAACGTGTGTCTAACACACAGTGATGAGTGTGTATGTTTAGATATTCAACCTAGTGATGAAGTGTGTACGTAACCCTATAGCCAAAGTGTATATCACGAAAAGATAATCAAAAGAGTGATGATGTAGCTGAAATTGTATACCATTACAAGGAAAAGGGATAGGTGACCATTTAGCCTATAGTCTATGTCAATAACCTAGTAATGTCACATAAAAAATATAAAATGATGAAAATATGTAGAGGATAGTGTCCATTTGATTTGTAAACCCTCAAAAGTCAAGTATGGAATGAGGAACTAAAATTCATCATAGGCTAGTGACAAATCTTAAAGGCTCGTATGCACACATGGCTAGAGGGAGTGTGTGTAATGAAGGTACCCGAGGTAGAATTCAAAAGGGTTCTTGGAGAACCAAGGATGCACACCCGTGAAGAAGCAAAATTCAGGACTTAGCCATTTTCGGCCTTTTAGACAGTAACACATGAAGAATGTGTTCCATTTGGATAAGGTTCTCCTTAGCAGGCAAGGGTGTCCTGGAAGGAATATACCTTGCAGATAGGAAGATCCAAAAATATAATCATGACATGGAGAGGCATGCACTTGGGGTGACCCACACCTTGACACTTGGGGCCAGATCTGAGGTTGTAGAGGAGTTTGTTAGAGCTCAGATGCCTATTTATACATGTGCCCTTGGCAAAAAAAAAGAGACACAAGTGAGGTAGCAGAGCTCTATAGAATTACTATGAGAACTATGGGATAAAATGGGTAGATGATTCTAGGAAGGATGTAATGAGGAAATGGGGAATGTAAAATTTTGTTTTGTGAGCATACATGTATGGATCCAGATATGGTGTATGACCGTGGTCTGCCACTCTGTGATGTTTTAGAGTAATACTATGAATGAATATGATAAGGTTACCATTGCGTTTATATTAAGATCTCCTTCTTGTATTATCTGCATGTTTCTACTATGCTTTTGATCTTGTATAATCATGAACCTTACTTGAATGTTAAGTCTATTTGTGGATTTACAACTTCCTAGTTCTATTAATTCTATGTGCACACTTTGCTTTTATTATGACTGAAGGGGTGTAGAAGTCGTTCTGAGCTCTATAGATTTTTCATGTCTATTAAATCACTAAGTCAAGATCATGAATTATGCCTTCCACTAAACTCACATAAAAGAGAGACTCGACTCCCTCTCACATGCCTGGGTGAGCACCCACCTAGTTCCCGCTGGGTGATAGGCCAACGCACATGAGGTTCCCTTGTTCTTGGTGGGTGTAAAAATGACTACATCTTGGTTCCATTACGGGACCTCTTTTGAAGTTGTAGTGGAACATGGCATACATCATGATTTGTGTAAAAAGTGATGATGAGAGAGTTTAACCTTGGAAGGTGTTGAAGATTGGTTTAAAAGCACAGAGGATGAATTCACTCAGAGATTCAATACTAGACCTGGGTTTGACATGTGAAGATGGGTGGAAGACACTCTTTATCATGAGTTGTACGAAACCTTCTTTTGTTGTTTCCCAGTAGAGTTATTCGAATGGCTCTCGGCTTATACATCTAGATCGGGGTGGTGTTATAAGTCACACCCTTGGACCCAAGAAACATATCAGAACTTGCAAGATGCTGATCTAACATGGACCCATGCTATAGATCATTGGTGGAAGGGAGTATTGACTAGCTACACTCTGGAATATGCCATTTCCACGTATTCTGTCCAGAAGTTGCTGAGTTTGAGTTTTTTGGGAGCCCAGAGGATCATTTTATGTGCTATCCCCCTGGCAATCAAAATCTTGATGGTAACCATGGGTTTAGAGGCATTTCCTATGGCTGGCTAAACCACTCTGAGCTGCTTGGTGAGGAAGCCAGGTTGGGGAAAGATGGCTGATATAACGATTGAAAAGGAAAGGGAGGAGAGATGGCTCAAGTATAATGAAGCACGTGAAAGGGAGATCGATAGATAATGTGGGATTACAAGTGGGTTATGGAGCCAGACATGGTGGAAAGGAGTTGAGGTTCACGCGGAGGATGTGGAACCCAAACAGTCTGTGATACCCCATCTTGGTAAGTGCAGGAGAGAAAACCTTGTGGCTTCTGATGAGAGTCCATCACATATAGAGAAAGAAGAGTCATTGGCACACATCTGACCCCACCTAGTGACCAAACCTTGGTGCTTGGTTTGTTTAAATGAGGGAAAAGTATAGTTGATCCATTTGATATCAGTAGAAGCAACCGATCGGCACCCAGAAGATACAACTTCTCATTTGGGACTTCTATGGCTTCACACACTATTCCAAGTATTTGGTGGAATGTTTGGACAAGGCACATATACAACTAGTTTTGGAAGCGTGTTAGGAAGTGGTGGAGGAAATATGACTGGGAGTGGCACTAGTTCACAAAAATTTCAGCGCGTAATTTAGTGGAATGATGGGAGCATTCGACATGATAAACACAGCCCTGTACCTAACACAGAGGATCTAGAGGTGGAAGTGGTGGAGCTGGTGGCTCAGGATCTAGTGGGTCCGGTGGAGGAGGAAACATCGGAGGAAACCAAGGGACTGGATCGGGAGGACAAGGGCCTCAACCACCTCCTCAAGTATTTTTGAGATGTCTCTACACTTACCAGATTACAATGGGATAGAAGATGCCGCAGAGCATGTGCATAAGTGTGAGCTGCTATGGTGCGTGAAGGGGATCACGACCCAGGATCAAAAGGCCAGTCAATTTATGATGACCTTGCAAGGACGTGCATAGTTGGTATAGAAAGTATGACCCTCATCAGACTATTGTGGATTATACCATGCTGAGAAATGCATTCTTGGTAGAATTCCACATACCTGAGTTTGAATAGAAGAGCATCAGCTCTCTCAAAGAAATCTAGTAGGGAATGGCAGAGAGAGCATGTGAGAATATGATGCGCATTTTAAAACTCTATTGTCTAAACTATCTTATGATATCCACCCTTCACAACATGCTCAGTGGTTTTTCGAGGGTTGATCACACCCTTTAGGAGGGCTTTGTCTCATAAAACATTCATGGACCCGCAGCGAAGTGTTGGAAGCCGCTTTACATGCTGAGGTAGTTAGTAGTGTTGACACTGGTGTTAGCCCATTTCTGGAGGCTCAGATCACTGCCATGGCTAAGAAATTAGAGAAATTATCTACCAACATAGTTCAGAGACTCGTGGTGGGATGTGGTGCACAGATTGTAATGTAGAAGGACACACAAAGGATAATGGTGGGATATGTACTTGGAAGGTGGTACATGCCGTAGTGGTAAATTGTGAAATATGTCACGGGGACCATGATGCAAGTAGGTGCCCCTTTTACAGCAGTGTGATCCATAAAAATGTGTCTTGTTATTGCAAGATATGTACCTCAACCACACATGACACCAAGGATTGTAGATTGATTGACCATATTCATGAGGTAATTGATCTTGGTGTGCACCAAGACTGGCATTGCCAGTAGTTCCAAAGGAGATGAACATCGGTATGAAGAATGTGGAGATGGAGGTGCAGTGGAAGAGGGTTTCATGGAGGATTTTCGTGGTCATGGTAACCATGGGGGAAGAAGTGAGTTCCCACGTGGAACATGCTTTAATTGTGGAGCCACATACCATTATAAGCGCGAATGTCTAGATCTTCTACAATGCTCTTGGTGTGGAAAAAACATAAGTATGAAGAGTGCCCAGAGTTATACGAACATATGAGTCAAGCAATACCAGAAGGATAAGGGCGCTGCCATGGTGAGTATTAAGAAGGCTGACACAATGGCTCCCGTGAGTAATATGTGAATCAGAACTAGAGCCTGTTATGGTAACAACAAGGGCAAAGTTTGTGCGTGCAAGGGAAGCACCTAGGTAGAGACCTCTAGTTTCGAGGGAAGAAGTAGTACATGGGAAGTATCCAAACCCGGCTCACTAGAAAGAAGTCTACCAGGAAACCATGGATGTAATTGAAGCTTACAAGGGGAGATCCAATGCTTAAAAGAGAAAACTAGAAAAGATGAGCAAAGAAGACCAAGTAGAAGCACCAAAGGATGACTTGGATGAGGTTAAGGAGGTGTGTAAACTACTGAGGCAAGAGAATGTTATTCCTGCTAGGAGCATGGTTGAGAGAAAAGGTACCACACACCGGAAGAACACGAAAGGCAGATCCTGCATGCAAACCTCCCACCTCACAACCTTGATTATGACAAAGAGATCACCTTAAATAGTAGTGTGGATGGATGGCTGCTTAGCAACATCCTCATTGACAAGCATGAGAGGTTAATGTTCTCACTTTGGATGCCTGGCATCAAATGGGAAGACTGCATTACAACCATCTTCAAATGTGTTGTATATGGAAAATAAGACAAAGGCAATGCCCATAGGTGTCTTGAAGGATGTGACCATTACCATTCAAGGGACTAAGTTCACTGGGGATTTTGAAGTCTTGGTGCTTGCCGAGGTAGATAATTTCCTAGCATTACTTGGGCACCCATGGTGCTATAAGAATAATGCAGATCTTCGGTTTAACAAGGGGTACATAAGCTTTGAAAACAAGGAAGAGAGGGTGATTATACTACTTGCTGATGGAAATTCCACACCCTATACTGAACCCCTTGGAGAGGAGGTCCTTGATAGAATATATGTGTGCTCCATAAGAGATCTAGAGACCATCCATCCTATGAAGGAATCATCCAGTTTGATGATGCTCAATTTGTCAGTGATACTACCAGTATGGCATGTGATAATTGGGCACATGGGACTTATGAATTGATTGGGTGACATCTGAAAGGATCAGTAACTAGGGTAACCATGGTGCATATAGTTCGGTGCCTGGGAGGAAAGGTAATAACCAAGTATTTTGGGGATGCATACCCTGAGGTATTTTTGAGAGAAATGGAAGCTCAATGGAGGGAGGATGAGTGATGAGGTATGCTAGGTTATGTTTTGATAGGCACAATAACGAGGTGGTGGGCCATGCATAGTGAAAACTTGTTGGAGTGGCATGAAGTTAGAATTGCACTCACTGTCTGATTCTCGAAGAGCAACATACCCACTACTATCAAGGATTACAATGGCAATGGACCCACCTCTTCCCACATCCAGGCATGTGAGAGGGTTTGGGGAGAAGGCATGGAAGTGTTACCACCCTCCCTTTGGGTGCACAAGCTATATTCGACACTACAAGGTTGTGTGTGCACTTGGTACATCCATTCTGAAACTCACCGCCAAATGGGAAATTGGCAAGAATTAGTGGCTGACCTGGTTCACACATTCGAGTACCGAAGTACCATGCAACTGGTTGATGAGGCATTGCAGACTATCAAACACCTCACTCTGGGGGATTGTGCCATGGTGGAAGATAGATTAGTAAACTTACTTGGTGGACCTAGCTTGGAAGCATGGTTCAAAGAGGAGGAACCAAGAAGACATATAATTTGAGCATGCGTGTGTGCTGAAAAGGAGAAAGGAAAGATGGTATACGTTATTGATGGAGAGGAGATGGAGAGCCTTGAATGTCAACCATTTGGTTGGGACGTGTGAGGTAGTTGACAAAGTGATGGATGCATGTGCACATGTGTATCATGAACCACTCAAAACCAAGAAAGTTAACATCAGCTCAGAGAAGGAGCCCAAGGAAGCTATCATTGGGGACTACTGGTCAGACAAGGAAGTATCAAAGATCATCGATCTCTTGCATGAATTTGAGGATTTATTCCCACGCGGATACCATGAGTTGAAAGGCATCCACCATTCATTGGGGGAAATGAGGATAAAGTTGAAAGATGGTGCACGCCCGGTCAGGAAGAGGCCTTACAGGATGAATCCTAACATGCACGTAAGGGTTAAAGAAGAGCTAGACAAAATGATAGCATCCAAGTATCATTGAGGCTATGGAGGAATCAGAATGGATAAGTCCAATGGTGATCAACATAAAGAAGGATGGGTGGATTAGGATATGTGTGGATTATAGGGAATTGAATGTTGTTTGTATCATAGATCCTTTTCCCACCCCCTTCACTAAAGAGATTTTGGAAGGAGTTGTTGGGCGCGAGGTCTATTCCTTTATGGATGGATTCTCGGGATATCACCAAGTAAGGATTTCAAGGAAGACCAAGAAAAGACAACTTTCACCACCGAGTGGGGAAGCTTTGCATACACGGTCATGCCCTTTGGATTGAGGAATGCACCCACTGTATTTTTCATGCATAGTGGTACAAGCATTTAAGGACTTCATCCACAAGTTCCTTCAAGTATATTTGGATGATTGGACAATGTATGGATTGGTAAGGACCATTGTGATAACTTGAGATTGATGTTTGAAAGATGTGGCAGTTGAGGATTTCCCTCAACATCAAGAAATGTGTCTTTGCAACTCCTTTTGGAATGTTGTTGGGGCATATCATATGCAAAGAGGGCTTACTGGTGGATCCCACGAAAGTTGTAGTTATTGTGGGATTAGGGGAGCCCACCAGCCAAAGCACCACCATGTGGATTTCTTGGACACACTGGGTACTATAGAAAGTTCATTAAGGGATATGCCAAGATCGCCCGTGCCTTTGGAAATATTTCTTAGACATAAGAGTGCCTTTCAGTGGGGAGAAGCGCAACAGAGGGCATTTGACACTCTAAAAGAAAGGCTTATCACCGCACCTATTCTATGATTCCCATCATGGGATAAACCTTTCCATGTCCACATGGATGCCTCTGGTACAACAATGGGAGCCATTCTTGCTCAACCAGAGAGGGATTGTTGATCATCCCTTGTGTTTTGCAAGTAGAAAGTTGACACCAAGTAGAACAAAATTATACAACGACCGAGCATGAGGCATTGTCAATGATCTATGCACTCCACAAATTTAGACAATATCTACTGGCAACTCCCTTCATATTCTACACTAACCATATGGCCTTGAAGTATCTAGTAAACAAAGTAGTGTTGTAAGGGTGCATATGTCATTGGGTACTTTTATTTTAGGAATTTGAATTCAAAGTGGTGGTAAAACCTGGGAAAGAACAATTATGGGCTGGATCATTTATCAAGGATTGATTGGGAGAGGACATGTAAAGTATCGAGGAAACCATGTCAGACATGTAACTATTTAGGTTGTGGCGCATGCCCTCGAGTTAGAAGACATTGTTTTTTTCTCAAGGAAGGTGTGGCACCCAAAGGGATGAATGCACTGGAAAGGAAAAGGTTAGCCATACGTGCCACGCCCTTCATGTTGATCAATGGGGATTTGTATAAAATGGGCCACGATGAGGTTTTTTGCTGCAGTGTGTATTAGAACATGAATGCATGGCCATAATAGAAGAAGCCCATGGTGGGATTGCTAGAGGACACTATGTGGGAATGTAACCACACGTGCAAGATCCTAGTCACTGGACTATGGTGGGAGATGATTCACCAGATTGCATTGAGTTTTTTACAAGGCCTGTGACCACTACCAGTGCCTTGAAAACCTGGAAGAAGGGATGAGATGCCCTTGCACCCCATCGCCAAAGCATGGAACCTTTTGAGAAATGGGCAATAGATTTTGTCAGACCAATCTCACCAGCTACGTGAAGGACTAACTCGTGGTATATCATTACCTGTACTGATTATCTGACAAGGTGGGCAGAGGCCATGCCCACTAAGGATTGCACCACAGCCATGGCTACTAGATTTTTGTGGGAAAACATTATAAGTAGGTATGGGTGCCCATTAAGTTTAACAAGTGATAGGGGCACTCACTTCTTAAATGAAACCATCAAGATTCTATTGGTAGAATTCATGGTAGCCCATCACAAGACTACCCTTATCACCCTCAGGAAAATGGGACTGCAGAGGCATTCAACAAAATCCTTAGTCACACATTGACTAAGATATGTGATGTGGGTAGGTAGGATTGGGATGACAAGGTATCACAGTTCTTTGGGCATATAGAACAATGTATAAAAGATTGAACAAGGCCACACCATTTCAATTGGTGTTTTGGTGTGGAAGTAGTTTTTTTGGTCGAATTCATGCTACCATCTCTCTGTATAGCATGCATAGGAGGGTTGGATGATGAGCAAGCACTGGAAGAAAGAATAGATGAATTGATAAAGTTGGATGAAAGGCACTCACTAGCAAGATGGAGCCAAACAACTGAGAAGGCAAAGAAAAAGGCATGGCATGACCACCATATTAAGAACAAAATAGTTTGAGGTTGGCCAGATGGTATTGCTATATGATTCAAAATTTCTATGCCATCCTGGAAAGTTGAAGGTGCATTGGTTGGGTCCTTATGTAATTTCATACATCCTTGATTGGCGCATGTGCCATTACAAGCACTGGATGGAACAAAATTACCTGGACACTTCAATGGGAGTAGGCTGAAGCCCTACTATAAATAATGCTTCTTGGTGTTTGTAAATAAGGTAGTTTTTCCAGTTAGTTTAGAATTTCCTTTTATGTTTTTCCTTTCTTGTATTTCCCTTTTGCGTTGTTGTTTTGTTTTGTGCCTTGGGCACCGGTAACCTTATTACTTTTTGACTTATGAATGCACAGAGGACCGCACATCATTTTAGTGTGGGGTGAGATGATGAAGAGAAACTTGGAGTTATTCTGCTAGGAGGATTTGGGGTGGAAAAATAAGGTTACATTGGAAATCCACGTATAAAGGAGAAAAAGTGCAAAACATGAGGTAGGTGAAAGAAAGAATCATGAGGATGGAAGAAGTGCCTTTGAGGTAGGGAAATGCAAGCAAAGTCATGAGGATCAAGATGGATTGTTTTATGCGCAGAAGGTTGGAAAAGTTTTTGTCATGATGGATTATGGTAAGGTGGAAAATTTTCATGCAAGGATTGGGCATGGGTGGAAACATTTTCACGCAAGGATTGGGCATGGTGGAAAATTTTTCACACAAGGATTGGGCACATAAGGAGAAGCACTGAAGTTGGGTGTTGTTTGAGAACACCGCATTAAACATTATCATACGGTGGTAGGTAGCCTAGCCTTAAATGCATAAAAGTGGGAAAAGCTATAAATACAAGAATGGGCATTTCATTATTTTACTTTGTGAAACACAAGAAGAGTGATTTTCTTTCAAGAGCTAGGGTTTTGAGAACTGACTCGTGTGAAGGAAAATCCCAAAAACTTAAGCACAATCGGTCCATTAGATCTACAAACCAGAGTAGAAGTGATTCACGGGTGTGAGGAATGTTGTGAAGAAGTGCCGTGATCGAAGGAGAAAAATAGAGATTAGGGTTTGTGTTCTAGGGCATGGGGGCACATGAGGAAAACATTCAAACAACTCACAAGATAACCTAGGAATGAAAGCAAAGGGTGCAATGATGGCCACAAAACCAGTAGGTAAACCTGTAGAACAATCCAAGAAGGGAAAGGGTAAAGGAAAAGGAAAGAAGAAACAAGAAGAAATACCCATGGATACAAATGAGGAATGGTACTCAGAAATGCAATACCTGGATGGGGTTTTGCTAGGGCAAGAGTGGGAGTCCCACATAAGACAGATGACCGTGATCGACTACAATCACCGGTCAAGCACAATCACGAAGGAAATGGCATTGGAGCTGGTGTGCCCCACAAATAAATGAACACCTGATGGGTTGTCAATCTACAATGATGTGGTCAAGGTGAAAATGGAGAAGGTAGGGCTTCTCCAATTTTTGAGTTGCCATATGGAAGCCCGAGTGCTTGTACCAATGGTTGATGATGCATACATGAAGACTTCTTCTACTTCATAGGCACAAAATGTGCATAACTCCCCAACTAATTTCACACTTCACATGCCTAAAATTGTAAAGGGGATGCACTCATAGATGACCTCCTAGATGAGGAGGCAATCAGAGAAACCATAACATCCCAGAATTGAAGAAGGGATCAAGGTACTATGACGTCTCAGATATCAGTGATCCGGTGATGAAGATGGCCACACACCTTGTCTCCAAGCTGAATGGACAAGAGAGGTGGACCCAGTGAGCAAGCCCTAGGCTGAATGTCTGCAGGAAGGTCATGGAAGGCACCGTATACAACATCTCCCAATACATAGTAGATGAAATCATAAGCAATAGCATGGAGAAGGGAGGAAAGATCCTATTTGGAAACATTCTATTGACAATTGTGTTCTCAGAAATCAGGGTGTCGGATGCATCCGAAAAGTTCATGTGGGAGTACCCTGCTGAAGATCCCTCACCTATGGAGAGATTTCAGAAATACACATGTGAATCAATGATAGGGGTACACAAGGCATGCTTAGACAAATGGTATAAGTGCCTTAGGAATGCATTCGGGGCTGAATGGTGGATCCTTGAACAACTCCCCATGTGACCAAAGGAGAAGTAGAGTTCATGGTCTACCAACACTTCTACATTGGAAGGTTCATTTTGGTGGATGGCAGTTGGAGTCCATGGTGCAAACTCCCATTCTCATTTACTACCCAATTTTTCCAAGTGAGGAGTAAACAGATACAAGGAGTCAAAGAAATTAAACCTAGAGTTGTCCACCCTTGACAGAGAGCAAGGAAATGAGGAAGAAGCTGGTCTACCCAGAGAAGCACATGCGTACATTGAAAGGTATGTGTCACATGATGTGCATATTGTAAGGCCTTTGACCTTACCTATTATCGAGAGAGCAATGCCACAAGGATTTACCTGCGCATAAGGCCAAAATTTGAAAAGGGCGCATACGTGGAGAATGAGATATCCATCCTGGATGACCCTATTGGAAGAAAGAAGCCCATGCCAAAGCACAAGGAGAGGGAAGAGAAAGAGGAACAAAGGGTGGTGGAGAAGCAAGATGTAGATACCATGGGGCCAAGTACCTATGTCTGGAAGAAGAGGAGAATGGTGGTCAGGGAGAAGACCCCAGAACCTGTGAAGCCACCATCCCCTGAAGAACCCTCAGATGAAGAGAAGACCACATCCCCGACTCTAGAGTTTTTAGCAAGAGGAAGAAGAAAAGGGGATGGAAGAACCAAGAGTCTAAAGATACAGATGACCCAAATGCCTATATAGGTGAAAAGGATGATGATGAAGAGGAAGAGTTGGAGGTGGATCAGGAGCCGATTGATGTCCATGATTGGGGGGAGAGAGGAGCAGAAGATACAAATGATGCTTTCATCTTTGTAAGGAGGAAGGGCACCCAAGGGGAGGAAGGGCATGCAGAGTGAAGAAAGGAGTGAAGGGGCAAGTACTAAGGAGCTAGATATGCCCAAGCTCACTCAGGAGGAGGTGAATGAGAAAGTGACAAGGGAGGCAAGAGAAGATAATTAATACCTTGGTCGATGAGGAGTTGGAGCGCAGTGCGGAGCTCATGCTCGGTGAATTCAAGGAAGAGAAAAGGGAGAAGAGTGTGGGTAGCACAAAAGGCCCAACTCTTTCAGTAACTATTCCCAAGGGCATGTGCATGGGAAGTAAATGCATGGAAGGGGGAAGAATAATGATGGGATATGTTGATGACCCCAACAAAGTTTTTTTACATGTGCATTTCCAGAGTACCATGCCCACCAAGGAGCTCACCACCATGGAGTCCTTTGATCCTGAGGGTGGATACCCATGCACAAGGAAGATGCTATCATGGGCGTTCGACTCCCACCTCGATGAGCCCAAGTTCGAGGTTAACCAAGGAGTGATACTAGCATTATCTCGAAGGAAAGGGGGACAACCCCATTATAAACATGCAACAACTATCAGATGAGAAAGTGTGTAACGCACTCAACAAAGTCTCCATGGAAATTGAGGCTAGGCTCTTCTACAGAAATGACAGGTTAAAGTCTTGGAGGACCTGTTGGAAAAGAGGAAGGAAGAAGTAGTTAAGCTAACAAAGGACCTCAGCCTTGAGAAACTAATCAAGCACTCAACTACAGAGGGAGCTTCAAGAGGAAAAGGCCAGGGTACATGAAGTTTCCAAGAAGGTGGAGCTCATCTCCCAAGCTATTATCATGAAGCACCTGGACCTTAACCCTCCCGCGTAAAAGTATGGATCCTCCCTGGAATGTCTAGAGGACTTGACTCAGATCCTCACCATGGAAAGGTAGCCTTTGGCCTTGGAGTCGACAGAGGAGGTAGCTGCATGCTTGGAGAAGGAGGAAAATTGAAAGTCATCGCACTCATGGCTGAATACAACAAGGTGCTTGCTGATGTGAAGATAGCCACACAAACCATGGGGGTCACCTATGACCATTGCATGGATCAAGACAAGGTGACAAGCATGTTGCTTTCCAAATGATGAGGCCAAGCTAAAGGACTTCAGGGAAAATAATAAAGGCAATAGAGCCGAGTGAGAAAAGATCCTAGCCAAAGTGGAAAAGAAGTCTGAAGCTATTGAGATCCTATGAGTCTCAATCAAAACCAGCTAAAAGAGCTCTACAAGGTCATTACGAGGAAGATGGATGCCCTGGAAGATCACGCTAAGGAACTGGAGACTATGGTGGAGACCATTAACACAAAAGGGGAAGGGTTAACCTTCGATGAGGTGAGCACATTGGTTGGTGACCTTTGCACAAGAGCGCAGGATGAAGTCAATGCATGGAATACGCTGGAGGCCGACCTGTGGCAAAATTTTCCCCTTCTTCTTCTTTAGGTAGTTTTCCTTCTATTCTTTCTCTCCCCCATTCTTTATTCTTTCCCTCCATTATTTTCCAAGGCAAGGCCTTGCATTTTTGTACTACATTCTTTGAAAAGGTTCCCGAGGGAGAAGAAGTGAAGTGTGGGGTAATGTTGGGACCCTAATGTAGCTACCAAATCTTAAAGGCACGTAGGCACGCACGCCGGAGGGGAAGTGCACAAGTGAAGGCATGCAAGGTAGAATTCAAAAAGGGTTCTTGGAGAACCAAGGATGCGTGCCGTGAAGCACAATTTGGGACTTAGCCATTTTTAGCCTTTTGGACATAACACATGAAGAATGTGTTCCATTTGGATAAGGTTCCAACGGCTAGAAACAGGTGTCCTGGAAGGAATATACCTTGCGATAGGAAGATCCAAAAAGCTAATCATGACATGGAGAGGCATGCACCTGGGGTGACCCACACCTTGACACTTGGGGCTAGATCTGAGGTTGCAGAGGAGTTTGTTAGAGCTCAGATGCCTATTTATATGTGCCCTTGGCAAAGAAAAAAGAGACACAAGTGAGGTAGTGGAGCTCTACAGAATTACTGAGAACTATGGGATAAAATGGGTAGATGATTCTAGGAAGGATGTAATGAGGAAATGGGGAATGCAAATTTTTTTTGTGAGCATACATGTATGGATCTAGATATGGTGTATGACTATGGTCCACTCTGTGATGTTTTGGAGTAATACTATGAATGAATATGATAAGGTTACCACTACGTTTATATTAAGATCTCCTTCCTATATTATCTACATGTTTCTACTATGCTTTTGATCTTGTATAATCATGAACCTTACTTGAATGTTAAGTCTATTTGTGGATTTACAACTTCCTAGTTCTATTAATTTTTTGCGTGCTTTGCTTTTGTTATGATCGAAGGGGGTAGAAGCTTTTTCATGTCATTTAAGTCATGATCATGAGCTCTATAGCTCAGCTCCCTCTTTTTCATGTCTAGGTTTAAATCACTAAGTCAAGATAATGTCAAAATGATATAGACTAAATGTAGAGTGTATGATGTAAAGTGTAAGACATATGATGCAAAATGTGTGAAGCAACCTAGTGTGTAGTGTGTGGGGTTCATGTGTAGTAAGCCCTCAATAGTCAAGTGTGAACCGAAGCACATGAGTGTTTTATTGGGTAATAATGCTGCTGAAATGTGTGATTATTATTTCTAAGATAGGAAATTTATGTATGATAATACAAAGATGATAGATGTGCCAATTCTAATATGGTGGGGGTGTATTAATGTTATGCCCCTCAAGTAATGATATAGGATAACAATTATAGAAGTTATGTATGAAGGTGGTGAAGTATCATAGATTTGGTAAGATTGATTTAGTGATGGGATAAATACTTAGAGATCATATGGTATGCATGAAAAGTGATAGGTGATTATAAAGGAGTGGTTATTTAATAGATATATACATTAATGCAAGATGAAACAAGGTTCTTTATTATAACAGACCCCTCAATAGTCATATAAGAACCATAAGAATATGAGTGTGTCATCAGGAGGGTAGGGTGATAAGAGTCACCTACCAAAGACCAAGTTTACGTGAAGTGGTGGAAGCATGGTGGGAAAGAGTAACAGTAGGACCATGTGGTGGTGGAATTTGCAATGTGTCTTGACCAACAATAGAAGAGTCATTATTTTGACAAAAACTATTAGCTACTAAAGTGGTGTAGGATGGGGAGGTATCTTGAATGGTGGTAGATTTGGTGGTATTGAAAATGCTACTAAATACCTGATAGAATAAGTAGGTAGAATGATTTTGAGAGGTGGTTGTGTACTTTGACTTGGTAGTGTTGAAGATGGCATGAGAGGAGGAGGTGCGATATTTATTTTGAGAGGTGGTTGCTTAGGTGGTGTGTTACTTTCTATAAAATTACCATTATAAGTGATAACGTGGTGCTCATTAGATATAGATGAGTCAAATTTAGGAACCCAATGAGATGGAGAATTCATAATTGGGCATGTAACATAATGTTGTGCGATGAATGAGATAAATCCCTAATGCTCAAGATATTTTGTTCTTTGTTGTAAAGCGTGAAAATCATTTTCACGATGTCCATTGGTTTGATGATAATTACAATATGAACGACCTTGATACTTTTCTAGTCGATAAGGAGGATAACAATGAGTAGGTGATAAAGTGATAAATTTCAAATCAAGGAGCTCAGTAAGAAGGTCATGTTACTTAGTATTGCAATCAATGATGAGAGTCTCTGGTAATGGTATAACCTGGGGATCACTAGTATGAACACATATAGAAGACATAGAATGAGGTGGAGAGGGAGAACAGACATGAGCTTGAGAAGCATCCTTAAGGTGTTGAATTTTCATATTTTAGAGATGTGATCATGGATTCCATATCCGTAAACTTGTTTTGAAACAAAGAATGTAAATATTGAATAGGTTTAAATAGGATTTTATTAATGGAGGATCACTAGGGTTGTCAAATAGACGAGCGAATATATGAATTATTTTATGTGGTAGCGTATTTTCATCAAGATACATGGTGTATGGTGATTTTTGCAAAAACAACATGACAATTGGGATGTCTCTTAAGTAAATCAAATAAAGAAAGCGGAGAAACTTTGGGATCTAAGATAGAGGAAAAATTAGGATCCTAAGTGTGAAAGTGGTCGGGTTCGCCAAAATTATTAACTAAATTGTGGAAGAATGGTAGTTAATCTAGACTAGAAATAACAGTAAATAACTAATGAATGTATAAATAAAATGACCCAAGAAACTAATAAATTATATCTATGAAAACCCTAAAGTATAAAGAGATTTAGAAAGAACTCAACCGATTCAACAAGCTTGTCGGACTATGTTACAAGGATTCCTGGAGAAACAAGAGGAAGAAACGACTATGCAAAAGTATAAAAAAGTACAAATTTGGGCAATTTGAGTGGACTAGGATGCCTAGATAGTTACTGGGGGCACTTGTGGGTACCCTAGTCTCCAATATGGGCACATCTATGAAAAATCTCAATAACCTTCCTCTGAGGTGTCTCTTGATGGTTTCCTACCTTCGCTTCCTATATCACTAACTTTTTTGCACTATGTTGTATGTCACTAGTAATCGTAATCAAGAAAAGAGACTGTAAAACCTAAAAACAAACATCAAACCCTAAACAATAAATATGCATATGAAGGGGTCCGACTAACTTCAGCTTCCATAATAGTGGTTGTACTAACTAAGTGATGTAATATATCTCATACCCGATGTAGTTACGTGTATGTGTGTAACCATGCCCTAGGTTCTATTATGTTACTCACACTTTGTGAAAGTAGTGAGAAATAACTATGTACAAAATGTAATATTATGGTGGATGGAATAGAATAAAATTCCCTCCTATGTAGTGTGATGTAGATGAACCAACCTTGTGCCTTGTGATGGAGCTAGATGGATGAAAATGAGAGTCTTTGATGGATGCAACCTAGGTGATGATAGTAGTTCTCAAAGCTTGGTGATGATAGTAGTTCTCAAAGCTTGGTCCATCATTGAAATGTTGGTTGATAGGTTATTGCAGATAAAATGATGAGAGCTTCCTTTTTTTGTGTATAAGGAGGAACTACTTGAAATGAAAAAAAGCAAGACCACAGTTGAAAGAGTTAAACAATATATGCAAATGTGGACTTATCCACTAGCATATGCTAGATCTTTTTGGAAGTGTGATACTTGAAATAAAAAGTAAGACAACCGAAAGAGTTAAACAATATATCAAATCCTAACTTATTTAAAACAATTTAATCAATCCACTATTTGGTAATAAAGTAAATCCTATTGTAGTTAAAATGATTTAGGTATCTCATTTAAAACACAATAAGAAAGATCTAATCTAACAGGCTAGGTTAAAATAAGATCCGAAGGTCAAGTAACTAGTTCTAGGTCTCTGTAGGTCTAGACAGAGGTCTTAGGCAGGTCACAGGTGAGTAAGGGTGATGTGGGAATAGGTAGGTAGGTTACTATTTTGGGTTGTATTGGTAGATATAGAGAGACGATGCTGGTTAAGGGTGACCGATGCTGGTTTGGGAGAACAGTGCGGTTACTGTGGGGTACTGGGAATGTCATAGAATGAGCTTTAGATCTCCCATATGATTACACAAAGGACTAGGCTGGTTAGAAAGAGGTATTAAGTTGTTTGGATGGGATTTGGTGAAGTTTTAATAGGGATATGGAGGGGTGAGTATTAATGGAGGTCAGTGGGTGGCTAGGAGAACAAAGGATGAAAATACAATGATGAAATGAGTGAACCAGAGGAGTAAAATGTTCTACTTACTTGGAATCTAGTTCTGGACATCTGTGAGTGAGGAATGAAGGTGTTGATAAGAGGTTGAATGTTGCAAAGAGGATCACCAAATGTTGGGGAGCTCTTGCATGGGCTACATGTGCTCTCCTTCTTTCTGATTGGATCAAATCTATCTTTGGGGTGAGTGTTGGATGGTTGTTGGGTGAATCTTGGATGTCTATGTAAGAGAAAATACTTGATCTCCTTCTTTGCATGCATGTTCTCCTAAAACTTGTTCTCAAAAGATGTGATATCTCTCAGGAATCTGCCAACCTGAAAATAAGGTTGTTTTGGGAATTAAATGGTAATCGATGGTGGTTCGGCTTAACCGGCGGTGGTTAAGGGTAACCGGCATTCGGTTAGGGTGGGATTTCCTAGGTTTACTAAACTAGGCTAGATCCCCTTGATTTTCTGGGATCTCATTTCATTTTACCCATGGATTAGACTGGAAGCTTCCTTCTAACATGTGGGAATGTGGTTAGAGGGAATGTAGGCATTGATTTTTAGGGTTTGGGTAGGTCTTAGTTAGTTATGGCAACTTACTAAGAATAGGTCTTAGGGTGAGGTGGCTAGATGAGGTGGATATGTGGGCATTATCCCAATTAGGATATTTAAATAATAAATATGGTGAGGATAATGAATTAATTTAATTTAAATAATTAAATTAATATTATAGTAGGGTGAAGGGGGCCATGGTTAGGTGAATGTGTTCAATGGTGTTTATTTGATGAGGGACCAAAGGGGAGTGTGACCTAATTTTAGTGTCTACATTTTGCCCCTTTTTGTTGCGTAGCTTGTATTGGTAAGTGACGTTGAAAAAAATAAGATGTGGTTGCCCCATGTGTGGGTGGAGGTGATCCCCCTCAAACTAGGAACTGATGAGGTAGAAGGTAGAATCGGTGAGTGGTTTGATAAAAGGTAAATGTGATGAAAAGGAAGGTGGGTAACAAGGGAAAAAGGAGAAAGGTCTACTCGGGTAATCTAGGTAATGGGTCAGGGTCAAAGGTAGCAATAATCAAATGCATGCACATGTATAAACTACATAGCACATAGTACCAGAGTTGAAGAATAGGAAAACTCTACATTGTCTAAGGTCGATAGGTTTATCCAAACAAGGTTGAGGTGATTCCGGTATCCAAGGTATAGGATATGGTCAGGAAACATGACATAGGTTAGGTGCAGGAACGTTTAGGTGTGTTCCGGTACACCAAAGGTAGGGTCAGGATAAATGGTCATGGAAAGAGGCAAGGTAAGGTCATTAGGTCAATCAACACATAGTAATAGTGCCACAAGGTATAGTGAACACATGAGGTCAAAGGTCACTAGTGATGGTCAGGTCAAGAATCTAGGTCACGACATGGGTAGGGCTGAGGTATGGGTAAAATAATGAGTCCCCAAATTGAGGACGAGGTAGGTAATAAATGATGAGGGCAAGAGGGTGGGGGGAATGGTCAGGGTAAATGGTTGGGTGTGGAAAAAAGAGTGATGGGTAGGGTAATAGGGTAAAATTTAGGGCAATGTGCAAGAGAGGGTGACCGATGTTGGTCAAGGTAACCAATATCGGTATAGGGTAACCGACCATGGTAAGGTAGGGCACATGACGATGTTGTGAAGGTAAAACTAACATGGTCGGTTAGGTGGGTTTATTATAAAAAAAAAAAATCACATTTTTTGTTATTCATTTGTCTTCTTGTGAATTGGAAAATGACACGAGAGAGAGAAAAAGGTGAAAAAGTGTCCAGATGGAATGGAGAGTTGAGTTGAGTTGAGCGAATGGTGGGTGATTGGTAGTGGAGAGGTGGGTCCATGAGGATCGATTGTGTGATTTGGTTGGGTGGAGGCATGGGTAGTGATTTGGTGATGGCAGAGGCTGGAGAGGGATCGGGTGGGCCACTGGTGTAGTGGCATTGATGTGCCACCATGATGATGGCAACATGATGAGGTAAGTTCCAAACTCTTGTTGTGTTTGGTTAGATAGATTAGGTGATAAGTTGGGGTTTGGAAGAAATTGGGTTTTTTGTTTTGGGTGGGGGAAAAAAATGAAATTTGGAAATGGGGAGGGTAAATTGGGTAGAATAGGAGCAATGGGGAAAGAGGTAAGTAGGAGAAGAGGTAAAGGAGGTGGGTAAAAGGGAGGTGTAGGTGAGGATGGGTGGGTAGAAGGGTAGGGGGAGGGTTTTGAGAAAAGGGGGTTTTGGGGTCACGGTTTTCACGCGATAGTGACCGGTGTGCGGTTCAGGTGTAGCGCGTCGGTGGGTGGAGGGTCAAATTATCGGGATCGATCACGAAACAAAAGTGATGACGTCAAGGGTAGACCAGGGTAGGGATGACTGGGTCGGTTAGAGAGATAAACTGGAAGCGTAGTGGGTAGGGAAGGGTAGGAAAAGGGGTTAAATTAGTAAGGAAAGGTAGGGATAGATAGGTAAAGTGGTGAAGGGTTTGGGTGTTGAAAATGATAGTGGGTGAGATGGGGTTAGGGTAGAAAAGGTAAATTGAAAAACCTAGAGTATGGGGGATGGGTTCGGAAAATGGGTTTGGGGAAATGATAGTGGGTGAGTATGGGTATGATGAAGGTGAATTAATTTGTTGTTATATTGGATGCAGGGGAGAGATCAGCTATGGATGAGAGACAGAGTACCACCCCCTACTCTTGAGAGTCACGAGGCACGGTGACCCTGAGGAGTGGAAACATGTGGAGGAGGTGGGATTGAGTGGGGTTCAGGAGATATTATCGGCATGTGGTCTAAATTGTAGTGAGTCGATGGTCTCTCTCATTGATAGATGGGATTCAATGACCAACATGTTCCACCTACCAATGGGTGAGATGACAGTCACCTTGGAGGATGTGTTTAGGATCCTGCGACTACCGATACTGGGTACGTAGGTGTACTCGATCTCCTCTGAGGCCTCAGAGGAGTTGATGCTGATAGTATTTGGAGAGGGACTGGCTAGACATGACATTCCATAGTGCCAGTCTTGAGCTATGGAGGGATGTACACATAGCCCATCAGAGGAGATGAGGCTCATTGTTCTATTGATGGAGGTAGTGTGTTGTTTCACACTACCGGATGCAGAGGAGGTAGATTTCCCCACTCATTGATGGGGTATTACATGACATGATGATAGATCAGACCCACTTTTCCTGGGTGCAAACATTCCTAGTGTAGCTATATAGAGAGTTGTGGGTGTATGGGTGTCTCTGTGGGTTCAACTGTGTTGTACCTTTTTACTACATTGTTGGGCCTATGAGCACATTGTGTGTGTGCGGCCAGTTGGGATGCCCTAAGTAGATGCATTTCCACCGAGATTGGTGTGGGTGGGGTATAGGTGATGGGTACATGTGATTGGAGAGTGGCGATCAGACAGGCCCACACATGATGTGGCCTATTATTACAGGCATTTATTGGAGGGGTTGTCTAGAGTGGACATCATATGGAGGCCATATGTGGGTTATCCCTCATTAGGCGGATGCATGAGGAGCTAGATGGGCTGTAGTTGGTGAGATGGATAGTGGGGTGCACCGTGTTGGGGAGCACGAGATGATCCCAGTGGATAGAGTTAGATGATAGTTTGGACTACCACAGGACATACCTCCACCCTTTCCCGTATACAGGAGAGATGACATGGAGAGGCCATTGCCTCTACCCAGCCGGCAGTGCCTGGGGTAGGGTAGGAGGAGTAGGTGGTAGATCGGTGGATTGATGATGTCAGGGTTATAGATAGATATAGAGATAGTGGTGGGAAGCTCATTTACAAGTAGTACCACCCAGGCCGGGGCAGCCGGATCTAGCCACCATCACGGTGTGAGAGGATGCCTACGAGGGGTAGGTGGTGACCCTGATTACCTAGTTGGGTATGGTGCAGACACAACTTGCTAGTTAGAGGTGGAGGTGGCCGAGTTACATGTACAAGTGGCCAGTCTTCAGCCCAGATGGCCCAGGGTGGGGATGGAGATGGAGATGGAGATGATGGTGGGTGGCTGCCCTATAGGCATAGGTGATGAGGTAGGTTATGAGGCCTAGTTAGCCACACACAGAGGCATAATTGGGGCTTTACAAGCCTAGATACAGGCACAAGGGTAGGGGCCGATGGCACCACCACAGGCACCTGGGACAGGGTCCCAATTCATAGGCAGGGGTGGGACAGGGTCCCACAGGATAGGTATAGGGCCGAGGCCTATGGGGCCACCACAGACCATTCCCATATCTAGGTTATGGGATGCCCTAGGTGAGGCCAGATACTACCAGGATCAGTTGATGGTGGCCAGGATAGATTTCTATCCTATGGAGAGTACAGGGCACAACAGGCCTTAAGTGAGAGGACTAGATCCCAGACTCACAGTGTAGAGAGCACAAGGGGCCATGAGCTCTGAGATAGGATCAAGGAGAGGCCACCAGCTCACAGAGACTCTAGGTGATGCTCTAGGTGATGTGAGGACCCAGGTGATGGGTGGGGGTGAGATGATACAGGCCGGTGGGCCGAGAGCGAGGAGGAGACTGGAGAGACCAACATGGAGGATGTCCAGCAGGTGAGGCTGATGCCCAACCCTATATTTTTGATGTATTGTAGTCATTTTTTTATATATACTAGCTGCGTGCCAAAGATAGTGAGGATGTATGAGAGTTTTTGTATATTTTGAGCATATATCGCCTGCGTGCCAAAGAGATTTTGTATTGTTTTATTATTTTATTATATATGAGACCGACTGTGTTGATGACATTTTGTATTGAGTATCGGCCTACGTGCCAAAGATTTTGAGATATGGACATGATTGGATATCCATGTATATTGTATTGAGACACACATATTTGTTTATATGATGAGATGGATGAGATTCTTGATTTGTTGGTGTTTTATGAGAATTTTAATTTTTTGTTGTGATATGGATGAAACTAGGTGATGAGGCATGATGGAGTCAGGTTGGTTTAGGCATGGATCGAGTTAGGTTTTAGGCATGGATTGAGTTAGGTCTTAGGCATGGATTGAGTCGGAGTTGGTTTAGGCATGGATGAGTCGGTTGGTTTTAGGCATGGAGTCGGGGTTAGGCATGGATCGAGAGTTAGGCATGGTCTTAGGCATGGATTGATTGAGTTTAGGCATGGAGTCAATTCGAGGCATGGATTGAGTTGGTTTAGGCATGGATTGGATTGGATTAGGCAGAGTTAAATTGGTTGAAGTTGTGATTCATTAATTTGTGTAATGAATGGTGATATGGGTCATGTTTATAATACATGCATGATGATGGTAGAGAAATGGTAGTTGTAATAAATGTATGTTGTGATGATGATAAAAATGTTAAGCAACTTGTTGTTTGTTTGGTTTAATTTCCAATTTTGTGATATAAAAAGGAAACTACGTAGGGGAAAAATGTGATTTAGGAAGATGAAAGATGAATTGGTTAGGGTAGAGAGTGGCTGAGCTAACCTCAAGGGCCCCATGCCCTCGGAGTGCTACCTACATAGTCCCGGTGAAAAGGGACCTCAGGCCGATGTAGTTCTCCCATAAGCTAGGGAAGAATATGAGGAGGTATGAAAATGAGTTGGTAGGTTTTAGGCATGATTTGGGTTTAGGTCTGTTAGGTGTGGGTGGGTTATAGGAAAATTGGTATAGGTGATGTCGATTGTGGAAAAAGAAGAAGATTACCCCAAAGGGTAAGCATCGAGGACCAAGTCCTATATAAGGTAATCAATATGTAATAAAAAAGGTTAAAAGATAAGAGGGGAAAGAAAGCCACTGATTGGTTAGGATCATACTGAGTAGGTCATACCTTGGAGGAGGTGATGAACGTAAGACCCTAAAGACATTGCATGATTGATTGTTCTAAGGGTGAAAAGTAGTCACATGATCACCAAATGTCATGGTTCCAAGAGGTCCCTTGAGGCGGTAGGAAATGGGAGTGTGAATGGTGAGAAGGGTGAAAGGTGGTTAATTTTATATGGTATGAGGTAGCATGCTCTTTGGGCAAGAGATCCGAGGTCACAATGGGCAAGTCCATGACTAAAAGTCTTCTATTTTGACTTGTATTTGAGATAGACTGATCGATGGGAAGTCTATATGGGATGATGAAATTAACTCCTTGAGGTCTTCGTGTTTGATCGATGCAGGAAGCTTTCATTTTTCTCTTTTCTCTTTTTTTTTAAAAAGAGCTTTACATAGTTGTCCTTCGAGGGAGCAGTCTATTTATAGCAGTGATTGCCGAGAGGAAGATGTCCTTTTGAGGGAGTCATCTTTTTATTAGAAGTTTGACTCAAGGTTGGGTCCCATGTGAGGGCTTTGAAGTCATGGACAAGACCAAGGTGAAGAATAGATTCTTGTTTAGAAAGTAGGGTGAAATGACCATGGGATCTCATCTAAAGGTAGATGAAAAGTATCCATGAGAATCATGCTATGTGCGTGCGCCGTGGTACACATATTCAAGAGAAGATAACAAGTGATGGGTACTCACATGATTCTTGTTTAATCATTGGTGAGGTGTAAGAAGTGGATAGCGCTCAAGGGATGAGCATGGAAAGAGGAAAAAAGTGATGTAGGACTAAAAGTCAACAAGTAGAATGGTTGAAGATGCAAGGCATTAAGGGGCTCAGGTTTGGGTTTACCATCGAGTGAAGATAAAATGATAAGCACTGATCCATAAGTATGGGTCACAATGTATGGTCCAAGCCAATTAGGAGAAAATTTTCCCCGTTTACTTTTTTCTACTTTGGTTACATGTTGATTTTCTTTCAGGACAAGGTCACCGACTTGGAAGGTTCGTTCATGGACACATGTTTTTCGTAGGCACGTTTGATACATTTTTGGTAAACTTGAAGGTGGTCAAGAGCGTTAAGATGACATTCATCTAATAACTCAAGTTGTGCTAAATGGTCTTGATGAAAGTCATCATCATTGAGCATGTCATGGAGAGAAATGTGGAGTGAGGGAATCTGGACTTTGAGAGGTAGAACAACCTTGTACCATAGACCAGAGAAAATGGTGTGGCAAGCAGTGGAAGTATGGATACTAGTGCGGTATGCCCATAGGGAAAAAGGAATGTGCGTATGCCAATCCTTCCTAGTATCATTAACCACTTTCATGAGAATTTTTTTAAGGTTTTGTTAGTGGATTCAGCTTGGCCATTGGTTTGTGGGTAATAAGGTGATGAGAAACTTAGTTGAATGCGAAGGCGTCAAATTTTTTTGCAATGTTTTGTTTTTGAATTGTTTTCCATTATCAGTGATGAGGTGATGAGGAACACCAAAGTGACAAAATGATGTGATGATTGATGAACTCACATATTTTCTTAGCTTTCATGGAGATGAGTGGTATGGCTTCAACCCATTTTGTGTAGTATTTGGTAGTGGTGATAATCCATTGATGGCATTGGGAAGAATGGGGTTGATCTCTCGACAAGATCCAAACCCCATTGAGAGAAGGGCCAAAGGTCACGAGTGACCTGTAAGGCATGATTGGGTGTATGATGAAGGTTGGCATGTTGTTGGAATTTTACACAACGTTTGACGTAGTCACAACAATCATGATTGAGGGTCGGCCAGTAATAGCCTAGGTGAAGAATATGCTTAGCAACAACAAGGCCATTGAAGTGACCTCCACATATGCCATCATGAACTTCCTTAATGGTATAAGGAATTTTAGAACTCGTGAGGCATCGTAAGAGAATACCATCAAAGCCGTGCTTATAGAGAGGCCCCCATGATGACGTAATGAGAGACCTTTTTAAGGAAGGCGCGTTGTCCATTATGGGTGAGATCAGGAGGTAAGATGGAGAGAGAAAGATAGTCGGAGTATTGTTTATACCAAAGGTCACTCGGGTCGGGGGTAGTAGTGGTTCCGATGGAGTAAAATTCATGAGGTAAATAAGAAGGTGATTGGAGTCATTGTATGGTGACAAATATTTTAGAATCGGTGGGTGAAGCGGGTATTTGAGAAGCCAAGCAAGCCATGGTATCTACAAATTTGTTGGTTGAACGGGGGATGGTTTGAAGGGCATAATGGTCAAAGGTGGTCAAAAGTATGTCTACATGATGTTTATACTTTTGAAGTATCTCATTATGACATTGGTATATACCATTGACTTGGTTTATGACCAATTGAGAATCACCAAAGATGTTGATTGATTTGACATCTAGGGCATAGGTGGCTTGGAGACCTAATACGAGTGCTTCGTATTCGAAATATTGTTTTGTACAATCAAAATCTAGTTTGAAAGACAAAGGCATGGGTTCACCATCAAGTGGAATGAGGATAACACCAGCCCAGCCCCCCCCCATGCTTGACACTTGGAACCATCGAAGAAGAGTGTCATTTGATAAGCGGGTTCGTCTAAGGAAAGGGTAGTAATTGACTCATCTGGAAAGTCAAAATTAGAGGGTTGATCCCAGAAATAGGTGCGTCGGCCAATTGGTGGTGATAGCTTGGCCCTTGATGGAATTTTGATGAATGAATTTGAGGTCGAGGTCAGCTAAAAGCATAAGCCATCATGTGGCATGCTGATTTTGATAAGGTTTGGCATACATGAAGTGTAAGGGGTCGGTGTTGGTCACAACATAGGTTTTGTGGTTGAGTAGGTAATGGTGGAGTTTTGTGGCAATGAAAACTAAGGCTAAAGGCTAAAAAAAGTTTTTGGGATGGGTGTATCGGGTTTTGTAGTCCAAAAGAGTATGGCTTATGTAATAAACCACCTACTCCCTGTGTTGTTCATCACGATGAGTGAGCATGGCTCCCAAAGAGTGATCGGTAGCTGAGATGTATAGGTAGAAAGGTTGATCATCTTTAGGTGGAATGAGTATGGGTGGTTGGAGAAGGTATTGTTTTAAGGCCTCAAAAGCTTTGTGGTAGTCATCATCCCATTTAAAGGAGACATCCTTCTTGAGAAGATGATGAAATGGTTGACACCGATTAGATAATTGTGAAATGAAATGGAATGAATAGACTGCAACTTACCTTGTAGGCTATGGAGTTGTCTAAGGTTAGTGGGTGGAGGCATTTCTAGAATGGCCTTGACTTTAGCAAGGTCAACTTCTATACCATGTAGGAAATGATAAATCCAGGAGCTTTCCTGAGAGGACCACAAAAAGACACACTTCTTTGGGTTGAAGGTGAATGCAATATTTAATGAGGTGGTCAAAAATGGTTTTGAGGATGGAAAGGTGCTTGAGTGGCATTTAGATTTGGCAGGAGATCATCCACGTAATCTTCAATATACGATGCATGATGTCATGGAAGATATAAGTCATAGCCCACTGATATGTGGCACCAACATTTTTAAGGCCAAAAGGCATGACTCGATAGTAGAAGGTCCCCAAGGGGTGATGAATGTGGTTTTATGTTGATCCTCTGGGGCAAGTAAGATTTGGTTATAACCGAGAAGCCATCCATGAGTGATAGCATCTCGTGACCAGTGGTAAGGTCAACTAGTTGATCAATACCGGGTAAGGGAAGTCATCCTTTGGGCAGGCTAGGTTGAGGTCATGGAAATCTATGCAAATGTGGAGTCCCCCTATCACCTTAGTGATAGGGACAATGTTAGAGATCCAATGAGGATAATCGATGGGTAATATGAAGGAAATAGAAAGAAGATGTTGAAGTTCTTCTTTGATGAGAAGGGAAATGCGAGGGTGCATTTTCCTTAGTTTTTGTTTGATGGGTTTGGCATCGGGAATGGTTACGATATTGTGGACCACTATGGTGGGGTCAATACCGGGCATGTCTACGTAAGACCAAGTGAAAAGCATGGTTATGATCTTTGAGAAAAGAAGTGATGGCTTCTGTTTAGCAACATCTAAAGATTGACCGATCTTTAGGATGTGTGGGTCATCTGAGTATGAATGTTGATCTCGATAGTCGATTCATTCAACATGGTTTGTGTCTTAGAAGGTAATGAATGATGAATATATGAGTCTTCTGCACCAAGGTAGGTGAGTATAGATTCATCATCCTGACATTGAATGATGTTAATGGAAGGTGTATCATCATCGATCATTTTAGGATATAGGAAGGGAAGAGAGGAAGGGGCCTCACCCTGTTGATAAGTCAAAGGCCCCAAGGAAATGGTGTTTATGAAAAAAAAAAAATTTTTTTTAGGAGGGATAGATTCTGGATCCATCGACTCCGTCGGTGAAGGTGGTGATGAAGGTGGAGCGGGTGAAGAAGGTGGAGAAGGGTTGATGTTCTCGATGGGTTCAATGCGGGCTTGCTTGGTAGGTGGTTCAGCAAAGCCGATACCACTATGGTCATTATGTTTGTGGGTAGTACATGGAATAATAGTATGGTGGCCTTGCTCATAAAATCAAAACCAAAACCCTTCCACACACATCGGTGTAGGAAGGTGTGGGTGAAAAATGGTGATTGGTGAGAGACTGGAAGTCAGTGGAAAATGGGTGGGTTTTGTGTGGTGGTTTGGGTGTGTAAGTGGTAGTATCAAGTCCCCCATAGGTGAGACTAGTACGAAGATGAGGAGGACCATAAAGGAGTGTTCTCCTATGTGGTGATCATAGTGAGGGTGTTGGTGAAGACTTCCATACTCTTGTGGAGTAAGGAATGTGTTGACACTATATAGGTGATACTCCCCTAGAGTGAGGCATTGAAAAATTCCTTCAAGGGATGGTGGTTGGTATGTGGGTAGTTGGAATAGATGATGTGTCGAGGTCGATGCGGAGGTGGAGCTAATGGATTGGGAGGTTGATGGGTTGGCCATGGAGGTTGTGGGTATGGTAGGAAGGGAGGAGGCATGTGCGGTTGAGGTAGTGACTGTACTGGTAAGTGGAGGTGTAGGTGAAGTGGTAGTGGTCATGGAGGTAGATGCCTTAATGGGTATAAGCATGTCATTGGGTTGGTAAAGCATGTTGCATGTTTTAAAAGGTGATGGATCAGCTGGAATAGTATAGGTGTGCCCTTCATGCTCAAACTTTACACAATGATGCAAAGTGGAAGGAACACAACCCATGACACATGAATCAGTACCAAGCAAGCAACATGTTATATTGAAATTCCCCCTCCAAGATGTAAAATAACTCTAGAATAGTGCGGGGCCCACGTGAATGTGGAGGATGATGGTGCCTAGTGTAGAGGTGATAGCATCATTGAATGAATGCAACATGATAGGATGTTTATGCATGTAATTGTCAGGTATGCACATTTGAGAAAATGCATGGGATGAAATGATATTAATGCTTAGTGCCCCCATCGATCATTACATGTCGTACACATATATCATCGATGTGGACAGAGATGAAGAGAGTTGGGTCTAGGTCATTGGTTTGGTGTGGTGTGATCTCTTCCTCTGAGAAGCTAAGGGAGGCTATTTGGTGAGTAGGGTGAGGTGTGGATAAAGGTGGAAATTTGGTGAGAGAGGCTACATGATGGGGTGTGATAATGGAGGCTATGGGTGTAGGGTCATTGGGTAAAACCTCAATAGATTGAAGAACCTCCATGAGAGCTTGATGATGGGATTCGAGGTTTGGATGAGGTCATATAGGGACATTTTGAGGGGAGATTGGTGTAATTGTTTGAGCATGGTGCGATGTGTGACCCCATTAGAAATAGGGTATGTGGGGCCATGGATAGTAATTTTAGGTGTGGGTGTAGATGGTATGTTGGGTATAGGATTGGTTGGTGAGTCAGTTGCCTTTTCCTTGCCTTTTCTCTTATGAGCATGAGTAGTGACGTGTATCATGTTGATCTGAGGGGAGTTGGAAAATGGAGAAGGTGTAGGATGAGTGGTATAATGACATGATGGGAAAAAACCTACCGGGAGAAAAGCCTTGTGAAGTGAGTTGGGCAATGACATTTAGGTAATGGTGTGGCAAGTTCTCTGATGTGAACCATGTTAATTTCAAATCTTGGGGGTGGTTCTAGAGTTGGGGGTGGAGGTCATGGTTGTTGAGTAGGCAGTGAGGGAAGGACTATGGGAATGGGTGTTGGTGAAATGGGGTCCTCATCAAGAAGGTCATCATCATCAAAGTTTGCTTTAGGAGGACATAACTGGATAAGGATGGTTTTCAAAGCCTTGCAGTTCTCCACATCGTGCCCTGGCACATGATGGTAGGCACAAATTTTAGTGTCATCAAACCCTTTTGGCTTGGGTTTGAGGGGGTCATAAGGTTTGAGTGGTGGTAATGTGATGATGAAAGAAGTCTCAAGGAGGTTGGTTAAGATTTTGGCATAGGACCCTACTAGTGGGTCACAATGGGAAGTGAAAGTGGGTTTGGGCGTAGGTGTGGTTGATTGTTGAGGAACGGTCCTTAGCAGGAGGGGGAGTGGGTGAGCTATGGTTTTGGGTGTTGGAGTGGTCTTGGGTGTTGGTCATGTTTGCTTGGGTAGGGGTATGGTAGATGAATGGGTAGGAGGGTGTATGGTTGTTTTGACTACCTTATTGGAGGGTAGTGGATTTTTGTCTTTGGGTTGCACCTTCTTGGGTAAAGGTGATATGGGTGTATGAGATCTAGAGGAAAAGTGGATGGGGAAGAGGGTGAGTTACCCATGGGGATAATGGAGGTGTTGTGAAGGTAGATGATGGGTCATGCGTAGGGGTGTGAGGGACAGAGGCGAAGTGTAGTGGGTAGTGAAGAAGTTGTTGAGGGTATTGGAGGTATGGGTGGTAAAGATGCTGTAGGTGTAGGTGTAAGTCATGTCGGGTGCTTGGGTATGTTAGAGGTTTGTGAGGAAGGAATGGGTTGTTGTGTTTTTGGTTTATTGATGGGTGGAGGTTTCTTAACCGTGTTGGGAGGTTGAGGTCCTAAGATGAGATGGAAAGGGTGAAGGTGATAGGTATGATTGGCGTAGCTGGGGTATGAGTTCTATGGGTTTGGTTTTTTTGTTTGGGTGTTGGAGTAGGTTTGGTGTTGACTTTGGAGGATGTAGCTAAATCTAGTTTGATAGGTGGATGAGTAAGGTTGGTGGTTGGGGTGACCCCTAAGGTAGTAATAGGTTTAGTCGAGGAAGATGATGTAGGTGTGGGTTTGGATTTAGATGTATGTTGGGTTATGGGTGAGGGTGTATGTTGAGCTATGATGGGTGTCATGGAAGAAGTTGTGATAGAGGTGGTTGTGTTTGGTTTGATTGGTCAAAATATTTTTGGGTAGATAGTGGAAGTGTCAGCAAGTGACATCTACATTTGTGTTGAGATAGGAAGTAGAAGACGCCCCCATAGTAAGGCTCTATCCACATAATCTAAGTGATGGCTAAACATGAGAATGACATGTCTGTAGGTGAGGTTGATGAGGACCTAATGGAAATTCCCATAAAATGTGTCTTAGAGATGGGGAATTGGCTAGCTTCACTTCCGTGGGTAAGAGAGCTGAAAGTAGGTCTGCGAGGATCTTGGGTAGCTGATGGAGAATGGTCACCTAGAGGAAAAGGTATCTCTACTAGATCCTTGATAGGTGGAGGAGAAAATGGGTGCTCCTCTGTAGGTGGAGGAGATGATGGGTGCTCCTCTGTGGGTGGAGGAGATAAACAAGTATCCTCCATGGGAATGAAGAATATATTCCATGTGGGTGATGGTTCTCTAGTGGAGAAGCCAAAGGTGAAATAGTCTCGATATTAGTAGAAGGCTCCTCCACATGGGTGATGAAGGAAGTGAAAGGTGTTCCTCTATGGGTGGAGGAATAGGTGAGGTGGGTTCAAGTGTAGGTGGAGGACTTGGGCTAGAATTTCCTCTATGGAAGGAATATGAGGTAATTGGGAAGCAATGGGTGCATCACTAAAAATAGTGTGGACCTCGTAGGTATGGCTATCATGAGTTGAGGTCTCCGGTTTGATCAGAGATGAAGGGGCATGATTGGGAAAGGGTTTCTTGAATATGTGTAGGTTTTGATTGGCGGTGCATTAGGATTATCCATGGTTAACTCACCTTTCTCAAGCATTTCTTGGACAATGTTTTTGAAAGTGATGCAATTACCATCACTATGACCCTTTACTCGATGATAGTTATAGAAAGTCGTGTTCTTTATACCATGCAGGTGTGGGGTGAGAAGGGTCAAAACTAGTGTGTGGTTTTATAGGTGGAAGGGTGATGGCCCCAACTTTGATGAGATTTTCTAAGAAGAAAAGAATAAGGTTTCCCCAATTGGGGTGTATTTCTATTGTTCTCATCTGAATTGAAAATTCTGAATGGGTGAGAGATTAGATGAGGGCTAGCTTGATTTGATGGATGAGCATGGGCGGCTTTGAGTACCACTACGTTAGCGGTCCCCTTGGCCTTTGAATAATTGTTTTGTGGTTTGGAAGAAGAAGAGGTATCATTTGACTTGAATGCTGAGTTCTTATTGCGTAATTGGATTTTCTTCTCTTGATGCCGAATCTCTAGCTTTCGTGCCATGGTGAATGCTTCGTCGAAGGTTGAAAGTTTGGACCTGCAGGGTCGGTGAGATATGTCTAGCACAAGCCCGTGAAGAGCTCGATGAGTTTGGTTTGTGGTAGTTGGAATGTGAGTTGATTAATCAGGCTACGCTATGCCAATGAGCAACAAAATCTATGATAGATTCATCATCATATTGATGCGTGGAGTATAGGTCAGTCATGGTAACCTTCTTAATGATATTGATGGAGAAGTGATCTAAGAAGGCTTGGGCTACCTGATTAAATGAAAATATAGAGTGTCTAGGTAACCCACTATACCAATCTAACGTAGGTCCAGTCAGAGACATGGGAAAGGTCCTCAAGAGAAAAGCATCATCGTGGGTGATTAGGTAGCACCCATGTTTGAAAGACCACAAATGTTGTTGTGGGTCTTCCTTGCTATTGAAATGGTTGAATTTAGGCATTTCCCAATGCATGGGATATGGATGGATAGGAATGGATGGGTGGATAGGCTCATTACAAATCTCATCATAGGTGAGAGTGTTTTGGGAGCCAGAAACCGATGCCTCAATGTCTACATCTTGTCCATCATTAATTTGATTAGGTCATTGGTAGGTTGTGATGGTTGGGTGCCTCTGTAGCGTAAGAGGGTTGGTGTTGGGCATATAACAAGGGTGGCATTCTAGTATATGGTGTTTTCCATGTAGGTAGATTGAGAAGAAGGTAGTGAAATAGGGGTATGTACCAGAATGAATAATAGATGAAACAGGAGGCTGCTGATAGTACGTATATGGAGGTGGAAGGGTCATGGTGACCCTAGTGGTAATGGGGGCTAATGATTGTGGAATAGAAAGGACCACATTTTGAAAAGGGGTAGGGTCACCGACATGGGAGGTGGTTGTGTAGCTACGGGTATATGTGAGACAATAGGGGTGGATGAGGTTGTGTTTTGGGTGGTTGGTGAAGGTATAGTGGATGTGGCGAGTGCATGGATGTAGTAGAATGTGTGTCATCATAGGGTATAGGACCTAGCTGAAATGACTGGGGGGTAAGGTAGAGTGGGAAACATGGAGGGAGCTAGATGGGGCTGAGTAGGAGTAGGAGTGAGTTCGGGGGGATAGATATGGGCATGCCATATATCAACTGACTTGAGGCATCTCGAGTGGATGAGTGGGAAAGATAAAACTACAAGGTGGCGATAGGGTTTTGGTCAAGGATTCATGTGAACTCCTCATCTCAGTAGCGATAGTGATAGGTTGGATAGGTTCCATGGTGGGTGATAAAATGGAAGGTGGTGAAGGGCTAGGTGGGAGTGGTTGAAACTGGCATGGAATATAAGGGCATTTGCTTGTCGATGCGCATCAACACCATGTGAATAGGTACTAATGTGGTAAGACTGCTTTTCTATAAGTGACACAAAAATACAACACATAGGTAGGATAAATAGGTGGTGGTAGGTGAATTGGGGTTAAAATGGTCAGTTGGAAAATGACATAGGATAATCGATGCGGTTAGGCTAAACCGACGCCGGTCATAAGTAATCATTGGTGTATCGTCACATGGAAAAGTGACAATTGGTCAAAAACAAGGTATAAGGCCAAATTTTCTAGGTATGCCAAATACTGATGAGATTTACAAGGTCAATGTATATGATAAGAGTGATCAGGGACTCTAAATAGTGAAGAAGGTGAATAGGTGTCCTTTTGGGTAGGTTAACCAAAATGATAGTGAATCGATGCCGGTTGGGTATAACGATGATGGTCAGGGGGTAACGATGATGGTCATTGGACCGACACCTAGTCACTATGAAATTGAAATAGTGATGAAGAAAAAGTGGTTGTGAATTAAAATTTGATGTGGAATCAAACCCAAAATTCTGAGAATGATGAGAATATGGTCTAGGCACACTCAGATGAAGCTGGAATACACCAACTGTGATGAGGAGCATGTAAGGAGAAAAAGAAAAATGAAGAGTGTGACCTCTCACCTCAAAATGCAAGCCAAGCAGAAACACTAAGAAAAATATGATCCTAAGAGTGCTTTTTCTATTATGTTTTTTTAGCTTATGCTATTTAAGGATTGACTCATGAACTGTAGAATAGATTTTTTTGGTGAGGATGGCTTCCTACGAAGAAGGAGATCTAAAAGGTGAGGTTTCAGGTATGTTATGGTGGGGGCGGGCCTCGCTCTAAAGTATGACTCGACAGAGTAGTGAGCTGGGTGCCCACTATGCCATGATCGTGTGATCACCTACAACTTCTTCCAGGAAAGATGTTGTTTAAGAATGTGTATATTTTAAATTTTTGTGAGGTTTGGTAAGACTCGAGAGAGAGAGAGAGAGAGAGAGAGAGAGAGAGAAAGTTCTTTCTATGATTCATTTTTCAACCATCAGTTGGGCATGACTTCCAGTGTATAGGTTGCCCTCAATTAATGTGAGCTAATGCGAGAAAAGTTAGAATGAAATGCAATGATTTTTAAGCCCAAATCGAAATATGGAATTTGATGACACAATAAGAGGAATAGGAGAAAGTATGATCTTTCACTAATGCAATGCAAATGAAATAGAAGAAGAGTTCTTTTTAAGCACCAAAACATGATTTCTTTGAGACAATAGAAAGAAGAGAAGATTCCAAGGAAGAAATTTTAATGTGAGAACCTTTTAGAAAGGAAACAAACACAAATTTTCACCTAGAAATGAATGAATGCAAGGAACCCGAATGGGTCCCACCGGGTGTGCCAAAATGTTTCACCTGATTCTTAGACGTTTCTTTGAAAATGATGAAACAGATAGGGTAATGGGCATGTAGGAGGAATACTGTTGAAATGTTGGTTGATAGGTTGTTACGTGCGTGTTGACTCCTTGATCCACACTGATCGTGAGAGCTTCCTTTTGGCTGGGAGGAACTACCTGAAATAAAAAGCAAGACCACCAGAAAGAGTTAAACAATATATGCAGTGGACTACCTAGCGTATGCTAGATCTAGGAAGTGTGATACTTCCTAGACAGCTGTCAATCCACTATTTAAAACAATTTAATGTTGGTAATAAAGTAAATCCTATTGTAGTTAAAATGATTTAGGTATCTCATTTAAAACACAATAAGAAAGATCTAATCTAACATGCTAGGTTAAAATAAGATCCGAAGGTCAAGTAACTGGTTCTTGGGTCTCTGAAGTCTGATAGAGGTCTTAGGTAAGTCACAGGTGAGTAAGGGTGATGTGGGAATAGGTAGGTAGGTTACTATTCTAGGTTGTATTGGTAGATACAGAGACCGATGCTGTTAAGGGTGACCGATGCCGGTTTGGGAGAATTGGTGCCGATTATTGTGGGGTACTGGGAATGTCACAGAATGAGCTTTAGATCTCCCATATGATTGCACAAAGGACTAGGCTGGTCGGAAAAGAGGTATTAAGTTGTTTGGATGGGATTTGGCAAAGTTTTAATAGGGATATGGAGGGGTGAGTATTAATGGAGGTCAGTGGGTGGCTAGGAGAACAAAGGATGAAAATACAATGATGAAATGAGTGAACTAGAGGAGTAAAATGTTCTACTTACTTGGAATCTAGTTTTGGACATCTGTGAGTGAGGAATGAAGGTGTTGATAAGAGGTTGAATGTTGCAGAGGATCACCAAACATTGGGGAGCTCTTGCATGGGCTGCATGTGCTCTCCTTCTTACCTGATTGGATCAAAATATATGTTGGGGTGAGTGTTGGATGGTTCTTTGGGTGAATCTGGATGTCATGCAAGAGAAAATACTTGATCTCCTTCTTTGCATGTGTGTTCTCCTAAAACTTGTTCTCAAAAGATGTGATATCTCTCAAGAATCTTCCAACCTCGAAAATAAGGTTGTTTTGGGAATTAAATGGTAACCGACGGTGGTTTCGGCTTAACCGGTGGTGGTTAAGGGTAACCGGTGTCGGTTAGGGTGGGATTTCCTAGGTTTACTAAACTAGGTAGATCCCCTTGATTTTTGGGATCTCGTTTCTTTTTCTCATGGATTAGACTGGAAGCTTCCTTCTAACATGTGGGAATGTGGTTAGAGGGAATGTAGGCATTACTTACTAAGAATAGGTCTTAGGGTGAGGTGGCTAGATGAGTTGGATCTGTGGGCATTATCCCAATTAAAATATTTAAATAATAAATACATGGAGGATAATGAATTAATTTAATTTAAATAATTAAATTAATATTGTAGTAAGTGTGAGGTCATGGTTATGTAATGTGAGGTGTTTATATGTGAGGACCAAAGGGGAGTGTGACCTAATTTTAGTGTTTACACAAGGTACTAAAAATTTGACCGGTGGTGCCAAGGCACCCGGTCAAAGGTAAAATGACACAAAAAGACAAAAACTACTGGGAAAGTATGTGTTGAAGGTTGGGATTGATTAGTAATTTCTTCACTCAAAACCATATGAATAATAATATGAAAGCGAGACTAAATAATGTCTAAAGTTAATGATTTTGTGACTAAAATTAAAATGGGTAACATATGACACTAATAAATTGTTATTCAACTTGTTCTAGTTTCAAAATATTGACAAGTAACACTAAGTTCTATGACCTCTAGAAATTTTTCATTTTCTATTGTCACAATAAAGGACTAGATAAGAGTGCTAAATTTCATGATTCCAAATTTCTATTTGCAAAATTTTTAAGAAAAAAAAAAACTCATATTTTTACTCAATATACTTATATCCAAACATAACATTAGTTTTAAATATTGTACGAACCTCGGGATGTCAACGTAGGACCATGGGCATTCGTTTGCCAGATTGCTACACAAATTGGCCCAAGTGGCCATATAATGGACATGTAAAAATGGGCGGGGGATGGGGGTGGCGGGGGAACCCAACTGGAATTCGTAAAATATATACCCTAATTTATGGTTTACATAGAATTGCTAGAAACATATAGAATCAAAAATGATCACCGAGGCTCAAACAATAATGGATTTTCTGAGCTAGTTGGCTGGAATCAAGAATTTTCTCAAGTAAAAAAAAGTAAGCCAAGTGGCCTCTAAATGATTCCACAAGATACATTTTTAAGGTAAAGGGTAAAATTTTTTCTAGGCTATTCTCAATATAAAAAGGAGGTAGGCATAATCAAACTTTCCTTTTGGGACCCATGGCACAAGATACGAGGTATTTTTTTGAGGTGTCGGTCATAGGAAAATAATTACTCCCAAAAACTATATTCCAAGGTGACTGAAAAAATACTTCCCAAATATGATCATCAAGTGATTTGAAAACTTTTCTATGTTGGATTGGGTCAACATATCACAAAAACATATTATGATAGTTTAGAAGGGAAAACAAGGTTTATAGGTACTTATTGCATGTCCATTTTAAGATGCTTTTGTCACAATTTGAGGCTATTTCCACAGCCCAAGTTTACAATTTAAAAAAATCCCTTCTTGTTTGAATAGTTATGAACCATTAGTAAAGGTAAGCATGAAATAAGGTTTTTCTTATCTACTCCAAGACCTAGTACTATGACATGCCACCCAATGCAATGATTTCCAACCATGAGTTGGTGATGAAGGAACATCTAGTCCCATCATTCAATTTTTTCTTGCAACATCAATTTTTGGTTTTACAGTGTGTTTGTACATATAGGGGGTCATTTGGATACATCTAGTCTTGTTAATTTCATTCTAGTCCTTCAAAAATTGAATTGTGCATTTTCCCTCCAAAAGTGCAAATTTGAATTTTAAAGGCCTTTTTGTCTGATTTAGGAATTTTAATGTACTTTATGGATTATTCATGGATTGTCATGCATGTAAAAATTACTATAGAGGTCTAGGATTCATAATTAATGCATATGAAGTTAATGTATTGGGGTTCTAGCCAAAATCTTAATGTTGTGTCAAAAGCTAATCATGTGACCAAGAGGTCTTAAGGGCTTCTATTCGATTGAAAATTGATTAAAGGGATATAAAATGCTAAAATGTAGCTAACTATTAGGGAATGCATTTGAAGGATGAATAATTGGATGATATCCAAGAAGGTTTGGTGATTTCTTGTTTGTAAATAAGGGTGTTGTTAGTTGTCAAAATCCATGTATGTGCATTTGGTAGTATGTGAATATAATATCTTCAAATTGAGAAATAATTTCAGGATTGGTATGCACTTTTAATCATCATGTTGTTTGTTTTGAGGATCAATTCCTTTTTGGAAAGGTTATTACTTAGATAATAAGAAAACTCATGTAGCAAACTATGTTCTTTTCAACATCTACCATGAAAGATAGACTCGTTGAAGAGTAAAATGAGACTAAAATAAGGAAAGTGGTGACTAGGGAGAGAGAAGAATGAATACTCAGACTTTCATTCCATTTTTAGAGACTTTACAAAAATAAATTTTGAAAGATACTTATATGAAACTCCTAATAAATAGTAGAGTATGAAGGCAAGGAAACTCATTATGAATGTTAGGAATTTGTTTTGTACTCCACAACAACATTTGCATGAAGCAATAAGTAATTTTATTAAAGTATTACCTATGAAAAGTGATGAAAAAGGTTATTCTATAATTTTAGAGTCTTCCTTAACATAAATGCTTTGTTTTACATTCTTAATATACCCCGAACTTTGTGTTACCACTTTGAAAGAGGTGAGTAAATTCATTTAAACCGAGGATTGTTGACATAATCATGAGTAACTATTAGGTCTAGAAGGACAAAAATTTAATAATAGATCAACAAAGTAGAAGTTACAATATTGGGAAGTGATTGATTTTTGTTTAGTAAGCATTTTTATCCTATTCAGACTAACTCTAAAACCCTTCTAGGGTTTGAAGGAAGAAGGGAGTTGAAGGATTTAGTCTTCATGTCGAGCTCGAGATTCTCTAGATATAATAAAAATATGTAGGAAAACCATATTTATGAACTTTTGGAGTTGGACCTATCAAGAAATTTTCTAATTTCGTATGATTCTAGGCTACAAGTTTGTAGAGAAACATGGAGGCATAATTAGAATCATGTAATTGTGGCTTTGGAAGAATTTTTGCATTATAATTTACCTTGAAATTTTGTACACAAGAAGAATATCCAAATGGTTATTATAGAATGGATTTAGTTTTTCAAATGACTGCTTATAAAAACTTTGGCTTGAAAAAAAGTGTAGATAGGGCTACAAGGAACTCAAACAAGTGAAAAAGAGTAAGGGTGAACAAGTGATCTAATAAAAGAGTTGATGCATGAAATTGATCCCACACCTTGAGGACAGAAATGGGTTCATATAACTAATTTGATTTTTATTGGAAGTGTGTAGTTTCTTCCCAACACCAACTCACCAGAGGCATTTAACTTGATAAGCTTAAGGCTGTTTGGACTAAAGTAAGGTAATTTGATTATTTCTTTTGCATTGCTTCAATTTGAAGGTTGAGTTAACATGGAATAGACCTTAGGAATATGGTACAAGAAGATTCTAATCCCAAATAGGGGTTTAAGGTTGCTTGTAAAAGTTCAGTTGTTTGATTTTTAAATGCTCTAACCTCATTGATTGGTGGTGTGGTTATTTTTCTGCATCATTTGGCATGATATGGAAGTTTTTTTATGGGATTTATAATATGATTTTAAAAATAAACCATACTTCACTAACATGCTTAATTCAAGATTTATTGTTCCATTATTATGAAAATAAATTAAATTTTTGAAATCAAGTAGGAGAGGAGGTATAAAGTCCATGCCTATAAATGGATAAAATGAGGTTGAGAGGTACACTAAGAGGTTCCATACATGCTCCAAGATACCACATTCATTGTTTGATGGATATCCATAGACCATTCCAATGCTCCCATTTTGTGTAGTTCATGTAACCATTGCATTAAATGAGACCATGTTTCTTTGAATCATCTTGTGGCATCCAAATTTACATTTTCCACTATATTTTTAAAAATATTTTTCCATGGCCGTCTCAACAAGCCTATTGTGCACACATATTTTAAAATCATTGTTTTCCATAAATAACCCATTTATTTTAGGAAATATGTCAAATAGTTCTCATGCCTTATTTCTACTCCCACATTCTATATAGGTGTTTAACATAATAACATAGGGTGCAACAAAAATTAAATTTTAATTTTTTTGCTCTCAAGTACCAAGAAAGAAAATCCACACAACCACCATATGTTTAAGTTACATGTTAGTTAAAAGTTTAGAGTTTATTTAAGATAACTAGTGCTACCACTTAGCCCCTAAGTAGTAAAATCCATGCACCAACCACAAGTTTAAATGTTAGTAAAATTTAGAGATTCCTCAAGATAGATGGGTGGCCAATCTTGAAGATCCCTCCCCCATAGCATCTATACACACCTAATAAACAAAACCACACAACCCATAATTTTAACTGGAATTTTTTTGTTGGCCATTGTGTCTTAGGTTGTCATTGATGGAAAAGGGATTCAAAAGTGTTTTGGTTTCTCCATGACGTTTCAACCAAGGTCAAGTGTGAAGGTTGATTGGTAATGTTATTGTTTGGTGGAGTTATATGGTGTTTTTGAGCATGGTCAAAGTATAAAATTTACAAAGTTAGTTTAAGGTCTTCATGAGGTCATAAATGGTCTAAAATTCATGTAAGAGGTGTTAATGATTATGTAAGAAGTCATCATGGTTAGTTCATGAGTTGTATGGGTTGAGTCAGGAAATTCTAGGCCTATTCCTACACCTAGAGGATGTGGTTTGGTATGGTGGCATGATATTTGGAGTAGGATAGTTAAGTATAATCATGGAAAAGGTGTTGTCACATATAATAATAGGTGTATGATGAGTTTCATGTCATTTCTCAGAGGTTTGATGATGTTTCATGGTCCTTGAGAAGAAAGAAGGTGAAGAAAAACCAAGTATGCATAGGTAAGTCATTATACTTGGAGGGTTGCATGCATATTTGAACAAGGATGAGACTTTGGTCAATTAGAGGCGGTAGTCATGATGCTTCATGAAAATTTTTAGGTCGAAGTGAAGAATATTTTACAAGTTATTATGTTATTAGTAAACTCAATTTCTAGAGAAGGTGAATCAACTCGATATGGAAACTTGCTTTACTCACCCATCAACACACATTATTCATGGAACCTTGTGGTTTCGGGGATGATTTTTCATTGTGTTTAGAGTGCTTTTAAAAAACAATTAGGTTGTTTGATAGTCAAAATTTTATGAACAATCATTAAGAAGTCAAATTTCTTTTAAACCCTAGTAAAACCATCCTTCTAGAGTGACTTGGAAGATTTATAGTGTATTGTTTCCAAATTAACTTGGAAATATAATTTTATGCATTAGGGTTTTATATGATTCCTTAGATCTCATTTTTGTGGAGGTTTAGTTTTCTTGATAATTCTAGAAGAGAGGAAAATCCCTCTTTTATGGAAATTTATAGTTTCGAGGGTTGAGATGGAAGCTTCAGGATGAAAAGTAAACTATTCCAGAATCCTTGGGAGGTTATATAAGTAACCATGAAAATTTTCAGGTTTCTTCAATGGAGATAATGGAAGATACAATTCCTTAACATTAGCCTACCGATTTTGGCCTTAAGGGCTAAAACGTTGGTCTTGTGCCTAGAAGTGAGTTCGATCATTTTGCATTTTTAGTACTTGTTTTTGGTCATGGAAAGTTGCTAGACACTTGGTATGACATGTTGAAGATTTGTTTTTGATAAAATTAAGTGGTATCATGTAGAAAACCTAGTGTCCTAGAAATCCCTAATTGGATTCTCAAGAAGGTGTGAAGGAACATGTGTATTGGATCAAAATTCTCCACATGAGATTGATGAATTTTTATAGGTATCCCTTTTTTTTCCATTATTTATTTGAACTTAGAAGTGATTTTGAAGGTGATTGTAACTTTTTCTCTCAAGACCGATTTTTGAGTCCATTTTGGAAGTTTAGAGAAATTTTAGAGATTGCATTGATTAAAGGTCTTACACTAAGAGTTGGATGATAAAATGAGTTGTTCTAGAAAAAAATTAATATATATTTCAAATGGTATATGATTTGAGCCTTGATGATGATATTTTATATGTGAAGTTTTTATTCTTTAGGATTGTTTTGAAGACCTTATAGGGTTTTTTTCTTCTTGGTGTGTGTCATGAAGAAGTTGGATGTTCAAAACATTCTGAGCCTGTGGAAGGTGTGTAGAATTTTTAATTTTTTTGCATCATGATTTTTGATCCATGAGATTTTTGTAGAATACCTTAGAGATGTTGGTGCATTCACTAGAGCTTGGAGATTGTGTTTTGATCTTGTGGAGATGTCCTGGTTTTTTTTTCATGTTTTATTGACCCATGACGACCTACTTAGGTCATTAGAGTTAATTTAAATGGATTTTTTGTTATGTTTTTGGGTTGGGATGACATATCTATATGGTCATGGCTAACCTAAGGGTGATTTGAGCTAGTGACTTGTGTATAAGAATTTTTTTGTGGTCATTTGTGACAAGTTGAGTAAGAGAGGATATGAGAAACCTATAATAGGTTGAAGAAGAGTGTACAAATTTTATATAAAAATACTAGAAGAGGTATCAAGACCTGAGAAAAATTGAGGATTAAAAATTCTAGGAAATTTACCTAATTATCCCATCATAGGACAAATTTGATTGAGTTGAAGAAGATATTGTTTTGAAGAGGTTTTGGTATATTTAGAGTTGAACTTGGATCACAATTAGTTATGTGAGAAGCATATCATCTATGATCAATAATTTTAAAAATATATTATGATGTGTAATATTCATAGGATTCCTTTGTTGTGAGTCATATCAACATATATTTAAGGGTTGGTACTCCTTGTGGGGTGAGTGCCTCACCAAAGAAATATTATAAGATGTATAATATTCTTGAAATTACTTACTTTATGTAATATAATCTAAGTTTTTAGTGGGTTTTATTCCCTTGATGGTTTCCCACATATATCTGGTGTCATGTGTTATCTCTTTTGATTATCGCACTTGCGAATGTTTAATACACACGTAATGAGCTCACATGGTTTACGGATGTTCAATGGATAATTTGAATGATGAATATATGAAATGTTAAATCAAGTTGAAATTAATTTATGATTGATTCATCCCCCTTATTCATTATGCTTCCAAAAATTTGTATTAGAGCTGGTCCTTGAGAAGAAAGTTTGACTACTTGAAGGAGACCCTCTTGAAGCACAAGAAATGGGTAAATCATCTTATGTTGAAGAAAATTTAAGAGTTAAGTATGAAATTGTAGAATCATTGATACATGGATTATAAGATCATATTAGTTGCATAGAGATAGAGCATGATCAAGTAATCAAAGAGCTAGAATCACAAGTTGAAATCTGTTAAAAAATCCCCGAAGGAAAAAGAAGGAGTTTTCCTCAGGTATGAAGACAAATTTAAATCCTTGGAATCTGATTTAGAAGGTACATCTATCGGGTTGAAGATATATGAGAGATTAGATAAGAGTTCTAAATATCTTTATGGGATATTAGAAATAAAAAAGAGTTTCAAGTGACAAGACAGGACCAGTTTGAAAAAAAAATCATATGGAGAATTATGAGAAAGATGGACCAAACAATCAAGCATATAATAAGGAGATAAATAATATTGATTCAAGAAGGTATAACCCTGTTAGAAAATCCAATGCAATGAGGTATGGTTCTTCATTTAATGGTTATTGCTATATAGTAATGGTTTTTGTCATAAATCTAGAGATTGGAAGAATAATCCCTCAAGGAATGAGTATTAATGGAGTCATGAAAGTGTTTTCAATGGTTAATGTTATGTTAGCTGTGAACATGGTCATAAGGCAACTAACTATGGTTGTAACCTTAGTTTATATCATTCAAAAAGAAAGAATGGTATTGTGTGCTACAATTGTCACAAATAGGGTCACATTGTAATATATCACCGCCAAAGTGAATCTCTAGGGTAGAGTAGAAAATTTCAAGCATGTAAACAACAAGAAAATAAAGTGTTCAAAAGAAAACTCAGTTTTAAGAATGAATCTAAGACAATCAATTTTGTTCCTATGGTGAATAATGATGTTGATCAAGAAGATGAGGTCAAGAGAATTGATTCTCTGTTTGATATTCAAAGTATGAAATCTGAAGAGGAAAATCATGATAAGAAAGTAGTATGTGCATATGGTATAAAAGCTAAAGAATCATAGAAAATCATAGGAGATTCTAGTTTAACCAAGATACCAAAAGGATTTAGCAGGTCCAAGAAGGAGGAAATTAGGCTTGTCAAGCCTAATCCAAGTCATAGAGGACTATTAACCCTAAATGAGAAAGAGAAAATGAATTAAGAATATCATGAGTGTTTGATAGGCCACCAATCAAAATATTTAGGTTTTATAGATGAAATAATCATACCTAAAATGTCATTGAAGAATATTGAAAGGATCTCAAAGGTAGAAAGAGAGAGGATAGAGTCTTTACACTCATGTGATAACTATATCTTGTTTTAGTGCCCTAAGTTGCTTGAAGTGTCTTCTCTAGGATTCTATAAGGCATTCTTCATTTGAAGGAAGCATGGGTGTGTCTTGAAGGTGCATTATCATCTATTGTTACTGATCAAGTTTTCACAAAAGTTACAAGTGTGTCTACAGTCAAAGGTATGTCTGTCTATCTCCAATCATAAGGTTTGTGTCCATATCTGGTCTATATAAGGTGTTTGAATGTATTTTTAAATAACCAAGAAAAGAGAAATTATTTCTTTATATGTCAAAATATGTATGATTATGTTGAAAACTAAGTCTCAAGGTGTTTTTGGTTTTAGTGTCATGAGTAAGTGTTTCAAGGTAAAAAGAAGTGTTTACATCACATGAATTTGTATGTGTTTTTGTATTACATAATTTTCTATCTTATTTTGAGTATGAATTTCTAATTCTAAATGTTCTGGTTGTCTTGTGTTTTTACATGGGAAAAAATCACCTGAAAACAGGACAACTATACCCTAGTGTCAAAATTTATCTATGTCATACCTTTCCGGGGAACCCCTAGATCAACCTATCCCTCAATATAAAGTACTATCATGTCATCCCAATGATATTTTTGTAAGTTTCATCAGTCCCCCTAGGGGATTTAGGAGAAAAATATCATTCAAGTGCCTTGGAAGAAGTATCTCTCAAAGCAAATTTTCAACCAACCTTACAAAGGGATTTCATCAGCCTTTATGAGCCAAATGCACAATAATTGGAGTAGTATGAAGGGTCCAATGTCATCATGGGGGTGTATTCAAGAGAAAGAAACATCATGGAACTGATTTAGTAATATTCTGGGAAGTTTAGGAGGTTTATGAGCCAATGCACCAAAAGTGGGTTTTTGAGGCCGAAGGAGCTTGCACCATAAAAGAGTACCTAATCTTCAAGGAGTGATTTTGGGAGATCTAGGATGAGTTAAGAGAAAAATATATATCATTGGAAATAAATTTTAGTCCCCTAAATGGTGGAGAAAACATATCATCTTCAAGTACCATGCATTTTTAGGCCAACTCATTATTTCCACACACAATTGGAAATCTTGAGAAAAAAAAGAGATTTTCAAGGGCATTAGAGTCATAATAAATCTATGGCATCCCAATCCTTCTTATAAAACAATATTTTTCATAAAAAATAATATAAGTGCGTGCTAAATAACTCATATGGGAGCTCAAGTTATGGCCTTCAAGTCACCATCTAAGGTATGTTATTCGATACTTAGTGAAGTTTGCTAAAGGACACCTAAAAACCTAAGGTTAAGGCACATTTTCATGTCCCCATTCCACATTTCCCAAGGGAAAGAGGTGAAAAAAATATCCCTCCCCCATTATGCATATTGGTCACTTTGTACATACCCAAAATTGCATGTCTACATTGTTGGAAAACAGATTACAAAAGTCCCCAATGATTATTCATGTCCTTTGAGAATATGTTCAAGTTCCTAAACCCATTCACCGTGTATATTTATAGCCTAGAAGTGCTTAGATTTTCCATGCTTTCTTCCATCTTCTTGCTTCATTGAGTGCATGTTTTATCCTTTAGTGTTAAGACTGTCACCCTTCCCTGGCAACGGTCCTACGCGCTTTTCTATAATCCTTCATGCATAATTTTAACATGTGACACTTCACTTAAATTAACTTTTAGGGTGCGTTTGTGAACCAAATTGCATAAAAATAGTCTTAAATTCTTATTTTCCTATCCCTCTTCTACTTTTAAATAGATTTCATTAGTTTTAACTTCCTCTTCACCCAATGATTTGGCACTTCAAGGTTGCCTTGTGCATGAAGGCACATCCTAGCCAATTCCTATATATTTCATGCTTGTATTAAATAAAAAGGGCTTGAGAATTTTGTGTATCTTGCATTTTATTTTCTTCCACAAACCTGATGGAAATTGCATTTCCAAGATCATTCACTTGTGTTATCTCTCTTCCACCTGCATTACAATTAGGTTGCCTTCAAGTGACATTGCTCAAACATATTCTCTTGTTGTTTTTCTTGCATTTTCAATTCCTAGGACTCATGTGGACACGCAGAGAAATAAAGGAACAAATTGAGGGGAAATATATAGATACAAATAGATTTTCTAAAGCTCTTTCTTATCCAAGTTGGAATTACTTGTTTGTTTACTTTATTTTTGAAATCATCAATTTTGAATCATTCATTTTAAATACATGTCAAATAGAGTATAAAAAAATTTCATTTCAATTGATTAAGCAATTTAAAGTAGAGTAAATCATTAGAAATATTTCTCTTTGGAATTCTCGGGGAAGTAGTGGGGAACAATATCTCTTATAGTGTTATTATTTTTTCTCAACCTTTGAGGTAGGGTTTAAAGGGTTTTGATTAAACTAGATTAGTTGTTTTAGATCTAGATTCACACATCTCATTCAAGTAATTAGCTACAACCGGGTGATTATTTATATTTAGTTTTTTTATTAGATTAAAATCATTTCTTAAAAACTAAAAAAATTAAAAAAATATTTACTTTTATTAGATTATATTTCTTTCATTATTTTGTTCAGATATACTGTGAAAATACCAAAAATAGATTAAATTTCCTTTGATAGTTAGTTTGTTTTATTAAAACCAATTCAATTCATTTGACATGACCATTAACGGTCCAAAACAAGAAAAGATGTTCGATTTTGATCCATTGGTCCCATAACCCAACGGGCAAGAATTATTGACCAATATTGATATAGGTTTACGCTTGTTAGATTTATGCACACCTACTAGGTATTCTGAGAATATAGAACAATTAAACATGTTAAAAATTACAGCTAATCAAACCTACAATTATTTGACTACTCCTAACAACGAGGGTTTGATTACGCGTATGACCATACAAGGACCACAACCTCCATGAGGTTTTCAGTTGTTATCCCTAGGTCCCATAACCCAACGGTCCTACTTGACCAATTAGATATCGACACTAGTTTGTGTGAATTGGTATTTAGATAATCACCACTTCTACACGATATCATTGCATAGTTTTCAAAGGTGTTGAACATAGCATCCTATCGGCTAGGAATTTCTAGACTAGACCGGAAAATTTCCCATAGTCCATGTGGTTTCCTTACGCTTCTCATTCTCACTTCCATGACCTTTTCTCGGAAATCAATACGAGGCCCCCGCAGTCACTTTATGCTTCTTCAATAATGATTGGAAAGAATCTCTAGCAGAGCTGAATATTGATTTGGAGTCTCGAGTAGCTATTCTATCGATTGACCAATCACACCACTTCATCTTAAGACAACATTCTTTTCCTTATATTCACGAGATCCCGATATTGCATGATGAAAATATAAGGTTGCCTCATTAGATTGTTCATTATCACCACATATACACCCATTTCTATTCTACACCGGTTGTCTCAGCATGACCTCGGGAAGTCTGGTGTGAAGAAGGTCAGGTGTTGATTTTATTTTGTACAAATTGGTGAACCTGACATGAAGAGCTAGTCTTTAAACATTTAAACTTTCTTCATCCATGTCTCATTATCCCTTTATTCTATGAATACTATTATACCCCTTGAATATGTTGGGATACGATGAGTACGGTTGACCCCTCCCAGGTTTTGATATGTACAATTATCAAACAAGTAAACAACAACAATTGCCTTCACTCTCTACATGCACATATAACCATTCAACTACTCAGGCTCAAAATCCTCTTCTTCAAGGAGCCAATGTTGGTTCCTCTATACATATCAAGGAGCTTGACCAAATCACACAGACACATCCTCTTGAGCAGTCAAGTTCTAACAACATGACTTTCACTAGGGATGCAAGTTCATCTCCTCAGGTTTTGTTCTAACAACCCATTAGCATGCATTTGTACCAACTTTTGCCTCTAGATGATGATTACTTAGCATGATTCACGAGAAGTTAACAATGCTTCTAGAATATAAACCGGGATTTTGACAGTGATAAGGACATGTCAATATCTTTCTCCAAAACAATAACACTAACCCTCTGACAAGGGAAAACATTTCCAATGAGGGGTGGCAGAACAAAAAACAATTCATAGAAGGATACTACACTTGTCAACAACCTCCTAAAGTTTAAAAACAAGCACCAAAACAAAACACCACCCCATCAATGGATGACATCATCTCTACGTTAGTAGACAAATTCAAAGAGTTAGAGCTTTCCCAAAATACTTAAAATTCATATGCGCGGGAATGTAAGAGTTTCTCACTATCAGCAGAATTATGGACAAGTACCTACTACATAGAATCCTCTAGTTTATACGAGTGCTCCAAGCCTTGGAGATTTTATGCTGGGACATGAACCTTGGGTATGCCCCCTCACACCACATATGGATATCTACAATAGGCACCAATCGGAAGTGTGTTCTCAAATGCCATACCAGCTACAAATATAACATTCCCTAACTTTATTCCTTCAACTCCATATCAAAGCTAGTTAACCCCCTTACATACACATGTACTCTAAATCACCATAGGGGGATATGTACACTTTCCCAGGTCCATATGGAAAGCCACAGAGGATACAATATTCCCAACAAATGTTTACGCTATACCATTTCAGCAACTAATGTAACCTTCACCTCCCCAACACGGATCTTTAATGGTTGAAACATACGCAATGGGGACCTATTCTCGAATGTCTTAAGGAGACGCTGGAATTTTCCATTTGGTGTTATGCTCCCAAGACCCTTGCATGATCTTCCAAAGTTCAAAGGGGGATGATCCTAATGATCACATCAAATCTTACATAATGGTCATTCAAGAGCTTCACTTTGTGGGATGCGGTTGTTGTGAAGATTTTCCTTAAGATCTTTGGAAGGTATTGCTATCGATTGGTATTATAGGATACCAGAGGCTTCAATACACTACTTCAAGAAAATTGTGTCAAAGTTTATTAAGGATTTTGATCTAAACAAACTTTTAAGGATAGGAATAAGATAATTCCTTCATATCAAACAAGAGCACAATGAGTCTGTTGCCAACTTCATTCAAAGGTGGCGACAGGTTCTCTATTCCTCTGCAAGTGCTCTAAATATGGATCAGATGGAGATTTTTGATTTGTTCCTCTAATCCCTTAATAAATACACAAAGGAAGAAGTCCAAAAGTTCCCACTAAGGAGCTACAAAGAGGTGTTAGAGGGTGTTCTCTGGATTTATCAAGTAATCATTGAAAATGGTCGTAAGAATTATGTGACAAATAGAAGGTTAGTCCCTCATAACAAAAATAACCTTGATTACTCCAACAACATGAACAATAATCAGGGATCAAAGGTCCTTAATAAAAATCCACGGGATTATGGTAGACGGTGTTAGAGATCAGCCCAAGAAACCCAATGTTGTTAATTTTCCCAATACAAATACTACCAACAAAAAAATTGTAATAATCAAAGAAATAATAATTTATCACCCTCAATCAACGTTGTGGATTTTAATCATCCTCAACACCAAAAAAAGAAACAAAAACAACAACAACCTTAATAACCAAGACAAGTGTAGACCGAGGCACTAATATATACCGGTGGGTATTCAAACCAATTCCAAAACCAAGGGCAAGGATTCTTAAATTTTAACTATAACAATCAACAATTGAAAAATAATCATAATTTCAGACCGCAACAAGGTGCAAACCAAAGGCCTCAAGATTATGATCCTGATTTGTATTGTGGTTTCCATAGGGTTCATGGGCATGATGCAAGAGCATGCTTTGAGATTGCAAAAAAATTCTACAACATTTTCTAGAGGATCGAAGGCTATTATATCTTGACATGTTTTTAGTAAACCCAATAGTGCCAACTTAGAACAATTACACGGGGTCGGTATCCCCATAGCACACACCACTTAGGATCTTTAACGATCCTCTCCCCACGCACCTAAAAGATCATAGAATAGATCGCAATGGTTCAAATAAAGGCATCGAATATGAACCAATGATCATGAAGCTTCAACTTTGTCAAACTCACATGTGGTACCTCCTTTGGATGGTCGCCAACAGACAAAATTATTGGATTGGTATATTTAGACATTAAACCTCATATTAACATTACCACTAGAACCAAATGGTATTCTTCATAGCATATCCCAATCTACCCAACTATATCAGATGACATTTATGATACACTATGAAAGATAGTAGGAGCTTATGACTTGATCAATGACCTGACCAAAACCTTCTCTCACATTTCCTTCTTGAAAATGTTAAAGAATTCAGCGCTTATAGAGCTACGTTATTAGAGGCACTAGGTCTTGGACATATGATTAATGCCACCCTCCACCAGAAGCATAGATAAATCACATAGACTTTGATGTTTATCCTCCAAGGCAGCTTAAAAGAGATGTTGGATTCGTATTTGACAACAACAAGATGCCCACAGACGTTGAAATAACTCGTAGAGGTGATATGTCTTTTGTTTTACAAGTTTGGATTTACAACAATTATGTAAAATTTTCGATGATTGATGATGGGGAAGCGATAAACATAGTTCTCTTCTCTTTCCTTCAAAAGTTAGGTTATGGAGAAACCAATTTCTCCTTAATTTGAAACATGGTGAGAGGCTACGAAAGCCTCAAATCAATGTCAACCGGAACTATAGTGTTGTCGGTCATCATTGGACCTAAGACAATTCTATCTAATTTTTATATTATAGATAGGAAACCAACTATAATATGATCCTTGGTCATCCTTGGATTTATCACATAAAGGTGATTCCCTCCACTTTGTTTTAGGAAGTAGGGTTCCTACATTTAGGGAAGGTCTTCATGGCACAAGGTGACCCAAAAACCTTTGACATACATATAGATAATTTAAAGAAGAGGCCATGGGTTCATTCTAAGTTTGAGCTTCCTACAATTTAGTTAGACAAACCTACAAGCTTAACACGGAAGAAAATATTGTTCCTACAATGGAGCTAGAAACGATGTGTTTGATTGAAGGAATTCCTATTGCAAAGGATGAAACCGTCATCATAGAGAAAATGTCATTAGGAAAAAAATAAAATATTGTGGATTTATTAGATAAGGATTTACCTATTCTCATTCCATTCAATTCTATGGGTATGGGACATACCTTGGGACTTATATCTCTTCCAGAAGATGAATTTTGTATGGTAGAAGTAAGCGAGGTAAAGGAAGAAGATAAAAAGAATGATCCAACATCCATTTTTCGAGTAAACTGTTGGACTCTCCATTTTGATGGAGCCAGATTTTGTTTTGGCGTTGGGGCAGGTGTGATCCTTACCTCTCATGAGGGAAGGATTCTACCTTTTTCCTTAAAATTAAACATCAAATGTACAAATAATAGGGCTGAATACAAATCGCTCCTTCTTGGTCTCATCATAGCCAAAAGGATAGGTGTTGGTATTATTAGAGTGTTGGGTGATTCAAAATTTGTTACAAATCAAGTATCTGAGGTATATGAAACTAGAGATGAGCATCTACAACTCTACAAAATAGAAGTGCTAAATATAAAAAAGGGGTTTGACTTCATATTGATTCAAGTAATTCCATTGGAAAAAATCTTCTCACAAAATCTATAGCAAATTTTTCTTCACTCTTCAATCTAAGCAAGTAGTTGGAAGATAAAAAATTCATGGTATCGGTTTGTGTTGAACCTTTGCTTCATAAAGTACCGATAACCCCGATGTTGACATACATAGAAGTGAAGAATGATTCTATCATTTCAGACCATGTTGAAAGTGATAAAGTAACTTTGGGATATCTAAATGCTTTTGCAGAATTACATCTTGCTCATCACGAGGTTGATATTTCCCTAATCCCACATTATTCTTCTTATTTTGGAAATCCCATGATAGAATCTTCCTCTAGGAAGGATCTTGAAGATCTATATTTGCACAACTACAGAGGTTCAAATCCTAATCCTACTCTAAATTGCAAGGAGACAGGGATAGAAGTGCAAAAATTGAAACTAACTAAAGATGGTGATGCACCAAAAGGAGTGGTGAATATTTTTGTCATGCAAATAGACACAAACCAAAGATTGCAACATAAAACATACACAGGCTGATAAGATATAATTTAGGATCTGAAATGAAGCAAATAATACAAACAAAGGACTAAAACTCATTCACAAAGCTTGCATTATCATTTCCAATGTCAAAACCATTGCATTACAACCTCAGAGAGGTAAAAACTGTTACAATATTTGAAGAGGTCTGATTCTTGCAACAATCACTTGCTGGAGGTGAAAGAAGAAGATTGCTATGCCAAAAATGTTCCACCCTTTAGAAATGAGCCAAATCTAGCTTTTACATTGCATGGGTCGAGCCCAGGAGAGAGAAAATGTACAAAACGTGGGAGCCCATTCCTCATTGACTGCAAATGCATTAAAATCAGCATGGGGACCTTACAAACCCATACCCTGTCATTTTTGACCGAATTGGAGGAGAATGCGACCCATTCTGCATTAAATTTGGTCGCTGAAATGTCACTTCTAGCCATGAACACACGTCAGAGCTGTTTCTTAACTTTCTCTCTCTAGACTAAACCAAAATTCAAGATTGACCTGGAATCATGTAGAGAATTTTATAAGCTTTCCAATGATATAAAGAACGTGCAAATCCGAGCTGGATCGAAAGATATGGCGATCAAGATTTAGGCACAAAACAGGCAAAAATGGGTTTTGAAATTTTTTCCCGCGCTCCGCCACCTGGACGACACGTGTCGGGCACTGATTGGATGAGAAATTCTCTCTCCTTCCCTTACCCATGGGTTTTCCTTGAAAGTTTTGACTTTTTGTAATTTTGGAAAATTTCCCATTTTTTCCCCGCGCCCCCGCCACTTGGGACACGTGGCATGATCTGGTTGGAGGACAGGGGCGGGGTCATCCTTTACCTTTTAGTTTTTGGCCAAAACTTTTGCCAAATTCTCTAATTCCTCCCGAGCTCCACACTCCCCTTCTCCTTAGGACACGTGTCCTCTTTTTATTGGCTCGGGCCAACGCTTCAAACCTTGCCCTTTGAAATTTTGGACGAAATTTTCCTGTGACACGTGGTGTTTCCCGATTCATCCGCGGCCTCGGCCGGCTTTTCGCGTCCCTCACGTCCCTTGGCCCCGATGTCCCAAACCGCTCTGGGACAAATTCTTCCGATCCACCCGATTCGGGCTTCCCCGTCCCTCTTGAGGCGGTGAAGACACGTGGTGATTTGATTGGCTCTCGCTCCTTCGGCTCTCTTCGCCCGCCGCGTCCTTATGTCCTCCCTCTGTCCCAACCTGCCCCTCTGGGAAAATTCTTCAAACCGCCCGAAATGGGCTTCCTTGTCCCTCTTTGCGGCCGCTTCACCTTTTCGCATCCTTCACGTCTTTTCGGCCTAGATGTCCCAACCTTATCTGCACAACAGTTAGTCAATTTTTTTTACCTTCGGCCGGTTCGGCTTTCGCGTCCCCGCGTCCCCCATGTCCGGATGTCCCAAGTGCTTCGCTGGACCGCCCGGAGGCTTTTCGCCGATTCACGCCCGACGTCCCAACTGTCCCAAGGACCGCCTGGACTAGGACTTAGCCAATTTTCATGATTTTTTCTGGCCCAAGCTTGTTTTTTGCAACTTTTTCACCCTTTTTAGAACTTGCTCCTTTCTTCTTGGACAGGAGAGTTAGAAAAATGAGGGACCCTAGAAACATGATTTTTTCCTGAATCAATCTATTTTCCTGGGACTTGAGTATTCTGATGCATGTTATCAAAATTTACCCTGGGGGGTGAATTTTGGATAACAATTTGGTGACTCAGCGGGGTTACCTGCCTGCTAGGTAGAAGATACCAGTTGCCTGAAGCAGTCCATTGGGCATGGAGTCATCAAATATTTTGTTTAGAACCCCAACCGACTTAGAATGTGTAAGGAGGAAGATGGAATATCACCTGATGGAAGCAAGGACTGCAAAACATCTCCATGGACAGCAAGTTGTGCCAAAGCACTTAGGGAAAACAAAACTAACCTACAACAAAACAATGTGCACAAGCACTTGGAGGAATGAAAATCTAATCTAATATTTACAAGGTAGTGAATTTCCCTCTAGAAGCAACGCTTGAGATAGATTCCATTGACTGGAATCTGTAGTTCTTCACCATCCAATGAGGCCAATTGGAAAGCATTGTTGTTCTTGCACTTCGTGACCATGTATGGGCCACTCCAAATGGCATCAAATTTTGAATGCCTTCCCGGTTTTGCTCTATCCACATCCCATTTCAACACTAGATCTCCAACCTGAAAAGATCTATCCTTGGCCTTCCTATCAAAGGTCTTTTGATCAAAGCTTGATCCTTTTCCATTGCTTGGGATGCCTGATTTTTGATCTCTTGCAGCTCCATCAACTCTGCATACCTCACCTCCATGGGCTCAAACTCTAGCAACTCCAGCTGCTTCATGAGTTCCAATGTTGGCAACTCAAGTGACATGGGCAAGATTGCCTCTCTTCCATAGACAAGTTTGAATGGAGAGTTACCTGTGGATCTTTTGGGAGTTATCCTATCAGCCCATAAGGCTGATTTCAGTTTGGTATGCCAAGACCTCTGATTCTCATCAAGAGTCCTCCTAATGATCCTCAACAAGTTCTTGTTTGTAGACTCGGCCTGGCCATTACCTTGAGGGTAATAGTTTGATGAAGTGCTTAGGTAGATACCATTCTTGACAGCCCACTCAATCACCTTAGATCCAATGAATGCCAATGCATTATCGAGATTATCAGAAGCAGTACACCAAATCTGGTTGTTATCCCCTCATAAAAGTCTAAGATGCTAGACTCATTTGCCTCTTTGAGTGCTACTGCTTCTGTCCATTTGGTGAAGTAGTCCGTGGCTGTCAAAATCCATTTGTGCCCTTGGCTTGAATTGGGATTAATGACTCCAATGAAGTCCAAACCCCATTGCATGAATGGCTGGTCAACTGAGATTGGATGTAATGGAAGGGCAGCAAGTCTCTCTTTTCCTGTGAAGAATGCACAATTCTTACACCTCTTGATCCATGCATAGCAATCACTGAAGATTTTAGGCCAATAATAACCAGCCTTCATGATTTTTAGAGTTGTCACTCTTGGTGCAAAATGACCACCAGCTGGTCCACCATGGAAACTCTTCCAACACCCTTTGAATCTGATTTGTGCTAATGCATCTCAACAGCACTCCATTCACATCTTTCTTGAACAAAACTCCATCAACAATGGCATATGGGACAGCCTGCAATCTGAAGTGTCTCCTTTGGGTCTTGTTCATCTCCGGAGGGCATAGGCCTATGCCTAGGAAGTGTATAATGCCTTGGGTCCAGCAAGGAGTGGGGGCAGCATTGTCTTCTTCTTGATTGCCACTTGGCTCATGGCTGTCCTGGACTATCAAAACAGCCTCTTCTTCATTGCATACTTCTTTTTGCTTCCCCAAAACCAGCTGCTCACACAATCCTTTCCCTCTTACCAGCTTGGTGATCTTGATCTCAATGTCATACTCCATGACACGGGTGATCCAACCTACCCTTTTCTCATTCAAATCCTTGTTGAGGAGGAAGTCCTTAACCCCAGCATGTGAGACCAGCAACTGGACCTTGTTGTTTGAGATTAAATGCTTGAATTTCTTCAAGCTTCTAATTACTGCAAGTACATGCTTCTCAATAAAAGAGTACCTCACCTCATAGTCATCTAGGCTCGCTGAAGAAGGCAATTGGCTGCTCATCATTATCCTTGTTTTGCTGTACCAAAATGGTAGAAATAGTGTCATTACCTCCAAATGCATAGAGGATGAAATCCTGGAGAAGTCCGGTTGATGAGAGTTGGTGCTTGAGAGATGGCTTCTTTGATTGCTTCAAAACTCTCTCTTCCTCTTCTCGCTGTCCACTTGAAAGCCATGCTCTTCTTTAACATTTTGGTGATGGGCTTGACAAGGGCTGCAAAATCTGGGACAAACCTCCGAACAAAGTTTATCCTTCCCAAGAAACTCTGAAGGGCTTTCTTGTGGCTTGGCAATGGTAGTGCTCTTATGGCTTCAACCCTCTCTGGATCAATTGCTAATCCTTCTTTGGAGACAATATGGCCAAGGAGCTTTCCTTCATGTGCAAGAAAGATGCACTTCTTAGGATTCAAAGACACTCCAAATCTCCTGCACCTCGTGAAGACTTGCCTCAAATGAGAGAGGTGGTCTGCTGCATTTTTGGAAAAAATAGTGATATCATCAAGGTAAATCAGCACCACATTGTTAATCAAACCTTTGAATGCCATGTCCATTGCCTTTGGAAGGTAGCACAGCGTTGGACAGCCCAAATGGCATTTTCCGTATGCAAAAGTTCCCATTTGGTTGTGAAGGCTGTCTTGAACTCGGTCCTCTTCCTTCACCATAATCTGATTGTAGCTCGAGTAGCCATCAAGTAGTGAAACCTCTCTGAGCCAGCCACAACTTGCAAGATTTGCTCCATGGAAGGGAGTGGGTAATGGTCCTCGAGAGAGGCTCTATTCAAGTCTCTCAAGTCAACACACAATCTGATCTCTCCACTCTTCTTTCTCGATCGAACTAAGTTGGCAACCCAACTAGAATGCTTGATTGGGAATATGATCCTCGACTCAATCAGCTTGTCCAATTCTTTCCTCATGAGAGGCTCCATGTGTGGATTGACTGGTCTTTGTTTCTACCCGACAGCTTAGTATTTGGATCCACCCGATGGTATGCCGAGCTAAGTTGGGATCAAACCTTTCAAGTCTTCATAGCTCCAAGCAAACACGTCGTGGAACTCACACACTTGTATGAACTCATACCTTTCTTGTTCAGTTGTCATCCTTCCAATTTGCAATGGTTTGTTCTCTTCTACCAAGATGGATACTGAATCCTCTCTCTTGACCCGAATGTTTGCTTTTTCCTTTCTAAACTGATCATTGGGGTTAAAAATGGACTCCAAAGTGATAAGTCCCTGGGCAGCTTGTTAGTTCTCACTGCTGTACACTTGGTCACCATACCGCTGTTCCAATTTTCTTGATTCTGGCTGAGAACTCAGCTTCTTCTCGCAAGAAATGGATGATTTTTGGTCATTTTCAAACACTTGCCAACTAACATTGTTATCTGGCACTGAAGGCCTCACAATCACGTGGATGTTTGGCTGTACCTTGTCTTGTTGAATGCTTTCCACAATGTCAAAGGCTGCCCCTACTCGCCGCAAGCCCGCGCAGCTTGATTCTCTTTCCTAGGAATGGATTTGATGCCAAAACCCTCAAAATCTTCCATGAGGTCCCACACCCTATTCTCAGTAGCACTGAGAAGATCATTCTTGGCAAAGCATGTTGTCCCTTGACCTGATTTACAATCAATTCACTGTCCCAAAGACTTGCAAGTTCTTTATTTTCTTCTTTATTTCCCAATGCATCCCTTGCACCAAGGCTTCATATTCAGTAGTGTTATTGGAGCATGCAAACTGAAATCTAAAAGCTGAATAGTACTTTATTCCTTGAGGTGAAACAAGCATAGCTCCACCTCCTGCACCTTGTCTACTCCTTGATCCATCAAAAAACAGCTGCCATACCTCATTGTCATCTTTGTGGTTTGGCTTGGTGATGCTAGGAATAGGCTGATTTTCTTCGTGTATGCAATAGACCCCTAGCTCATATTCTTCCACTTCTTGATAAGGATCAAATGCATGTATCTTGTTTTGCCCATTCATCAAGAGTTAGATCTGGGATGCTTCCAACCTTAGTGTCAGCTTCATCAGTGCTTGGGTGATCTTCTTGATCAAATGCTGAGCAATTGGCATTAATCTGACTTGGAGTGTAAGGCTCAATGTGGAAGTTTGCAATAGGTTCTGACCTGATTGTAGCCTTAGTTCCATACCTCATTCTGAACAACATGTGTGACCAATCAGCAGACAAATATCCCCAATCTTGGCTGTGAAGTCCCTTGACAAGCATAGGGCAAAGAGTGGTGGAAGGTCTATGACTGATACATCTTGTAAAACAACAACATTTGGACATGCATGCAAGGTAAGACTCAAGTTTCTAATCACTCCAACTATTGCTACTGCTGTCCCATCTAGCTGCACTACCCCTTTGGATATTGTTTCATACTGGAGCCCTAGCTGATCAGCTATTTGTTTAGGCATTACCGAGCTACTTGCCCCGGAGTCTATCATGCAATTGTGCACTAGCTGATTTCCAATGATTAATGAAACATAGAAAGGAGGGGCTTCAACATTTTACCTTGCTGTCCTCCATGATTTCCTCAGGCTGGGCAGCATTTGTAAGCACTTTGTCTTGCATCTGAACTTGCTGATTTGAAGTTGGCCAGTCCTTCATGGCAGCTTGCAGCAGATCTCTTTGGCCTGGGATAGATAGGGATTCCCACATTGATATATTGACATTTGTCTTCTTCATCTGATCAATGATACTGAATGGTGATGAAGGATCTCTTTGTTGTCCCTTGGTTTGCACATTCACTCTTGCATGTGGGCAGCAACAATAACCGGTATTTGAGTTGGCCTAGGGCTGTTCTTGGCTGCCTCTTGTGCATTTGAAATTGGATTTTTTTGCCAATCATTTGTGGAGCCATGGAAGGTTGTGGATTGGTTGGGGCTAATGGCTGTTCTTCACCCAAATTCCTCCTTTTGACCTTGTGTTGGCTGCAACACCTTGAGAAACTCGCCGGTTCATGCCACAAAATCCTCGCCAATTTACCAATGTGGTGTCATTTGGGGCTGATTGCTGTTGGAATGTTTTGTTGTTGGTTGTTTCTTCGACTCGCCCTCACCCTCCACACCAAAAGAGTTGTCACCATTAATGCTTGATTCAAAGCACCATCAAGCACATGGATTGGTTATGAGGCTCATTGCATGGAAAACACCAATCATACTCCCGGCAATGTTGTTTTGTGTTGGCACCAATGCCTTAGAGGCAGATATGGCATTTGGATTATAGGGCTGAAATGGTCTATTGGCAGGAGGCCTTGTTTGATTCATATTTGCAACTGGATTAGGTGGCCTTTGTGGTTGGTATGGCTGCCTATTAGGCTGAGCTTGGGGTTGATAAGAAGGTCTAAAACCTTGGGCTTGTTGCCTTTGAGAGTAACCAGCTCATTGCCTAGGTTTTGCAATTGCTTCATGACTTCTCAAGCTCATTTGGGGCACTTGGAGATGAAGTGGAAGCTTCATTTGAACTCTGATTTCTAGGAGTGGGAGAAGGAGCCAAATTAGGTGCTTGATTGGTGTTTGGACTCTCTAAACTTGGAAACAATGGCATGGGAGGTCTAGGGGCAAGTTTTCCAGCTTGGATCAAACAATTTTCAGCCCTAATGGCAATGCTATAAGCCATAGGGATAGTTATGCCTCCCATGGACTGAATTAACATAGAAATATCAGAATTTAGAGCTTTGAGATAGTAGAGAAAAGCACCTTCTTGTTGGCCTGACTGCCACTGGAATTCTCTCCCAAGTCTTTTGAAATCAAGTTGAAATCGGTCACCGCTCATCGGGAGCTCTCGATGGTTGTCACCTGCTCCAAAAGAGACAAGTTGTCTCCTTTTCTCCAAATTGCTCATGAAGTGCTATACAAGCCTGATTCCAATTTGTGATAGAACCAGCTCCAAGGCTTCTAAACCATTGCAATGCTTTACCCTTGAATGAAGATGCCAGTAACTTGACAACCACTTGCATCTCATTGATTTCATGGATTGCACAAAGGTTAGCAATATCTTTAACATGATCACCTGGAGTAGTCTGATTTTCTCCAGTGAAGTAGGGAATGTTCTTCAAGGCTGCAATAGGAATTGGATGTTGTGCATTGAGGGCAAGTGGGCTGCTACCTGTGAAGTTGACATAGGGGTTGTTTTGTGCCATTCTAATTGGTCTTAAAACCCTTGTTGATTGAATGAAAGGCCTACCAGGTGGAGGAGTTGAGAGAGTTCTGTTTGGTGGAGATGGAGACCTTTGAATCCTTCTTCCTCTTTGCCTTCTTCTTGGAGATAATTGCAGGTATTCAAACAACACTTCTTCTTCTCCAACTCTTGACCTTGTGGTGATTCTTCTCATGAGTTTTCAGGCCTGCACTGCTGAAACCAGTTGATTCTTCCCCTTGGAGTCGCCAGATATGCAAATAATAGCTCTTTTCAAGCAAGAAAATTGCAGCAGATGCACATCAACTTTGCTGCAATAAAAATGAGACCTCTAGGGTCCCACCGGGTGTGCCAAAACTGTTAGTGCAAAATCACAGCACCCCTGGATGCAAATCAATTTCTAGGTTGATCACTCTAGCATCCACTGTGATTGCACAACATGGAAACCTCTCTCCAAGTGTGGGACTTGTGAAACTGAGAGAGGAATCTCCAGATTAGAGGCTGGTTCCTCAAACTCCTCTGATTTAGATCTATATTTGCACAACTACAGAGGTTCAAATCCTAATCCTACTCTAAATTGCAAGGAGACAGGATAGAATGCAAAAATTGAAACTAACTAAAGATGGTGATGCACCAAAAGGAGTGGTGAATATTTTTGTCATGCAAATAGACACAAACCAAAGATTGCAACATAAAACATACACAAGCTGATAAGATATAATTTAGGATCTGAAATGAAGCAAATAATACAAACAAAGGACTGAAACTCATTCACAAAGCTTGCATTATCATTTCCAATGTCAAAACCATTGCATTACAACCTCAGAGAGGTAAAAAAAACTGTTACAATCTTTGAAGAGGTCTGATTCTTGCAACAATCACTTGCTGGAGGTGAAAGAAGAAGATTGCTATGCCAAAAATGTTCCACCCTTTAGAAATGAGCCAAATCTAGCTTTTACATTGCATGGGTCGAGCCCAGGAGAGAGAAAATGTACAAAACATGGGAGCCCATTCCTCATTGATTGCAAATGCATTAAAATAGCATGGGGACCTTACAAACCCATACCCTATCATTTTTGACCGAATTGGAGGAGAATGCGACCCATTCTGCATTAAATTTGGTCGCTGAAATGTCACTTCTGGCCATGAACACGCGTCAGAGCTGTTTCTTAACTTTCTCTCTCCAGACTAAACCAAAATTCAAGATTGACCCTGGAATCATGTAGAGAATTTTATAAGCTTTCCAATGATATAAAGAACGTGCAAATCTGAGCTCTGGATCGAAAGATATGGCGATCTGAAGATTTAGGGCACAAAACAGGCAAAAATGGGTTTTGAAATTTTTTTCCCACGCTCCGCCACCTGGACGACACGTGTCGGGCGCTGATTGGATGAGAAATTCTCTCTCCTTCCCTTACCCATGGGTTTTCCTTGAAAGTTTTGACTTTTTTGTAATTTTGGAAAATTTCCATTTTTTCCCCGCATCCCCGCCACTTGGGACACGTGGCATGATCTGGTTGGAGGACAGGGGCGGGGTCATCCTTTACCTTTTAGTTTTTGGCCAAAACTTTTGCCAAATTCTCTAATTCCTCCCCGAGCTCCACACTCCCTTCTCCTTAGGACACGTGTCCTCTTTTTATTGGCTCGGGCCAACGCTTCAAACCTTGCCCTTTGAAATTTTGGACGTTTTCCCTTGTGACACGTGGCGTTTCCTGATTCATCCCGCGGCCTCGCCGGCTTTTCAGTCCCTCACGCCCTTTGGCCCGGATGTCCCAAACTGTCTGGGAAAAATTCTCCGATCCACCCGATTCGGGCTTCCCTGTCCCTCTTTGAGCCGATGACACGTGGCGTGGTGTTATTTGATTGGCTCTCGGCTCCTTGACTCTCCTCCGCCGCGCCTCGCCCGTCCCCCGCGAACCACCGAAATGGGCTTCCTTGTCCCAACCGTCCCCTTTCGCATCCTGGGACAAATTCTTCCGAACCCCGAAAGTTCTTCGATTTTCTCACCTTGGCAAGTTCGGCCGCTGGCCCTTCAGCGTCCCCATTTTCGATGTCGCTTCTCCGGCCTCTCGGATTCTTCGGCAGATCATGTCCCAACTCTTGCTGGACAGGACAGCTTAGTCATGATTTTTTTTCAACCTTGTTTTTGTAGCTTTTTCACCTTTTCGAACTTTCTCCTTTCCCACGGGGAGTAGAAAAATCGAGGGACCCTAGAAACATGATGTCCCAAAATCTATTTACCTAGGACTTGAAAATTTTGCATGTTATCAAAATTCGCCCCGACGTCCCAACTATGCCCCAAGGACCGCCATCGAGACTAGGACTTAGCCAATTTTCATGATTTTTCCCGCCCAAGCTTGTTTTTTGTAACTTTTTCACCCTTTTTTAGAACAACCTTTCTTCTTGGACAGAGAGTTAGAAAAATTTCCGAGGGGACCCTAAACATATTTTTTTATGAAACTCCTGCTGCAAGTGGGGTTCATCAAGTTAGTTGAATATTCACAATGGTTGTCTAATATCATCCATGTTCTCAAGAAGAATGGAAAAATCTACATTTTCATAAATTTATGGGATATCAACAAGGCTTGTCTTAAAGATGATTTCCCATTACCATCCATTGATGTTATTGTCGATGCAATAACCAGTTATGAGTTGTTGTCTCTTGTGTATGGGTTTTCTAGATATAACCAAATCAAAATCTCTAAGGATGATCGGATCAAAACTACATTCATCTCTCCTTAGGGAACATATCTTTGTTATGTTTTCATGTTGTTTGGACTTAAGAATGCTAGTGCCACATACCAAAAAGTGATGATTTATATATTCCATGATCTTATCCATAAGATTGTGGAGTCATACATGGATGATCTTCTAGATAATTCCGAGAAAGCGTTGTGATCACTTTGAGGTGCTTCGTGTCATTCTTTCTCACTTAATTGATTACATCATAACATTGAATCTAGAAAACTCTATATTCGGTGTAATAAGAGGAAATATTTGGGGATACATTATATCTTCAAGAGGGATTGATGTAGACCCAGCCAAAATCTGAGTTGTATTAGAAATGACTCCACCATCAAACAAGTCTAGCATCAAGGTATTTTCTTGGAAAATGTGGTGCAATTCGAAGGTTTATCCTTGATCGACTTTTTTCCATTCACCCAATCAACAATTTTTGAAAAAGGATTTCTACATTGATTGGATGGAAGAATGCAATGAAGCATTTGAGTCAGTTAAATGGTTCTTATTGTCTCCTCCCACACTCATGCCGCTCAAGTCAGATTGCCCCTTGATCCTATATTCATGAGATATAAATGTATCATTAGCCCGTATGTTAGATCAATAAGATGATGATAAAAAGAATGTGTGGTTTATTTTATCAGGAAAATTTTTCTTTATTATGAGACATGTAATACAAAAGAAGAAAAGGAATTCCTTTCCATATTCTTTCGCAACAAAGAGCTTAAGACACTAAATGCTAAATCAAGAAACAAGGGTTATCATTAAATCAGATCATCTGTAGACATTTCTCATGCAAGGATCTTTATCTAAGAAAGTTGGATGCTTCATAACTTCTATGGGTGAGTTTGAGTTAACATTTGTTAATAAAAAATCCGTCAAAGAACAAATCATTGCAAACTAGTTGGCTGGAAACCCATTTGGTGGAGGTGATCTAGTAAATCTAGACTTCCTTGATGAGTGTGTGTATTTTTTGAAACCAAGCCTCCCATTTTTCATGTCCATGGTACACTAACATCATTAACTTCATAGTGGACCATACATATCTAGAAGGGGTAACATCACAACAAAGAAGATGGTTACGTGTTATAACCGCTAAGTATGTTATCTTAGAATAGGTGCTCTATCGTAGATCCTTTGATGGAATGTTGTTAAGATGTGTTGATGAAGAAGAGTCCAAGAATATTATTTATGAATCCCATAGTGGGGTATGTGGAGGTCACTTCGGCGGTCATGCCCTTTGCATGAAAGATACATTGTATGGGCTACTGCCCACTCTAAAACATGACGTAGTGGATTTTGTGCATAAATGCTATAAATGTCAAGAGTTCTCCCATGAGATACACATAGTGGCACATGCTCTACAACCAATTGCAACACCATGGCCTTTTTCCACATGGGGCCTCAATTTGATAGGGAATTTCTCTCCCTCATCAATAGATAGTTATAAATTCATAATCACATGCCACATAATACTTTACTAAGTGGGTATAAGCCATGTCGCTTACCACTTTTCATGGATGTGTAATCATTAAGTTCATTTTGAACCATATCATTTGTAGGTATAGGGTTCCACAAGTCATTATCTCTGATAATGACACATATTTTAATAACGAGGAAGCACATGAATTGTGTGAAAAGTTCTAATTAAATCACCATACAGATTATCTCTATTACCCTCATGCCAATGGACAGGCTGAGGCTACGAACAAGACATTAAAATTAATTTTCCTTAAGTCAGTCAAGGAGAAAAAACAAGATTGTCATTTAAATATTTTTCTAGCCTTGTGGGTCTATCAGACATTGGTAAGAATCTTGTGGAAACCCTCTTTTCTTTTGTATGTAGTGCAAAATTAGTTTTGCCACTCAATGTCAAAATACCTAGTCTTTGTATCTCACTAGAAGGAATTAGAGGAGAAGAGGGCTATCTTGAGGCATGAATCTCTCAATTATAAATTCTTGATGAAGATAGGCTCAACATTGAACAACAACATAGTGTTTAAGAGGACCAGATGGCTTGGCAATATAACAAGAAATTCTATGAGCATGAAATATATGAGGAGGATTTGGTTTTAAGAATTAACATCCAAATAGATAAAAAGACCAATGAAGGAAGGAAATTCAGGCCAGGTGGTTGGGTCCATATCGAGTAATAGAAGACCCCAAAAATGGGGTATTTCACTTGTGTACACTAGAGGGTGAGGAGTTTAGTGAATCGCAAAATATCTTCACCTAAAGATGTACCGCACATGATCTATTAGCATTTCCATATGTACATTACTACATCCGCATTTCATTTTCATATTTCAATTCATTTTGTAAAATTTGTGATCAAGGGATTTATTCTTATAGCAATTCTTAAAAACTTGAAAATATTGGAAAAAAATTTCAAATCATACCTTTATAAATCTCCATTGGAGTGTCATCAATTGTTTCGAATCATTAGATCAATTCAAGAAAGGTAAGACAAAGATTTGTCAGTAATCATACCAAGGCTTGAATACTTGGTTCTACTTATAGTTTCTTCTAGGTTAGTTGTCTTTTCCTATAGGCGAGTTATAGAAGCTTCATGGTGTCACATCTATCCCATAAACATCTCTTTGGAAATAAAAACATTCTAGACATTTTGCCTAGATAAATAAGTCAAATGAAAATCCAAAGAATTTTTTTATTTTACACATTTTTTCCCTACTGAACCTTTAGTGTTGAGCCTACATCTCTTACTAGCAATGATGCGGTGTTGAGAAAGGAGAGAAGTTCCCTTACTTGCCTATAATTTTTCCATGGTGGTGAGGCCATACTTCCTATTGGTAGCATGGGGAAAGGTGTAGGGGTTCTCTTTGACAAAATTGAAAGTTAGAAACATTTCATTAAATTATTGTGAAATCATAAATCAAAACAAATTTAATTAGATGTTAAAAATTCCAAAAGATTTTAAAACCTCAAAACAAGATTTTGTCAACCAAGCAACCATCTACGGATCTAAGTCTAGATAAACTAGAAAGCGGTTCACATTCTAAACTATGAATAAAACTTGAGTAGATTGAGGTTGTAGTGTCTCAATTTGGTTTTTTCAAATCCTTGTCTTTCTCTCATCATTACCATTCAAAAATTTCATAACTTGCGCCCTTTTACGGTGCTTGGTGTTGAGCCCTCACATCTTACTAGTTAAGTGGAGTTAGGAGTGGGGAAAGTTCATTGACTTATCATATCATCCTTTTGCAACATTTTTCCAAAAGCAATACGAAGTACAAAAGGTTTCTTAGAGAAACTAAAGTTCAACATTACAATTTGATTGCATTATCATATATTAGCATTACAAAAAAAGAGAGAAACATTTTTTTAAATTCATATGCATTGCATACATTGAAAAAGCATACAAAAATGGAAGTTATAAGCATATAGAGTACACATGTGAAGTGAGGTAAGAGAAAGTCAACTCAGATACAATGAATTACCAAACCAAAAAGAAGAGTCTGTATATATCATAATAAATCAAGTTTGTATACAATTCCATCACACACTAGGCATGGTCAAAATGCTCACAATGAGCCGAAATATTAAAAAAATCATGTAAAGCTTGAAAAAGTGCAACCAAGCTATAAAAGGCCCATGACATATCAATCCCTATGGGATTCCTTGAATGGTGCATAGCCACATCAAAGACTCCTACTGTAGCTACGATGATGAGAATGAACTAAATGGTGGGAGTGCTTGTGGCGCTGACCACTAGCCATGGTATCACTGCAAGAGTGAATCTGCCCCATCAATCACTCAGCTACCTTATATCCATTAACCTGAGTATGAAGAGAGGTCATCACCTCTACTTCCCTCCAGATGGGTATAAACACATGAGTGTGTTTGTTGGCTGCTAGTGGTGGCATGAATCCCTAGTCATCTCGGCTTAGGTCTTCCCGAGTGGATCATCGGGGTGTCCATACACACCCATTAAATAAGATCTCACCAATCATGTGCGGTGGATTGTAATAAAGAAAATAAGAAGAAACAATGAGTTAGAAATTTAAAAAAATACCAACTAAGATTTCCAACTAACAAAATCAAGAAAAGAGTATCAACATACTTGGATATCTAGGTATTGTTATCCAAAATGAGCTCCTAATTATTTTGGCTAACTTGCCTTCATTTTATGCCTAAGTGAAATTTTTACATATTTTAGGCACTCAAAAAAATTCATATTGCTTTATCGGATAGAGAATTCTTTCTCCTTTCCAGAAAGGTAAAATTTTCCTCCTAACTCCTTGTAATTTTCAAGTTATGGCTCGGGAGAGTTTGGAGGAAAATTTTCCTAGGCAGAGCTCGTAGCTAGTGAAAAGATACCACATGGCGGGGCGGAGTGGTGGGTGTCGAAGGATTTTGGAGTTTTTGGTGCTTTGGTCAAAGGGTGCAAAGGTAAATTTTGGCCCGCAAGCCCGTAAAGGGGAAGGAAGCGTGTTGATGAAGGCACGGAGAGATTTGGGAAATTTTTCCCTTTTGGCTAAAATGCTCAAAGTCGAATTTTAGCCTATAGGCACTGCCAAAGGAGAGATAATGGAGAAAATAGCACTGTGGATCATTTTGAATCGACACGTGTCCACATTAAGGCGAGTGGCAAAGCGGTCGGGCTCGTGAAGGTAAACTGGGAAATTTTCCCAATGAAAAATTTAAAAGGTGCGAAAGGCGGAATGATCATTTGAACCCACATATCAACCAGAGGGTGCCACATGGCAGTGGAGGTTGGGTCGGTGGAGATTTTTTGGGAATTTTTCCCAATTCGAAAAAGGAGGAAAAATTTTGAATTTCGGCCTGCGAACCCTAATTTTTCCCTAATTTCACCTATTTTGCCCTAAATCTTCAGAGGGCCATATCTTTTGATCCAGAGCTCATATTTTTGCATTTTTATATCATTGGAAAGCTATTGAAATTCTCCACACAATGGAATATTAAATTTTTATTTTTGGTGGAGATTTGTGGGAGAAATTGAATAAATGTCCCTAGCACGGGAAAAAATACAGGATGATCCCCAACCACCAAAATTGATGAGGTATGGCACTCGTTTCTTCTCCAGCATGGCCAAATGCATCAAAAAATGGATTTGTGAGGGTGCCCTTGCTATTTTAATGGATCTTGTCAGTGGTTGGAGATCTCAAATCAATTTTCCCACATTTTTTCCCTTCCTTCACCTTTGGTTGGAGGGTTGGACGTTTTTGTTTTTGCAAACTCCCCTCTTCCCCTTGGCACATGAATTTGAGGAGTTTCAAACCTTCCATGGAGATTTTGGCATGTTTTTTCCTTTCTACCATTGTAATGCATTGTATTAAACTTGGGAATGGTAATGCATGTTTTGTGAATGATCCTTCAATCCTCTCATGTGTTTATCATTGTCTTCTGATCTTTCATTATATTCTAGCAATCTGTGCATGATTTGTTGTTACATCTCTATGATCTGTGTTTATTTTCAAGACAAAATTTCATCACTCCTTTGGTGTATCACTGTTTTAGCTTAGTTTTGTTTCCCTTTACCATGTTTTCTCTCAACCCTGTCTCCTTGGTAGTTTTAGAGTAGGAATTTTGAATCAGAACCTCTAAAAAAATTACATACATACACCTAAACAAAGGAGTAAGAACCAACTTCAATCTAGATATTTTTCTCACCTTGCAAGGTCCCACACCTTGGAGAAAACTCCATGTTGTGTAGTAACACCAAATTGACCATTTGTCTACATCAGATCTGTGGGAGTCTTTGTGAATTTGCACTAACAGTTTTGGCATGCCCGGTGGGACCTTAGATGTCTTCCACTTCATATTTTTCAGGTTGGTGTGTTCATGTGAATATTTTATCCTTTGGAGGCATTCTCAAACACATCTGGTGACTCCATCTGATCAATAACTCATTCTCTGAGTTACAGACCTGTTTTTCATCCATTTCCATTCATTCTTCCTTCCATCTCTTCCATATTCTTTCATCCCATGAAGTTGTGCAATCATGAATTCATTTCCATCATGGAATTCACATTCACAACAACAGTATATTCCACCTCCAACATGTTTCTCAAATCCTCCAAATCAGCATTTTGATCAAATTCAAAATTAGTATGCATATCCATATGAGCAATGCCAAAATCAGTTTGGCTATGAAGCATGTCAAGCACAAGGATATGCAGATTGTGAGGGAAGTCAAGAAGAAGATGCTGATTTGTTGAAAAAATCCAAAAGATGGAGGCAAGCATGGTGCAATCAAGGATCAAGCACAAATGAAGGCATTTCATATTGGTTTCAGAGCACCTTGTCCATGGGGAGGCCCTTTTCCAAGACATTATAGCCCTTAAGAGAAACTTGACTTCATGGTTGCAACACTGCCATTACTTACACAATGGATTGAGGAGATAGAATCATATGAGCAAAGTCTAAATCAAACTTTTCAATGGGTAAGTCATTTAACATCTCCTTGTATTTCTTTTTCACCCTCTCAAGCTTTTTCATTTCAGCAGTGTCAAGCTTCAAGTTGCCCATCTATTGTCCCAAGTGTTAGTTCCATTTCTCCATCTCCTAGTCTCCCATCCCATCTCAACTTTTCTATTCTTTTCCCTTCCAAACATTCATCCCCTCCACAAGAGATAAAATAAATACCTTCCCCTCCACCACAAATAATTTCAAAACCGGTTGAAACTCAACCTACCCCTCCTCTTGCATTCCCAAATCCATGTTGGGAAGATAAAAATCAGAATGCCAGTCAAGGACAACAAAAAGAGGAGCCCAATAGAAAATAAATGATAGACAACTTGAGGAGTTGGGCTGCCAAATTTGGGATAACAAAGATCCCCTTAATGGTTAAGCCTTTAGAGGAGGTTAAAGTTGAAGAACAAGTGGTGCCCAAGGTTGATTTTGTTGCAACAGAAGAAGAGCAAAAAGAAGAAGCATATCAGCAATAAATTTGCTCATAATGTAGTGTCCATGTTGGCACTCTACCTGAAGAAAATGCTGGTCCAATTCAAGTTGAACAATCAGCCATGGAAGAGGAAAGCTTTAAAAGAGATATTGCAGCCCCAAATTTTCCTCTAGAGCAGTAGATTGAAGAGTTTGATTTTAAAAACTTCATGTTAGAGGAAGAGTTCAATCAAGGGAAAGATGGTCTTCATGAATCAAAGGAAGGAGAAGCTACTCCAAATCCAAAAGAAGAGGAGTACATTCCAGTTGTGGAGAAGAAAAGTGCAGATCTAAGAGCTTTGAGTACAAAACAGGCTATACAAGAACCTTCAGTTCTTCATTCCACTTCATCTCTCTCGATCTCTAATGTTGAGGAGGGGTTTGACCCTTCAAACTTCATGTTGGAGGATGAAAGAGACCATGGTGAACAAGTTGCTGATCAAGAGAACACCATGGAAGAAGTTGAACATTTGTAGTAGGATAGAAATGAGGTAGCTTATCTATCAGATTTTGAGGATTGTTTTGATGGAGAGGAACCAATTGAAATCACATTATTTTCTCCTTCATCATCCACATTCCAAACAAAAGAGCCTGCTATCATGGAGGAGAGCATTTAATTGTAGAAGCCTACATTTTTTAGCAACCTTTTGGAGTCAAGGTTGGAAGATATTAATATTCCATGTTCTTCATTGGAGGAAGAAGGAAAAGAGCAAGAGAGTTTCACCACTTCTTCCACACCATCCATCCAAGAAAGTCTGCAAGAGGATTCCATTTTTGGAATGGAAAATCAGAGCTATGGGCACATTCAAAGGATCAAACCTTTCCCAATAAGGTATTTGGCTTCATTGGAGCCAAAGGAGGAGTTTCCAATGGTCATGCTTACTTCTGAGCATGAGAATGAGCTTCAAAGCACCAAGGATCAGCTGTCATACCTCTTCAATCCAAATGCAGAGCAACTAAAAGAGGTATTGGATTTGTCTTTAGTTGATACCTTGCTAATTTGGGTAGAAGACCAACTTCTTGTTGATTTTCCACTCATCCAACCAGCCATGATCAGCTCCAAATCAATTACATGGCTTCCCATTTTGAGGAAAGGAAGCTATTTTGCACAACCAGTTGTAGGGTTTGTTTAGCTTGCCTTTGCTTCCAGTTAGAGTAGAGTAGGTAGGTTTTCTTTCAGTAGAAGAAGTGCTTGTGCACACTCTGCATATCCCACTTGGGGTATGTATGATTTCCAATTTTGTACATAGTTGTTTGGTGTTGTTTTTGTTGCTCTTGCACAATTCATTTCAGTGGAATTTTGGTGAAGATCAACTTCAAGTTTCAATGGGTTTCTAAGTGACTCGAGGTCGAATTTGAGTTTAGATCAAAATTAGTTTATCGGGCCTAACTCCATTCCCAATGGATGCTTTAAAGGCTACTTATCATTCATCTAGCAGGAAGATGACCCCTGAGAGTCACCAAAATTGTTATCCAAAATGATCCCCCTACTTATTTTGGCTAATTTTCCTTCATTTTATACCTCAATAAAAATTTTACATATTTTAGGCACTCAAAATTTTCTAGGTATTGCTTCATCAGATAGAGAATTCTTTCCCCTTTCTAGAAAGGTAAAATTTTCCTCCTAACTCCTTGTAATTTTCAAGTTATGGCTCGGTGGAGTTTGGAGGGGAAATTTTCCCTAGACAGGCCCATAGCCAATGAAAAGATGCCACGTGGCAAGGCGGAGCGGTGGGTGTCGGGAGGATTTTGGAGTTTTTGCACTTTGGTCAAAGGGCGCAAAGGCAAATTTTGGCCCGCAGGCCTGCAAAGGGGAAGGAAGCACGTCGGCGAAGGCACGAGAGAGATTTGGGAAATTTTTCCCTTTTGGCTAAAATGCTCAAAGTCAAATTTTAGCCCACAGGCCCGCTAAGGAGATAATGGAGAAAAATTCCCCGCAGATCATTTTGAACGACATGTTTCCACATCAAGACGGAGCAACGAAGCGGTCGATCCCACAGAGGTAAATCGGGAAATTTTCCCAATGGAAAACTTCAAAGGCGCAAAGGGGCAGAATGATCATTTGAACCCATAGATCAACCAGAGGGTGCCACATGGTAGTGGAGAGGTGGGCCGATGGAGATTTTTTGGGAATTTTTCCAATTCGAAAAAGGAGGGAAAAAGTTCAAATTTTGGCCCACGAACCCTAATTTTGCCCTAATTTTGCTGTTTTGCCCTAAATCTTCAGAGGGCCATATCTTTTGATCTAGAGCTTGGATTTTCATGTTTTTATATCATTGGAAAGATGTTGAAATTATCCACATGATGGACTATTCAATTTTGATTTTTGGTGGAGATTTATGGGAGAAAATTGAAGAAATGTCCCTGGCATGGGAAAAAATGTAGAACCGACCCCCAACCACCAAAATTGATGAGGTATGGTGCTCGTTTCTTCTCCAGCATGGCCAAATGCATCAAAAATGGATTTGTGAGGGTGACCTTACTGTTTTAATGGATCTTGTTGGTGGTTGGAGATCTCAAATCAATTTTCCCACGTTTTTGCCTTTCCTTCATTCTACTTCATCATTAAAAGCTAGTTTTGGCTCATTTGTAAAGGGTTGGATGTTTTTGTTCTTGCAGACTCCCCTCTTCCCCTTGGCACATGAATTTGAGGAGTTTCAGACCTTCCATGGAGATTGTGGCACATTTTTTTCCTTTCTGCCATTGTAATGCATTGTATTAAACTTGGGAATGGTAATGCATGTTTTGTGAATGATCCTTCAATCCTCTCATGCATTTATCATTTTCTTCTGATCTTTCATTATATTCTGGAAATCTGTACATGCTTTGGTGTTACATCTCTATGATCTATGTTTATTTGCAAGACAAAATTTCATCACTCCTTTGGTGTATCACTGTTTTAGCTTAGTTTTGTTTCCCTTTACCATGTTTTTCTCAACCCTATCTCCTTGGTAGTTTTAGAGTAGGAATTTTGAATCAAAACCTCTGTAAAAATTGCATGCATACACCTAAATAGAGGAGTAAGAACCAACTTCAATCTAGAGATTTTTATCATCTTGCAAGGTCCCACACCTTGGAGAAAACTCCATGTTGTGCATTCACACCAAATTGACCATTTTTCTACAGCATATCTGAAGGTAATTTTGGGGGTGCTATGAATTAGCACTAACATATATCTAAGTAGTGTCATTGGTTGTTTCTACTTTCTACTCGGGAGTTGTGGAACCTCCCTAAAGCTAGAGGTGAGATGTTGTCCTATAACATGAGACTCATCGTCTCCTTCTCCATCTTGAGAAAGTGGTCCCTCTAATACCAAGGTATCTCTCTTTGTGCTTGCCTCCTCCCTCTCCACTCTCAATATATCCTGAGTGTCATGCCATTTGGGGTCGTTATCCTCCACCTCCATGTGAGTTGATCCACTAGCCTCACCACCTAACCCCTCATTACTTGTCTCCTCTCCAACCTACTCCTCCTCAGTCTCATCTCATGTGTGATCCTCATATTCAGATTCTACGTCAATGGGCTCATCCTCATCTCCACTATGATCAGGAGCAGCCTCAATCTAGATTAAAGGTGCTCTACGAGACACCATCTTCCTGTAAGACACAAGCCACCCACCTAACTATAATGGGCACCCATGGAGTAACCACTGTCTAGCTAGGATATCCTCTAGGGCCCTTATGGGATTCCTGAATGGTCCTATACACATGTGCCACAAGAGGAAGCATGTTAATGTAGGGAAGGCCAAACTTTTGAGGAACCCGACCAAATGGGTGAATCTCAACCCTCCTTTTCCTATCAACCAACTGACTAGTAGTGGAGCAAGCTACCACTATGGTCCCCTCCTATCCCCATAACCTTTATATATCCTAATAGGGTGTGGAAACCATGTCCATTGTAGTCAAAGAATCCACTAACTCATGTAGTGACCCAAGAATTGACATCATTGTCCACCTAGCTTCTCAGAAAGTCCCTGGTCCTACACTGGTATTCCCCTCCCATAAGGGGTAATACACTCGTATACCCAACTCATGACTAGTGTGGGATGGCTCAATGACTATCCCTATAACCTGATGACCCTGTATAGATCATGGTAGGTGGTCCTAAGGATGTTTTCTCCCCAAGCATAGATGTGGCCATGTCCCTCAATTTGTGCAATGATGGGAGCCTAACAATAAAGAAGAGTGTCACCTCCCTTGTCCCCAATCAACCACGAGGCCAAGATACCCATGATAGCTCTGCAAATGATGGGATTAGGAGCAGTGGTAATAGATCGGACCTTTATCCCCTTCTTCAAACCAAATGATACAATGACATCCCCATGTAAGTGGCCCACTGAGTCATCATAGAACTAGATCATGTTGTCTCCCGTGTCGGTCTCCTCATAAGTATTGGAAAGTGACGAATATGGTACATGTCCTCTAGGGTGATAGTCCACTCACCCTTGGCACCTGACAACCAGAAAGTGATATAGTCTACTTCCTAGTATGAAAATCAGTTACACAAGTATGTGACTCGTAGGAGTAACATGAGGCACCTGTGCAATCCTCCATATCCCTACTCTTTGGAGGGAATTTGTCTCATCCCGATTCATCTCGTTCAAAATCTTTGAGATCCAATCACATTCGTCTCACAACTCCAAAGCATATGTATTCCTCATTATTCTCGCATCCACAAAGACATAGAAAAAGATCAAGTTAGTAATGTATTCTAAGAAGTAAGCTCAAAAAATGACAAAACATCAAAAATTCAATAAAATTCAAGTTAAGCATAGGTTTTGGTCATTCTATTCAGAATGCCACCCGATGTAGGGCGGTTTTCCTACACCGATTTGTCAAATGGGTTTATAACCCTAGAAAACACCCAAAAACGCAAAAAAAGACTATTTTAGATGAAATAAAATACTACGCTATGGGCGCCCTCTGTAGAGACTCATTTAAAACAAGAAATTTCAAAAATGACCCCTCCTAGGTAAAATTTTCAACATTTTTTACATTTTAGGTTTAAAAATGCAAAAGTGAGAAAAACCAACCTTAGACCACATGAGTTTATTTCTTGCTTGCGAAGGCATGATCATGATCTTGCAACAAACCTTTTGACTATTCTCTCGACAAAAACGGTCATCATGGGCCTAGAGCTCAAAACTCACCAAGTCTATATAAACAAATGAATTTGAAAATGACTTTGTTTAGATATGTGTATGTTGTTATATCTTCATTTTAAGTGTATATGTTCATAGGGTTGGAACATTGGTGTAGCTATATTTATATATCCCCACACAAATGGTAGGTCTTTTTCATTTTAATTTAGTGTTTGTTTTCAATATTTTATCTATCTGCAGTTGATTCTTCTTTTCATTTTACAAGTAGCGGGAGTTTGGATGATGACATTTCAACACACGGGTGTGTCACGTATAGCTTCTAACTCCCCATTTTGGGAACTCCATACTTAGAATCTATGTTTCACGCCTTTTCATGGCTAAGATGCGTCTCTAAGGGAGCAATATGTATGCACCCAAAATTGCATGTGCTACATTGTCAGAAAATGGTTACAAAAGTCCCTAATGATGATTCATGTCCTTTTAGAAGATGTTTGAGTTCCTAAACCCATTCACAATGTATATTTGTAGCCTTTATGTCCTTACTTAGCTTTTGCACACTTTCTTCCAACTTCCTGCTTTATTTTGTGCATGTTTTGTCCTTTAGTGCCAAGACCGCCACCTAGGAAAGGCGACGGTCTGTGCGCTTTTTATAGAATTTTTCATGCATAATTATAACATGTGATGTTTCACTTAACTTAACTTTTAGGGTATATTTGTGATCCAAATTTCCTAAAAATAGTCTTGATTGCTTAGTTTTCCTTCCCCTTATATTTTTAAATAGATTTAATTAGTTTGAACTACCTCTTCACCCAATGATCTAGCACTCCAAGGTTTCCTTATCTATGAAGGAACATCCTAGCCAACTCTTATATATTCCATGCTTGTATTCAAGCAAAGGGCCTGATAATTTTGTGTATCTTGCAATGTATTGCTGCCACAATCCTAATGGAAATTACATAGCCAAGCTTTGTTCACTTGTGTTATCTCTCTTTCACGTGAATTTTAACTAGACTACCTTCAATCTACCATTACTCAAGAATTTTATTTTTATGTTGTTCTTGCATTCCTAATTCCTTGGACTCATATGGACACACAAAGAAAGAAAGGAACAAGCGGGGGAGAGATATATACAAATAGATGTTCCAAAGATCTTTCTTATCCAGTTGTAATTACTTGTTTGTTTACTTCATTTGTCAAATTATCAATTCTAAATCATTTATTTCTAATATATATAAAATAGAGAAGGAAAAATGTTCATTTTAATTGATTAAGCAATTACAAGTAGAAAAATTCATTAGAAATCTTTCTCTTTGACATTACCAGGGAAGTACTGGGGAACAATAGCTCTTCTAGCGTTATGATTTGTTTTCCACCTTAAAGGTAGTGTTTGAAGGGTTTTGATTAAATTAGATTAGTGGTTTTAGAACTAGATTCACATACCTGCTCAAGTAATTAGCTACAACCGAATGATTATTTGTATTTAGTTTTGTTTATTAGATTAGAAGCATTGCTTAAAAACTAGAAAAGATCAAAAATATTTACTTTTATTAGATTAGTTTGCTTCCATTGTTTTGTTCAGATATACTATGAAAACACAAAAACATAGATTAAATTTCCTTTGATAGTTAGTTTTTTTAATCAAAATCAATTCAATTTATTCTTTATGACCATCAACGGTCCATAACAAGAAAATACATTCGGTTATGATCCATTGGTCCCATAACCCAACATGCTAGAATTGTTGACGAAATTGATACTGAGTTTATGCTTGTTAGTTTTACACACACCTACTAGGTATTATGAGAAGATAGAACAATTAAACACATTAAACATTGCAGCTAATCAAGCCTACAATTATTGGACTACTCTTGGAAACAGGGTTTGATTATGCACATGACCATACAAGGACCACAACCTCCACAAGTTTTGGTTGTGATCCCTAGGTCCCATAACCTAACGGGCCTCTTGACCAATCAGATATTGACATTGTTTTATGTTCATTGGTATTTAGATCATCTCCATTTCCACTTGATATCATTGCACAGTTTTCAGTGTTGAACATAGTTGCCGATTAGGCTAGGACTTTATGGAATAGACTAAAAAAATTCCCATAGTCCCTATGGTTTCATTATGCCTCTCATTCTCACTTTTATGACCTTGTCTAAAAATCTATACGAGGTGCCTGCAGGTCACTTTCCATGTGTTCAACAACAAGTGGAAAAAATCTCAATGAGAACTTGACATTTACTAGAGTCTCGAGTAGCTATTCTATCAGATCAATCCATCACACCACTTCAGCTTAGGACAACATTCTTTGCCTTAGACTCGTAGATCCCAATATTGCATGTTGAAGATATAAGGTTGTCTCATTATCTTGTTCATCATCACCACACATATACCTATTTCTATTCTTCATTAGCTATCTCGGCATGACCTCTAGAATTCAGGTGTGAAGAAGGTCACGTGTTTATTTTATTTCATACAATCACTCATATGACTCCAACAACACTTATTAAGCTCCTTTGACCAATTTGACCTACTCTCCCAACTACTCTCACATGCATGCTACTTGTCACTTTGTGATGTTAGGGTGTATTTTTAGCAAATTTTGTCCCTTTTAAAGGATACAATAGAGACAAGAAAATTCTCCCCACCCCCTTTTAGCCTTTAGGTTCCTCATGAAACCATTTTCCTACCTCTATGTGCTTAAATATGGCTTTGCCCTTCATTTATCTCATCAAATAAACACTCGCCATTTTTCATGCTAGGGGAAAGGAGAATTTTTATGTCCCTATTACACAAAAAATGTGACCCACCCTCTCCCTTCATATTACAAATCTTTAAATACCAAAGGACTTAGCCATTTTTGCATTCTCACCCCCACACCCTCCAAATGCAGCCAAAATATAAGTGAAATTTTTCTTGAGTTTAAATCCTCAAATTTTTTTCCTTGAATAATCTCATGAAGGATTCCATAATTTGAATAGAAAGAAACACAAAGAAATCTTGTTTTTAAACAAATGAAAATGAATGTTTTTCCTTGAAGAAACCCCAAAGTCTGTGAAGGAGATAAATTCACATCTCACAACCTATCAAACGGATCGAAGTGTCATTTTTTAAAAAATTAAATTTTCTTAGGTGCCTTAAATATCCCAAATAAATATTTCACATGCAAGACATTCATTTTTACAGCGAAGAAACCCCAAGTTTCTTGTGGTAAAAATTTATAATTTTAAAATATCTCAATCTAGCAACTAGTTTGACGTGAAATTATGGAGGTGCACTGTAGAACAAAAACCCATATTAGAAAATTTTGTTTCGTCAAAAATTGAGGTCTAAAAACCAAATTTCCAAAAATAGTAAGCCTTCCTACATGGGAATTGAATATTTTGGCAATTCATCACCCAAGGCGATTGCAAAAAGACAATGTGCACCAAGGATACCCAAAAGGTCAGGATGATTGGTTAGTGCCAAAAATGGTAAAAATTGTCACTTACTAAAAATAGTAATTTTCTAATATGGACACTTTCCATTATTAGTAATTGTTATCCAGATAACCCTCCTAATTATTTAGATAACTTACATACATATATTGGCTTAGAGATCTTCATTGCAAGTGGTGACACCTTAGTTGTCTCCATAGTACATTCGCTTGGTCTTTTTTTCCTTATGTACCCTTGTGCACTTCCCCTTCTCCCCTTTCCTTTTCCTTTTCTTCCTTGTTCCATCTTCCCCTTGCATGTACTCTCTATGCTTCCACCTTCTCTAAATTACTTCACCTTCTATCCGTGCTATGGCCTTTACTTTTAAAAATCAGCTAATTCCTTGGCATCCCCATGCACCCTTTCCTTTGTGCGTGTTCCAATTACACACACCTTCCTTCCATCATATTCTCATTCCTCATTCTTCCATGTACATACCTTTTTTCCCCATCTCGTGTTATTTCATGTCACGTCATTCTCTGACACGCTTGAGTGTGCCACACACAACCTATCAAATTATGCCAATAGGGTAGCGAACCTTTGCAATAAATCAATGAGTGACATGTGGAAGAAACGAAAAGAATATTTTCACTGATCAATCATTCTTTCAGCCAATCCATATGTGCCATGTGTATTGTGTTCACAGACGACTCTAAAAATATTCTAACATCCATATCTTTTACTACAAAGCTCTGATCGGCATGTGCCTAATCCCAATCAATAGCTACTAATGTAGACTACAATGTTAGATATTCAAATTCAAATTCTTGGTGGATCAGGTAGGTGAGAAATGGGAAAAAATATTTCTGAGCATTAATGAGTAGATTTGATTACTCCAACCACCCTATTTTATCTAGTCTGCCCTATTTCCTTCTCCAACACACCAAACAGACTTGGGGAAGTGCATTTGACAAATTTGTAGGTGGATTTGTAGGCATTGAATGCTTCTTATTGGTGGTTATATTTCAAATTTAGGTTTTCCCTCTTATTCTTCCATCGATTAATCTATAAATGTAAGATCTGGGCTCATTGTTAATGTTGGACACTTTGGATCCTTATGCATTTTTCTAAGGACTTCATATTTCTATATTCTAAGTTGCATACCTCCATATCTAGCTCATACATGTGGATATCAACCCCTTTCACCATATGTAACAGATTACGCATCCTTGGGAGTAATTGTTAGGCCCTTAAAATATTGGCTAAGTATAAGAAGGTGCGCAGTGCATAAGGCATATTTGAAGAAGGATGCGTAAGGTGAAAGTGTGATGATAGGGTTTTATGAGGGTTTAGTAGAACAAGTGGCATGCACACATAAGGTAGAGAAAAGGTAATGGTACTTAACCATATTTGGCATATCAGTGAGAACATGAAGAAAACATGACCCCATTTGTGCATGTAGAGTGGATAAGGTGCCATTCGGGCAACTTAGAGCCCATGAAAGGAATATAACTTGTGATAGAATATTCCCAAAGGTCATCATAGCGAAGGATGGAGAGATCGTGTCTCGAAGGAGCATGCTCCCATGGAGGACCACTTCGACACTTGGCACCTAATCTATAACTTCAGAAAGACATGGCAAAGTGTTTGCTAAGGCTATATATATAAGCACCCAAGTAGAAGAAGGGATATATATATATATATATATATATAAGAGGATGGAAAGAGGTGAAGCTATGTAGGAATATTGTGAGAGTTCTATGGGTTAGGTTTAGAGGATCTGTAGAAGTATGTTGTATCAAGGGGATGGGTCTGAATATTTTTCTTTGTACTAAGAAGGGCTTAAGTCCAGTTCTGATGCATGACATTGGTCTGCACTATTATATGGATCTGTGATTGCCTCAATAAATGTAATGTGGTTATCAACATACTTAATATGAATATATGTGGTTCTAATTTTTACTTATATCTGTATGGATTGGTTTTATATATATTTCATATGAGTGGGTGTAAACCCCTATGCATTTCCTTTCTGTTATGATTCAGATCTATGTTCTGTAATGTTTTTCTTATCTGAATGAATACATTGGTCTAGAAGCCCATTCTGAGCTCTAAGATGAATGTATGGTTCATTTCCAATCTCTTCACTTAAGTTTCTATCATAACTAATGCATTCTCACACAACTCACATAAAGGAAGGGATCAACACCCTCACGTACCTTGGGTGAGCACCCAACGTCACTGGGTGATAGGTCGATGCGCATGGGATTTCCTTGTTCTTTGAAAAGGGCATAAAAATGACTACATCTTTATTCCATTATCGGGACATCTGTTTGAAGTTGTGAGAAATGGAATGCATATTTGTCCTTGTGATGTGTGATGATAGAGTGCCTGACTTTAGAAAGTGTTAAAATGTTGTTCAAGAGCATGGAGGATGAGTTTTCTTAAATATTCAACACTGGACCTGAGTTCGATGTAGGTAGATGGGTAGAAGAGAACCTATACAATGAGTTCTATAAGACATTTTTTTTGCTTCCAAAGTAGAGCTATATGAATGGATTTCAGCATACGCATCCACATCAAGTGGTACTATAGATCACGTGTATGGACCCAAGATGATTATCGAGGGTGAGGATGCACATCGACTTGGACATGTGCTATTAATCACTAGTGGAGGGGAGTTCTATCCAATTACAATGTAGAATATTCCATTTGACTTATTCTTGCCCAAAATTTACTGAGTTTTAGTTTCTAAGAGAGCCTAGAGGATAGTTTTTAGTGTTATTCCTCTAGCTATGAAGATATTGGTTATTACTTTGAGTTTAGAAGCATTTACCATGGCTGGCTAAGCTACTCTAACTACTTGGAAAGGAAGCTAAGGTGGAGGAAGATGGCAGATGTTACAGCTAATAAGGAAAGGGAGGAGAGTTGACTCAAGTATAGTGAATCTTGTGAAAGGGAGATGACTAGATAATGTGAGGTTGCAAGTGTGATGAACCTATGGAGGTAGATATTCTAAGAGGGTGTTAAAGTTCACCTTGAAGACATGGAGCTTGAGAATTTTGTGTTACCCCATCTTGTAAGAGTGGGAGAGACACCCCTTCAAATTTTGATGAGAGTTCATCGTATGGAGAGAGAAGAGCCATCGAAGTGCATCTAAACCCACTTGATAACCAACCCCTAGTGCTTGGTTTTCCAAATCAAAGGAGAAGTATTGATAACCCAATTGGTATTAGTGGGAGTGACCAATCGGTGCCCAGGAGATATAATTTTTCATTTGGAACATCCATGGTTGCACATACCATTCTGGTGTTTGGAGGAATTTTTGGGCAAAGTGTAAGTATGCAAGGTTTAGGCAATGCATCTGGGAGTGGCATGGGATACACTTCTGGGTAGTGGACCAATCTCATAGACTATTGGTGCATAGTTCAATGGGATGTTAGGAACACTAGATGTGACCACTTCAGGCCCATTTCTAGTTACAGGAGGATCTGGAGGTGGAACCAGTGGATTTAGAGGCACAGGACACGGTGGATGGAATACTAGAGGAAACACCAAAGGGAACTAAGGATCTAGATCAGGAGGACAAGGGCCTCAACCACCTCCTCAAGTGTTCTTTGAGATCTCTTTAAAATTTCTAGATTACCAAGGTATAGAGGATGTTGTGGAACACATGCACAAATGTGAATTTATATAGCGCACGAAGGGGATCACTACCCTGGAGTGAAAGGAAAGTTATTTTGTAACAACATTGTAAGAGTGCATGCATATATCTGGTATAGGAAGTAAAACCCCTATCAAATGGTGGTAGACTATACCGAATTGAATAATTCCTTCCTAAGAAAGTTTCATATAAAAGAGTTTAAGCAAGAGAGCATCAATGCTTTGAAGGAGATCAAACAGGAATGGTAGAGAGTGTGTGAGTACGATGCACTTGTTTAAAAATATCTTGTCAAAAGTATTGTATGAAATTCATCCTTCAAAACATGCTCAATGTTTTTAGGAGGGTTGATCACTCCATTTAGGATGGCATTGTCACATAAGACATTCACTAACCCACACGAGGCTTTAGAGGCTGCCTTACGTGCTGAAGAAGTTGGGAGTGTTGATACTAGTGTGAGCCCTTTTCTAGAAGCTCAAATCACTGTTATGGTCATTTCATTAGAAAATATATCTATAAAATCTTCACATGAGACTCGTAGTGATCTTTGGTACATATATTTTGATGTAGAGGGCATGCCAAGGATAGTTGCCCCCAAAAGTTAGTACACGCCATAGCAGTAGATTGTGAGATTTTTCATGGGGACCATGATGCAAGTAGATGTCCCTTGTTACAATGTGTAATTTGGAAGAATATGTCTTTCTACTACAAGATCTACACCTCTACGACCCATGATACTAAGGACTGTAAGCGTATTGACCAAAACCATGAGGTCGCTGATCATGGTATGCGCGGACCAACTTTGCTAGTATTTCCAAGGAAGATGATCACCGTTATGAAGGACACGTGGATGGAGGGGCATGTGGGAGAGGTTCTCATGGAGGAAGAAGTGAGTTCCCATGAGGAACCTATTATAATTGTGGATCTATAGAACATTACAGGTGTGAGTGTCTAGATTTATTGCAGTTCTCATGGTGCGGGAAGAATCATAAGTATGAGGAGTGCCCTGAGTTGTTTGAGCACATGAGCTAGCAACACCGGAAGGAAAAGGTGCTGGGATGGTAAGTGTAAATAATTAAAACAAATAGTGGATTCCTAGAGTGGCACGTGAGTCAGGGTTAGAACTTGTTTTGGTGACAACATGAGTAGAGGTTGTGTGTGCCAAAGAAGTACCAAGGCAAAAGACTCTAGTCTCAAGAGAAGAAGTGGTGCATGGGAAGTATCCAGACCCTACCCACTAGAAGGAAGTGTATCAAGAGATAATGGATGTCATTCAGAGTTTGTAGGGAGAAATCTAGTGTCTAAAGGAGCAGTCTAGGTAGCAGGAGAAAAGAAGGAATGTTGAGGATCTGTAGGACTTAGATGAGGTCAAGGAAGTGTGCAAAATGTTAAGGAAAGAGAATAGTATTCCCTTACTATGAGAATGGCTATGGAAGAAGACACGACGTGCTAGAGAAAAGCATAAAAGGCATGCATTGAATGCAAACATCCCTCCCCATAGCCTTGACTATGACAAAGAGATCACATTGAATGTAGTTGTGGATGGTTGGCTACTGAGCAACATATTGATTGACACCGAAGCAAAAGTCAATGTTCTTACATTAGATTGTTGGCATCAAATGGGAAGTCCTACATTACAACCATCTTCGAATGTGTTGTATATGGAAAACAAAACTAAGGAAATGCCCATTGGAGTATTGAAGGATGTAGTGATCACCATTCAGGGGGCCAAGTTTACTAGAGACTTGAAGTCTTGGTGCTTGCACGAGGTAAACAATTTTCCATCATTGTTTGGGCACCCATGGTGCTATAAGAACAATGTTGACATAAGGTTTAACAAAGGATATATTAGTTTTGAGAATAAGGAATAATGAGTCATCATCCCTCTGACGGATGAGAATTCGGCACCTTACTCGAACCTTTAGGAGAAGAGGTCCTTGATAGAATTTATGTGCACTCCGTCAGAGACCAAGAGATAATTCACCCTATAGGAGGAGTTATCCAATTTGGTGATGCTCACTCTGTGAGTGATACAACAATCATGGCATGTGATGATTGGGTGTATGGGACCTATGAGTTAATTGGGTGATAGTTGAGGGGGTCTGTAACAAGAGTGACCAAGGTGCACTCACTCAAATGCCTAAGAGGAAAGAAGTTACCAAGTTACTCTGGAGGGGCATACCCTAAAATTTTCTTATGGGACATATAAGCTAAGTGGAAAAATGAGGACGAGAGAAGAAGGATGCTCAGTTATAACCTACTTGGGACTATAGCACGCTAAGCGTGCTAGTGGGCTACACATCGGGAGAACCTCTTGGAGTGGCACGAGGTGAGAATCACATTTTCTATAAGGTTTGCTAGGAGCAACATGCCCACAGTCATACAAGACTACCATGGTAAAGAGACCACTTCATTTCATATCCAAGCGTGTGAGAAGGCCTAGATAAGAGGCATAGAATCCTTACCACCATCATTATGGGTGCATAAGCTATATTCCACACTATAAGGTTATGTGTGCATGTGGTATATCCAGTCATAAACACACCACCAAATAGGAAATGGGCAAGATCTGATAACTAATATCATCCAAGATTTTGAATATCGAGCACAAAGCCATCAATGGATAAGACATTGCAAGTGATCAAGCACCTTATGATGGGGGATAGTGCCATGGCAGAAGAAAAGCTACTATATTTTCTAGGTGAGCCCAGTTTAGAGGAATTCTTTGATGAGGATGAGTCAGAGGAGATGAAGTTTGAGTGTGCATGTATAGAAAATGAAAAAAGAAAGATGATTTATGTCATAGATGGAGAGAGAATGGAAAGTATAGCTATTAACCACACTTTAGGTACACACAATGTTATAGACAACGTTCTTTGAAAGGACGTGTGCTTACCATAATCCCTTAAAGATGAAGAAGGTTAACATTCATTCGTAAGAAGAACCCAAGGAAGCTATCATTAGAGACTATTGGTGGGAGAAGGATGTCTCAAAGATCTTATTTATTCCCAAGATTTATTTCATCATGGGTATCATGAACTCAAAGGCATCCACCATTCCTTAGGGGAGATGAAGATAAAACTGAAGGAAGGTGCGCACCCAATCCGAAAGAGGCCATATCAGATGAACCCAAATTTATGCATATGGGTCAAGGAGGAGATAGACAAAATGATAGTGTCAGGTATCATTGAGGTTGTGGAAGAGTCAAAATGGATAAGCCCAATGGTCATCAGCATCAAAAAGGATGGAAGGATCAGGATCTATGTTGACTACAGAGACCTAAATGTAGTATGTGTCATTGATCCCTTCCCTACCCCATTTACTGAAGAAATATTAGAGGGAGTGGTTGGGTGTAAAGTCTACTCTTTCACGGATGGGTTCTCAGGGTACCACCAAGTGAGGATTGCAAAGGAAGACCAGAGAAAGATAACTTTTTCCACTAAATGGGGAAGTTTTTCCTATATGGTCATGCCTTTTGGGTTGAAGAATGTGCATGTTGTGTTCTCACACATTATAGTACAAGCCTTTCAGGACTTCATCCATAAATTTCTCCAGTCTATTTGGATGATTGGACTATGTATGGTCTAGTCAAAGATCATTGTGATAACTTAAGACTAATGTTTAAAAGGTGTTGGTAGTTGAGGATATCCATCAACATTAATAAGTGTGTCTTTACTACCCTATTTGGAACCTTATTGGGACATATCATCATGTAAGGAAGGATTACTAGTAGATCCCGCCAAGGTTGCAGCCATTGCGGGTTTAGGGAGCCTACTAGCCAAAGCATCATGCATGATTCCTTGGGCATATGGGTTACTATAGGAAGTTCATAAAGGGATATACCAAGATCACCACACCCTTGGAGGAATTTCTTAGACACAAGAGTGCCTTTCATTGGGGAGAGGCACAATAGAGGGCATTCAACACTTTGAAGGATAGGCTTGTCACTATAGCCATACTCCATTTCCCGTTTGGGATAAGCCTTTCCATGTTCATGTGGATGCCTCTAGTACGGATCGTTGGAGTAGTACTAGCATAACCTAGTGAAGGGATTATTTACCATCCCTTTTTATTTGTAAGTAGATAGTCAACATCAATAGAAAAAATAACACCATGAATGAACATGAAGCACTATCCATGATCTATGTGCTACACAAGTTTAAGAAATATCTATTGGAAACACCATTTTTATTCTACATAAACCATGTGACATTAAAATACTTGGTAAACAAGCTCATTCTATAAGGTAACATATGTCGATGGGTCCTACTATTCCAAGAATTTGATTTCATAGTGGTTGTCAAGCCAAGAAATAGTAATTTTGGACCCAGATCACTTGTCTAGAATTGACTCAAGAGAGGATGCACAAAGCATTAAGGATACCATGCCAGACACGCAACTGTTTAGGTTACGTTGCATGAGCCCTCAGACATGGAGGATATTATGGTGTTTCTCAAAATAGGTGTGGCACTAGAAGGGATGAAATCATTAGAGAGAAAGTAGTTATCCATACATGTCACACCCGCATCTTTGGTTAGTGGTGATTTATACAAGTTAGGACATGATGAAGTGTTGCATTGGTGTGTGCTAGAACATAAGTGCCTGACTATTATGGAGGAGACACATGGAGAAAGTGCAGGTGGACACTATGCAAGGGATGCCACTGCATGAAAAATATTACAAGCTGGGTTGTGGTGGGAAAAACTATATCAAGATTACAAAGAGTATTGGAAAGCATGTGATCATTTTCAGCACCTTGGAAAACTAGGGAAAATGGATGGAATGACTTTGTGCCCTATTCCAAGTACAAAGCCATTTGAAAAGTGGGCCATATATTTTTCAGGCCCCATTTCACTAGCTTCACGTAGGATGGGATCACGTTATGTAATCACTTGCACAAATTATTTAACAAGATGGGTAGAAGAAGTGCATACCAAGTATCAGACAAAGATCTACAGAGCTGTGTTTCTATGGGAAAATATTATTACAAGGTATGGATGTCCATTGAGCTTAAATAGTGAAAGGGGTACACATTTGATAAATGAAACCATCCTGGATTTTGTTAGTAGAGTTTATGGTGGCTCATCATAAGACTACCCCTTACCATCCACAAGAAAATGGAACTATCAAAGCATTTAATAAAATACTAATTCATACCCTGACCAAAATTTGTGACGTTGGTAGAAAAGATTGGGATGACAAAGTATCAGTAGTTCTATGGGCGTATAGGACAACCTACAAGAGGTTGAATAAAGCCACACCATTTTAATTGGTGTTTGGCACAGAGGCTATCCTACCCATTGAATTCATGTTACCTTCTCTATGTATAGTCCACACAGGAGGATTGGCTAATGAACACGCACTTTGGAAGAAAGGAATGACAAATTGATGGAATTGGAAGAGAGATGATCACTAGTTAGGTGGAGTCAAAATGCTGAAAAGGATAAAAAAATCATGGTATGATCACCACATCAAAAACAAACAATTTGAAGTTGGGAAGATGGTAATGTTATATGATTCTAAGTTTTTGCACCATATTAAAAAGTTTAAAGTCCACCGATTGGGGCCCTATATCATCTCAGAAATCCTTAATTTAGACACGTGCTAGTTGAGAGCACTGGATGGGATGATATTTTAAGGTAATTTCAATGGGAATAGGTTGATGCCCTACTATAAATAAGTCTTTTGGTTTTTGTAATAAGGCAAGTATTTCCAGTTAGGTTAAGATTTCCCTTTATGAAATTTCCTTTCTTGTGTTTCCTTTCTCGTCATTTTTATGTTGTTTGTTTTACACCTTGGGCAATAGTTAGCACATTAATTTTTGAATATTGTGCATGCATGAGGACCGCACATCTATTTTAGTGTGGGGTGGAGTGAGGTGAAGTATAGGATCTGTAATACAAGTTGAACTGGCAGTAGAAGTTGCGGTGAATGGCCCAGTTGATGGATAGAAAGTGCACAAGGATGAAGGAAATGCATGGAAGAAGAGGTGGATGAAAAGGTTGGTGTCAGGATAAGAATTTAGAGAAACCATGTACATAGGAGGAAGAAGCATAGGAACAACATAAGGTAGGAGAGAGAAAAATCAGGTGGATAGAAGAAGTTCCTTTGGTGTTGTTGACATGCGTGTAATAGTTTTTTGTCGGGATAGATTATTTTCATGCCGAGAAGGTTGTAGAATGTTTCATGCAAGATTGGGCGTATAAGGATGGCTTGGTGGAAAAATACACATTTAGTGTTAAGTACGGTGGTAGGTAAAATAACATTTAATGCTAGAAAGAAGGAAAAGCTATAAATAATAAGTCAGGCACTTCATTATTGTACCTTTCATTTATGAAGTGAAAAGAGTTCTCGTGAACTAGGGCATCCAAAAGTGATATGTGCAAAGAAAACAATTTAAAGAATCTTAAAGGACATGAGTAGTGTGGATCCCTAAACTAGTAGGAAAGGACTACACGGGCGTGAAGGAAGCCGTTGAGAAGCACCATCTTGTGGAAGAATTGTTCTAGTTAGGGTTTAGTGGCTAGGAACATTGTTAGGAGGGTTTATTTGTAAGATTGAGTCTTGGCATTGGATTAAGTGGTAGATCAGAGCAAGGAGAAGTAGTTTGAAGTGTTAAGATAACTAGAAGAATGGCACCAAAGAAATCAACCATCTCACCTAAAACTTAGAAGGGAAAGGGAAAGGGGAAGAAAATGGCTGTCATCACAAGCACAAATGAAGAGTGGTAGGTGGAGATGCAATAATTGGATGGGATATTGCTAGGAAAATAATGGAAGTCTCATTTACAAAAAAATGACCGAGAGTGACTATAATCATCACACCAGCAAGATGAAAGAAAAAGAAATGAGTTTGGAGTTTGTTTTCCCAACAAACAAGAGGACACTAGATAACATGCACATATACAAAGTGATGAAGTAAAGGTTAAATTAGATAAGGAAGGGTTACTACAAATTTACAAATTACCCTACTTAGGAAAACATGAGCACCTCTATCAATGGCTAATGGTGCACATTCACAAAGACCATTTTTATTTCTTGGGGTGCAAGATGCGCATAACTCCCTAGTTGATTTCCAAGTTCATAGGCCTTATCTATGAGGGGGATAACATTGGTGATGACCTAAGTGACAAGGATGCCATCAAGGAAACAATAGCCACATATGAATACAAGAAAGGATCATGATACTTTGACATCATAGAGATTCCAGACCCATGATGAGGATGTCTACGCATTTGGTAACCGAGTTCAATGATCAAGAAAGATGGACTCAAGTGAACAAGGCATGGTTGAATGTATGCTGGAAAATATCTAAGGGTACCATCTACAACTTGTCCTCTTCCATCATGCAGATGAAATCATTAGCAGTGCACAAGAAGGCGAGAAGATACTATTTAGAAATGTACTTCTCACAATTGTTTTCCAGATATTAGAGTGTGCAATGGGCTGGAAAGATTTTTTTCAAGTACCATAAGATGATCCCTCACCCATGAAGAGGTTCACAAAATATACTTGTGAGACAACGACAACCACTCACAATGTGTACTTAGAGAAGTGGTACAAGTGTATGAGGGACACGTTTAGGGAAGAATGGAGGATTCCATAGTAGTTACCCTCGCTCATGAAAGGAGAGGAATAATTTGTAGTGTTTCAACACTTTTGCATTGGTAGATATAGGTTGAAAGATGAAAACATGGGTCTGTGATGCTAACTACCCTTCTCCTTCACCGCACAATATTTCCTAGCAAGGGTGTGTTGGTAGTTAGATTTAATCTCCTTCATAACTTGAGCAGCATCATGGATTTTACAAGACATTCAGAGGCAAATAAATGATTTATATATCATTTTGTAGCTGGGTAAGTAATTTATCTCGACTTGATAGCACTCAAGCTTTGATGAAGTGGGTAGAAACTTGAAAGTATTTTGATCTAATCCTCACTATTTTAGGTTGTTCCTTTCAACCAAGGTAAGAGAACCTATATTGCAGCCTTTGTTTTGTGAAGGAGGTGGAGATATCCTTATATTGTGCATATTTTATGGAGATGGCCTTGGGAAAACATGATCAATTTTTGTTATTCAAACTCAACAGAGTTGTCACTACTAAATGATGGGAATGCTTTCAAGACAAGGTTAAGGCTGCTAGAGACATGGTATGATCCTAATTTACTTTGTGCATTTTTATAAATGGATTGTGTTCTTTTGTTGACACACAATATAATGCAGGGGTAGTATGGGGTAGGATTAGTTATTCTGAATGAATTTTTGGTGGGAGATTTTAGACAAGACTAACTAGAATTTTCCAAATTCTTTGAGGACCTTTGCAAGAAATTTGTAAGACCCACACAATAGAATGCTTCAAAAGGGTTGAGATACTCCTTCAACCAGGATATGTGCACCAAATGGAGGCCCAGATCTGCACTCTTCCACACAATATTTGATAACCTGCCACAAAATCTTGAAGCAGATGAACCAACAAAGTATCCAGAAATCTCTATTTTATCATGACCTAAGGTGCACCCAAAGGTTTACAACAATCTCTAAATTCAAGGAAGGTAAAGTGATTTTAAATCCTTTTATCTCTTTATCAAATGAAAGCTCTTCTGAATGTGAGATTTTAGATGCCACTAAACTATCAACAAGAAATGAGACCATGTATGATCAAAAGAGTTTTCAAACACAAGACTGTAATAGGAGCAAGAAACACAAATTAAAAACATTAGGAACATAAGTGCATACAAATTTTTCCAAGAGACAACACAAAATAATCTAGAAATGATCAAATCTATCAGCAGGGGAATGTTATAAGAACAATCTTAGAGCTTTTTGATGGATTTACAACTGAAACCAACTCAACATGATACAAATATAATGCAAAAGGAATTAGAAATGGTTCTCAAAGCGGTTCTTCAGAGAATGGGCTTCTTCCCAGATTTTCCCGTGAAATTATAAGTTTATATGACCTTTTGCATGTCTCAAAACATGCATTATATAAATTTCAATTACATTTGATCCTTCTTTCTCGAGAAAAGAATATGCCCAAGCATCAAGTTTGTTACAAAATTCCAACATGATTCATAGATAGGGACATTTAACAAATTTGCAACAAGAGTTGCCAGGTGTTTCTAAAATGGTGAATCATTACAAATCCTTCATCATTATCCATTGTGGAGGCACATTTTTCATTCTCCAAGCATGCAGACCCCTTTCATTTCATCATTTCATCCTTATCATTCCAAAATTTGATTCTATAACTTTATAATTTGATATTTCACATTTTGCATGGGCCTGAGTAAAAATTTATTTCAAAAACACCTAAAATCTGCAAATTAATCCCTAAAACCACTTGCATTGATCTTTGTAGGCACAAAGGACACAAATCTTCCAAAAAATTGATCAAAATTGATGCAAAATTCACATCTCCAAGATTCCCTGAAGTAAAAATGTTGGGCAAAAATGAAAATGTACAGATTACCTTTGACCGCTCTTTCTCCTTCAATCTGGGCCCTCCATGTGTCAAAATACAATTGGGAATGAATTCAAGCTCACTTTTTGACTTTTTATCATTTTTGGGAAAATGGAAAAAATCGATTTTTTTCTCTACCCCTCCGCCCTTGAATTTTGGTGATGACACGTGGCATATGGTGGGTCCCATTGAAATTATGGCTCCATTCTATGAATTTTGACCTTTTATGAATTTTGGAATTTTTTTAATTTTTACCCCACATGTGGCTACACCTCCACCTTTTCCCTTGACACGTGTCATCCTCTCTATCGTAGAGGATTTGCGGGCCTATTCCATGTTTTAGCACCTTTTTTTTTTTAAGGGAAAATTTTCCATTTTTCTTCTACGGTCCCGTACATCCGATTTCTTCCCTACCACATGTCGATCATTGGTTCATTGTGAGAGCCACACCTCAAATTTCCACAAGAATTCCTTTTGCAAAAAATAAAAAATTTTCCCATTTCCTCCAAAGTGGCCCACCGACTCGCTCATCCCGCCATGTGTCTCCTTGTGGTTCGTGTTAGTGCAAATCAGCAGCACCCTTTGGATGTCCTATCATATTTCTAGTTTGACATTTTAGCATCCAGTGTGATTACACAACATTGAATCTTTTCCCCAAGTGTGGGACTTGTAAAATGGAAAAGAATCTCCAGATTAGAGGTTGGTTCCTCAACTCCTCTTATCAGGTATATGCATGAAATTTGCAGAGGCTTAAATTCCTAATTCCTACTCTAAATTCCAAGGGGATAGAGATAGAGAATGCAAGAAAAATGAGACTAATGCTGATAAGGTGATGCACCAAGGGAGTAGTAGACACCTGCTACTGCAAAACATACACAGTCTAGGAGGAAATACAACACAAAACATGCACAAATTTCCAAAATGTGATGAGAGGTTAGGAAAACAATGATAAACATATGAAAGGATTGAGAAAACTTTTAATCACAGAGCATATATTATCATTCCAGGTCCAACACAATGCATTATAATGACCAAGAGGCAAAAGAGGTGCTATATTTACATGGAAAGGTAAACATTTCCACAAACTTTTCCAAAAAGGAAGAAAAAGGGAAGTTGTGGAGCTAAAAGAGCGCCTCCTTCTCATAAAAATGAGCCCATTCTTACTTTTACAATGCAAGAAACGAGCCTAGAGAGAGAGATGCGGGAAAACATGGGAGGAACTTCAACTACTGACCAAAATGCAATAAAACAAGATGGGTAGTCTTAAAGGTCCATTCCATGACATTTTTCACCATCTTTGGGAGAGAATACGAGACATTCTTCATTAAAAATGGTGGTTAAAACATCATTTCTGTTGATTTCCACGTGCTGGAGGAGTTTTCCAATTTTATCACTCCAAACCCCATCAATTAACAAAAATGATCCCAGAATCATGTAGATAATTTCACCATCTTTCCGTTGATATAAAGAACGTGAAAAACCAAGTTCTAGATCGAAAGTTATGGTCATTTGAAAATTTAGGGAAAACAGGGTCAAAACGGGTTGGCGAGCTGAAAATTTGAAATTTTCCCACCTTTTGCATTTGGGAAAATTTTCCTAAAAATCTCCACACCCCACCATTCTAGTGCCATGTGGCATGATGTTATTGGTCGCAAGCTCTTCCTGCTTCATCTTCCATCGTTTTGGCCTTTGGAAAAATTTCCAAAAACTCTCCGCCGGCTGGATGACCCGAGGACACGTGGCACGATGTGATTTTCCATGGGATTTTTGTCTCTGTCTGTTTCGTCACTTTTGACCATCTTTTCTGACTTGGACACATGACAAAAACCCATTATAAGTGGGTTTTCCCTACCATTTTTTCTACCACTGGAGATGTGGCGTCACCTTATAGGTCGCGGGATTTTTCTTTACCTTTTTCCTTTAAAATTGCTTTGGGAAAAAATCCCAACTTTTCCCCATGCTCTGTAGGTCTTCTGGACACATGGCCTCCTATTATTGGCTCGGGCCTTAGGGACTGGCTTTCCCTTTGATTTTTTACACTTGGGTGAAAAAGGAAAAAATCCCTTCGCGCCCCCGACCCCCGACGCCATGGTGACACTTGGCTTGATCGATCGAGGTTGGTGGGCCTTCGAGCCAAAATTTCCCTTTCGCACCTCCTTCAAACACTTTGCCAAATTTCTTAACTTCCTCCATGCCCCACCAATTCTGTTGGTCTTGGGACACGTGGCGCAGTGTGATTGGGTGCGGGCTCTTCCCGCTTCATCTTCCATGGCACTAACACTTAGTCAAATTTTCCATCTTCCTCCACTCGACGCGTGGCCTCCTATTATTTGTCGATGGGCCCTCGGGTGAAAAATTCCTTCGGAATCTTGCCAAACACTTGGAAAAAAAATTCAAGTTTACCTCCGCTCTCCGCTCTTCCCTGGACACGTGGCCTCATCTTATTGGCTCGGGCTTTTCTTCGGAAAATTTTCCATGAAAACTCCGCCGAGCCATAACTTCAAAAATACATGGAGTTAGGAGGAAAACTTTACCTTTCTGGAAAGATGAGAAAAATATCTATCCAATGGTGCCATTTCTAGAAGGTTTTGAGTGACTGAAAAGTAAAAAATTATGACTGAGGCACAAGAGAGGAAATAATGAAGGGAGTTAGCCACAAAATGAGCAAGGGGCTCATTTTGGATAATAATTTTGGCGACTCAGAGGGGTCATCTGCCTGCTGGATGAAGTTACTAGTTTCTAAAGCAATCCATTGGGCATGGGATCATTAAATTCTCTGTTTGGTACCCCAACTGATTAGAACACTGCAAGGAGGAAGATGGAGGGTAGAACACCATCTGATTGGAGTAAGGCCTGCAAAACACATTTCTGGAACAAGCAAGCCTGTGCCAAAGCACTTAGGGAAAGCAAAGCTAATCTACAACAAAACAATGTGCATAAGATCTTTGAGGAATGAAAACCTAAGCTAATATGTACAAGGTGGAGAATTTCTTTCAAGATAGCAATTCATGAGATGGATTCCATTGACTAGAATTTGTAACCCTTCACTATCCAATGTAGACAATTGGAAAGCATTGTTGTCGTTACACTTTGTTACCATGTATGGGCCACTCTAAATGGAATCAAATTTTGAATGCCTCCCGATTTTTCTCTCTCGCATCCCATTTTAACACTAGATCTCCAATTTGGAAAGATCTAGCCTTGGCCTTTCTATCAAAGTTCTTCTTGATCAAAGCTTGATCCTTCTCCATTCTTGGGACGCCTAATTTCTAATTACTGGAACTCTATCAATTTCCGCATATCTAACCTCCTTGGGTCCAAGCTCCAACAATTCCAACTATTTCATGAGTTCCAATGTTGGAAACTCAAGTGACATGGGCAAAATTACCTCTCTTCCATAAACAAGATTGAATGGTGAGTTACTTGTAGATCTCTTGGGAGTTATCCTATCATCCCATAAGGCTGATTTCGACTTAGTATGCCAAGACTTGATTTTCATCAAGAGTCCTCCTAATGATCCTTAACAAGTTCTTGTTTGTATATTTAGCTTGGCCATTACCCTGAGGGTAATAATTTGATGAAGTTCTTAGGTAGATCCCATTCTTGACAGCCCATTCAGTTACCTTGGACCAAATGAATGCCAATGCATTATCTCGATATTATTGTAGCAGGTATGCCAAATCTGTTTGACATTCCCTCATATAATTCCATGATGCTAGATTCATTTGCTTCCTTGAGTGCTACTACTTCAGTCCACTTTGTGAAGTAATCTGTTGTTGTTAGAATCCATTTGTGCGCTTGGCTTAAATTTGGATTAATGACTCAATGAAGTCTAAACCCCATTGCGGGAATGGTTGGTCAACTGAAATTGGATGCAATGGAAGGGCAGCTAGCCTCTCCTTACCCTTGAAGAATGCACAATTCTTGCACCTTTTGATCCATGCATAACAATCACTTTGAAAATCTTGGGCCAATAATAGCCAGCCCTCATGATCTTAAAAGCTATCACTCTCGGTGCAAAATGACCACCACTGATCCACCATGGAACTCTTCCAACACCCCGTGAATCTGATTTGTACCAATGCATCTCAATAGCACTCCATTCACATCCCTTTTGAATAAAACACCATCAACAAGGGAATATGAGACAAAGATGTAATCTGAAGTGTCTTCTTTTGGTCTTTTTCATCTCTAGAGGGAATAGAACCGTGTTTAGGAAGTGCATTATGTGTTGGGTCCAAGAAGGAGTGAGGACACCATCATTTTATTCTTGAGTGCTTCCTTGCTCATGGTTGTCTTGCAACGCCAAAACAACCTCCTTCTCATTACATGCTTCCTTGGATTTATTCAAGACCAGCTGCTCACACAATCCTTTCCTCCTCGACCAACTTGGTGACTTTGATCTCAATGTCATAATCCATGACATGAGTAATCCAACCTGCTCTTTTTCATTCAGATCTTTGTTGAGGAGGAATTCCTTAACTCCCACATGAGAAACTAACAATTGAACCTTGTTGTTTGAAACTAGATGCTTGAATTTCTTCATGTTCTTGACACTGCAAGAACATGCTTCTTAATGAAAGAATACCTCACCTCATAGTCCTCCAGGATTTGGCTAAAGAAAGCAATTGGCTGCTCATCATTGTCTTTGTTACTGCACGTAAATTACAGAAATAGTATTATCACCTCCAAATGCATAGAGGATGAAATCCTTGGAGAAATTTGGGTTAATGAGAGTTGGGGCTTGTGAGATGGCTTATTTCATTTCTCCAAAACTTTCTTTACCTTCGTTGTCCATTTGAAAGCTATTCTTTTCTTTAACCTCTTGGTGATAGGCTTGACTAGGGTTGTGAAATTTGGGACAAACCTCGAAAAAAATTTATCCTCCCAAGAAACTTTGAAGGGCCTTCTTGTGGCTTGGCAATGGTAGTGCTCTTATGGCTACAACCCTTTCGGAACAATTTATAATCCTTCTTGGGAGACAATGTGGCCATGGAGTTTTCGTTCATGGGCTAGAAAATACACTTTTGGGGGTTCAAAGATACCCCAAATCCTCTACACCTTTGGAACACTTGTCTCAAGTGAAAGAGATGGTCTACCTGCATTCTTTGAAAAAATAGTGACATCATCAAGGTATATCAGCACCATGTTATTAATCAAATCTTTGAATGCCATGTCCATTGCCCTTTGGAATGTAGCTCCAGCGTTGGACAACCCAAATGGCATTTTCCTGTATGCATAAGTCCCCCATTTGGTTGTAAAGGTTGTCTTGAACCCGATCCTCCTCTACCACCACAATCGATTGTACCCTGAATAGCCATCAAGTAATGAAAACCTTTGAGCTAGCAACAAATTGTAAGATCTGCTCCATGGAAGGAATTGGGTAATGATCATTGAGAGATGCTCTATTCAAATCTCTAAAGTCAACACACAATCTGATTTCCCCACTCTTCTTTCTAACTAGAACCAAGTTGGCCACCCAACTAGAATGCTTGATAGGGAATATGATACTTGACTCTATCAACTTATTCAATTCTTTTCTCATGAGAGGCTCCATGTGTGGATTGACTGGCCTTTGTTTTTGCCTGATGGGTTTAGTACTTGGATCCAATTCAATGGTGTGTTGAGCTAACTCAGGATTGAAACCTTTCAAATCTTCATAGCTCCAAGCAAACACATCAAGGAATTCTTGACAAAGTTGTATGAACTCATACCTTTCTTGCTCAGTTGTCACTTTACCAACTTGGAGTGATTTGCCTTCTTCCACCAAGATGGACACTGAATATTCTCCCTTGACTTGGATGTTTTCCTTCTCCTTCCTAAACTGATCATTATGATTGAAAATGGACTCCAAAGTAATAAGTCACTTTAGTAGTTTGTTGGTTCTCGCCTGTACCACTTGGTCACCATACTGTTGTTCCTACTTTTCCTTATTTTTAGCTGAGAACTCAGCCTCTTCTTGTAAGAAATGGATGATTTGTTGATCACTTTCAAACACTTGCCAACTCACATTGTTGTCTGGCACCAAAGGCCTTACAATCACATGGATGTTTGGTTGTACCTTGTCTTTTTGGATGCTTTCAACAACATCAAAGGCTGCTCCAACTGCTGCAAGCCTATCAACAGCTTGGTTCTCTTTTCTAGGAATGGATTTGATGCCAAAGCCCTCAAAATATTCAATGAGGTCCCACACCCTGTTTTTGTAGCACTTGAGTAGATCATTCTTGGCAGCATGCTGCCCCTTAACTTGGTTGACAATCAACTCACTGTCACCGAAGACTTGCAAGTTCTTTATCCTTCTTTTGATTGACCAACGTAATATTTGTATCAAGGATTCATATTCAGCAATGTTATTAGAACATGCAAACTAAAATCTAAAAGCTGAATAATACTTAACTCCTTGAGGTGAAACAATCATAGCTCCCCCTCCGCACCTTACCTACTTCTTGATCCATCAAAGAACAACCTCGTACCTCATTGTCATCCTTGTGGTTTGGTTTGGTGTTGCTAGGAATAGGATGATTTTCTTCATGCATGCAATAGACTCTTAGCTCTTATTCGAATCTAGGATGCTTCCAACCTTGGTGTCGCTTCATCATTGCTTGGATAATCCTCCCGATCGAACTTCGAACAATTTGTATTGATTTGGCTTGGAGTGTGAGGCTCAATGTGAAAGTTTGCAATAGGCTCAGATCTGATTGTGGCTTTAGTTCCATATCTTGTTACGAATAAAATGTGTGACCAATCAACAGATAAGTAACCTCCAATCTTAGATATGAAATCACTTGACAAACATAGGGCAAAGAGTGGTGGAAGATATATTACCAAGACATCTTGCAAAACAACAACGTTGGGGTATGCGTGTAAAGTGAGACTCAAGTTTTTAATCACTCCTATTGTTGTTACTTTATCCCATCCAATTGCACTACCCCTTTTGATATGACTTCATATTGAATCCCCTACTAATCGCTTATTTGCTTGGGCATTACTAAACTACTTGTTCCGAATAATCATGTTGTTGTGTACTAAATGGTTTCCAATGATCAATGAAACATAGAATGGAGTGGGCTTCAAAATTTAACCTTTTTGTCCTCCATGATTCACCTCAGCCTGGGAAGCATTTTTATTACCTTCTCTTGCATTTGGACACACTTATTTTAAGTTGACCAGTCCTTCATGGCATCTTATGTATTAAATCTCTTTGGCCTAGGATGGATAGTGATTCCCACATTGATATGTTTACATTTGTCTTCTTCATATGATCAATGATGTTGAATGGAGATGAAGCATCTCTCTGCTATCCCTTGGCCTGCACATTCATTCCTTGCACATGGGCAACAACAACTGGCATCTGATTTAGCCTAGGGGCTATTTTAGGCAGTCCTTTTGTGTTTGGAACTGCATTTTGTTTTCCAATAATTTGTGGAGTGGTAGAAGGTTGTGAATTACTTAGATCCAAAGGTTGTTCTTCACCAAAATTTCTCCTTTTATACCTTGTGTTGGCTGCAACACTTTGGGAGATTGTTTGATTCATGCCACAAAAATCTTCTCGCTGCCTTGGTTTACAAGTGTGGTAGCATTTGGAGCTGATTGTTCTTTGGGATGTTTCTTGTTGTTGATTACTTCCTAGAATCCCTTCACCCTCCACACGGTTGTTACCATCAAGGGTTGATTTAGAGCACCATTGAAGCACATAGACTGGTTGTGAGGTTCATTACATGCGAAACACCAATCATACTCTTGAGCCATGTTGTTTTTGCTGGCACTATTCCTTTAGAGGCAGATGTAGCATTGGGATTATAGGGCTGAAATGGTCTCATTGGCGGGGAGGTCTTTCTTGATTATGATTTGAAGCTAGATTGGGTGGTCTTTGAGGCTGGTATGGCTTCCTATTAGGCTGAGCTTGAGGCTGGAAAGAAGGTCTAAAGCCTTGGGCCTGCTACCTCTTGAGTGTAACCAGCTCATTACCTAAATTTTACAATTGCTTCATGACTTCTTGAAGTTCATTTGAGGCACTAGAAGATGAAGTAGAAGCTTCACTTGAATTCTGATTTCTAGGAGTGGGAATAGGAGCTAAAATAGGTACTTGACTAGTGCTTGGACTCTCTAAATTTGGATACAATGGCATTGGAGGCCTAGGAGCTAGCTTGCTAGCTTGAATCAAACAATTTTCAGCTCTAATGGCAATGCTATAAGCAACAGGGATAGTTGTGCCTCCCATGGATTGAATTAACATAGAAATATCAGAATTTAAAGCTTTAAGGTAATATAGAAAAGCACCTTCTGTTGTTCACCTTACTACCATTGGAATTATCTCCCAAGTCCTTTGAAACCTAAAGTTGAAGTCAGCCAACTGCTCATTGGGAGCTCTCTTGATGGTTGTCAATTGTTCCAAAAGGGACAAGTTATCTCCCTTTTCTCCAAACTACTCATGGAGGGCTATACATAGCTAGTTCCAATTTTGGACAGAACCTGAGGCAAGACTCCTAAACCATTACAAAGCCTTCCCTATGAATGAAGATGCTAGTAGTTTGACAATGAACTCGCATCTCATCAATCTCATGGATTTCACAAATATTAGCAATATCTTTGACATGATCACGTAAGTGGTTTGATTCTCTCCAAATAAACTATGAAATGTTATTTAGTGCTACAAGGGATTGGATTTTGTGCATTGAGAGCAAGTGGCACCGCTTCTAGTGAAATTGGCATATGGTTTGTGTTGTGCCATTCTAATTGGCGTTAGAACCCTCTTTGATTAGATGAAAGTTCTACCAGTGTGGAGGAGTTGATAGAGTTCTATTTTGTGGAGATGGAGACCTTTGAACTCTCCTCCCTCTTTGCCTTATTCTTAGAGATAATTGCAGATACTCAAACAACACCTCTTCTTCTCCAACTCTTGACCTTGTGATGATTCTTCTCATGAGTTTTCAGGTTTGCACCGCTAAAACCGGTGATTCTTCTTCTTGCGACTTAGGCTTTTTAAGCAAGAAAATTACAAAAATGCACATCAATTTTTTTGTGATAAAAATGAATACATCTAAGGTCCCACCGGGTGTGCCAAAACTATTAGTGCAAATCAGTAGCACCCTCTAGATGTCCTATCAGATTTCTAGTTTGACATTTTAGCATCCAGTGTGATTGCACAACATTGAATCTTTTCCCCAAGTGCGGGACTTGTAAAATGGAAAATAATCTCCAGATTAGAGGATGGTTCCTCAACTCCTCTTATCAGGTATATGCATGAAATTTTCAAAGGCTTAAATTCCTAATTTCTACTCTAAATTCCAAGGGGACAAAGATAGAGAATGCAAAAAAATGACACTAATGTTGATAAAATGATGCACCAAGGAGTAGTAGACACCTACTACTACAAAACATACACAGTCTAGGAGGAAATACAGCACAAAACATGCACAAATTGCCAAAATGTGATGAGAGGTTAGGAAAATAATGATAAACATATGAAAGGATTGAGAAAACTTTTAATCACAGAGCATATATTATCATTCTAGGTCCAACACAGTGCATTACAATGACCAAGAGGCAAAAGAGGTATTGCATCTACATGGAAAGGTAAAAATTCCACAAATTTTTCTAAAAAGGAAGAAAAAGGGAAGTTGCATACCTAAAAGACCGCCTCCTTCTCATAAAAATAAGCCCATTCTAGCTTTTACAATGCAAGAAATGAGCCCGGAGAGAGAGAGACACGGGAAAACATGGAAGGAACTTCAACCACTAACCAAAATGGAATAAAACAGCATGGGAAGTCTTTAAGGTCCATTCTTTGACATTTTTCACCATGCTGGGAGAGAATGCGAGCCATTCTTCATCAAAAGTGGTGGCTGAAACGTCATTTCTGTTGATTTCCATGTGCCAGAGGTGTTTTCCAATTTTCTCTCTCTAACCTCCATCAATTAACAAAAATGATCATATAATCATGTAGATAATTTCACCAGCTTTATTGTTGATATAAAGAACGTGAAAAATCAAGTTCTGGATCGAAAGTTATGGTCATTTGAAAATTTAGGGCAAAACAGAGCCAAAACGGGTTGGCGGGCTAAAAATTTGAAATTTTCCCACCTTTTGCATTTGGGAAAATTTTCCCAAAAATCTCCATGCCCCACCATTTTGGTGCCATGTGGCATGATGCTATTGGTCGTGGCTCTTCCTACTTCATCTTCCATCGTTTTGGCCTTTGGAAAATTTTCCAAAAAATCTCCACCGACTGGATGACCCGAGGACACGTGGCACGATGTGATTTTCCGTGGGATTTTTTTCTCTATCTATTTTGTCACTTTTGACCATCTTTTCTGACTTGAACACGTGACAAAACCCATTATAAGTGGGCTTTCCCTACCATTTTTTCCGCCACTAAACACGTGGCGTCACCTTATAGGCCGCTGGCTTTTTCTTTACCTTTTTCCTTTAAAATTGCTTTGGGAAAAAATCCCAACTTTTCCCCATGCTCCGTAGGTCTTCGGGACACATGGCCTCCTATTATTGGCTTGGGCCTTAGGGAGCGGCTTTCCCTTTTGATTTTTTACACTTGGGAAAAAAAGGAAAAATCCCTTCGCCCCCGACCCCCGACGCCGTGGTGACACATGGCTTGATCTGATTGGTTGGCGGGCCTTCGGGCTGAAATTTCCTTTCACACCTCCTTCAAACACTTTGCCAAATTTCTTAACTTCCTCCATGCCCCAACAATTCTGCTGGTCTTGGGACACGTGGCGCAGTGTGATTGGGTGCGGGCTCTTCCTGCTTAATCTTCCATGGTGCCAACACTTAGTGAAATTTTCCATCTTCCCTCCACCTAGACGCGTGGCCTCCTATTATTCGTCGGCGGGCCCTCGGGGTGAAAAATTCCTTCTGAAATCTTGCCAAACACTTGGTAAAAATTCCAAGTTTACCTCCACTCTCGCCCTTCCGAGGACACGTGGCCTCATCTTATTGGCTCGGGCTTTTCTTGGGAAAATTTTCCACGAAAACTCCACCGAGCCATAACTTCAAAAATACATGGAGTTAGGAGGAAAACTTTACCTTTTTGGAAAGTTGAGAAAAACAATATCCAATGGTGTCATTTTTTGAAGGTTTTGAGAGTGAAAAGAAAAAATTATGACTGAGGCACAAGAGAGGAAAGAATGAAGGGAGTTAGCCACAAAATGAGCAAGGGGCTCATTTTGGATAAAAATTTTGGCGACTCAGAGGGGTCATCTACCTACTGGATGAAGTTACCAGTTTCCTGAAGCAATCCATTGGGCATGGGATCATTAAATTATCTATTTTGTACCCCAACCGATTAGAATAATGCAAGGAGGAAGACGGAGGGTAGAACACCATCTTATTGGAGTAAGGCCTGCAAAACACATTTCCTCGAATAGCAAGCCTGTGCCAAAGCACTTAGGGAAAGAAAAGCTAAACTACAACAAAACAATGTGCATAAGCACTTGGAGGAATGAAAACCTAAGCTAATATGTATAAGGTGGAGAATTTCTTTCAAGAGTAGCAATTCTTGGATGGATTCCATTGACTCCAATCTGTAACTCTTCACCATCCAATGTAGAAAATTAGAAAGCATTGTTGTCCTTACACTTTGTGAACATGTATGGGCCACTCCAAATGGAATCAAATTTTGAATGCCTCCCGTTTTGCTCATCTCGCATCCCATTTTAACACTAGATCTCCAACTTGGAAAGATCTAGCCTTGGCCTTTCTATCAAAGTTCTTCTTGATCAAAGCTTGATCCTTCTCCATTGCTTGGGACGCCCGATTTCTAATTACTTGGAACTCTATCAATTCTGCATATCTAACCTCCTTGGGTCCAAGCTCCAACAACTCCAACTATTTCATGAGTTCCAATGTTGGAAACTCAAGTGACATGGGCAAAATTACCTCTCTTCCATAAACAAGATTGAATGGTGAGTTACTTGTAGATCTCTTGGGAGTTATCCTATCATCCCATAAGGTTGATTTCGACTTAGTATGCCAAGACTTCTGATTTTCATCAAGATTCCTCCTAATGATCCTTAACAAGTTCTTGTTTGTATATTTAGCTTGGCCATTACCCTGAGGGTAATAATTTGATGAAGTTCTTAGGTAGATCCCATTCTTGACAGCCCATTCAGTTACCTTGGACCAAATGAATGCCAATGCATTATCTCGATATTATTGTAGCAGTATGCCAAATCTGTTTGACATTCCCTCATATAATTCCATGATGCTAGATTCATTTGCTTCCTTGAGTGCTACTACTTCAGTCCACTTTGTGAAGTAATCTGTTGTTGTTAGAATCCATTTGTGCGCTTGGCTTAAATTTGGATTAATGACTCAATGAAGTCTAAACCCCATTGCGGGAATGGTTGGTCAATCTGAAATTGGATGCAATGGAAGGGCAGCTAGCCTCTCCTTACCCTTGAAGAATGCACAATTCTTGCACCTTTTGATCCATGCATAATAATCACTGAAAATCTTGGGCCAATAATAGCCAACCCTCATTATCCTCGAGCTATCACTCGATGCAAAATGACCACCGGCTGATCCACCATGGAACTCTTCCAACACCCCGTGAATCTGATTTGTACCAATGCATCTCAACAACACTCCATTCACATCCCTTTTGAATAAAACACCATCAACAAGGGAATATGAGACATCCTGTAATCAAGTGTCTTCTTTTGGTCTTGTTCATCTCGGAGGGCATAGAACCGTGTTTAGGAATTGCATTATGTCTTGGGTCCAAGAAGGAGTGAGGACACCATCATTTTCTTCTTGAGTGTTTCCTTGCTCATGGTTGTCTTGCAACGCCAAAACAACCTCCTTCTCATTACATGCTTCCTTGGATTTATTCAAGACCAGCTGCTCACACAATCCTTTTCCTCTGACCAACTTGGTGACTTTGATCTCAATGTCATAATCCATGACATGAGTAATCCAACCTGCTCTTTTTCATTCGGATCTTTGTTGAGGAGGAATTCCTTAACTCCCACATGAGAAACTAACAATTGAACCTTGTTGTTTGAAACTAGATGCTTGAATTTCTTCATGTTCTTGATTACTGCAAGAACATGCTTCTTAATGAAAGAATACCTCACCTCATAGTCCTCCAGATTTGGCTAAAGAAAGCAATTAGCTGCTCATCATTGTCTTTGTTTCTGTACGTAAATTACTGAAATAGTATTATCACCTCCAAATGCATAGAGGATGAAATCCTTGGAGAAATCTGTGTTAATAAGAGTTGGGGCTTGTGAGATGGCTTATTTCATTTCTCCAAAACTTTCTTTACCTTCTGTTGTCCATTTGAAAGCTATTCTTTTCTTTAACCTCTTGGTGATAGGCTTGACTAGGGTTGTGAAATTTGGGACAAACCTCGAAAAAATTTATCCTCCCAAGAAACTTTGAAGGGCCTTCTTGTGGCTTGGCAATGGTAGTGCTCTTATGGCTACAACCCTTTCTCGGAACAATTTATAATCCTTCTTGGGAGACAATGTGGCCATGGAGTTTTCATTCATGGGCTAGAAAAATACACTTTGGGGGTTCAAAGATACCCCAAATCCTCTACACCTTTGGAACACTTGTCTCAAGTGAAAGAGATGGTCTGCTGCATTCTTTGAAAAAATAGTGATATCATCAAGGTATATCAGCACCATGTTGTTAATCAAATCTTTGAATGCCATGTCCATTTCCCTTTGGAATGTAGCTCCAGCGTTGGACAGCCCAAATGGCATTTTCCTGTATGCATAAGTGCCCTATTTAGTTGCAAATGTTGTCTTGAACTGATCCTCCTCTACCACCATAATCTGATTGTACCCTGAATAGCCATCAAGTAATGAAAACCTTTCAGAGCTAGCAACAACTTGCAAGATCTACTCCATGGAAGGAAGTGGGTAATGATCCTTGAGAGATGCTCTATTCAAATCTCTAAAGTCAACACACAATCTGATTTCCCCACTCTTCTTTCTAACTAGAACCAAGTTGGCCACCCAACTAGAATGCTTGATAGGGAATATGATACTTGACTCTATCAAATTATTCAATTCTTTTCTCATGAGAGGCTCCATGTGTGGATTGACTGGCCTTTGTTTTTGCCTGATGGGTTTATTACTTGGATCCAATTCAATGGTGTGTTGAGATAACTTGGGATTGAAACCTTTCAAATCTTCATATCTCCAAGCAAACACTTCAAGGAATTCTTGACAAAGTTGTATAAACTCATACCTTTCTTGCTCGGTTGTCACTTTACCAACTCGGAGTGATTTTCCTTCTTCCACCAAGATGGACACGAATATTCTCCCTTGACTTGGATGTTTTCCTTCTCCTTCCTAAACTGATCATTAGGATTGAAAATGGACTCCAAAGTTATAAGTCCCTTTAGTAGTTTGTTGGTTCTCAGCTGTACCACTTGGTCACCATACTGCTGTTCCAACTTTTCCTTATTTTTATCTGAGAACTCAGCCTCTTCTTGTAAGAAATGGATGATTTGTTGATCACTTTCAAACACTTGCCAACTCACATTGTTTTCTGGCACTGAAGGCCTTACAATCACATGGATGTTTGGTTGTACCTTGTCTTTTTGGATGCTTTCAACAACATCAAAGGCTGCTCCAATTGCTGTAAGCCTATCAGCAGCTTGGTTCTCTTTTCTAGGAATGGATTTGATGCCAAAGCCCTCAAAATATTCAATGAGGTCCCACACCCTGTTTTTGTAGCACTTGAGTAGATCATTCTTGGCAGCATGCTGCCCCTTAACTTGGTTGACAATCAACTCACTATCACTGAAGACTTGCAAGTTATTTATCCTTCTTTTGATTGACCAATGCAATCCTTGTATCAAGGCTTCATATTCAGCAGTGTTATTAGAACATGGAAACTGAAATCTAAAAGTTGAATAATACTTAATTCCTTGAGGTGAAACAATCATAGCTCCCCTCCCGCACCTTTCCTACTTCTTGATCTATCAAAGAACAACTGTCATACCTCATTGTCATCCTTGTGGTCTAGTTTGGTGTTCTAGGAATAGACTGATTTTCTTCATGCATGCAATATACTCCTAGCTCAGATTCTTCTATTTCTTGATAAGGATCAAAAGAATGCACCTTTCTTTCCCATTCATCAAGATTCAAATATGGGATGCTTCCAACCTTGGTGTAAGCTTCATCAGAGCTTGGATAATCCTCCGATCGAAACACCGAACAATTGGTATTGATTTGGCTTGGAGTGTGAGGCTCAATGTGAAAGTTTACAATAGGCTCAGATCTGATTGTGGCTTTAGTTCCATATCTTGTTCTAAACAACATGTGTGACCAATCAACAGATAAGTAACCTCCAATATTAGCTATGAAATCACTTGACAAACATAGGGCAAAGAGTGTTGGAAGGTCTATTACCAAGACATCTTGCGAAACAACAACGTTGGGGCATGCGTGTAAAGCGAGACTCAATTGTTTAATCACTCCTATTGTTATTACTGCTGTCCCATCCAATTGAACTACCCTTTGGATATGAATTCATATTGAATCCCCCTACTCGATCAGTTATTTGCTTGGGCATTACTAAACTACTTGTTCCGAATCAATCATGCGGTTGTGTACTAAATGGTTTCCAATGATCAATGAAACATAGAATGGAGTGGGCTTCAAAATTTAACGTTTTTGTCCTCCATGATTCACCTCAGTCGGGAAGCATTTTTGATTACCTTCTCTTGCATTTGGACACACTTATTTTAAGTTGACCAGTCCTTCATGGCATCTTGTATTAAATCTCTTTGGCTCGGGATGGATAGTGATTCCACATTGATATGTTTACATTTGTCTTCTTCATATGATCAATGATGTTGAATGGAGATGAAGCATCTCTCTCGCTATCCCTTGGCCTACACATTCATTCCTTGCACATGGGCAACAACAATCGGCATCGATTTAGCCTAGGGGCTATTTTAGGCGATCCTTTTGTGTTTGGAATCGCATTTTGTTTTCCAATAATTTGTGGAGTGGTAGAAGGTTGTGAATTACTTAGATCCAAAGTTTGTTCTTCACCAAAATTTCTCCTTTTATACCTTGTGTTGGCTGCAACACTTTGGGAGATTGTTTGATTCATGCCACAAAAATCTTCTCGCCCGCCGGCTTTACAAGTGTGGTAGCATTTGGAGCTGATTGTTGCTGGGATGTTTCTTGTTGTTGATTATTTCCTAGAATCCCTTAACCCTCCACACCAGTTGTTGTTACCATCAAGGCTTGATTTAGAGCACCATTGAAGCACATAGAATGGTTATGAGGTTAATTACATGGGAAACACTAATCATACTCTTGAGCCATGTTGTTTTGCACTGGCACTATTGCTTTAGAGGCAGATGTAGCATTGGGATTATAGGGCTGAAATGGTCTGTTGGTAGGAGGTCTTTCTTGATTATGATTTGAAGTTGGATTGGGTGGTCTTTGAGGCTGGTATGGCTTCCTGTTGGGCTGAGCTTGAGGCTGGAAAGAAGGTCTAAAGCCTTGGGCCTGCTACCTCTTGAGTGTAACCAGCTCATTACCTAATTTTTACAATTGCTTCATGACTTCTTGAAGTTCATTTGAGGCACTAGAAGATGAAGTAGAAGCTTCACTTGAATTCTGATTTCTAGGAGTGGGAATAGGAGCTAAAATAGGTACTTGACTAGTGCTTGGACTCTCTAAATTTGGATACAATGGCATTGGAGGCCTAGGAGCTAGCTTGCTAGCTTGAATCAAACAATTTTCAGCTCTAATGGCAATGCTATAAGCAACAGGAATAGTTGTGCCTCCCATGGATTGAATTAACATAGAAATATCAGAATTTAAAGCTTTAAGGTAATATAGAAAAGCACCTTCTGTTGTTGGCCTTACTACCATTGGAATTCTCTCCCAAGTCCTTTGAAACCTGAAGTTGAAGTCAGCTAGCTGCTCATTGGGAGCTCTCTTGATGGTTGTCAATTGTTCCAAAAGGGACAAGTTATCTCCCTTTTCTCCAAACTACTCATGGAGGGCTATACATAGCTAGTTCCAATTTTGGATAGAACCGAGGCAAGACTCCTAAACCATTACAAATCCTTCCCTATGAATGAAGATGCTAGTAGTTTGACAAAGAACCCGCATCTCATCAATCTCATGGATTTCACAAATATTAGCAATATCTTTGACATGATCACCGAAGTGGTTTGATTCTCTCCAAGTAAACTATGAAATGTTATTTAGTGCTACAACTAGGATTGGATTTTGTGCATTGAGAGCAAGTGGCCTACTGCCAGTGAAATTGGCATATGGTTTGTGTTGTGCCATTCTAATTGGCCTTAGAACCCTCTTTGATTAGATGAAAGGTCTACCAGGTGGAGGAGTTGATAGAGTTCTATTTTGTGGAGATGGAGACCTTTGAACTCTCCTCCCTCTTTGCCTTCTTCTTAGAGATAATTGCAGATACTCAAACAACACCTCTTCTTCTCCAACTCTTGACCTTGTGGTGATTCTTCTCATGAGTTTTCAGGTCTGCACTGCTAAAACCAGCTGATTCTTCTTCATTGGAGTCACTAGATGTGCAATTTATGGCTCTTTTAAGCATGAAAATTACAACAAATGCACATCAATTTTGTTGCAATAAAAATGAAGATGTCTAAGGTCCCACCAGTTGTGCCAAAACTATTAGTGCAAATCAGCAGCACCTCTAAATGTCCTATCGATTTCTAGTTTGACATTTTAGCATCCAAAGTGTGATTGCACAACATTGAATCTTTTCCCCAAGTGTGGGACATGTAAAATGGAAAATAATCTCTAGATTAGAGGCTGGTTCCTAAACTCCTCTTATCGTGTATGTGCATGAAATTTTCAGAGGCTTAAATTCCTAATTTCTACTCTAAATTCCAAGGGGACAAAGATAGAGAATGCAAAAAAAGAGACTAATGTTGATAAGGTGATGCACCAAGGGAGTAGTAGACACCTGCTACTACAAAAAATACACAGTCTAGGAGGAAATACAACACAAAACATGCACAAATTTCCAAAATGTGATGAGAGGTTAGGAAAACAATGATAAACATATGAAAGGATTGAGAAAACTTTTAATCACAGAGCATATATTATCATTCCAGGTCCAACACAGTGCATTACAATGACCAAGAGGCAAAAGAGGTGCTATATTTACATGGAAAGGTAAAAATTTCCACAAATTTTGCTAAAAGGAAGAAAAAGGGAAGTTTTATAGCTAAAAGACTACCTCCTCATAAAAATGAGCCCATTAAAGCTTTTACAATGTAAGAAATGAGCCGGGAGAGAGAGACATGGGAAAACATGGGAGGAACTTCAACCACCAACAAAAATGGAATAAAACAGCATGGGAAGTCTTAAAGGTCCATTCCCGACATTTTTCACCATCTTTGGTAGAGAATGCGAGCCTTTCTTCATTAAAAATGGTTGTTAAAGCGTCATTTCTATTGATTTCCATGTGCTAGAGGTGTTTTCAAATTTTCTCTCTCCAACCTCCATCAATTAATAAAAATTATCATATAATCATGTAGAAAATTTCACTACCTTTCCGTTTCATATACGAGCGCGAAAAATCGAGTTCGGGTCAAAAGTTATGGTCATTTGAAAATTTAGGGCAAAACAGAGCCAAAACGGGTTGGCGAGCTGAAAATTTGAAATTTTCCCACCTTTTGCATTTGGGAAAATTTTCCCAAAAATCTCCATGCCCAACCATTCTGGTGCCATGTGGCATGATGCTATTGGTCGCAGCTCTTCCTACTTCATCTTCCATTTTTTTGGCCTTTGGAAAATTTTCCAAAAATTCTCCGCCGATTGGATGACCCGAGGACACGTGGCACGATGTGATTTTCCGCGGGATTTTTGTCTCTGTCTGTTTCATCACTTTTGACCATCTTTTCTGACTTGGACACATGACAAAAACCCATTATAAGTGGGCTTTCCCTACCATTTTTTCCGCCACTGAACACGTTGCGTCACCTTATGGCCGCGGGCTTTTTCTTTACCTTTTTCCTTTAAAATTGCTTTGGGAAAAAATCCCAACTTTTCCCCATGCTCCGTAGGTCTTCTGGACACATGGCCTCCTATTATTGGCTTGGGCCCTAAGGAGTGGCTTTCCCTTTTGATTTTTTACACTTGGGCGAAAAAGGAAAAAATCCTTTCGCGCCCCGACCCCCGATGCCGTGGTGACATGTGGCTTGATCTGACTGGTTGGCGGGCCTTCGGGCTGAAATTTCCCTTTCGCACCTCCTTCAAACACTTTGCCAAATTTCTTAACTTCCTCCATGCCCCACCAATTCTGTTGGTCTTGGGACATGTGGCGCGAGTGTGATTGGGTGTGGCCTCTTCCTACTTCATCTTCCATGGCACCAACACTTAGTCAAATTTTCCATCTTCCCTCCACCTAGACGCGTGACCTCCTATTATTCGTCGACGGGCCCTCGGGGTGAAAAATTCCTTCTGAAATCTTTCCAAACACTTGGTAAAAAATTCCAAGTTTACCTCCACTCTCTCGCCCTTTCCGAGGACACGTGGCCTCATCTTATTGGCTCACGATTTTCTTGGGAAAATTTACCACAAAAACTACACCAAGCCATAACTTCAACAATACATGGAGTTAGGAGGAAAACTTTACCTTTTTGGAAATTTGTGAAAAACTCTATCCAATTGTGTCATTTTCAAAAGGTTTTGAGTGGTCCAAAAGCAAAAATTATGACTGAGGCACAAGAGAGGAAAGAATGAAGGGAGTTAGCCACAAAATGAGCAAGGGGCTCATTTTAGATAACAATTTTGGTGACTCAGAGGGGTCATATACCTACTGGATGAAGTTACCAATTTCTTGAAGTAATCCATTGGGCATGGGATCATTAAATTATCTATTTGGTACCCTAACTGATTAGAACACTGCAAGGAGGAAGATGGAGGGTAGAACACCATCTGATTGGAGTAAGGCCTGCAAAACACATTTCCTGGAATAGCAAGCTGTGCCAAAGCACTTAGGGAAAGAAAAGCTAAACTACAACAAAACAATGTGCATAAGCACTTGGAGGAAAGAAAACCTAAGCTAATATGTACAAGGTGGAGAATTTCTTTCAGTAGCAATGCTTTAGATGGATTCCATTGATTATGCAACTCGTAACTCTTCACCATCCAATGTAGACAATTAGAAAGCATTGTTGTCCTTAAACTTTGTGAACATGTATGGGCCACTCCAAATGGAATCAAATTTTGAATGCCTCCCGCTTTGCTCGTCGCATCCCATTTTAACACTAGATCTCCAACTCGAAAGATCTAACCTTGGCCTTTCTATCAAAGTTCTTCTAGATCAAAGCTTGATCATTCTCCATTGCTTGGGATGCCTAATTTCTAATTACTTGAAACTCCCTCAATTCTACATATCTAAACTCTTTGATTGCAAACTCCAACAACTCTAACTATTTCATGAGTTAATATGTTGGCAACTCAAGTGACATGGGAAAAATTGCCTCTCTTCCATAAACAAGCTTGAATGGAGAGTTACCTGTAGATCTCTTGGGAGTTATCCTATCAGCCCATAAGGCTGATTTCAACTTAGTATGCCAAGACTTCTGATTTTTATCAAGAGTCCTCCTAGTGATCCTTAACAAGTTCTTGTTTGTAGATTAAGCTTGGCCATTACCCCGAGGGTAATAATTTGTAAAGTTCTTAGGTAGATCCCATTCTTGACAGCCCATTCGATTACCTTGGACCGAATGAATGCCAATGCATTATCTCGATATTATTGTAGCAGGTATGCCAAATTTGTTTTCCATTCCCTCATAGAAGTCAGGATGCTAGATTCATTTGCTTCCTTGAGTACTACCGCTTCAGCCACTTGGTGAAGTAATCTATTGTTGTTAGAATCCATTTGTGCCCTTGGCTTAAATTTGGATTAATGACTCTAATGAAGTCTAAACCCCATTGCAGGAATGGCTGGTCAACTGAAATTGGATGCAATGGAAGGGCAACTAGCCTCTCCTTACCCTTGAATAATGCACAATTCTTGCACCTTTTGATCCATACATAACAATCACTTTGAAAATCTTGGGCCAATAATAGCCAGCCCTCATGATCTTTAGAGCTATCACTCTCGGTGCAAAATTACCACCGGATGATCCACCATGGAACTCTTCTAACACCCTGTGAATCTAATTTGTACCAATGCATCTCAAGAGTAGCACTCCATTCACATCCCTTTTGAACAAAACACCATCAACAAGGGAATATGAGACGACCTATAATCTGAAGTGTCTTCTTTTGGTATTATTCATCTCTGGAGGGCATAGAAATATGTTTAGGAAGTGCACTATGTCTTGGGTCCAAGAAGGAGTGAGGACACCATCATTTTCTTCTTGAGTGCTTCCTTGCTCATGGTTGTCTTGCAACGCCAAAACAACCTCCTTCTCTTTATATGCTTCCTTGGATTTATTCAAGACCAGCTAATCACACAATCCTTTTCCTCTGACCAACTTGGTGACTTTGATCTCAATGTCATAATCCATGAAATGAGTAATCCAACCTGCTCTTTTTTCATTTAGGTCTTTGTTGAGGAGGATTTCCTTAACTCCCACATGAGAAACCAACAATTGAACCTTGTTTTTTGAAACTAGATGCTTGAATTTCTTCAAGTTCTTGATTACTACAAGAACATGCTTCTTAATGAAAGAATACCTCACCTCATAGGCCTCCGTGATTTGGCTGAAGAAAGCAATTGGCTACTCATCATTGTCTTTATTCTGCTGTACCTAAATTGTAGAAATAGTATTATCACCTCCAAATACATAGAGGATGAAATCCTTGGAGAAATTTGGGTTAATGAGAGTTGGGGATTATGAGATGGCTTATTTGATTACTCCAAAACGTTATTTTCCTTCTATTGTCCATTTGAAAGCTATGCTTTTCTTTAATATCTTGGTGATAGGCTTGACTAGGGATGCAAAATTTGTGACAAACCTCCAAACAAAATTTATCCTCCCCAAGAGACTTTGAAGGGCCTTCTTTTGGCTTGGCAATGGTAGTGCTCTTATGCCTTCAACCCTTTTCTCGGATCAATTGCTAATCGTTCTTAAGAGACAATGTGGCCATGGAGTTTTCCTTCATGAGCTGGAAAAATACACTTTTTGGGGTTTAAAGATACCCCAAATCCTCTACACCTTTGGAACACTTGTCTCAAGTGAAAGAGATCGTCTGTTGCATTCTTTGAAAAAAGAGTGATATCATCAAGGTATATCAGCACCATGTTGTTAATCAAATCTTTGAATGCCATATCCATTTCCCTTTGGAATGTAGCTCCAGCATTGGACAGCCCAAATGGAATTTTCATGTATGCATAAGTCCCCCATTTGGTTGTAAAGGTTGTCTTGAACTGATCCTCCTCTGCCACCATAATTTGATTGTACCGTGAATAGCCATCAAGTAATGAAAACCTTTCGAGCTAGCAACAACTTGCAAGATCTGCTCCATGGAAGTAATTGGGTAATGATCCTTGAGAGAAGCTCTATTCAAATCTCTAAAGTCAACACACAATTTTATTTCCCACTCTTCTTTCTAACTAGAACCAAGTTGGCCACCCAACTATAATGCTTGATAGGGAATATGATACTTGACTCTATCAACTTATTCAATTCTTTTCTCATGAGAGGCTCTATGTGTGGATTGACTGGCCTTTGTTTTTTCCTGATGGGTTTAGTACTTGGATCCAATTCAATGGTGTGTTGAGCTAACTTGGGATTGAAACCTTTCAAATATTTATAGCTCTAAGAAAACACATCGGGAATTCTTGACAAAGTCGTATGAACTCATACATTTCTTACTCGGTTGTCACTTTACCAACTTGGAGTGATTTTCCTTCTTCCACCAAGACAGACATCGAATCTTCTCCCTTGACTTGGATGTTTGCCTTCTACTTCCTAAACTTATCATTAGGATTGAAAATGGACTCCAAAGTAATAAGTCCCTTTGGTAGTTTGTTAGTTCTTAGTTGTACCACTTGGTCACCATACTGCTGTTCCAACTTTTCCTTATTTTTATCTCGAGAACTTAGCCTCTTCTTGTAAGAAAGATGATTTGTTGATAACTTTCAAACACTTGCCAACTCAAATTGTTGTCGGCATCAAAGGCCTTACAATCACATGGATGTTTGGTTGTACCTTGTCTTTTTGGATGCTTTCAACAACATCAAAGGCTACTCCAAGTGCTACAAGCCTCACAAGAACTTAATTCTATTTTCTAGGAATGGATTTGATGCCAAAGCCACGAAAATATTCAATGAGGTCCCACCCCTATTTTTGTAGCACTTGCGTAGATCAATCTTGGCAGCATGTTGTCCCTTAACTTGGTTGACAATAAACTCATTGTCACTTTGAAGACTTGCAAGTTCTTTATCCTTCTTTTGATTGACCAATGCAATCCTTATATCAAGGCTTCATATTCAGCGGTTGTATTAGAACATGCTAACTAAAATCTAAAAGTTGAATAATACTTAATTCCTTAAGGTGAAACAATCATAGCTCCCCCTCCCGCACCTTGCCTACTTCTTGATCCATCAAATAACAATTGTCATACCTCATTGTCATCCTTGTGGTCCGGTTTGGTAATTCTAGGAATAGGTTGATTTTCTTCATGCATGCAATAGACTCCTAGCTCAGATTGTTCTATTTCTTGATAAGGATCAAAAGCATGTACCTTACTTGCCCATTCATCAAGATTCAAATCTAGGATGCTTCTAACCTTGGTGTTAGCTTCATCAATTCTTGGATAATCCTCTTGATCGAACGCTAAACAATTGGTATTGATTTGGCTTAGAGTGTGAGGCTCAATGAGAAAGTTTACAATAGGCTCAGATCTGATTGTGGCTTTAGTTCCATATCTTTTTTAAACAACATGTGTGACCAATCAGTAGATAAGTAACCTCCAATCTTAGCTATGAAATACCTTGAAAAGCATAGGGCAAAGAGTGGTGGAAGGTCTATTACTAGGACATATTGCAAAACAACAATGTTGGGGCATGCGTGAAAAGTGAGACTCAAGTTTTTAATCACTCCTATTGTTGATACTGTTGTCCCATCCAATTGCTCTACCCCTTTGGATATGACTTCATATTGAATCCCCTATTGATCAGCTATTTTCTTGGGCATTACTAAACTACTTGCTTCAGAATCAATCATGCAGTTGTGTACTAAATGGTTTCCAATGATCAATGAAACATAGAAGGGAGCGGGCTTCAAAATTTTACCTTGCTATCCTCCATGATTCCCCTTTGGCCGGGTAGCATTTTTGATTACCTTCTCTTACATTTGGACCCACTGATTTGAAGTTGACCAGTCCTTCATGGCAGCTTGTAGCAAATCTCTTTGGCTTGGGATGGATAGTGATTCCCACATTGATATGTTTACATTTTTCTTCTTCATCTAATCAATGATGTTGAATGGAGATGAAGCATCTCTCTACTGTCCCTTGGCCTGCACATTCATTCCTTGCACATGGGCAGCAACAACTGGCATTTGAGTTGGCCTAGGAGCTGTTTTAGGTAGTCCTTGCGTGTTTGGAACTACATTTTGTTTGCCAATAATTTGTGGAGTGGTAGAAGGTTGTTAATTAATTAGAGCCAATGGTTGTTCTTCACCCAAATTTCTCCTTTTTGATCTTGTGTTGGCTACAACACTTTGGGAGATTTTTTCATTCATGCCACAAAAATATTCTTCTGCCGGTTTCAAGTGTGGTATCATTTGGAGCTAATTGTTCTTTGGGATGTTTCTTGTTGTTGGTTATTTACTTGACTCCCTTCACCCTCCACACCAGTTGTTGTTACCATCAAGGCTTGATTTAGAGCACCATTGAAGCACATAGACTACTTGTGAGGTTCATTGCATGGGAAACACCAATCATACTCTTGAGCCATGTTGTTTTGCATTGGCACTATTGCTTTAGAGCGCAGATGTAGCATTGGGAGTATAGGGCTGAAATGGTCTGGGGGAGGTCTTGCTTGATTTTGATTTGCAGCTAGATTGGGTGGTCTTTAAGGCTGGTATGGCTACCTGTTGGGCTGAGCTTGAGGCTGGAAAGAAGGTCTAAAGCCTTGTGCCTCGCTGCCTCTTGAGTGTAAACAGATCATTACCTAAATTTTGCAATTGCTTCATGACTTTTGAAGTTCATTTGAGGCACTAGAAGATGAAGTAGAAGCTTCACTTGAATTCTTATTTCGGGAGTGGGAATAGGAGATAAAATAGGCACTTGACTAGTGCTTGGACTCTCTAAATTTGGATACAATGGAATTAAAGGCGTAGGAGCTAGCTTACTAGATTGAATCAAACAATTTTTAGCTCTAATGGAAATGCTATAAGCAGCAAGGATAGTTGTGACTCCCATGAATTGAATTAACATAGAAATATCATAATTTAAAGCTTTAAGGTAATATAGAAAAGCACCTTCTGTTGTTGGCCTTACTACCATTGGAATTCTCTCCCAAGTCCTTTGAAACCTGAAGTTGATGTTAGCCATCTACTCATTGGGAGCTCTCTTGATGGTTGTCAATTGTTCCAAAAGGGACAAGTTATCTCCCTTTTCTCCAAACTGATCATGGAGGGCTATACATAGTTGGTTCCAATTTTGGATAGAACCTGAGGCAAGACTCCTAAACCATTGCAAATCCTTCCCTTTGAATGAAGATGCCAGTAGTTTGACAGAACTTGCATCTCATCAATCTCATGGATTGCACAAATATTAGCAATATCTTTGACATGATCACCACGAGTGGTTTGATTCTCTCCAGTAAAGTATGGAATGTTCTTTAGTGCTACAACTGGGATTGGATTTTGTGCATTGAGAGAAAGTGGGTTTCTTTCAGTGAAATTGACATATGGGTTGTGTTGTGCCATTCTGATTGGCCTTAGAACCCTCGTTGATTGGATGAAAGGTCTACCAGGTGGAGGAGTTGATAGAGTTTTGTTTGGTGGAGATGGAGACCTTTGAACTCTCCTCCCTCTTTGCCTTCTTATTGGAGATAATTGCGAGATACTTAAAAATAGCACCTCTTCTTCTCCAACTCTTGACCTTGTGGTGATTCTTCTCATGAGTTTTCAGGTCTACATTGCTAAAACCAACTAATTCTTCTTCCTTAGAGTCATCGGATATACAATTTAAGGCTCTTTTAAGCAAGAAACTTGTAAAAAATGCACATCAATTTTGTTGCAATGAAGATGAAGACCTCTAAGGTCCCATCGGGTGTGCCAAAACTGTTAGTGCAAATTAGCAGCACCCTCTAGATGTCCTATTAGATTTCTAGTTTGACATTTTAGCATCCAGTGTGATTGCACAACATTGAATCTTTTCCCCAAGTGTGGGACTTGTAAAATGGAAAAGAATCTCTAGATTAGAGGCTGGTTCCTCAACTCCTCTTATCAGGTATATGCATGAAATTTTCAGAGGCTTAAATTCCTAATTCCTACTCTAAATTCCAAGGGGACAGAGATAGAGAATGTAAGAAAAATGAGACTAATGCTGATAAGGTGATGCACCAAGGGAGTAGTAGACACCTGCTACTGCAAAACATACACAGTCCATGAGGAAATACAACAAAAACATGCACAAATTGCCAAAATGTGATGATAGGTTAGGAAAACAATGATAAACATATGAAAGGATTGAGAAAAATTTTAATCACAGAGCATATATTATCATTCCAGGTCCAACACAGTGCATTACAATGACCAAGAGGAAAAAGAGGTGATGTATTTTCATGGAAAGGTAAAAATTTCCACAAATTTTGCCAAAAAGGAAGAAAAGGGAAGCTTCAAAGCTAAAAGTGTGCCTCCTCATAAAACAGCATGGGCAGTCTTAAAGGTCCATTCCACGACATTTTTCACCGTCTTTGGGAGAGAATGTGAGCCATTCTTCATTAAAAATGGTGGTTGAAACGTCATTTCGTTGATTTCCACGTGTCGAGGTTTTTTCCAATTTGCTCTCTCCAAACTCCATCAATTAACAAAAATTAGCCTAGAATCATGTAGAGAATTTCATGAGATTTTTGTTGATATAAATAACGTGAAAACCAAGTACTAGATTGAAAGTTATGGTCATTTGGAAATTTAGGGAAAACAGAGCCAAAACAAGTTAGCGGGCCGAAAATTTTAAATTTTCCCACCTTTTGCATTTGGGAAAACTTTCCCAAAAATCTCTACGCCTTGCCATTCTGGTGCCATGTGGCATGATTTTATTGGTGGCGGGCTCTTCCTGGTTCATTTTCCATCATTTTGGCCTTTGGAAAATTTTCCAAAAATCTCTCGGCTAAATGACCCGAGGACACGTGGCACAATGTGATTTGCCATGGAATTTTTTTCTCTGTCTGTTCCGTCACTTTTGACCATCTTTTTGACTTGGACACATGGAAAAACCCCATTAGACGCGGGCTTTCCCTGCCATTTTTACCGCCACTAGACACGTGGCGTCACCTTATAGGCCACATGTTTTTTTTTACCTTTTTCCCTTAAAATTACTTTGGGAAAAAGTCCTAACTTTTCCCCGCACTCCACAGGTCTTCGGGACACGTGGCCTCCTATTATTGGCTTAGGCCTTGGGGAGCAACTTTCCCTTTTGATTTTTTACACTTAGGCGATAAAGGAAAAAATCCCTTCACGCCCCTGACCCCTGATGCCGTGGCGACACGTGGCTTGATCTGATTGGTTGGCGGGCCTTTGGGCTGAAATTTCCCTTTCACACCTCCTTCAAACACTTTGCCAAATTTCTTAACTTCTTCCATGCCCCACCAATTCCGCTGGTCTTGGGACATGTGGTTCAGTGTGATTGGGTGTGGGCTCTTCCCGCTTCATCTTCCATGGCACCAACACTTAGTCAAATTTTCCATCTTCCTCCACTGGACGCGTGGCCTCCTATTGTTCATCGGTGGGCCCTCGGGTGAAAAATTCCTTCTAAAATCTTGCCAAACACTTGGTAAAAATTCCAAGTTTACCTCCGCTCTCCACCCTTCCAAGGACACGTGGCATCATCTTTTTGGCTTAGGCTTTTCTTGGGAAAGTTTTCCACAAAAAACTCCGCCGAGCCATAACTTCAAGAATACATGGAGTTAGGAGGAAAAATTTACCTTTCTGGAAAGCTGAGAAAAATCTCTATCCAATGGTGATATTTTCAAAAGGTTTTGAGTGACTGAAAAGTTAAAAAAATGACTCGAGGCACAAGAGAGGAAAGAATGAATGGAGTTAGCGACAAAATGAGCAAGGGGCTCATTTTGGATAATAGTTCATTTGGTGGACCCGCGCTTCAAACTTCCATTTTAACTCCCTTTGCAAAAAAGGGAAAAATTCCCATTCACCTCTACTGGCCCACCGACCCACTCTACCCTCTGCACCTGCCACGTGTCCTCCCCTTGCTCCATTGCGGACCCATGGGATTTTCCACAAATTTTCTCCTTTTCACCAAAAAGGCAAAAATGCCCAAGTCTTCCACCAATCCACACTTCCTTCTTGATTTTAGGACACATGTCCACCTGTCATTGGCATCGCAGGTTTCGTAATAGTTTTGAATTTTAAATTTTTACAAAATATAAGTCAAAAATCTCCAAGAAAATCTTACTCCCCCACTTCTCCTCATGCAATCAAAACATGCCACGCAGGCAATTTGGAAAAAGAAGAGCCCTGGGCCCAAAAATGCCCCATTTTCCAAAAAGGAAAAAAAAGATAAGTTATAACACTTCCCCACTTCTCCTCAGCTAATTAGATCCCGCCACGTACCCTTTGACTTCTCAGTAATAATTTGACGGCTAAAATACGCCGTCTGACCGTCAAAAACACAGAATTTTTCCAGTTGTGCCCAGAATCTAATTTTTTCACCAAGGATGGAAATTTTTTGAAATAGAATCAGATGAAACATGATTCCGAGAATTTCTCAACCATAGGGATATATTTTCAAAGGCATATAGGTATAAAATGATCATTTTTAAGCTTCCATGATCGGGAAAATGGAAAAAATGACATAGCCCAAAGATTTGAAGAATTTAGGGAAAACTTGAGTATTCTTGCAAAATGGGGCATGTCAAATGATTTTCAAATGGATTAAGGCATGGGAACAGAGGAAGCAACTTCATTTTACCCATTAAAACTGTAGAAAACGTTTCAAGAAATGCAGAGTGAAAAGAAAATTAGGGCAAAGGTGGTGTAAGATCAAAATGGACACCAACATCGGCTCCAGCTCGGGGATGGGCACTCCCTGTGAGTGCCACAAGAACAATAAGTAGACCAAGTGCCAAAATAATCCATTGGGAAAAGGATTCATGAGCCAAAATCACCAAAAAACCAGCTAAGAACCTAACAAAAATGGCTGCCACACAGCAAGGCAAACCACAAACCGACAAAACACCAAAAACAGAGTAAAAGCCAAACACTATACACTATACAAGTTGTGCAAACCTAAAATTTTGGGATTAATCCAAGAAATGCTTTAGATGCCTACCATTAATAAGAATTTCAAGTAATTCTCCATCTAAATCTTTGAGAAAAAGGTATTCTCACCAATTTTGATATCAATGCATTAAGGGCCCATCCATAATGCATCAAATTTTCCATGTTTACCCTTATCTTCATTTTTTCTATCCCACAACAAAAGAAGATCTCCAATATTGAGGGCCCTAAGAGTGACTTCTTTCTTGTCAAAAATAGTTTCAACTTCTCTCTAAATTTGATATGCCTCTAGTGGGATTCTCTTCTCTCCTTATCTAGCTCCACAATCTGATTAATCCTTGCTTCATATGGAGTGACCTCTTGATCCTCAAGTTGTTGAATAAACTGAAATGAAGATAATTGCAGATGTAAGGGTAGCAGAGCTTGAGTTCCACACACCAATTCTAATGGGCTATTACTAGTAGCTCTCTTGGTAGTGATTCTATCATCCCAAACTACAAATTTTAGTTGTTCACCCCATTTTCTCTTGTTCAACTCCAAGTTCCTCCTAATAATCTTTAACAAATTCTTATTGATGGACTCATCTTGTCCATTTCCTTGGGTATTATAGTTTAAAGAATAAGTTATATTGGTTCCATACTCCTTGCACATTGCCATCAAAGGTTTAGCTCTAAAAAACATGGCATTATCAGCCACAATCTTGACTGGCACACCAAATCTACATATGATATTATTTATCAAGAAGTCCATAACAACTTGGTGTGTTTATTTCTTGGTGGGGATTTCCTCTACCCACTTGGTGAAGTAATATGTGGCTAAAAGGATCCATTTATGTTCAACACTAGAAGGATCTGAAATCTCACCAATGAAGTCCATCCCCCATTGTTTGAAAGGAGCTTCAATTGACATAGGCTGCAAAGGAGGGAGCCTAAAGCTTTCATTCTTCTAGAGAAATGCTGACAACTTTCACATTTTCTAATCAACATGGTTGCATCTTTGAAGAGAGTAGGCCACTAATAACCAGCTCTCAAAACCTTGTGTGTTGTAACCCTTCTAGCAAAGTGTCCTCCACAAACTCCCCCATGGAAATCAGCAACTACTTTGGGAGCTTCATCTTCAGTTACACACTTTAAGAGGACACCTTTAAGGTTCTTCTAAGCAAGCCAAAAGTCAGTGATGATGTATTTTTGAGAAGCCATCTTGAGGGCTATTTTCTGATTTTTACTTAAATGATCGGACAACATAGTGTGTCGAGGTAAAAATTATATCCTTGTACCACTCATAACTTACCAATTTCCCAAGAACATTTACCCTTTCTTTGTCTACTTCATTCACTTCCACATTTTGCAAGTTTCTCTTAGCCATGAGCTTAGCAAGATCCAAACCTCTTACCAACTTTGTGGTTTGGATGTCCATATCATACTCCTAAAGTTTGTTCACCCATCTACATCTTTTACTTGAGATCTCCATCTCTAATAAGATGTCTTTTACCATGGTGTGGCGAACATAAAAAAAACTTTTAACTTAAAATATAAGGCCCAAAAACCTTTGTTGCTTTCACCAAGGAAAATGCTTTTTTTTCCATGATTGTATATTTTAACTCAGCAACTTGTAAAGCCTTGCTAAATAAGGAAATAGGCCTCTTAGCCCCATCTTCATCCTTTTGGAGAAAAACAGATGCAATAGTATTTTCAGAAGCAAAGGAGAAGATTTGGAAAGGCTTCTTGTAATTCAGAGCTGCCAAGACAGGTGCATGTTTAAGTGGTTCCTTGATTCCTTCAAAATCTGAATTCTGACCTCCTCCCACTTGATAACGTGATCTTTATTTAACATGCATATGATAGGAAGTGTTAACTCAACAAAACTAGGCACAAACCTTCTAATGAAATTGATTTGCCCAAATAAATATTGGATGCCCTTCTTCATTCTTGGAATCGGCACCCTGTTGATTGCTTCTACTCTCTCTGGATCAATCATGAAACCAGCCTTTGAAATAATATGACCAAGCAGCTTGGCATTTTGCACCCCAAAGTGACACTTCTTTGCATTAAGAGAGATTCCAAATTATATACATCTGATCAACATTCTTTCCAAATGCTACAAGTGATCTTTTCTGCTCCTTGAAAATATAGTCACATCATCCTGATAAACTACAATGAAGTCATTTATATAAGCAGCAAAAGCAACATCCATTTCTCTTTGGAAAGTAGCTCCAACATTCATGAGACCAAAATTCATTCTCACATAAACATATGTTCCCCAAGGATTGGTAAAGGTAGTTTTAAATCTTTCTGACTCCTTAACAACAATTTGATTGTAGCCAGAGAAACCATCCAAGGTGGAAAACAATTCAGATCCAGTCACTAATTGCAGCATGTTCTCCATGTTTGGAAAAAGATAATTGTCTTTCAATGAAGCTCTATTCAAATTTCTAAAGTCTACACAAAGTCTGATATCTCCATTCTTCTTTCTGACTAGCACAAGGTTTACAACCCAAGATGAATACCTTGTGGGCTGAATGATCCCTCCCTCCTTCAGTTTCTTCAATTCATCTTGCATTTTCATGGAGAGGAGTGGATTAATTGGCCTTTATTCTGTCTAAATGGTTTGTAATTTTTCTCAAGAGGGATCTCATGCTGAAACAAGTCTTCTCTATATGCTTTCAGCTCTGAATATGACCAAGAAAGGTAGTCTTGAAATTGCTTCAATAATTGGAGGTAGGACTATTTTTCTTCCTTGTTTAAAATACTGCCTAACCAAAATTTTCTTGGTATGTCCTTTTTTCCCAAGTCATGCTCTTTGACATCCCTTGATGCAGGCATGTTTCTATTGATGATGTAATCAGCATTGTTGAAATTTGACTCAAGACCAACAAGACCTCTAGGAATGGTGTTAGTTTTCAATTGGATGATATCATTTCCAAACAAAGTCTCTCTTCCTTCAGTCACACACACCATTGGTTCCCAATCAATATGTTGATCTACAAACTCACCTTGATTTTGTAGGAACCTTTGCACTTGAGCATCATCTATCAAACACTTGCCAATGCTTGATGTTGTTAGGGATAGCTGGCCTAGTTAACACTTCAACATTGTACTCACAATACGATGAAATGGTGAAATCTTCAAATCTTGACCCCAAAACTACCAATTTGTCAGCAGCATCATTCAAACTTCTTTCATGGTGCACAATATTGAAGGAATCAAACATCTCAATTAGATCCCAAACTACATGCTTATACTGCTTCATCTGCTGATTTTTTGTAGCATACAATTTTCTTATTTGTTTGACAAATAACTCGAATCTCCTTTGTAATGATGTCCTTGACACCATACTTCCATGTAATTCTAAGACCCAACAAGAAGGCTTCATACACAACAATGTTGTTAGTACATTCAAAATTAAGCTTGAAGGAAAAAACAAACTCTTCCAAGCTAGGAGAAATCATAATTATACGAGCACCATTTCCAAATTTGGAGCAAGCCCCATCAAATAGCAAGGTCCAAGGAGAAATCACTTGTTCAAGGAAATTTTGACCGATCCATCTTGTGTTCGTACCATCAGCAAAACCAATAAAGTTATCAACATCAACATCAAAAATAATACTTCATAAGAAGCATTGTTTGGGTCCTCAATTAGATGCAACATTTTCTTTTCTAAATAGAGCTTGACAAGGCTACCCTCAATGGGAATGGTGGCAAAAGACATATCCATTTGGACACTCTCTACAACACTCACAGCCCACTTTTTGACAATAACATACCCCATTTGGCGGGGAAATTAACAATCACAACATTCAATTTTAAATTCCTCCGAGATAAGATGTAAGTTGCACTATCAAACCCTTCACATAACCAACAATCGACACTTCTCTTGAGTCCATGGAAGTAAATTTTCCATAGGCTACTATCACTTTGATATCCAACTCATTCATGACTTCTAAAGGCATGACATTACATGATGCACTGGAATCAAACATACAATTTTGAGGTAGCCTATCCTTTATGATCAAAGTTTTGAAGAATGGATCAACATTCAATTGGGAATCAACCAAGGATGTCCCCAAATATACCTTAGGTGTCTCTCCAAGATCCTCTACTACTGGTGGTGTTTCAAGGTCTGCAATGATCTAAGGAGGAATCTCAACAACATTTGCATTTATTCCTAGAGTAGTATTCTCTTCTTTCAACCCCAAGTTCTCAAATGCTCTCTTATTAGGCTCAGGAATTCTAAGAAACTCAATGATTAGAACACTCACTTTTATTTGGCTCAATACTTGGGCTATGTCATAGGGAACACTCTTTGGAAAAACAAAATTGGAAGGGAGACAAGAAGATTCATTAGATGGCATGGGATTCTTGGCAGCTTGGGCATGAGGAGGACTGTAATTTTTGCTTGGGATAGCAGAGCTTTTGGCAAGTGTTTCTCTCCTAGGAGATTCTTTTGGAATGCTTGTGAGCAAGGGTGTTTTAGGTTTGGCTTGAGGCCCAACTCCTTTAACAACTTTGCTTCTAGTGTTATAATCTTTCTCTTGAGCTATAACAACATTCATCAACAATTGTTTATCTTCCTCCGAAGGAATACCGCCATCATACTTCTTAATCATCAAATCTCTTAAGTATTCAAAGTCATTGTTAGGAATTTCAAAAGCTTACACTACATCAACTTCAAGAGTATGAGGGGGAAGGAAAACCTGTACTCATTTGATGCAATCCCAAAAGGTTGCATCTATCCTTGCACTTATCACTTCAAGTAGATATTGCTCCTCCTTGTGGACTTGAAGAATAGCCCATCATGTAGATATCATCATCGCATTACCATCATCATTATTAACTTCACCATATTTTTGGTCCACTTCACATGGAGGATGGGGAAGAAAACACCTTTCACACCAACCAATATCAAGCAACTTCCTCAACAACAGAAACCCTAGCAGTTAAGGGATTAGGTAACACTCTTCCTTCACATGGTTGAGGATGTCTATTTACAAACCCCATGGGTCCTTTTCCTCTATCATCTACCCTTTGATCACATCTAGGATGGTCTCAATCGACGCCGACAGTCTCAATCGACGCCGATTTTAAAAAGCGACGCCGACCAGTCTCTCAATCGACGCCGATTTTAAAAAGCGTGCCAGAATGTAGATCAAGAATTTCGCGTTTGTTACTGAGGTCCAAGTTAATGCACCAAACTAAACACAAGAACCTGAAAAACCTCAATGAATTGCCATTGATACGATGAAGATGTAGACGGATGAGGAAGCCGATGTAGACAAGACGGCGCACACGAGCAATTTGCACAATAGATCCGAGTAACCCTGCAAAACACCGATGTGATCGTCAAATGATTAAAAAGACTCATTAGGAAATGGATGCATCCTTCTCAAAGAGAAAAAGATGGCGTTAGAAGATATATGGGTGGACTGCCCGAGAAGCGGGTCCGGGAAGCGATGAGCTTCCTTGGCGGATGTCAGTCCACGTTTTCAATAAAGAAAAGGAGCATACATGATAAAGGATGTAAATAAAGACTAGATTTTTCGATTGTGTAGTAATAAAATGTTAAAACAATGGACTCAATAAGCAGATGTGGGAAAGTCGTAAAACAGGAACAGGAAATAAAAATTTGGATTTGTGTTACCTGTGACCTTTTACCTGTCTGCAGAGAAATCGGCGTCGACTGGGTCTAATCGGCGGCGACTGATGTGATCGGCGTCGACTGGGACTGATCGGCGTCGACTGGACAAGATCAGTGTCAACTGAAGGCAGACTGAACAATCAGGGACTGTGCGATAGGATTGGAGGATTGGAAGGTGAATGTGGTTCTTTGGATGTGTCGAAGTTGGCGAGACATCTGGAGCACAGGTCACCGTGATGATAGATGGTGATGCGACGCTGATATGACAGGGACAGAGTAACGGTGCTCCTCTCAGGGATTGATTTGGACAGGATCTGCCCTAATTTGATACAATTGATGCTAAGAAGATCTCTCTTTCTCTCAATCTGTATCTTTCGCTCTTCTGTTCGCTTTTTTCGCTCGTTCGTAATCTCTTCCGTTCTCTTCCGTAGTCTCTTCGGTTCGATTTTTCCGCCCCTAGAACTGAGTTCTGGGCTTGCTTTTATAATCGGCGCCGCTCCTAGAAAATCGGCGCCGACCATATGGGTCGGCGCCGATCGCGGAGAAGACTCCCGAGATGGCTAAAAATGATCGATTCGAGAAAGACAAGACCTATCCCGACCACGCGGAAATATCCCGCTTAGGGAAGATTAAAAATGGATGCAATGCATGGGTAGAATAAATTTGGGGTGGATAAGTGATTAAGATGCATGGGAAGAAGCGTAATCAAATATTTAATATTTAATCACTCATGGATAAGATGTGATGGGATGAATTAAATTTGGAGTAAGCTATTAAATTGCAAATTGGATAATATCCCAAGGGGATAGTTGGTGACGTAAACGTGCCCCAGGTTACCTAGGCAAGTAAACGGATGGGAGGGACACTAAATTGAGTAACCAATTTTAGGTGTCTACACTTCCTCAACAACAACAACCCTAGCAGTTAAGGGATTAGGTAACACTCTTCCTTCACATGGTTGAGGATGTCTATTTACAAACCCCATGGGTCCTTTTCCTCTATCATCTACCCTTTGATCACATCTAGGATGATTGGAAAATTTGTCATGGTTTTGTGCTCTTGGTGACCTTGTGAAGTTTTCCCAATTCCTTTCTCATCTCTTGCCAACTTTTATGATATTTCTTTGACAGCCCCCTGCCAAATTTATCACAACCTCCTCTAAATAAGCACCCTTGCTAGCTTGAGGTTTTTAGGGTTTATCAACTTTACACCATCTCTCTTTGAGGTTTCCCAATTTCTTTGATATTGTTTTCTATTTGAAGTGTCATGGTGAAGCTTTTCTTAGATTGGTAGGGTTCTTGTCTCTTAGGTAATAGGCTTCCTTTTTATCAAATGCATATTCATATTTGATTAAACAAGACTCATGACAAGGCCTCGACTAACGGGAAGCCTTCAAAAATTTTGTTAAAGTCATGGACTAATTCATTAGGGTTCTTCTTGATATTCTCAAACTCAAACAAGAGAAATCTAGGATCAGTCTTGTCACCATATTGCAACCTAAATGCATTCTTCATCTCATTCCAAGAATCAATTGAATTATCAGAAGAGCCTTGTACCAATCCCTAGCATCCTCTTCTAGTGTATGAATGAAAAATTTAATATACACATCTTCAAACTCTATCTCAAAATCTTATATCATGTTAACAAAAAGTTTGAGATTGATCACCAGATTATTGCATTGTTACCTTGGAATTTTGGCAATCTATTTCGGCATCTTGTGGGACAACATTTGGTAACCATCCATTCCTCTAAAGTCTATAGGACCAAAGTGTAAAAATAAATGGAGGTCTAGGCTGAGCCATATTTTTTGGTGGAGGTGATCTTGGGGTGACACAAGTTGATGAGGAGTGTAAGGTCTTTGGGGCTCAAGAATGTGATTCACAAGACTGGTATTCTCTAAGTGCTGATTTTCTTGGAAAGTTTTATTTGACTTGAAACACGAGAGGTGAAGATTGGAGAAGGAACTTACCCAAGACAGTACAATGAAGGACCTTCACTAGTTGAGGAAAACAAGTTTATGAGAGGATTTCTTGAATCGAATCACTTGAAGAAGAAGAATAATCCTCTACCAAAGGATGATCTCTCTCACCAATGGATATACCTTTTCCGATATCGACCTTTGACCACCTTCCAAACTCTTCTCCCTTCTAACTCTAAGTTTCTTGAATCTGTAAACAACTTCTTAGCAGAGTCTCTAATAAAGAGAGATCTTCTTCCTTCTATTTTTGTAGATATTAGCAACACCAAAGTAAATGACAGAAAGGTTAAGACACTGGTACTTATCACGATCATAACAACATGGAGTTTCCACTAAGGAATTTCACCCTAGTTGTGTAAATGCACTAAAATACTCTGTCAAATATCTATCAACACTGAAAATATTGCCAAACTTTATAGATCAAACCTTCCTTTCTTTGAATTTATCAATCACAAATGCAAATGAAGTGTAACTACTACTGGAAACTGATAAAAATTGTAGGTAGAACTTATATCTTCACTTAATCCTTACAAATATGATTATAAAATGATGCTTCAACAACATATTTACATGCAGAATTTGCAAGGGACTTTACTAGGGTTTGATATGCATTCAAATATCTCAAATATGTATGCACATGGTTCATATTGAACTAATAAAATATCAAACTCAGAACTATACTCTTCATTCCAGCCTTATAAATTTGATCAGAAGATGATACTCAGATTTGTAATTCCACATAAATCACACAAGAAGTATTACCAAGGATTTGAAATACTGAAATACTGAATAATTTCCCCAACAATGATGCCATTTCAGTGTTGGTACCCAGATTTAATCTCCATCACAACTTGAGCAACATCATGGATTTTACAAGACACTCAAAGGTAGATAAATAATTTATATGTCGTTTTGTAGCTGGGGAAGAAATTTATCTGACTTGTTTAACACTCAAGCTTTGAAGAAGTGGGTAGCACCTTGAAAGTATTTTGATCTAATCCTAGCTATTTTAGGTTGTGACTTTCAACCAAGGTAAGAGAACCTATATTTCAGCCTCTATTTTTGAAGGAGGTGGAGATATCCTTATATTGTGCATATTGTATGGAGATGGCCTTGGGAAAACATGATCAATTTTATATTATTCAAACTCAATAGAGCTGTCACTACTAAATGATGGAAATGCTTTCAAGACAAGGCTGAGGCTGCTAGAGACATGGTATGATCCTGATTTTCTTTGTGCATTTTTGTAAATGGATTGTGTTATTTTGTTGACACATAATGTAATGCAGGGGTAGTATGGGGTAGGATTAGTTATTTTGAATGAATTTTTGGTGGGAGATTTTAGACAAGACTAACAGAATTTGCCAAATTCTTTGAGGACCTTTGCAAGAAATTTGTAAGACCCACACAACAGAATGCTTCAAAAGGGTTGAGATACTCCTTCAACCAAGATATGTGCACCAAATGGAGGCCTAGATCTACACTCTTCCACACAATCTTTGATAACCTGCCACAAAAGCTTAAAGTAGATGAACCAACAAAGCATCCAGAAATCTCTATTTTATCATGACCTAAGGTGCACCCAAAGGTTTACAACAATATCTAAATTCAAGGAAGGTAAAGTGATTTTAAATATTTTTATCTCTTTATCAGATGAAAGATCTTCTGAATGTGAGATTGCAGATGCCACTAAACTATCAACAAGAAATGAGACCATGTATGATCAAAAGATTTTTCAAACACAAGACTGCAACATGAGAAAGAAACACAAATTAAAAACATTTTGGAACATAAGTGCATGTAAATTTTTCCAAGAGACAACACAAAATAATCTAGAAATGATCAAATCTATCAGCAAGGGAATGTTATAAGAACAATCTCATAGCTTTTTGATGGATTTACAACTAAAACCAACTCAACATGATACAAATATGATGCAAAAGGAATTAGAAATGGTTCTCAGGTGGTTTCTCAGAGAATGGGATTCTTCCCATATTTTCCGTGAAATTCTAAGTTTCTCCGACCTTTTGCATGTCTCAAAACATGCATTATATAACTTTCAATTACATTTGATCCTTCTTTCCCAAGAAAAGAATATGCCCAGCATCAAGTTTGTTACAAAATTCCAACATGATTCATCAGATAGGGACATTTAACAAATTTGCAACAAGAGTTTTCAGGTGTTTCTAAAATGGTGAATCATTACAAATCCTTCATCATTATCCATTATGGAGGCACATTTTTCATTCTCCAAGCATGCAGACCCCTTTCATTTCATCATTTCATCCTTATCATTCCAAAATTTGATTCTGCAACTTTATAATTTGATATTTCACATTTTACATGGGCTCGAGTAAATTTTTTTCAAAAACACCTAAAATCTACAAATTAATTCCTAAAACCACTTGCATTGATCTTTGCAAGCACATAGGACATAAATCTGCCAAAAATTTGATTAAAATCGATGCAAAATTCACATCTCCAAGCTTCTTGGAGAAAAAATGGTGGCCAAAAATGAAAACGTATAGTTACCCTTGATTTTCTTTCTCCTTCAATCGGGCCCTCCTACGATTGGGAATGAATTCATGCTCACTTTTTGACTTTTTAACATTTTTGGAAAAATGAAAAATTTGACTTTTTCTCCACCCTCTCGCCCTTGAATTTTTGTGATGACACATGCAATATGGTGGGTGCCATTGAAATCGTGGCTCCATTCTACGCATTTTGACCTTTTTGAATGTTAGAATTTTTTTACTTTTTGCCCTATGGGCCCGCACCTCCACCTTTGCCTTGACACATGTTAGGGGCTCTATCGCGAGGATTTGTGGGCTTATTCCACATTTTAGCACCTTTTTCACCAAGGGAAATTTATCCATTTTTCTTCCACGGGTCTGTCCTTTCGATTTCTTCCTTGCCACGTGTCGGGCCGGCTCATCACGGAGCCACACCTCAAATTTCCACATTATGTCCTTTTGCAAAAAAAAGAAAAATTTGCTCATTTCCTCAGGTAGCCCACCAACCCACTCTACCTACCATGTGTCTCCTTGTGGTTCGTTCAAGTGGACTCCACACTTTAAACTTCCATTTTAACTCCCTTTGCAAAAAAGGAAAAATTCCCTTTGGCCTCCACCAACCCGTCGACCCACTCTTCCCCTATGTGCCTGCCATGTGTCCTCCCCTTGCTCCATTGCGGACCCACGGGATTTTCCAAAAAAATTTCGCCTTTTCACCCAAAAAAGGAAAAAAATGCCCAAGTCTTCCACCGTTCCGCACTTCCTTCTTGATTTTTAGGACACATGTCCACCTGTGATTGGCTATGGGGTTTTGGGCCAATTTTGACTTTTAAATTTTTGCAAAATAAAAGTCAAAAATCTCCAAGAAAATCGACTCCCCCGCTTCTCCTCGGCCAATCAAAACATGCCACATAGGTAATTTGGAAAAAGTGGAGCCCTGGGCCCGAAAATGCCCCATTTGCCAAAAAGGCAAAAAATGATAAGTTATAACACTTCCCCACTTCTCCTCAGCTAATTAGATGCCAGCCACGTACCCTCTGACTTCTCAACAATAATTTGATGGCTAAAATACACCCGTCTGACCGTAAAAAACATAGAATTTTTCCAGTTGTGCCTAGAATCTGATTTTTTCACCAAGGATGGAAATTTTTTGAAATAGAATTAGATGAAACATGATTCCAAGCATTTCTCGACCACAAGGATAGATTTTCAAAGGCATATAGGTATAAAATGATCATTTTTAAGTTTCCACGATTGGGAAAATGGAAAAAATGACATAGCCCATGATTTGAAGAATTTAGGGCAAAAATTAGGGAAAATTGAGTATTCTTACAAAATGGGGCATGTTAAATGATTTTCAAATGGATTAAGGCATGGGAACATTTTACCCATTAAAACTATAGAAATTTTTTTAGGAAATGCAGAGTGAAAAGAAAATTAGGGCAAAGGTGGTGTAAGATCAAAATGGGCACCAACGGGGTGAACAGTTCAAAGAGGCCAAAAACTAAGGTTTGACCTTAGTGAGGTAGATCATGACCATAGAGAGTTGCGTCGAAGTTAGTCTTCCCCAAAATCGCACATATGTGGAGAGATATGTCTCCCATGAGATATAAAGATGAAGATTGTAACATTACCAATCACCTGGAAGGGTTGTAACAAGTATATACCTTCGCATAAGGTCGAAAAAGGGTTCATACTTGAAAAATGATGTATCCATCCCAGAAAACCCCATAGAAAGGAAGAATCCCACACAAAAGAAGAGAGAAAGAGAAGAGGTGGAGAAATCACCAAGTGTTTAGACTACACAATCGGTAAGCATGCTTTGGAGACAAGTTCTAAGCCTAGTACTTATGTGCAGAGAAATAAGTCCCAAAGTGAAAGCAAAGACCCCAAAAGAAGAAGCACTAGAACACAAAGAACCCATCACTTAGGAGAAGTCACCAGAGGAAGAGGAAAAGGAGGTAAATTCTCCTATCATGAAGAAGCGAAGGGTAGAGAAAAGATGACTCTGAGGGTACAGAGAGCTTGGAGGCCTATAGAGGATAAAGAGATGATTATGATGATGATGAAACTAAGGAAGTTCAAGGCCCTCTCATATTCAAATTAAATGAATCAGAGGAGGAAGGAGAAGAAGAATAAAATGAGTACATCTTTGTCAAAAGGAAGAATGAAAAGGAAGAGGAGGATACTCAAGACAAAGGGGTAAGCAAGAAATTACAAAAGAACAGAGGACCCCAATCCTTACAAAGGAACATGAAGACAAGTATGTGGAGAAATAGGTAGAAAAAATCATCAAGGACTGGTAGAGAAAGAGATGGAACATAGCATGGACCTAGTGATGACGGAACAAAGGAGGAGAGCATAGAAAAGGAATATGGCAGCATGGGAGAGGATCCTAGTTTGGCTATAAGATTTCCTATGGCTATGCACATGGGGAGAAAGAGTGCGAAGCATCAAAATTTTAGAGAATGGGCTACATTGATGATCCAACCAAGGTGTTGTGCATGTTCTTTCAAAGCACCGTACCAACAAAGAAAATCTTGGCTATGACATTATTTTATGAGGAATGTGCATATCATCGGATGAGGAAAATGATTTTTTGGGAGTTTGAGTCCCACATCGATGAGCTAGATTTTGAAGTAAGCCAAGTGGTAATAATGAAGGTACCAGAGTAAAAGGACATAACCCCTTGGTAAATGCTCGGTGGTAATCGACGAAAAAAATCTGCAATGCACTAAACAAGGTTTCGGTTGAAGTAGAATGCAAGCTCTTCGGGAGGAACGATAGGGTGAAGTTCCTAGAGGTAGAACTAGAGAAGAAGGAAGAAGAGCTCGAGGAAAGAACCAAGGAATTAAAGTGAGAGGAACTAATCAGCACTCAACTAAGGCATGAGTTAAAATAAGAGAAGGTAAGGGTGCACGAGGTTTACAAGAAAGTAGAGATGATCACAGATGTCATTATCTTGAAGCATCCAAATCTGACACCACCAATGTAGAAGTATGGATCCACCCTAGAGTGCCTAGAGGACTTAACCCGCATCCTCACAATAGAAAGGCAACCATTGGCCTTAGAGTCTATAAAAGAGGAATCAAAATGAAAGGAGAAGGAAGACAAGATGAAGTTTATGGAAATTGTTTCTCAAGACAAGAAATTTCTCGCTAATGTGAAAGTTTCCACCCAAGTCGCCGAGGCCGCCTATGACAATCGCACCGATAGAGATAGAATGGCGAGCATTTTGGTCGCCACTCATGAAGCGGAGATCATGGATTTCCAAGATAAGATCAAGGGGAATAGAGAGGATCATGATAAAATTCTTTTCGAGGTTGAGAAGAAATCAGAGGCTATTGAGACCTTGTGGGGCTCAATCAAAAACCGCTAAAGGATTTGTATCCCTGGATCACTCAAAGGATGGACGTGCTTGAGGATTTAGGAAAAAAATTGGAGGGGATTGTGGAAATAATGAATACCAAAGGATAAGGTCTAATATTTGAAGAGGTGAGTGCCCTAATTGGCGACCACCGTCAATAGGCACACAATGAGGTTGATACCTAGAATAAGTTGGAGGTAGACTTGAAGAAATATTTCCCTCTCCTCTTGTAGAAGTAATCATAGTTTCCCCATTCTTTCATTTTTTCCCAAATTCTTCATTCTTTATTCTTTCCCCAAAATATTCAAGGATAGTCATTCTTTATTCATTGAGAATATTTTCCCGAGGGCAGATAACAGACGTAGTGTGGGGTGATGTTGGGCCCCTAAAATATTGGCTAAGTATAAGAAGGCGCGTGGGCGCACAAGGTCTATTTGAAGAAGGGAACGCAAGGTGAAAGTGCGTAGGACAGGGTTTTAGGAGGGTTTAGTAGAACCATTGGTGCACGCATGCAAGGAAGAGAAAAGGTTTTGCCACTTATCTATATTTGGCATATCGGATGTAACATGAATAAAGCATGACCCGACTGCACATGCGGAGTGGATAAGGTGTCGACTAACAACTTGGAGCCCACAAAAGGATTATACCTTGTGATAGAATATTCCAGAAGGTCATCATGGTGAAGGATGGAGAGTTTATGTCTGAAGAAGCATGATCTAATAGAGGACCACTTGAAACTTGACACCCGATCTACAACTTCGTAAAGGCATGGAGGTGCTTGTTAAGGCTATATATACAAGTGCCCGATAGAAGAAGGGATATATATACAAAGAGGATGGAAAGAGGCAAAGCTATACAGAATACTGTGAGAGCTCTATGGGTTTCATTTAAAGGATATGTAGGAGTATGTTGTATTAAGGGGATGGGTTTAAATATTTTTCCTTTATACTAAGAAGGGCTTAAGTCTAGTTACGATGCATGACATTGGTCGCACTATTATATGGATCTATGATTGCCCGAGTAAATGTAATGTGGTTATCAACATACATAATATGAATATATGTGGTTCCATTTTTACTTATATCTTTATGAATCAGTGTTATATATATTTCATATGAGTGGGTGTAAACCCCTATGCATTTCATTTTTTCTATGATTTAGATCTATGTTCGTAATACTTTTCTTATCCGAATGAATACATTGTTCTAAAAGCCCATTCGAGTGTAAGATGAATGTATGGTTCATTTCTAGTATCTTCACTCAAGTTTTTTCTGTTATAAATAATGCATTCTCACAAAAATCAAACAAAGGAGGGGCTCGGTGCCCATGCATGCCTTGGGTGAGCACCCGGCGCCTATTGGGTGATAGGCCGATGTGCATGGGATTTCCTATTTCTTTGAAAAGGGCATAAAAATGACTACTGTAATAGAAGAATATTTTTATGGATATTCTCTTCCTTAGCATGTTTACATTATTATTTCTTTCCTTCCTTTTACTTGTGTGTTTGTTGTGTCATTTTACATCCTCTTGCATGGCCTTTTTAGTTTTGTTTCATGAAAAATAATTGTGTAAATGAGTGTTGATCTATGCTATGTGTGTATATCCTCCCGACACCCTTCCCTAATTTTCACTCATAACAGATGGTATTCTTCCTCTTTTTTGGTGTGATCACCTCTCTTTTAGATTAGTTTTCCATTCTGTTATCCTTTTATCCCTAGTCCCTTAGCATTGTTAGCTTAGTTTTCCCTTTCAACATTAGGAGTAGCAGTAGCAGTAGAAATAGATAGAGGAACCGGCCTTCTCTAGAGATCCATCTCAAGTGGGCAAGGTCCCACAACTTAGAGATGATTTCATTGTTGTCTCAAACAACTCGATTCCTCCAATCTGAGACACGGGTGCATTTTTGACAACCAAAAATTTATGGCATGCTCGGCAAGACAAGTATTGAAAGCTTAAATTTCATATTGCTAAGTTTTGGTGTGTGGACTTAGTATTTCCATCCTTTGGAGGCTCATTTAAACACATTTGGAAAATCCCAACAATTCTAGATATTTATTTTAGTAGTCCCGAGTGACTTTCATGAGAAGAGTTCATACAAGGAAAAACGCAGTAGCTAAAGATTCTTTCAAGTACCTCAAGCTATCTCTGAGAAGATTTCATAGCAAAAGACCCACATACACATCTCCATCTCTAGCACACTATGCCCATTCAAATCCTCCTTACAATAGATAACCTACACACATTGTCATGGCACATCATCCACCTCCTCAAAGGTGAGGAACTTTCAACCTCTTTCAAAGGTAAAGTGCTTCAATGGTACCAAGGCTTGAGACTTAGATCTATCACCACTTAGGATGAGCTGGGAACAACTCTTTGCAATTACTTTGAAGACAAGTCAGATCACCTATCTTTGGTGGAGTAACTAACAACAACAAGGAGGGCACCCAACGAGAAGATGATTGATGTCAATTTCAGATTTCAAAAGAATTGAGACAGAATACCTCTTGTGGTAAGGCCTATAGCTCAACATGATTTCCTATATTATCTAAAAATGCTGAATAGTGACATCTCAGTCATGATTCAATCCATGGGAGGTAGGACTTTACCAACTACTTATAATATTGTAGTAAGGGCATAAAATAGTCTTATTTAGGAAGGAAAGTTAGCTCCTAGACCACTTATGCCCTTATTCCCAGAAATGGCGCAAGCACCCTCCCACCTTTTTTGTTCCTATTCCTGTTCCTATTCCCATTCTTGAATAGTGTGTGCAACCTACTATATCCACTTCCTTATCTCCATTACAACATAAATAAGCTGAAAAATTTAAGACCATGATTAGGAACTTGTCAAATAAAGTCATATCTCTTGAGAAGCAATAGGCGTAAGCCTTCATAAATAATTCCAATCAGACACATAATCAAAACAATCAGCCCTAGAGGAATCAATATACAAACTAGAGGTACATGCAGAACTAGCAAAATGATAGATGGAATGCTAATGCACATCTTCCCTTATAATTTGTTCTTCTTGTGCCTTCTCTTCCAACACCCAGTACAAGTCAAGCACTTGTTCTAGTTTAGAAAAATTTAGTGCATGAGTCTAAATGGTGCTTCCATTGCAACATGCCTCACATCCATTATAACTACACTAATTCTGCGTGTGTGTAAGATTATATGATCTAGAATGCTTCCAACGGTGAGCCTTCAACATGTGAACTGAAGCACATAACCAAGAAAGGCTAGAAGCTCCTCTAGAGGAAAACCTAATGTTCTTTGGTGTTGAGGACTTTTGTTCAATCAATCAAGATATAGATGATACAAATAGACTACATGCCCAAAGTCACAAACAACACAAGATATAAAAGGAGAATGCTAGAATCTAGTGTGCAGGTCACAATCCCACCAACACAAGAAAATCCTCAAAATCGAAGGAATCATCTAAGGCATCCAACAACAAAAATAATCAAGTTCCTACACATGAGACTCCTCCGAAGTGGCGCACGCACCTCCTTTGGTAGGTCAAGCCTTTGTGCTAGCTAAGGCCCCTATTTCGTATCTAAACAATCAAGAAAATATATTGTACCACAAATACACAAGTCAGTGGGTTTTCTATTCAAAATTGTGGACCATATGAAGAAAACAAACATAAACGTCATTATGTGGGATGTGTCGACTATTCCATCTCAGTGTGACCTATTATACAAGGCTCTAGCCAAAATTTCGTGAACTGATCTAGTTATTCACAAACCACACACTTCTATTAATATCTTCCAGGAAGAGGAGAAGTAATTAATTTTGTGAAAACCCCACCCTTTGATATGTATTTGATCATAGGAAAACACCTAGTGCATAATTGCATGATAGACTCGGATGCTAGTACTTCTGTTATGCCCAAGAAAATTTTTGATGTACTAGGTCTTAAGTATATCCCCTTGTCCAAAGGAGTCCTACAACTTTATGGATCAATTTTCACTACCTTAGGAGTCATTAAGGATCTTAATTTAACCCTCCATGCATGTATAAGCCTCACCATAACTCAAGATGTGTCTATCATTGACCTACCTCATTTGTTTTCTCTATTTCTATCAAGAGAGTTTACTGCAAAAGTGGGTGGTTATTTGTCCTCTGATTGGTCCCATATGTTACTCAAGACAAGGTATGGTACCTGATTTACCATACAAGTTGAGCCTATATTTTCTTATCATGTAGAGTCATATGATTCATTCCCCCTCCAAGCCAACTACCTAATCCAAGAAAGTCAAGACCAAGTTTCTGAAGAGCAGCTTGTTCCTCCTCCTCTACCTAACCTTATGCTAGATGAGTGGGTGGAAAGGCACCACAAATTTGACCCATATGTTGAAGAGCTAGAAGATTTCAAACTAGGCTTGGCACTTATTGTATCCTTGAATAAAAAGTTATGTTTTTGTGTGTGCTCAAGATAGACCAAGTAGAACCTGGTCTATAGAAGTTATACTTTGATGGTTCTAAAAGCGAAATGGCACAGCACAAGATTTTTTCTCATTTATCCTAAGGATGAGAGGTTATTTTTCACACACAAGTTACAGTTCACATGCTCCAACAATGTAGTAGAATATGAAGCATTGGTGCATGGCATTCTCATTATTGATAATAAAGGGATTAAGGCACCGCAAATATTTGGGGATACAGAATTGGTTATCCACTAGGTCACCAAAAATGCCAAGATAAGAATAAGCTTCTCAAAGCTTATAAACATAGAGTTTGGAACCTCCTTAAGATATTTTATGCTCTAAATCTACAAGTTGTGTCACGAGAATATTAACAAGGAAGTTGATTAGATGGTCGTGCGTAGTTCATAGTTCTCTCCCTTTGAGGAATTTGTAAAAGGAAAAACTTAACACATCAAGATGGTGATTAGATCATACATTCCTGATAAAAACATCAGCTAGCAAGTGTTTTATAGTGATGCATAAATCATCTAGTTCATTCAACATGAAGTTGATTTCTCATCAAGCATGCAATATAACTTGCACAAAAGCTATGGTGTCTAAGTGATTCAATTGAAATTGAATAATTTTCCTAAAGTTCTAGTTACCTTAGAGAAAAATTTTAGCCATGATGATGAGTTCAAGGGTGAAAAAAAAGTATGTCTGCACAGCACAGAAGATCGTGTCCCAATCGAATTCCACATGGAAGGGAAATTCTACTCAATAAATATTGTAGACATGATGAAAGCTATGCTTTCATATCTCTCTACAAAAATACAATGATATCATTTAATGGGAATATGAAGACCTCAAAGGTTTTGATCCAAGTGTTGGTTAACACTTCATTGACCTTGATCTTGGTATCAAGCTCGTCGAAAAAAAAGCAACCATTCAACCCAAAGATAAAACCGCTAATGAGAAAGGAGTTGTCCAAAATCATTCAGAAAAGATTATTTTTACCATCAATTACTCTACCTGGGTCACAAATATAGTTCCAATGTGCAAAAATAATAGTGAAATTAGACTCAGCGTTGATTTTAGAGATTTGAACAAGGCATCCCTCAAGGATCATTATCATTTTCCTTCTATGGAGCAGATATTGTAGACCGTGGCTGATGCACAAAGGTTATCAATGTTGGATGGGTACTCAAGATTCAATCGAGATCCTATCCAAGGAAGAGGATCAATTCAAGACAGTGTTTACAACTAAGTGGGAACATACACATATCAAAAGATGACTTTTGGTCATGAAACATAGGTGCAATGTTTCAAAGATGCCCTGGATATTACCTTCAAAGGTTACATTAATGAGTTCATATTGGTTTTCCGGATGAAATTATAGTATTCTCAAAGTAAAGCGCAGATCACATGGTGCGCTAGGAGAAAATATTTGAGAGATGTAAAGAGTTTTGGGTGTCTCTTAACCCCAAGAAGTGTAATTTTTTAGTGGCACAGGGAAAGCTCTTGGGCCATGTAGTTTTAAAGGATGGCATCATAGTTGATCCCATGTGCGTTTATGCCATCTTGGATCTTTCCCCTCTGGCATACAAAAAATCCTTACGAGTACTTCCTTGGTAAGATAAAAAAATTTAGGTGTTTCCTAACTTTGTAGGACTGGTTTAGCCCATCACCTTGATGATCAAGAAGGACATAGCCTTCAGATGGTCAATAGAAGGAAGAGAAAGCTTCAACAAAAGAAAGCAATAGATTGCTTGCGTACCAACACTCATCAACCTAGATTACTCCAAGTATGTTATACTTTATTCTTATGATGATGATGCAAATGTTGTTGTTGTCCTGGCACAAGAAAATGGATAAGGACTAGAACAATGAGTGGCTTTCTTCAGTTAGACACTAAAGTATTATGAATTGAAATATAGTCACACAGAGAAATGGGTCTTTTCCATCATGCGCATTCTCAAGAAGATTAAGAGAATTCTCTCCAAAACCACATAAAGGTGTTAGTCTCCCAATCCTCTAGAGACTTCATCATGGGAGTAGAAATCAATGAGAAGAGAGCAAGATGGGTGACAAAAATCATGGAGTTTGATGTGACAATTAAAACGACAAAGCCGGTAAGAGGTAGCACACTCTATAAGAAGATTGTAAAGGATGCAAAGAATGACCCTAAGACTTCATTATTTCTAGATTAATATCTCCCACACACAGAACTCGAACAAAATGTTGATCCTAGAACACACGGCTAGATGAAGGACATGATCACATTCCTTTCTAGGGTACATATCCTCCTAGTTTAAACAAAGAAAAGAGAAGAAATATGAGGTTACAATCTATTCCTTATGTTTTTTTATGGTCTTATCTTCAAGAAGAATCTTGATGGTGTGCTGTTAAGGTGTATCGATGGTGCACAAACTAAATAGTGTTAGTAAAATTTCACGATGGATTCTTTGGTGGAAACTTTTCGCCAAGACTAAAAATGAAAATCATAATGGCAAGTATCTTTTAGCCTACCTTGTTTGCAGATGAAAACAAGTGGGTCAAAAATGAAATGAATACACTTTATTTACAAAAATAAGAAAATACAGAGCTTCCTCTCGACCAATCTAAGTATATCATCGTTTTACGCAATGGGGTCTTGACTTCATACGCATGATCAATCCACCTTCAAGTGTTGGACATAGATGAGTGCTGACAACTACGAGACTACTTTACTAGATGGAAAGAGGCTATCACACTCAAGGAATCAACCGAGTCGATCATCCTTGACTTTATTGAAGGTATAGTCACAAGTTTTGGAATTCCTCAAACCATTATCTCTTTGATAATGCAAAATTTTTCCTTGGCACTAAAATCATTGATTGGGCTCTAAATCTGGGCATATATCTGAAGACTTATTCCAACTATTACCCTCAAGGAAATGGTAGTGCAGCAGAGTCAACAAACAAAAACCCGATCGGGATGATGGAGTGCACAATTAACATCAGCCAAAAATAGTGGTATACAAAGGTCGTGCATGCGCTATAGCTAGATAGAATCATAGTTAAATAAGTAGTAAAAACTTTTCCTTACAAGCTTGTTTATGGAAATGATGCTACCCTTCCTTTGATGTTAGGGTTGAACTAATTTAAGATTTCCCAATAGCTGGAGTTTGAAGGCACAGACTAGAGAGAAATAAAAATGGAAGAGTTGGTTAATCTTGAATAATCAAGGAACTCTTCCATGATCAAGCTAGAACAACATCAACAAGCAACAAATAAATGGTTTGACCTAAATTTTAGGCCTCAATATTTCAAATTTGGGGACTTGGTTTTGAATGGGACGCTGACGGATCTAAACCAAGGTACCATTCAAAGTTTTATGCACTTTGGAGTGGCCCATATATCATCATTTCTTGCAAGGAGGCTAACTCTTTTAAATTAAATCATCTTGATGGAGGTGTCTTACAAATCCTAATAAATGGGATCTATCTCAAACCCTTCCATTAAGTCTACCAAATCATTTTGTATATATTAGATTAGTTTCCATTCCTCTAAGTGCATTGTGTGTAAATTGTTTGTTTATACATAAATTCTTTCTTCTCACACATTTTTTTGTGTGCACTATTCTTTTGCTTCCGGGGTGTTGGTCTTCTTTCGTAGTTTATAGGATTTAGAGAAGAGCTATGAAACAAGTCAAGGGACTCTAAAAGGTAGTTATTCAAATCTAAAAAAATAACTCCATGATTCCATAGCATACTCCATTCCCAATGGATTCTCTAGGATACCGATATCCTTCATCTAACAGGCAGATGGCCCCAAAATTTACCAAAACTGTTATCCAAATAACTATCCTAGTTATTTGGACAACTTACATACATATTTTGGCTTAGAGATCTTCATTGCAAGTGGCATGCACCTCAGTTGTCTCCTTGGCACATTCACTTGATCATTATTTCCTCATGTTTCCTTACGTGCTTCCCCTTCTCCCCTTTCCTTTTCCTTTTCTTCCTTGTTCCATCTTCCTCTTCAGTGCATTTCTTCACCTTCCATGCTTGCCTTGGTATTTTCTTCCAAAATTTGGCTAAGTACGTGGCATCCCCACACTCCCTTTCCTCCACATGCATTGAAATTACACTCGCCTTCCTTCCATCATCTTCCCTCGCCTCATTCTTCCATGTGGATACTTTTGCACCTTCCTCAATTCCATTTCGTACCACGTCATTCTCTCGATACATTTGAGTATGCCACACGCAACCTATCAAAATATGTCAGCAAGGCATCAAACCTTTACAACAAATTAATGAGTGACACATGGTAGAAACGATAAGAATATTTACACAATTGGTCATCCTTTCATCCAATCCACATGTGCCGTGTGTATTTCATGCACTAACAAACTTGACAATTTTCTAAGACCCATATCTTTTTCTACAGAGCTCTAATCGACACACACCTAGTCTCAATTGATATCTTATGATGTAGGCTATAGTTCTTAATATTCAAATTCAAATTTTTGGTAGATCTCATAGATGAGAAATGGTAAAAAAATATAGGAATTAATGAGTAGATCGGATTGCTCTAACCACCTGATTTGATCTGATCTACCCTCTTTCCTTCTCCAACATGCCAAAAAAACATGGGGAAGTGCATTTGATAGATTTATAGGTGGATTTGTAGGAATTGAATGCTTCTTATTGGTGGTTGTATTTCAAATTCAGGTTTTTCCTCCTTCTCTTCTTCTTCCATCGATTCATCTATACATGTAAGAGATGGTCTCATTGTTAATGTTGGATAATTTGGGCCCTTATGCATTTTTCAAACAACTTCATATTTCTATATTCTCGAGTCGCAGAGCTCTATATATGGCTCATGCATGTGGATATCAGCCTCTTTCACCATTGTAACAGATTGTACATCCTTGGGAGTAATAAATCATCGTTTTGTGGTTATTCTCTTCCTTAGCGTGTTTATATTCTTCTTTTTTACCTTCCTTTTACTTTGTATTCTTCTTGTGTCATTTTACATCCCTTGCATCACTATTTTTTCATTGTGGGTAAGTGCAAGAAGTTGATGGACAAATATAGGGTCATCCGTGGACGTCATATTGCAAAAAAACAAGTGAAATCTCAACTTGTAATTTAGCTATACATGCACTCTAAATTAGAAAAATTTATATGAATATGAATCGTAGCATTCAGAATCTAGTTTCCAAAATACTAATTTTTGTAAAAAACGGACAAGTTTAGCTATATTAAACACTTAAAATTATATGACTTTTTTTTTTTTGAAAAAACTTATAAGATTGTAGTCCATTTGCCCGCATTTTGGATGACCAAATCTTGTTTTTTTTTTTTTTTTTTTCCTTTAGTGAAATGTTAGATGTAGTTGTCTATCTTGGGATGGATTTTATTTTGTATTTTTTTAGCAATATTTTTTTTTTTTATGATTTTTTCCGTGAAAGTGGTCTGAAAATATTTAGAAAATGGAGCGCTTTCCGTTTGCCCGCCATAACTATATCAAAAAATATCGAAATCAATTTTATTTTTTTAAGGTGTATAGAATTTTTCCACGCTTGGGATGGTATAAGTTTTATCATATTTTGATAATCGAAACAAAAGTTACAGTCTTAAATGTAGACATGAACATTCACGGGAAAAAATGTCTTAAAGACCTATTGTTAGTAAGAAATTATAAAATGATATTTATCTTATTCTATTCACTTTAAAAACAATATTTCTACAAAGCTAAGAGTCTACCCTACGTGATGGCACCATTTTTGTGAAATGTTTTCAGTTTTTTAGCATGGTTCAAGTCTTTGGAAGAGCAGATTTGAGGTTTTTTGACCTTTTGCACTTCATAATGACCTTCCATAGCTTTGGTTGGGGAAAAACAAAGATTTTCCAAGGCTTAGGTTCGGCAGATAGATCCGCGATCGCGGTTTTTTAACAATACCGCGCTCGTGATTTATAAAGCGTGCTCATGGTTTATAAAGCGCGCTCGCGGTTTATAAATCATATTTACACACATCCCAATGTCTGAATTACCATGTGATTTTTACTCTCTGACTTTACCGTATGAATTACTACAAAATTTTGTCTTTTTCCAGGCACGTTTTTCTTATCACCGAAAGCAAAACATCATGGGAGACAAAAAACGAAGTCAAAAAAGGAAGTCATTAAGTAAAAAAACACCAAACGAATTAGAGGCCAACAAAATTGAAAATGTTGAGCGAATGCGGAAACTTCGTGAATCTAGAAGAGGTTCATCTTCAATCCCAACTACTGTAAGCAATGAAGAACTAGGTAATGTTTCTACTGTCAATGTTGAAGTTGAATTAAATACTCGTGATGAAGAAGTTTTTATTGTCAATGTTGAAGAAGAATTAAATACTCATGATGTAGAAAATGTTGAAATTGAAGGAGATAATGAAAATGTGAATAAGGAAATTCATGTTGAAACTGTAGACAAGCAAAATTTGACAAAAACACCTCCTAGGATTTTACATAAGAAACCTAATTTTTTTATTGAAATTGATGAAAACATTTTGAAACCAATGTCTGGAAAACTTTCTGAACGACAAATCAGAAGAAAAGCCACTGAAATTTGGGATGATCATTTTGAAATTTTAAATGATTCCCAAAGATGTCAATTGTTGGTTAGTTTGATGAAATTGATTAAAATGAGACCTACATTAAACACCTTAGGATTGACAACATCTAACATACGTGGTCAAACCTCTACAATTGTTGAAAACCTTCATGATGCATATCACATTGTTGGTGTCAAGAGACGCACTAGGGATAGTAATATTGTGCGTCGTGTACTTGCTACTAGTGTTGTAAGTGAATCAATAAAAAAATAACGTTTGATTACGCAAACAAGTCGAATGTTGCAAGTTAATCGAAAAACTCTAATGAAAGTAATTGAAAGATGTAATATCCTTCAATCACTCAATAATGTCGATTTTTGGGCATTTTCTGCTAGAGCACCGCGTAAGGACAAAAATAATTTTGATGCTATAAGAGAAGTTGTTATTAAATTTTGGCATGATAACACTAGAGTTTCACCTAATACAAGAGATGTTATAAAACGGAGAGTTGGTTCTACTAATCGTGAATCACATCCAAAGCATTTCTTAGATATGACTCAAACTCAATTTTTTCGTAAGTTTGAACAAGAGAATCTAGAAATTAAAATTAGTCAACGTTTTTTTGAAATGTTGAAACCATTCTATGTGAAAATCAACCATGCTCGCACCACTTGTTGTTGTAGGCAACATGTTGAATTTGCGATGCATTATGCTAAATTTTTACGTATTCATTCTATTTTCATTATGAAACTATGTTATCTGAATGTGGTGTTCAAGTTCCACCAATATCTTCTAGGGATTTCATTCCTACTATATTTTGTGAAAAAGAAGTTGGACAATTTTTTTATAGTCAGGATTGTTTAGATGGAAGTTGTAGTACATGCGGCGGATTACCTAAATTGGAAAGTTGCATCCATGAGCAAATTGAAGGTACAATAGGACATAATTTAGTTGAATTTGATAAATATAAATCAGTTGCATACTAGTTGAAAGATGGAAAAGAGTCAAAACGGTGTGAGCTAGTTATAGAACAAATGCCCATTTTTCAATTTATGAGAAAATTTAAGGATGAAATTATTTATGAGTATGCGAGGCATACACATAGAGCTCGATGGTTGGATGAACAATTCAAGCTATGCAAAGACACATTTCCTATTGGTACTATTGTTTCAGTGGTCGATTTTGCAGAGAATTACACATTACAACCACAAATGGAGGTTCAATCGCAATATTACAACTCAAGTACAAGTTGCCATTTTTGTGCATATAGCATTTCTACATTCTCTGATAATCTGAGAGAATGATCAAAATTTTTTAAGAGAGTACCACTTTTATATCAGTGATGATCGTACTCATTCTATTGAATTTGTGCAAGGGTGTTTCCAGTTATTTTATGGAAACTTGTCTGATAGGGACATCCACTTCAAACAACATTATATATGGTCAGATAATTGCACGTCTTAGTTTAAGAATGCACGAATGTTTTATTGGATGAGTAGAATGCATGTCAAGATGGGTGTGCAACATATTTGGAGTTTCATTGAGGTTGGACATGGAAAAGGAGAGCATGACGGTGCAGGGGCATGTGTGAAAAGAGCTCTTGCAAGAGAAGAGTTGAAGTACAAAGATGGTGCTAAATTAAAAGATGCAAAGAGCATAGTGGAATGGTGTATTGACAACATGGCCGAGGTTCTCAAGAAAATTCCACAGTTTGCCAGATATTTTTGGTTGATAGAGGAAAAACATATTGCTAACTATGAGGATTGTATGACACTCACTAGGGTCAGTGATATGCACTCATTTTGTAGCTCAGACGCTACTTCGTGGGCCGTATGGACAAGAAAGTTGACATGTTTTTGTGCATCTTGTATCAAATTTGTCACTGCTGAGTGTGATTCACAAGAATGGGTGGAAGGATGGATTTGTAGGCCTCTAACTCCGCTTCCTAGTTATCAACCTCCACAAGCATTACAACTTATTACTGTAGATGAAGTTACAACATCCAAGGACTTTGACAAAATTTTGATTTTGGTGCGACAAGGTATTTATGGTTATTTATTTAATTTTTGTATTGAGTTATGTCCATTGAAATTTTAATATGTAATTTAAATTTGAGTTGTTCAACCTTGGTTATTTTTTTGTAGGACATGTGTTTGCGAGTAATGTGTGAGAAGACAATGAAGAAAGAGCAGAGACTATTTCTTATGTCATTGCATCGAGGAAAGAAAGAAGTTGACTTCTCCTATTATAGATGGTGAAGAGATTGAGTATCCTACGGGGTCGAGTGGTAGTTCTTTGGAACTTGGCTTCGATGGTATCCATTAAAAACTCCTCTGTTTGGGTGTTTGAAGACTTTGAGACACACGGGAAAATACTCTTATATTCACATCTAGTTCTAGCGACAAATATTGATTGTATAGATATCGAGGAAGACCTAATAACAAGATTCTTTGGAAGGTTCGAGAGTCAGATCATGAAGCAATCTTGTCTGCTATTCGAGTAGATCCGATCTAATGGTTCATTGGAATGAATTTACAACATGCTCATGTCGGTATATATTTAATTTAATTTCAAGTTTCAATTTATATAGCGTATATATATATATATATATATATATATTTTTTAGTTTAAAGATCTATATTTAAGTTTGAATATATTTTATTTTAAATTTGTGTATTTTGTGTGTCATGTATATAGATCTAGTATATATGGTTATGATTTGAAACTTAAATTTCTTTGACTAACAATTTTATGTTTAGGTTAGTGGTGCCAGAAAAGCTTCCACCTTCACGTGGTTGGCATCGTTAGTAGAGAATTTTAAATTCTTGAAGCTAAGAGAAGCTTGAACATTGTTTGAAAAAGTTGTAAATTTTGAAAAAGTCAAGTTTGTAAATTTTGAAAATATTGTAAATTTTGAAAATGTTGTAAATTTTGAAAAAGTCTAATGAAGTCTTGAAGCGGAAGCAATGACCTTTTCGTGCACCAAAACACCACCTTCTCTAGCATTCACACAGCCACTGGATGTGCGAAGGCAGTAGGCGGTTCGGTGCCATGACGACCCGTTGTAAAATATAGCATTTGACAACCTTACACTGGCTGGCCAATGCACTATTTCGGGGCGCGTTTGCAAAGTAAAAAGTAGGACAGCGAGAGCACCAAAATGAGAAGGAAAAAAATGATAGAGGTTATTGTAGAGGGTGCATGCGCTGAGGTGAGAGAGGCTTTGGATTAGACTTGGTGCCCGGATCAGGGGCCTCTAGGTGCCATGGAGTCGAGTAGTCACCCGTCAAAGTTGAAGGATATTTTGGTCTCAGGGCTCTTAAGGGACTACGCCCGAACGAAGTAGCCCGGAAGCAACGACCCTTTTGTGCACCAAAACACCACCTCCTATAGTGTTCACTGGCCACCTAGGATGTTGACGACATAGGTGGTTCGGTGCCTGACCCACCGTTTGCAAAATATAGCATTTGTGACAACCTTACACGGCTGGCTCCAAATGCACTATTTTACGCGTTTGCAAAAAACGGTAAGACAAGCGAGAACCGAAATGAGAAGGAAAAAAATGAGAGAGGCTATTGTAGAGGGTCCGTATGCCGAGGTTCTAGATTAGACGAGGCCTCTCTAGGTGCCACGGAGTTTGAGTAGTCACCCGTCAAAGTTGAACGATATTTTGGTCTCAGGGCTCTTAAGGGACTACGCCCGAACGAAGTAGCCCGGAAGCAACGACCCTTTCGTGCACCAAAACACCACCTCCTCTAGCGTTCACCTGGCCACCTAGATGTGTTGGCGTAGGTGGTTCGGTGCCACGACCCACCGTTTGCAAAATATAGCATTTGACAACCTTACACTGGCTCCAACTGCACTATTTTACGCGTTTGCAAACAGTAAGACAGCGAGAGCACCGAAATGAGAAGGAAAAAAATGAGAGAGGATATTGTAGAGGATCTGTACACCGAGGTTTTCGGATCAGATGAGGCCTCTCTAGGTGCCATGAGTCCGAGTAGTCACCCGTCAAAGTTGAATGATATTTTGGTCTCAGGGCTCTTAAGGGACTACGCCGAGCGAAGTAGTAGGGAAAGCAACGATCCTTTCGCGCACAAAACACCACCTCCTCTAGCATTCACCTAGCCACCTGGACATGTCGGCGTAGGCGGTTGATTGGTGCCATAACCCACCGTTTGCAAAATATAGCATTTGACAACCTTACACTAGCTCCAACTGCACTATTTTGCGCGTTTGCAAGAAAACAAGAGGACAAAGAGCACCGAAATGAGAAGGAAAAAAATGAGAGAGGATATTGTAGAGGGTCCATACACCAATGTTCTAGATTAGACGGGGCCTCTCTAGGTGCCACGGAGTCTGAGTAGTCACCCGTCAAAGTTGAACGATATTTTGGTCTCAAGGCTCTTAAGGGACTACGCCGACGAAAGTAGCCGGAAGCAATGACCCTTTCGTGCACCAAAACACCACCTCCTCTAGCATTCACCTAGCCACCCGGACATGTCGGCATAGGTGGTTTGGTGCCACGACCCACCATTTGCAAAATATAGCATTTGACAACCTTACACTGGCTCCAACTGCACTATTTCACGCGTTTGCAAATAGTAGGACAGCGAGAGCACCGAAATGAGAAGGAAAAAAATGAGAGAGGATATTGTAGAGGGTCTATACGCCGAGGTGCTGGATTAGATAGGTCCTCTCTAGGTGCCACGGAGTCCGAGTAGTCACCCGTCAAATTTGACCGATATTTTAGTCTCAGGGCTCTTAAGGGACTACGCCCGAATGAAGTAGCTCGGAAGCAACGACCCTTTCGCGCACCAAAACACTACCTCCTCTAGCGTTCACCTGGCCACGGGACATGTGGTTGGTGCGATAGGCGGTTTGGTGCCACATGACCCATCGTTTGCAAAATATAGCATTTGACAACCTTACATTGGCTCCATACTGCAGGGTTATTTCATGCTCTCTAGGTGCACGAGTTGCAGTAGTCACCGTCAAAGTTGAATATTTTGGTCTCGGGGACAGGAGACACCGAAATGAGAAGGAAAAAATGAGAGAGGCTATTATAGAGGGTTTCAATTTGCGTTTGAGGTGATGGATCATACGAGGCCTCTCTAGGCCATGGCCAGTGGAGTCATGAGTCAGTCACCTGTCAAAGTTGAACGATATTTTGGTCTCGGGGCTCTTAAGGGACTATCCGGTAAGTAGTGACCCTTTCGCGCACCAAAACATCAATTGAGAAAAAAAATGAGAAGGCTTGTGCTTCCTCTAGCATTCACTGGCCACCTAGACATGTAGTTCGATATTTTGGTCTCGGTGGTTTGGTGCCATGACCCACCATTTGCAAAATATAGCATTTGACAACCTTACACTCCATAGTCTCATGGTTATTTCTTTCTTCTTGAAAAATAAAACTTAAGCACTCCATGAAGAAATAAGAAATCTTATCCTTACTTGTTTTAACAATTCATCCAATTATACTTTAAACTCGTATAATTGTGGGATAGATTACATATAAGGTGTATGTTGGAAGAAAAAACGCTAAGGGTTGGGTGAATAGGTGTGCAATAAAAATTTTCATCCAATTATATAATTTCATCCATTAACCATCCAATTATCTATTAAGCATGCATCCACAAGAAAATAAGCATAAATGAGAAAAAGAGAGAACATAAAAGAAAACCCACTAAAAACGCACTTGATGAAATGAATCAAATTTAGTTTATTAACTCCACCAACCAAATCCACCCGATATGTTTTCCACCTCTGAAATATTTCTACAAAAATGATGATCTGAAATATTTCTACAAAAATGATGACACAATGAAGCTCTCTTTCCTTCCTTCTTCAAATCTTCTCTTTAGGTCAACTCATCTAAATATTCTTCACCAAGTTGATTAGGTCTAATGACCAATCTCTACAACACATGAAAAGACTCAAGAACATATGCACACACTCTTTTCCCCCTCTTGATGGTCACAAATACATATTTCACCTTCTTTATTCTTCTCTCTTACTCGTACTTTACATCATTTCTCTAAACTAACTCAAATTATCTTTATAACTTACTTTTATATGACTCTTGATAATAATACCATAGGTCAGCCATCATAAGGAAAATGTCGGATATTCAACTTACAAATATCATAATTAAATAATAAAAACATCACTCAAGTAACCGAGATAGGTTGGTAATACCATCAAGAACCATCTAGAACTCCATTAGGAATTAAGAACCCTTAATGCACAACAAGAGCCTACTCGCAATACCAAATTACTAGCGCCATCAACAGACTTCACCAAACCACATACACCACTTATAAAAATTATCTAAGACTTGAAAAAAACTTTATAAATCTAGAAAAACATAAAACCATAAACTCACTTCATTAAGCTAATTGAAAATAACGACAATCAACATGCCCCAAAACTAGTCTTCAGAAATGAAGCTAAAACCCCCATGAAATGACCTCATTCATGAAACTGTAATTTATAAATGGAATTATCATGAACTTAGTGTAATCAAAAAGTGCATAGTATTCCATAAATTAGACTTTAGAGCCACCAAAACACATTTGCAACCAAACCAGTAGATACTTCCAAAAAATTCCATAAACTTGTCTTGCAAAATGAGCTTGTACATGTACCTCCTTAGGGAAAAAATGATATGAAACCACATAATTTAACATGAGTAAATAATCCCATGATTCCTCAAAAAAACAATTAGTTAACATGTCCAATGGACAACTTTTGAGAAAACGGAAAATCTTTAGAAACTTGCCTTTTTGAGTGGGGTCCACACATAGCTAAAATACCTAACTTGCACATCCAGAGAAACCTGAGAGAGTCCTCCATAACCTTCAATCATCATTCTATAAAAAACAATCCATTCTAGGCCATTGGGAAAATAACTTCCCCATTTCTTTAGAACTAGGGTTTTAAGAGGGTTTAAAACCAGTTTGGCTTCTTAATGATTATTCATAAATTAATGGGCCTCAATGTTTAAATAATTCCAAAATAAACAATGTAGGAACCTTCCCCCACTACCTTGGAGATGTTGGAATACCATGCAAATATTTCACGTGCCAATGAGCATCAGAAAGACAAATTCGACCTTGGTTTTTCATTTCTACAAACACTGTATGAGTAAAACTACAACTACTCGTAAAATATTCAATAATAGGAATTTAAATTTGGACCACACCCCTATATAAACATTAAAATAAATATCCAATTGTCACCTTTTTTGAAATAAACTCATTTTAGACAAAAAAATAATCCACCGAACAGAGATCAAAACCACCGAACAGAGATCAAATCCACCGAACAGAGATCAAAACCCACTTTCTCAGAGTTAGCAATAATACCAAAATAACCAAAATAAATATGATTTAACCAACACACATGGATATATATATATAAGAATCAAACAAAGTGTGCTCCAGACGCGCACGTCTCTGAAAATATATATGTACATAAGTTCATAATGTATACATCTCGAACTAAGCACGTGTCATAATGTACATATATGGGACCACATGCGGTCGCAAAAGGCTATATATATATACAATGGACTGTGAATCTACTCATGACCACATATATGTGTCATCCAAGTGGACTATAAATCTACTCATGAAACATCTTCCCTCTCTTCGCCTGCTAGAAGTAGCACTTCCATGACACAGGGATGTAGTGGAGGGAGATGCCACTCTGGATTTCATCCGTGTGGTCCTAGGTGTCTCTAAGCATGCCTGTAACCTAACCTGCACATTCATAAACAACAAGTTTTTAACACACAAAATTTTAAAATACACTCAAAATTTAGAAACTTTTACAATTAAGTTAAAATGTATGTGAAATCTTACCGCATGATGTCATGATCCCTATCAATTTGTTGTTGACGCGCATCGCGAGGACAACAATAGACTCACGAGGGGTAAGCTACATACAAATAATTAATTTTCAAATTAAATATTTGACATGTATATACCTACAAAATTTGATATTGTAGATTTAAGTTTAATAAGAAATAATGAACCTCCAAAATTTAACAAATTTAAAAAAATTGTGTACCTCAGTTAGTGGATCTGCAGAATCTTATGGCGGTATCTCTACAAGACCTCCACAGATCTGCATATATGGAGGAGTCTCTCTAGCAGTCATAAGCTATACAAAAACATGTACAAATTGAAATATTAAAATCTACTTAAGAGCTATACAAAAACATGTACAAATCAATATTTAGTTACTCAAGAAAGAATAAAAATGTTATTATTTTATCTTCTATTTAGGCTAAATACATAGGATCTATAAATGTTAGCATGAAGGCCATCTATCTTCATAAGATTTTGACAAAGTTTTGTATTTAATCAAGGTAACCCATAGTCATCTTCTATGACAATTAGAGCATCATTCAAATTTGAAGGACTTTTAAATCTAACATCACGGACCAAACACATATCTAGATTCACGAGAATTTCATCAAGGAGTTGATCCATGGATAGGTCAAGTGTAAAGTTTGAGGTGGAGAAGTTTAATGATAAGAAAAACTTTGATATGTGGAAACTCAAAGCACGTGTTGCCTTTGGTGCAATAGGGGCTTCACAAATACATGGATTGAAAGGTAAAGAAACTTTGTAGGGATGGATGAAAATGAATGGGAAGATCTGGATATGAAATCACTCGGTGCAATATGATTACATGTTTAGCATATGAGGTTCTCTTCAATATAGTTGGAGAAAAGACATCAACATGTTCATGGACCGAGATCAGAAAGTCTTTACATGTGAAATCTATAAGAAATTATATTTTCCGAAAAGGAATTTGCATGAATTGCAGAGATGAAAGAAGGTATGAAAATTGTTTTTCATTTAAATATTTTTAATATTTTATTATGTCGATTGACTAGTATTTATATGAAAGTGGAGAATGAAAACAAGGTAGTCACCTTTTTATGTACTTTACAAGATTAATGGGATAATATAGTAACTTCTTTTAGTTTTCATATTGTTGATGACCTTGACTATGCTTATGTTGTTGGAGCATTTTTGGCTCGGAAATGAAAGAAATTTTGTTGGAAATATCTCTACACTTGAAGCCATGTGTGCTAGAGCCAGATCTAAAGAAAGAGGTCAAATTTAAAGCGGTACATCTAGATCTAAGTCACAAAGGAGGAAGATTAATGCAAGGTGTCAGGACTATGAAAAATCAGAGCATCTTAAAAATCATTATTGGATGATGAGAGAATTAGAAAAGAAGTAAGATGTCACAAAGGAAGGAAATCAAGTATAAACAAGTGAAGGTATGAGTGATGAAGTTTTATCGGTTTGTAACGTTTCCTATTATCAACATGAATGGTTGTTAAATTTGCAGTGTTACAAAAATTACATTTTTCCGCATAGAGGTTAGTTTTCTTCTTACTAACCCCTTGATGGTAGTTACATTTTATTGGTAAGTTCAATGTTTCATATAAAGCAGAAGGGATTGGTAGCATCAAGATAAATATCTTTGATGGTATAGTAAGGACGTAAAAGAAGTAAAACATATACCATAACTACAAAGAAATTTAATTTCCTTGAGTGAATTAGACACTAGTGGTTATAAGTTCACAAGTCAAGGTAGAGTTGTAAAGGTGTCTAAATGTTCCTTAGTTATAATGAAGGATCTAAAAGTAGGAAATGTTTACATATTACAGGGAAGAACAAATATCAATCAAATAGTTGTTGTATGTATTTTATATAGGTTGAGTATAAGAAAGTGAAACTCATGTACATAGGTCCAAGAATTAGAAACAAAGTGTAAAGATATTTGTAACTAACTGCGTAAAATCATGTGAGGCGTGCGATGGCCTCAGTTCCCTGAGCAGATGATGACCCGCCAGGCTCCTGTGTATAAAAGAGAAAAATATTAATACATGTACAACATACACGTGAAACAAATTATAATAATAATCTAAAGCAATTAAATGATTTATTAAAAATGTAAGTTTGTACAACTTGAAACTTACGTTTGAAACATGCCCAACCACAGTAGCTAGCATGTCGACACCGGATGTTTCCTTCACCGGCTCTTGCTATTTAAAATAAAATAAAAAATTAGTTTTTTACATGTATGTACATGACGTACAATCAAATATATATATATATATATATAATTTAAATTTATTTAAAATTTACCTGTGAAAGACCAATATCAGTGGCTCCAGTTCCAAAAACATTCCCCAACATCTCATCTATAGAAAAGAAATCCTGTGAACCAGCAAATGATGTCTCACCTGCAGTGCATACGGCACCACATGATCCACAGTGGTGTGGTGCACTAGAACTGGTGCCTCCACCAACATCACCGGATGCAATCTGGGTGCTATGCTGGGTGAGAGTGTTAGTGAGCTCCCTCAATGCATGTAATGTATCAATCTCCACAACCTCCTTCACTGTAGGAGGGATAACTAAAGGAAATGGGGGTTTTGGGGCATGGGGGATCCTAGGCTGACCTACGCGTGCACCAGGTCTGCTCTGTGCAGAGCCACCTCCTCGACCAAAAAATTTTGAAAAGTCAAAATAATTCGGGACCTCATTGAGCACGAACTCACAATATAATTTCTTCAAAAAATAAAGAGGAACCTCATTGTTGTTGCATGGTGGATAATCAAAAACCATCCACCATCGGTCCCAAAAATTGTTTTTGATTCTATCATCATGGCACCAATGGATTGGGAACCATTTGCAAGTAACTGCAGGGGGGGCATTGGTTCTAGGGTCGGTAAATAATGCACAAATGAGGTCTTTTCCAATTTTTTTGTCTTTGACGGCCGCATGGGATAGTTTATCCGCATACCACCGCCTACAGTCACTTCTAAAGGTGTTCCATCTATGTATTTGGTTGGTTGCAGACTCGACTTCACCAATCAATGTTTGCAATGTATTGGCTAAAGTCATGCGGGATGGATTTGTAGCATGATTTTGTCTTATAGTTTGAATTAGGTTCTCAATGACAATTTTATTTTCTTGGATTCTTCCAATGATATTATCTTGCATTCCTGTTGGCTCAGTGGGGACAGAAGGAGCCACAGGGGGCGGATCTATGTTTGGAGGAGGGTTTTGAGGAATGTTCGGAGGGTTTTGAGGAATGTTCGGTGCGTTTTGAGGAATGTTTTGATGGTTTGCATGATTTCGAGCTTGCCGACCAACTGATAAAACAAGAAAATTGTATACATAAACAAACATTTCACAAAACCCATGAAAATGCAAAAAAAAACCTAAAATGCAAAAAAAAAACCTAAAATGCAAAAAAATGATTACAATCGGGGACTTACCTCCTCGTCTTGTCTTGCGCGCATGGTTGAATCTATCACTATCCAGGAAGTCCGATGAGAAATTTTGAGATAGTATTGAAAGCGCGAGTGAAAAACGTTTAGGAAAAGTCGCGGTTTGAAATGAAAAATGAGGAAAATAACGAGCCGCGGGACTGTTAAATTTTGTCTCAGAGTTCCGCGATCGTGGTTTAGGTTCGGTAATTACCGAACCTAGAATTCAAGAACTGCGATCGTGGTTTTATGACCGCGATCGCGGTACCTTTATTTTGGGTTTTTATGTCCACGGAATTGTCCACCAACTTCGTGCACTTACCCTTGTGTTTCATGAAAAATGATTGTGTAAATCCATTTTTGATGTTGTAATGCCCCTTCCCTTCATCTCAAATTGTCCACCAACTTCATGCACTTACCCTTGTGTTTCATGAAAATGATTGTGTAAATCCACCTGGTCCCATGTTCCTAGCCTCCTCGATGCCCTTCCCTTCATTTTTTCTCAAAACAGATGGTGTTCTTCCCTCTTTTTCTAGTGTTATCACCTCCCTTTTAGATTAGTTTTCCATTTTTTTATCCTTATATCCTTGGTCCCTTGGATTTGTTAGCTTAGTTTTCCCTTTCATCATTAGGAGTAGCAAGTAGTAGAAATAGATAGAGGAACCAACCTTCTCTGGAGATCCGTCTCAAGTGCGCAAGGTCCCACAACTTGGAAACAGTTCTATTGTTTTATTAAATGACTAAATTCTTCTAGATCCGGGACACATGTGCAATTTTGACAATAAACAATAATCCATACAAAAATTGTTCTAGGAGGGAGGAGCAGTGTATCTTTGGGGTGATCTAGAAATCTAATTTCACCTTTGGTGGAGTTGAAAAGATTGAAAATTTACACTTACTAAAAATAGTAACCCCCTTGTTCCAAATATAGTAAGTTATCTACTGGGACCATGAATTTTAGGTTCATAGAAGGAGCATACTTCATTTTTATCACAAACGTACTCATCAAGTGCTCTTCACTTACCTACTAGGTGTGTACGAGTAACTACCTAAATCCATGTGTAATATTTATCAGCAAAGCATGACAATGTCGCAAAGTATCATCACAAGCATTGTCTGCGGGGCATCTTGAATTCACTTCTTGAAATCTCAAACAATGTTTTTAAACACTCATTTGACGATTCAAAGTATATATGCATCATGTATAAAGGATTGTTTGTGATCATAGTCAATAAGGGGAAACGTGTTTAAAGGTATTTAAAGGAATGGAAACTTTTCATGAATTATTTAGGAATATTTTTCTCATGTTCAAAGGTCACAATTCATCATGACATTGGAGCATTTCACTAATTCACTAATGGAGTTGATCTACATCAGAGGATGAGTGTTCTTCATCCATTCTTTAGAGTGTACCCACCCTCCTCTCTTTCTCCCTCTTCTTTCTCTCTCCTTTCTGATTCTTCATTGGGCTTCATCATTGTATTTCATCTTATTTACTTAAGTGACCTATTTTAAAATTGTAAAAGTATTTTCTCAAAATTATAAGAGAAATACTTAATTTATGGGAAAAAAACTTCACAAGTGAAATATGGAGCACGAAGATTCATGTGAGGTAGGTGAAGAGTCAATTCAAATTGCTATAAATTGGGATGGATTCTCCATTCCAAAGGATATTGATTTTGTAAAAATTACACTCTGTAGAAATTATAGATTGTAGTTGTTGGAATTTTTGTCAATACACATGAAATAAAGGGCTACATTTATTCCATTTCACTTTCTTGTATTTTATTCTATTCCTTACTTTGTATAACTTTGTGAATTTCAATAAATAAGAAAAGACTTTGTTGTTTTTCTTGATAAGGATATTTCTAAAACTTTGTGTTCATGGTCTCATCTTATCTTGATGCATGTAACAAGGTTATCATTCTTCTATATTGAATGTTGAACTACTCTGGTTATTGGGTGTGAACTTTGCAATTTTTGTACTCACGGAAGAAACTCCCCTCCTAATTTCCCTCCTTCTCCCTAACTCGTTGTATTTTCCTCCCTTGTACCCCCATACAAGAATTTTTCCACATGTTCAGTGGAGTGTCCCTATGTGATCCCGACCTATTTGGCCAACCAAAAACATTTAGTTTAGGTTTAGATTAGTCACATTCAATAATGAAATTTTTACTATTTAATGAGAGGGGCGTAGCCCCATGAACATTGGTGGAGACATCTAATTTTCCATGTCAAAATTTTTTCTCACCAACAATTTTTGGTAACTCCACTACAGAGTGATTTTACCAAGTGCACCCAAAAGTATCTCTTACCATAAAATTATAAAAAAAGAATTACTTGAATGATCAAAATCCTCTTTACAATCCTAATTGAGAAATCTGCACTTTTCAAGAGTTGAAGAAGAAAGCAGTTGAAGTGGAAGAGACCATGGTGGACAAAGAAAGAGAAATACCCCAACCCATTGTTCCATGGGAAGGAATATAGGTCCACTTGCTCTTGCACCTCCTCTTCATGATCTACCAATGTGTTCCCACAAGAAATTTCCTAAGTTTAGAGGAGACAGTTCCCAACTCCTAAAGATTATGTAGAAACTTTCATCACCACATGTGGTGTGTTGGGTGTCAAACACAAAGATGTATATGTTAGATTATTCATGGATTCATTGCAAGAAAAGGAAATTGAATGGTTCTATTTCTTACCAGCAAGGTCTATCACTTGTTGGGATGATATAAGAACCAAATTTGAAGCTAGATTTAAATCTATAGAAGACTGCCAAGATCTCTTGGTTCAACTGGTACAAATGAAGAAGGAGTCTACAAAATCTATGAGAGACTTCATATCTAAATATGACTAGTTAATTAGAAGAATCCCATAAGATGCCTTGCCTTTAGACAATAACCTGAAGAGATTATTTATCAGTTCTTTACAACCTAAATTTGGATTCTTCCTTAGAAGATCATAACCTAGAAATTTGAAAGAAGCACAAGATTATGCTATTAAAATGGAAGATGATCTAATCTTGTTTGGTAAGGTAAAGAATCCCTATAGTAAATAGAAATGTAAAATTTTGGGTTCAATAACCACTGATCCAATGATTCAAAAAATGGCTAATGATACGATGGCCATAAAGAAACAACTCTCTTAGATCATAAGAGCACCCTAAAGGCTCGCCTTGGAATCCCCATTGGTCAATGAAATGTGTGAGAACTATGAAGATGAAAAATAATAATTTTTTGAATCTGAAGAGGAAGGGGAGAGTGAATATTCTAGGATTAGATTTTTTGAATGCATACTTGATGATGAACAATCCAATGACATTTATTCATACATGGTACTCACCCAATCTCAAAAGGAGAAAGAAGGATATTTTTCCACTTCCCAATTTAAGAAATTGAATTCTCAAATGGAAACTCAAGGAAAAACAAAAAAATGAGGATCATCAAAGCCTAATTCAAGAATGACAACTGAGAAGAAGCATGACCCAACTAATAATCCGTTTTCCTCTTCAAGTAAGTCCCATTATGCTTCTCTTGGAAAATCAATTTCTAAAAACATCCATGTCAATGCTGCCATAACCCATGATTTTCCCACCACCTCTTCATCCTTAGACATCATTGATCATTTCAAAAGTCCAAGATCCAAATGTCTACATTTGAATACTTAAGAACTCATCCCAAACAATTGGAGAGACTCATTTAGCATGTCAAAGGAAGTAGCCATATTTCTGAAGATTCCTCCACTAAAGAACCACCACATGCATCTCAATCCACTCCATCTCTGAATTTTCTCACTTCCACACCCTCTACCTCTAATAAGGTTGATCCTTTCTACATAGCCTTGTTGGTCAATGGGTAAAAGATAATAATTTATCATTGACACTAGTGCCTCAAAAAACGTTATGCTCACAAAAGTTGCTAAAGATATTGGTCTTTCCTTTCCCCTAGCTCTAGTAAATGTCTCTCCATGGAGATAAAATGAGTTCCTCTCATCGTACAATTCAAAGATACCAAATTAGCATTAACATATTTCCATAACAAGAAAAAATAATGAGAATCCTTGTCGTGGACATGCCCACCTCATATGGCATGTTGTTGGGGTGAAGCTTCTATCAAGCTGCTAGAGGAGATATCTAGCTGAATTACTCACATGCCACCATCCAGATCAATGGTAAAACAAAGAAGATACTTCCCCTTAGAAAAATGAAGTATATTGTTAAATAACCAAATGACCAAATGGTAGAAATCCCATGCAAAAATTCCAAATCTGAAAAACTTCTTCATGATTTTTGAGGAGGATCTTGAGCTACCCTTATTGGTGGAGGAATTTCCAAGCATCACAGATCTAGTTAAAGAAAAAAATGAAGATTTGATGAAAGATGAGTTTGAAAATGTGTAATTTTCATGGGTTGAAAGTATAAATTAACCTATTATAGTGGATGCTGAGGTAAGTGATGGGAACCTTGACTTGCAACAAATAAATATTGAAGTGATGAGAGATGTAGATCAAGAAGAAGGGATGATGCATTCTTAATAGATAACTTCAATGTTTTCAATGATTCTCCCAAGGATCAATATGAGTCTTCATGTGATGAGTGTTCTAATGAACTCGAAGGATTCTCTTTCTCATTGGAAGAAGATGACAAGGAACACAAGAATGGAAGCATACCTTCACCTCTCAAACTTGAAATGGAGCATACCTAAGAAAATGATGATTTCACTATGGAAATGGACTTCTCGATTCTTGGTGATCAAGAATGAGAAGATGGTGATGATGAAATTTCAGATCTATTGTTGTGCTCATTCCCTTTTTGTAAGGATGGAAACATCCTCAGTGAAAAATGGAGAAACGAATTGTTGCTTGGTCATAAGGATGATTTTTCTCAAAATGGAAACCTTCTCAATAGACTTCAACCTTTCAGTTCTCACTTCACTCAAGAGATTGATTCCCCAACATAGGAATAAAGGATGAATCCCAAAATGGAAAAGGAAAGAAAGAAGATGAAATTTACTAGGCTAGACACCTAATTTTGAATTCATTATCTTTCCAAGAGGGTAATGTAATGCAAGTAACACACTGTATAGGGTGGTGCATGATAAAATATCTAGATCATGAGAAAGACAACTCCATAGAACAATTGAAAAACATAGAACATCAAGAGGTGGGTAATGATTCCAAAAATTTGATACATTTGTTGGGAATCAACCTATGAAAGTAGTGGTCGTGAAATAGATGCATAATGAAGAAAAAATGTCTTGTTATGGAAATGATAAGCTAGGAGTAATTAATAAAAATCTTCATGATAACAACAAAGAAACAAAAAAATAAATCAGCCTACAAGACAAGGAGAATCCATAAATAAGGTGCCATGGCAACAAAAGTGGTGTAACAAACAAGTTGATCATACAATACACTAACAATCAATCTAGATTTCTCAAAAATTTGAGAAGAGATTCATATATCAATGAAACACAATGGATTTACAAAAGAATGGCATTCGGTGACACCCATTTATGGGTGTGTACTAAGTTCAAGTTTTTCTTCAATTGAAGTGGGTTGTCCCCACATGTACATACCTGATTTAGGTTATTTTCCTTGTTGTTGTGTGTTTATTTTTCCTTTGTGTGTCATTTTCCCTATTGATGTGTTTCCCTCCTATTTTTTCATGTGTGTGTGTGTGTTCAATAAGGGAAGTTGTGTACCATATCTCTAATGACTCCATAAATAACAATGGATAAACATTGGTCCATGAATCAACTTGATATTTTGGGATTCTCATGTCATGTCCTTGTTGCGCTCAATCCATAACATGACCCCAAGATAGATCCAATTGTTTTCCTATGTTTTTATGGGAAAACTTCACCCAAAAATAGGACAACTATACCCTAGTGTCAAAAAAAAATCTATGTCATACCTTTCCGTACACCATCGAGATTAACTTATCCCTCGGTGTCACATCCTATCACATCTCCCAAAGTGATCTATCTGTAACTATCATGTGTCCCCATAGGTGATTTAGTAAAAATAAAATATCATTAAAGTACCTTAAAATAATTATCTCTCAAAGCAAGTTTTCAAGAAATATTAGAAAGGGATTTCATCAACATTTCTAAGCCAAGTGCGCAGAATCATCAGAGAAGTATCAAGGGTCCAATTTAATCATTGAGATGTATTAAAGAGCCATAAACATCATGTAACTTATTTAGTAATATTTTGGGAAGTTTCGGAGATTAAGGAGCCAATGCACCAAAAGTGGGGTTTGAGGAAGGAGCTTGCACCATTAAAAGTCCCTGATCTTTAAGGAGTGATTTTAGGAGCTATGGAATGAGTTAAGAGCCAAACAAGATATCATTGGAAATAAATTTCATTCCCCTACATGGTGGAGAAAACATATCATCTTCAAGCACCATGCATTTTTCAGGTCAACTCATTCTTTCCATGCATGATGGAAATTCCTAGAAAAATGATATTTCTAGGGTTTTTCAAAGATACGAATCAAGCCATGTAAACCCCACCATTATCCTTAAAATGTATTTTTCATGTAAAATAATATAAGTAAGCACCCAAAAACTCATCTGGGAGCTCAAGTTATGGTCTTTCCAAGTCGCCTCCAAGGTATGCTATTTGATACTTAGTGAAATTTGCTAAGGGACACGTGGCAACCTGAGGTTAAGGTGAATTTTCATGTCCCCATTGTACCTTTCCAAAGGTAAAAATGTGTAAAAATTTCTCCCTCCCCCATTATGCATGTTGGTCACTCATATGACCTCGACAACACTTGTTAAGCTCCTTTGACCAGTTTGACCTGCTCTCCCAACTACTCCCGCATGCATGCCACTTGTCACTTTGTGAGGCTAGGAACATTCTTGAGCACCATTTTTCCCTTTCAAAGGGGAAAATAGGGACAATAAAATTATCCCCTGCCCACTTTTAGCCTCCAGGTTCCTCGTGCGACAATTTTCTTGCCCCTAGGAGCTTAAATGTGGCTCCACCTTTCATTTCTCTCATCAAATCAACACTCGCCACTTTTCATGATAGGGCCAAGGTGCATTTTATGTCCCTATTAAACCAAAAAAATTGACATGAGGTGCTATAAAATAAACCCCACCCTCTCCCTTCACATTCCAAAGCTTTAAATACCAAAGGACTTATCCATTTTTCCATTCTCACCCCCACGTCCTCAATATGTCATTGAAATGTGGTGAAGTTTTTCTTGAGGTTAAGTCCACCATTTTTTTCTTTAATAATATCATGAAGTATTACATTATCTTAAAGATAAATAAACATGAATAAATATGGTTTTTAAATGAACGAAATGAAGATTTGTTTTTGAAGAAACCCGAATTCTATGAAGGAGATTTTTTTGCATCTCACAAATCGTCAAACAAATCAAGTACCATTTTTACAAACATCTAGTTTCCTATGTGCCTTGAATCTCCTAAATAAATATTTTACATGCACGACATGATTTTTTTGTAGGAAAAAAACCCCACGTTTCTGTGGAAAAGTTATAATTTTAAAATCTCTCAATCTAACAACCGGTTTGACATGAAATCATGGAGGTGCACTTCGTAGAACAAAAACCCATATTAGGAAAGTTTGTTTCATCACAAACCAAGGACCAAAAACCCACTTTCCAAAAATATTAATCCTTCCTACACGGGCACCGAATATTATTTGTAAGTCATCACCAAAGGCGATTGCTGAAAAATACAATATGCACTAAGGAATGGTAAAATTTGCCAATTACTAAAAATAGTAAGTTGCCTATATGGACACTTGTAATTATTAGTTATCCATACAAAAATTAGTCTAGGTGGGATTATTTTACACTGTGGTGATCTAGAAATATAATCTCACTAGTGGATTCGAAAAGAGTGGAAATTTTCACTTACTAAAAATAGTAACCCCTTTGTTACAAATATAGTAAGTGCGCACGAGACCATGAAGTTATAGTTCACTAAATAATCATTCTTCATTGTCATAAATGGTGTACTCATTGGTTCTCATCACTTACTTGATCGGTGTGTATGGGTAACTAATTTATTCCATGTGTAATCTTTATCAATAAAGAATGACAACGTCACAAAGTATAATCACGAGCATTGTCTCATGAGGCATCTCAAATTCACTTCTTGAAATCTCAAACATTTTTTTTAAACACTCATTTGATGGTTCAAAGTATTTGTGCATCATGTAACCACTTGCATATTATATTCCAAGATATATAAGTTCTTTATATTTCTTGGAATATAAATTTGGGTAAATTTGAGGTTATAACCTTAACTAATTTCATGAACAAGTGTTTATTATAAGTAGTGAACTTAAATAGCTTCTATGTTAATTTAACATATTGGCTATATTGTATCATTGTGTTGAATTGGGTTCGATACAATGTTGCATGTAGTTCTTTGATTAAAAAATTCTCATTTTTAGTTAGAAAATTACTTCTAATGCAAAAGAAAGGAAATCTTAATAATGGTAAGTATAAATGACTATGGTAAGGATAAGTTATTATTATTTATTCAAGATTGATCACATATAAATGTTTGATAACCAAGTTATATTACAAGGGGACTATGAAGGTTATATTGTCTTAGAACATGTGGATTGATTCATATTATTTTTGTGTAGATTACCTATTTCGGTCAAAATCCGACCTAATCACTTATATTGAGGGATTTTGGGTGAGCCACTATTACTTGGCTGTCAAAAATATTGTGGATAAAAAATGATTTAATTAATTAATGGCCAACCATGCACGAGACTAAATTTTGAAATGGTAGAACAAGTTTTGACCCCTTTTTAGAGCACCATGCAACTTGGAAAGTATGTGTGGAGTGTTATTTATCCTCCTAAACATGTGCATTTGTCACTAAGTTTGGAAGAGAGATTTTGGGGGAAAACTAAAGAGGTACCACCATCATTAATGACATTTATTGCCCTCACCATAGACCTCAAGGAAAGAGGGAAGATTCTAGAGGAAGCTAATGAGATGATTTTGGGGCTAACATTGGCCATTTTTGGTTTTATAATTTTTCTCGCTCCTATTCAAGCTATGCATGAGAATATATTTAACCCACTATGAATTAGTCATCTGTAGATGATGAGTTGCATATTTTTAGCAATATGTTAAAGATAAGTCATGGAGACATTTCCAGAGTTATTTATGACAATTATTAAACTTATTATGGAGTTTTTGGAGAATATTGTGATTTCTATTTACCTTTTATTTGAAGGAAATTTTCTAATACTGTGGAAATAATACTATGAAAGTGTTGAGAGACCAGTTTAATTGGGAGAAAAGTGTGAAGGATTTCATCACTTGGTTCAGGATGAATCGTTCACCTCTCATTCTTTTCGGTTTATTTCATTAAAATATTTAGATGATTAAAATCTTAGTAATATGTTTAGTATATTTAGAATCTATGAGATTAATCTTGTTATGATTAAGAATGTATTATTTAACATTTTTTAGTGTTATCGGTTTCACATGTGTACACTTTTGTCCTTGTTCATAATGTGTGATACCCATTTTTGGGTTATTATTATACATGGTTGTATAAGTGTGTTTGGGTTACTTTACAAATAAATATGAATACCCAATACAATATTCTACTTATACATATATATTCACCCATTCTTGTAATTTTTGATATTTATTTTTATTTACTCTAGTTGTAGTTGATTTGGTTGAACCTAGAATTGAATGGAATAATAATCGATTTCTAAATATTTTGGGGTCATACATATTATCGATTATTTTTCATGTAAGTGATTTAATAGACTATGGTCAGATTTCATAGCCATTTTCACTCTTTCAACAAGCATGTTATTTTAAGGTAACATTGGAACGTAATTATTTGTTTGTTATATCGAAATGGGGTTGACCCAGATCTAAACCCGAGAGAAGAGATGGTTCAATTAACCTTAGATGCATCCTTTTCATGAGATACTTGCATGTAATGATAGAGGGTATTAATGGTCTAAGTATTAAATGAGAATGTATGGCTTTGTTTGGATTTGAGGGAGGAAATAGTGCTCGGATGAACGTTTACTTAGTTTTCTATTTGAGATATATGTTACTTGTAAAGTATTTCTTAATAATTCCTTTTTGGTTATGATTGATGTTGACTAATACTTTGGGTTAATCCTACGGAGTATAGGAAAGATACCTTAATGATGAATTTGGACCATGAGTATACCATGACGTGTTTATGTTTCTCATTATCTAATTGAATAGGTCTTAGGCAATAGATTCGTTTGATGAAAATAATGAAAGGATAGTATGGTTTAGGAATTTGAAGGTCTTCAGACATTAGGGGTTTTCTTTTGGATACTTTCCTTAATGGGTCAAGTATTAAGTTTCTCTCTCTTCCATAGAAAAATAAGACTATATAACTATACATATAAGTTTGATATATATATATATATATATTCTTGCGGATGGGTAAAAGTATAGAACCTTACATTTTGAAAATAAATGAATGAATCTTATTTTCTATTGATCATTTATCCATGATTTAATGACTGAATCTATTGATGATGTTGAATATTACAAAAAGGGAATTATTGGAGTAGATCATTGCATACTTTAGTATTGCTTTAGCTGGAGCAAAATTGATGTAAGTAGGGAAGAAAGTAAAAGATGAATTGGATCTAAGTTATTAGTTTTGTTCAAATATAAATTATTATATTACTTCCTTTGTTGGGCTTGATAGAATAAAGCATCAAATAATTTTCATTTACTTAGATTCAAGTAAGATAAATGTGGCAATTAATAACAAAATATTGGATCTGTTTATATTAGTCTATGTAATTTATGTTTCTATTATTGTTGTAGTTTATTCATTTAAATATTTTAATGGCATAGATTATAATGTGAAGAGGTCAACCTTTCATAAACTGACCAATGTCTAAAATTTTATAGATTGTGGAAATTAATTCATTCTTGAAGATGATTTATAAAGACTATGTTGGTCCCAATATGTTTGATCATGATTTTTAGTTGTTTCCATTTTTATGGAATTATTGTATATAAGCGAGCATGTTCTTCATTGTCTTATTTCAATGAAAGGAAAATAGCAAAAAAATTAATGTATTGTTGAAAAAAGTGACATTAAACATGTAAAATTATTGGGATATTATTTATAAAGTGTTCAATATTGGTTGTATGTATATTAATGTACTTATTGAATTCAACATTATGTGGCATATGTTTGATTAATGCTATATGGATTTAATGTGTTATGAATTATCATATTAAATGAGTAATGAATAAATATGATATAGCTATACATATGGGACAATTACAACTACAAATGTTAGTTAACTATTTTGATTAGTAAGATCAATTAAATGTATACTTTTTGGATTATTACGGAAATTTCGTAAATAAAAAAGTTATGATCTACGTAAAAAATAACGAGTAAGCTATCTTAAATTACATTTAATATGCATAATGAATGTACATAAATAACTTATGGAAATAAATACAACCTATTGCATAAAGCTAAGATATGAATCTTAGGAGTGTATTCAGATGTGGTAAATGTATTGTTTTGATATAAGGAAACCTTTCATGAACTAATTAAATTATATTTAATAAACTAAACGATACGATGTTCTTAATAAATGGAACTTGGTAGACAACTTTGGATGGTTGTTGTAAAGTAGTATCCACTTATTGACTTAATTAATTAAGTGAGTATTGTTATATAGCAGATATCCTAAGTTGTCTCATTGAGATACACTTATTGTGACTATCACAACCTGGAAGAGGAAATGTGTTACGCTATAGATACAAAAAAATTATCCCACATGAGCAAGTCACCTCGGTACTTTCAACTTTTGTTATCTACGGGGAAGGAATTGGGTGCATAATAATGAAATTCATCACGTACACACTTTATCTCCCATATAAAACCTAATTTTTCATAGATGTACTTCTTCACATGGGTGGAACAAGTTTTACACCTTGTGCATAACATGCACCAAATTAAATTAACAATATAATATTAATCTTGATAACTGAATAAAGTGATATGGTGAAATTAAATTTCCCAATTATGAATGTGTTGTCACAGAGTTGAACATGGTAAACATGTCTCAAAACTTTGGCCAAAGTAGTGTAAGTTGTTGATTACACTGTCCAAATTTCACCAATTTCTAATTAAATGTGTAGGATATTAAATGGGATTCAATTGACTAATTTTTAGGTAGACACTTAGAAAACATCATTTGATTATTAATGTGTACAAAAAGGTAACCAACAAAAGTATACTTTGTATACACACTCGTAATGAGTAATTTATGGGGATCGATAACCACCCGACCCATACATCTACACATGGTTTGATTTTTATTAGATGGATTGAATTCAGATTGATGTTTATTTTGAATAATGTGTATTTAGAACATGGAAGCATGTAGTTTGTGTAAAAAAATTCCCTTAAATTGAAGTATTGAATATTAGGTGTTATATTTTGGTATCAGATCCGAAGGTTGTAGCTCTTACACCTATCAAGTCCATATGCTAACATAAATTTAATTCTTGTCTAACATAGAAAATGGTTAGGAAAAGAGGGCACATTATCAATCACCAACATACAGGTGGCGAAGTAGCCATAATGTAGAAGTTGGATGAAATACTTGTTGTCCTTCAGGACACATGAAACCATATAGCTGTTCTAGAACAACAAGTGATGGGTAATGAAAGAGTTAATAATAGTGATGGTAATGTGAAACCTCAGGGACAACCTAATGTTGAAAATAATATTAATGATGGGGATCCCAATGCTAGGAATAATATCAATGTAGTAGATCCTAATGTTGTGAATGCCGATGTTAATGCTATAAATCAACTTGAAAACAAGAGGTAACATTTGGTAGTAGAGTTGATGAATGATATTAAGAGGATCACCCAACCTAATTGCGATGGCATGAAATTAGGATATGGAGCTGAGAACTAGCTTAGTGAGATGGAAAATATTTTTCCATCAAAAATTTCTCCGAGGAAACTAAGGCGGTTTGGGGAGCCTATCAACTCTCAATGAAGCATACTCTAGTGGGACAACCGTAAGGTAGAAATGAGAATTGATGAAGCTACTATAACATGGGAATAGTTCAAGGACTATTTTAGACAACACTGTTGGTTACCACGGTTGTATTAAGATCAAAATAAATCTGAATTTCAAACTTTATCACAAGGAAAAATGATAGTTATTGAATACTGGGAGAAGTTCACAAAACTTATAAATATGTACCTCAATACCAGAATGATGAGAAGTTTCACATTATAAATTTCATTATGGGTTTGAACCCAATTATAGGAGGGGAATTTTATGTTCATGGAGCATCAATTATGGAGGGGGTATTTGAAAAAGCTATCAGACATGAGCAAAAATTGAAGGCCATTTCTACACATAAAGAAGAAAAGAAAAAGAAAATTTTAACTCACCTTCACCCTTGTACCTAAAAAGGTTGGGTGGAAATTTTTGGTAGTAAGAACATAAATGGAAATGGAAATGGGAATAAAAATTACATCACTTAAGTATATCAGTAAACTTTAAATGAAATGGACGAAACCAAACAAGATAGAACAATGCATTCAATTCTAAAAAAAGTTTGAAAAGAAAAAGGGACCTATGGGGGTTATTTTCTATGTGGTTTGGACCATTATGTAAGTTATTATGCTCAAACAAAAAGGACAATAATCGAAGCATAAAATACATGTTAAAGAATCGACAAGCAAGTTGAAAAATAAGAAATGCCTATCAAAGTTATAGGTAAGTTATTTGGACTACCTGTAACTATCTTATTGATATATGGTGCAACAGAATGTTTTATTTCTAATAAGTTAGCATATAAACTTAAAAGAAAGGCTGGATATATGAAAATCCATGGAATTTTCAATATGGGAACAATGTTGTTCACACAGTTAACTAATGTCTTTTTGATGCAGCATTGGAACTTCCAAGCTTCACCACCTGAAATAGACCAATATGTAGCTCTCCTTAGGCTCATATGACATTATCATAGGTGTAAATTGGTTAACCCAACACAAATAAAATGTATACTTCTATGAAAAGTGGATTAAATGCTTAGATGACCTACAAAAAATAGTAGAAATTTAGGGGATAAAAAGAGACTTTTCAATTAGGCACATCTCATCCATGCAACTCAAAATGCCGAGAAGAAATATTTCATGCTTTATGCTGCAAAAATTTCAGGTTTGGGTGAATAAGGTAAGACTTATGTTAAATACCATCTGTTGTTATGTGAGTACAACAATGTCTTTCCAAAATAAATACTTGGTATTCCACCAAAAGAGAGTTTGATTTCACCATTGATATCAAACCGGAACCGAACCAATCTCTAAGGCTCCCTACAGGATGACTACCATCTGAACTTGTTGAGCTGAAAGTGCAACTTCATGAAATTTTATCAAAAGGATTGATAAGACCGAGTGTCTCACCTTGGGGAGCATTGGTTATCTTTGTTAAGAAAAAGGATGGAACACTCAGGTTATGCATTGATTATAGAATGCTTAACAAAGCCACGATCAAGAATAGGTACCCCTTCTAAGAATCGATGACAATTTTGACCATATATTTAGTGCATCGATTTACTCTAAGCTTGATCTATGATAAGGCTACAATTATCGTAGAATAAAAGAATAGGATATTCATAAAACTACCTTTAGGACAAGGTATGGTCACTTTGAATTCACTGTGCTACCATTTGGGCTTACCAATGCTCCAAAAGCTTTTATGAATTTAATGAATAATATCTTTCAAGAATACTTGGAAAATTTTATGCTGGTATTCTTGGATGATATTCTCATTTATTCATAAAGTGTTGAAGAGCATAATAAACATCTTAGGATTGTGCTAGATGTATTAAGGAAGAGAAAGTTGTATGGTAAGATTTCAAAGTGTTCATTTTATCAAAACGAGGTGTAATACCTCGGACATGTGATAAAAAATATGTAAATTCTATATATCCATCAAAAATTACAGCTATAATTAATTGGCTAGCTCCTAAAAATGTGCATGAAGTTAGAAGCTTCATGGGATTAGTTGGATATTACCAGAAATTTGTAAAAGACTTCTAAAAAGTCACTACTCCAATCACCTCACTATAGAAAAAAGATAAGAAATTTATTTGGAATGAAAAATGTGAGAGTGCATTTAAATTACTAAAAGAAAAATTAACTACAACACCTATACTAATAGTTTTAGATCCCAATGGGAACTTCACCATAGTGACAGATGCCTTCGGTGAAGGTTTGGGAGGTATTTTATTGCAAAATGACTACGTGATTATGTATGAAAGTATAAAATGCAAAGTACATGAGCTGAATTATTCACCCCATAACTTGTTTCTTGTTTTCATTATGTGTGCTTTGCAAGTATGAAGACACTACCTTTTGGGAAATCCTTTGAGCTGAAAAATAGATCATCTATCTTCACACAACCGAACTTGAATGTGAGGAAGAAGAGATGGTTAGAATTTTTGTCTCAAAGATGACTTCAATATCGACTATATCAAAGGTAAGGAAAATAGAGTGACAAATGCACTAAGTCATAGGAAGCACATTTCCACCCTTGTCACTTTGAGAACCCAATTCAAAGATGAAGTAAAGAAAGTGATGATGGTTGATTCCTATTATCAGCATGTTAAAACAACACTTGCTACAAATCCTAATGATAAGAGATATAAAGGATTTAGATTTGATAATGAAGGATTCCTAAGGTATGAAAATTGAGTTTATGTACCCTTGGAAAATGAACTAAGGATGAAAGTGATAAAGGAATTTCATGATGCTCCTTATTCTAGACATCCTAGAGTGACTAAAATGCTTGCTAATGTAAAACAACAATATTTTTGGAAAGGGATGAAAAAGGATATAGTAAATTATGTATCTCATTGCTTAAAATGTCAGCATGTTAAGGTTGAACATATGCACCAAAAGGACTATTGTACCCTCATAGCATTCCACAAGTATAAATGGAAAGTAATCAACATGGACTTTGTGCAAGGACTGCTAATGTCAAAAAATAAACATGATGTAATCTTGTAGTAGTTGAAAAATTAACTAAAGTAGCTCACTTTATACTGGGGACTCAAGGACAATGCACTTGTACTTGCAAAGAGGTTTGTGCACGATATTTTCTGATTGTATGGAGTACTTGAGTTAATAATTTCAAATCAGGATCCTAGGATGACTTCTCATTTATAGCAATCTTTAGACACAACTTTAGGGAAAAAGCTAAATTTCAGTTCTACATACCATCTAGAAATAGATGGACATACCGAAAAGGTACATCAGATTATGGAGGATATGTTTGGGATGTACTTGCATGGATCAAAAGTATAAGTGGAAAGAATACCTTGCACCTGTTTGATTTTTCTTAAAACAACACTTACTACTCCTCACTAAAAATGGCTCCTTTTGAGGCATTATATAGATGTAACTATAGGAAACCTATCAATTTGGATAGTGTGAAAGATAGGAAGTAATTGGACCTAAAATGTTGATTGAAATGGAAGAGCAAGTAAAGATCATTTGTGAGCAATTAAAAGACATTTCTGATAGGAAGAAGAGATATGTTGATTTAAAGAGAGTTGATAAAAAGTTTGAACACGAAGACAAAGTTTTCTTATGAGTCAAGCCTAAGAAGAGTTCAATTTTTTGGAAAATTAGCCAAGTTGTCACCTTAATTTGTGGGACCCTTTGAAATAATTGAAGTAATCATCCTAGTGGCTTATTGTCTAGTATTTCTTCTTGAATTATCCAAGATGCACTTTATTTTTCATATCTCTTCACTTGAAAAGAATGTATCTAATTTATCACATGTACTTAATTGGAACTCCTTACAGGTTCAAGATACGAGAATCATTGTGGTTGAACCCATAAGAGTGCTGGAAACTCACAGGATGCACTTGTGAAATAGAGAAATAAGTTAGTGCAAGGTCCAATGGGACCAATTTTATGAAGAAAGTGCAACCTAGGAGAATTTAGATGAAATTAAAATTGTTTTTCCACACTGTTTCAGTGATAAAACATAAGAATTTGTTATATGATATTATAATTTTAATTTTATTGTTTGAGTGAATGAAAAATGTCATAATTCATGTTGTTTAGAAAAAAATTGATTTAAAATGGGTTGTTACAGCCAGAAATTTCTGATTTAAAATATTGCTTAATAATTCCATAGATTATTAGTTGTGGAGATCTTTGCGGAGTTATTTATGAATGTTATTAAACTTATTATGGAGTTTTTGGTGACTACTATGATTTTAATTTAAATTTTATTCAAAGGAAACTTTCTAAGAATGTGGAAAGAAGACTTTGAAAGGGTTGAGAGATCGGTTTGACTAGGAGAAAAGTGTGAAGGATTTCATCACCTGGTTTAGGCATGAATTTTTCACCTTTCATCACCTGGTTCAAGCATGAATCTTTCACCTCTCATTATTCTCGCTTTATTTCATTACAATATTTACATGACTTAAATCTAAGAAATATGTTTAGTAGATTTATAATCTATGATATTAATATTTTTATGATTCGAATGTATTATTTAACATTTTTGAGTGTTGTCGGTTTCACATGTGTACACTTTTATCCTGTTCATTATATGTGATACCCATTTTTGGGTTCTTATTATATATGGTTATATAAGCGTGATTGGGTCACTTATAAGTAAATCTGAATACCCAATATAATATATACTTATACACACACACACACACACACACACACACACACACACACACACACACACACACACACACACACACACACATATATATATATATATATATATATATATATATTCATCCATTCATGTAATATTTGATATTTATTTCTAAATATTTTGGGGTTGTACGTATTATGGGTTTTTTTTTTTTCATGTAAGGGATTTAATGGAATAAAGTTACCTTTCACATCCATTTTCACCCTTCAAACGGGCATATTGTTTTAAGGTAGCGTAATCTGTAACTATTTGTGTGTTATATTAAACAAGGGTTGAACCAGATCTAAACCCGAGAGAAGAGATTGTTTAGTTAACCTTATTACATGCATCCTTCTTTTGGGATACCTACATACAATATTGGAGAGTATTAATGGGATAAGTATTAAATGAAAACGTATGTCTTTTTTTGTCTTTGAGGGAGGAAACAATGCTTAGATGAATTCTTGCCCATTTTTCTATTTGAGATGGATGTTACTTGTAAAGTATTGCTTAATAATTCCTTTTTGGGTATGATTAATGTTGACCAATCCTTTTGGTTAAACCTATGCTTTATAGGAAAGATACCTTAAATATGATTCTAGACCATGAGTATCATGACGCATTTATTTTACTTATTGTCTAATTGAATAACTCAAAGGCAATAGATTAGTTGTGATGAAAATCATGAAAGGATTGTATGGTTAAGAAATTTTAAGGTATTTGGACATTACTTCAATCCTTACTCATTTTATCTTCATGGTGACATCCACCAATCACACGGTTTGCTTCATGGGCATCTTCTTCTTAGTTAGTGCCAAATTTCCTATTTCCAAATAACGGTGAGTCTGTCTAACACCACCACATTTATTTGGTATGGTTACTCTAAATATAGCATTTGATTATGGATCGACTAATAAGAACCTTGATTGCATTGTCGACCATAGAAAAATATGGAATTATACTCCATAAGTCTAGCTTCAATTATAAAATTACCTTGGAATTGTTATTATATTCCAAGGACCCTATTCTTTGTATTTGGTTGGAGGAGTAGTTGTCTATCAATTTCCTTATGAGTGTGGTCATATTACGTGATCGTTGAGTGTATATATTTCTATGTCTTTAACATGTGCAACCTTGAAAAAAATATGGGAGAAGGCCCTGAATCGATCTGAATGCATTGATTTGAGTGAATGCTTTGGAAAAAAATTCTTTGGGAGGTATTGTTTTGCTACAATAGTCAAAATCACCATTATACTACCTTCTCTAGTTCTTATTTGCG